>JAHRHZ010000020.1:13251268-13327732 GCA_024137785.1 Ginglymostoma cirratum
AGTTTTCCTGCTCCTATGATGCTGCTTGACCTGCTGTGTTCATCCAGCCCCATGCTTGTTATCTCAGATTCTCCAGCATCTGCAGTACCTTTTATCTCTAACCCAGGAAGCTCTCCCTGGTGCCTCGGCAAACAGTACTTTGGTATTCTTTGTATCCACCTAAGAGGGAAGACAGAGTTTCAGCTCTCGTGCAAAAGATGGAGGGATCTTCGACAGGACGACCAAACCTCTGTCCACTTTTGTACTTATGTCTCTGGAGTGGGACTTGAACCATGGTGACCTTTGTGAAAGCAAATGAATGCAGTGCATAAGATGAGGTTTTTACAACTGCAGCATGCCTTCCACTCCAAATTAAGCAGATACTGTTGGGGCAGAAGCAGGAGTCACGGAATGAGTGTGGGAGAGATGAGAGCATACTAATTTCCGTCACAAGCAAATCAGAAATTGCTGGAGAAACTCAACATGTTTAACAGCATCTGTAAAGAAAGAGAGAGGGAGAGAGTTAATGTTTCAAGTCCAGTGACCCTTTTTCAAAACTGGTTGCAGTTCCAAAGAAGGGTCACTGGACTCAACGTTAACTTGTTTCTCTCTCAACAGATGCTGCTAAACTGTTGTTCTCCAGCAATTTCTGTTCTTCTTTGATTTCCAGAATCCATAATTTCTTGTACTAAATTTCATTATAGTTAACTCTTTTCTGTCCTATCCAGCCTCAGATCTCGTGTAAGACTTACCAGTAAGAACAGCCCATTCAAAATTGGCAACTTTCATGTCAGATTGGCCATTGTAAATTATTTGTTGTTATTCCAAGTTCAACTGTTGTTTGCAACTCACTTGACTTCTCAATCTCGGAGAAATGAAGCAACTGGATGTTCTAGCTGGTGGGCAGGTTGTAAAAGGATCAGAGGACTTAGGAGCAGGGGTAGGTCCTTAGTTCATTCACACCTCATAGCTGATCTGGTTGTGGTCTCTCCTTCACTTTCTAAAGGGTGGCATGATGGCACAGTGGTTAACACTGCTGCCACACAGCACCAGGGACTCAGCCTTGGGTGATTGCTCATGTGGAGTTTGCATGCTTTCCCCATGTTTGCACGAGTTGTGTACATTAGCAAATGTGTGCAGGCTATGGGGATAGGATGGGTCTGGGTGCGATGCTCTTTGAAGGGTCAGTGCAGACTCGGTTGGCCAAATGCCTCCTTCTGCACTGTAGGGATTCTATGAAACCCTCAACTCCCTCTATCAAAAATCTAACTCTGCCTTGAATAATTAATAAGCTACCCTCCACTGCTTTCTGGGGAAGAATTACGCAAATCTATACAGAATTTTTTTACCCATCACATGAAAGGCAGAACTCTTATTCATATTGCTTCTTCTAGCCTCTTAAGAGGAAATATCGTTCTAATAATCATCCTATAGTATCTCCTCAAGATCCTATAGTATTCAATAAGATCACCTCTTGTTTTTCTAAATTCCGATTGGGTATAGGCCCAACTCTCCACTACAGTACCCTCAAGCTTCTTTGTAACTTCCTGAAAATATTCAATTAGCTACTGAAAGACAACATGCCTTTAACAAAATCACTGATGACACCTGATTAATCTTTGCCCTCCCTTCTAACTTAGTCTACCCTCAGAACTGATTGAGTTTTCCCACCAAAGTCAGACTAACCAACATATAGTGACTTGGCCTATTCCTTGCACAACATTCACAGGCCTCCAATCCTCTGGTACTTTGCCAAACTGTAGTAAAGATTGGAAAATGATCAGAGCATATGAGATTTCTCCCCAGACTACATTCAACAACCTGGGATGCAATCTATGGGGCTGCAGTGATTTACCCACCTTTGAGACAGTCAGCCCTACAAGTACTCCTCTCGCATCATGCTTGTTGTATCTAATATTTCGTACCCCTTGACGAGACTGTCTGCATTGCCTTAACAAAGGAAAGGGATATAGTATTCACCATGAACTCTGCCCATTTCATCTGCATTCAACATGTAAACTATAGGGTGTTTTGTACATTAGGCCCTACCCTTTCATTATTTTAGTAATATGTTGAGAAACAGGATAAATATTGTTGGGTTTTCATCCATTTTACCTACCAATATTTTTCATACTGTTTCTATGCTTTTCCAATTTTATTGTACTGCATCCTTGCATTTTCTATACTCCTGGGTTTTCCATGAATTTAAAGTTTCTTTTCGTGACGGTCAGCTTTCTTTTTCTACATCATCTTACCCTGTATGTTTCTGTACAACCAGAGGATTCTAGATTTGTCAGTACCACCCTTATTCTTTGTGGGGGTTATGTATACACTGTGCCTGTAGAATCGCTTTTGAATATTTCTGATTTTCCTTCCAGTCTGGTTTTGCCAGATCACCCCTCAATTTTGTAAAGTTTTTGTTCTCCTAATTCAGAACTTCTACTCTTGTTCTTTGTCCTTTTGCATAATAATGCAAAATTTGAGTATGGTCATCCTTCCAGTAGCAAAGAGTCTCTCTTCAATTGCTCACCATTAGTGATTTTGCTTCAAAAATCTGGTCAAAGTCTTCTACCAAGAAATATGATCTTAAGCATTTGATAAACACTTTTTCACTAAAAACTTGAATCTAAACCATGCCTAATTTAGTGACATGTTCCACATTCTCAGTGGCAAAAATCAGAAATCTGATATGGTGTCAAAATTATTTGGAGAGGTGACAAGAATTATTCACGAGTGGTTTTAAGGCGTGTCATACAGGAAGAGACAGGAGTCAAAATGATGTTTATTCAGAGTCAAGGGCCTAAATAACAAGGCAGTATTCAAAAAGGTGGTGCTCAGGAATTTAGGGATGTAAAAACAAAAGGAAAAGTTGGGAGGAGCACAGAGTTCTGAGGGGAGAGGGTGGAGATAGCTTACAGGGAGAGAGGAACAAGGCTGTTGGAGGGATTTAAACATAAAATTTCTACTAAGTTTGTTTCTCATTTCACAGGACATAAGCATCTCTGGCTAGATCAGCATTCATTGCCCATCCCTAATTGCATGGAGGGCACTCGAGAGTCCATAACATTGTGTCCGAAGTCACACGTAGGCTAAACCAGGTAAGGATAGCAGTTTTAGTCACTAAAATGGACAGTGAACCAGATGGGTTTTTCCAGACAATCAGGGCTGACGTACTCACTGAAAGTTCAGATAAACGGCAGAGTGTTGGTTGAATGAGTTTAGAGAGGGTGGAACATGCAAGGCTGGCTGCAAATTAAAATATTTGAGTCAAGAGGTAGCTGCTGTAGAGAATTTATGGAGTTGTTGGGGTGGCATTTGGGATGGGGGAGGGGTGGGAGGAAGTGGTGGTGTAGCTCATGAATTCTCGAAGTATTAAACGTTTTCCTGTGGCGAATCATCTCCATAGATTTTATGACAAATCTGACAGTGTATTCTTGAACAGGTCACAAACATTTGTTCTTGCGCCAAGGCTGGTCATAGTTTTCTTTTCTCAGAAATTGCTGTGATTGAATAAAGCCACAGACTTTTCCTCCACTGGAAAAGGTTTCCTCTGGACAGCCACCCTCAACACATCATTCCTTCCAAGATATTGTTGCTGCATGCCTCACATCAGCATTCTTCAAGCTCTATCAGATTATATTAGCACCTGGCAAGGTACCATGTCTGTTTCAGAAACTTATCCTCCTTGACCAATGATAATGAAGATCAATTCTTTAAACACAAGTCCCCAAAATCATAGGTGGATCATAAGATGTCTTTCTCCATTCATTTAAGAAGCTCTACCCCAATTGTTAACAGATTAATATTTGTTCCACTACTTTGGAAAAATTTATTGAATATAGCAGCACTCCACTCTGTGTGGCCACAGCAGTTCTATTACGTGTCCAGTGAAGAAGTTCTTGTAGATGGTGCAATCTCACTACTCTGTTTATGTGTATTCTTAGTGCTTCATGTCGCCTTTCACCCTGAAAAGGAAAGGAGTCAGCTGCCCCATTGTTGTTATACCTACTTCCAAAATATTTCAAATCGTTCTTGGACAAGGTACAGCACTCCCACCTCCTGTTTCAAAGATTAGGCTAACGTCACCATGATATTAAGGGAATGGTACAGTCAGGACAACCCTCTTGTAAAACTGACATTATATGGAGACTTCTGGGTGACCCCAGGTGAATATGCTAGACCTCACAGCAGTGGCATATTCCAACCAAAACTTAAACTTAAGATGTCTATAAACAGCTGATCCAATCATAATGTGTCATGGAACTGCTGTGGCCAAACAACGGAGGTCTAGTATATTCAATAGATTTGAAATCATTGAACAAACTTTAATCTGCTGAAAACTTGAATTTAATGGAGACATTTCAGCTGGATCCCAATGATTTTGGAGACTTGTATTTTAACAATGCTGATTGAGACTACTGTGCAGAAACTGGCCGTAAAAGTGCTTGAAAATGTCTTGTATGCACTAAAAGGCACCATACAAACTCTTTTTCTTGCTTGTATCCCATCATGCCAACTTGGAACACTACGTGAAGCTGATGTCTATGCAATGTATTTAACAATGTTCCTAGGAATGAGAGTCCCATCATGCATTCTACTCAATAGAATGCATCTCTAACCTTTCTTTGAAGCACAAGTCTTAAGACAATTATTGTCAAGCAATTGAGACAACTGGAACTAATGAACAGAAATCCATAAATTTGCTAACCTCTGCCATCACCTTTCTCTTAATAGGCAGCCCCAACAATATACCAGTGTGAAATTACCAGTGTAAAACCCTCTGAAGCCATATCACGAAATCAAGTGCCACAAAATGAGAGCACTAAGTTTGTTACCCTAGTGACAATTAGATCATTTTCATTTCACTTTTGTGCCACCCAGCAACTTCAGAAATACTTCACCCTTCCAATCATAAATAGTGGGTCAAACAAAAGTTTCCACCTCTTTCTTGCCTTCACCCAGAATTTCAAATTGTATCCATGTGTTCAGTTAGTTCAGCTTTTGCTAAAGATAGCAACTGAACCAGTAATTGTCCTCTTTTCCAATTCCACGTATCTAAGCCAACACTGCTCCTTTGATCAATGCTGAGCAGCCACTGTCTTAAGAAAAAAGCATTTCTAGCAATCTATTTTGTCTTGTGAAAGAAGTCTTGCGATTCTCCTCACAGCAGATGCATTTAAGACAAATTACATGCAAATTTAAAACCTTGTTTGTAAACGGACAAAGAAGTTTACAAAATATCTTAAGTCAATGCTCATTTAACTAGGACAACAACTAATCAGCAGGGATGTCAACCTGCAATGTTCATTAAATATATTCACATTTCCAACTAGCTTCAAAAAAACAAACTATAAAAATTTGACAACTGCTTTTAAATAGAATAGTCTCCTATTATTAAAAGGGCACTCAAAATTATCAAGAAAGGAAATGAATTACACTATTGGGAAGAATTAAAGGAATACATGTTGATAATTCTGCCAAACATTGCAAAAGCGTATTCCATGAGAGGCTGTTGAACTTATTCACAAGATAAAATATTCAAGTGAGTTTTACTCAACTCCACAAATGGAAACCCTCTTAGCATGGCTGGTGTATTTACCTTAAAGAAAATTAATCTTTGTACTTTTTAATGCATAGTATTTTAAAGAGGCACTTCACGTTGCACAACAGTTAGAAAACTAGGTTCTCCTGTACAACAAATCTCTCTTGCTAACATCCCTTTAAGAGATACAAAACGGCTTC
The DNA here is from genome assembly GCA_024137785.1 of Ginglymostoma cirratum. NCBI lineage: Eukaryota > Metazoa > Chordata > Chondrichthyes > Orectolobiformes > Ginglymostomatidae > Ginglymostoma > Ginglymostoma cirratum. Next base: position 13,256,990 of record JAHRHZ010000020.1, read on the forward strand.
AGGACTTACCATAGCTGTCACTGTTAACAGCAGGAGCTTGGATGAATGTTGATCAGCTTCTCAAGATCCAGTCTGGACTGAAATAAGGGGTTCAATCTCCATTTCAAGTCCCAGAAGAATGGTGGGGGGGCAAACATTGCCAAAATGATTGTGCCACAGTGCCAGATCAGCAATACCCAAGGTGAGGAAGTCAGACTCCTATTTTAAATGGCATACCTTGTACCTGTTGTTACTCCAAGGTTGGAAATACTTTTCAGACGTACAATGACTCAATGCATCAAATGTTGAAAGGGACATGGGGGCTAGGGATTGCATATGCAAGCTAGCCACAGCTAATAAATAATTACTCCTTTTCTGGTTCTTGAGGAAACTTCTACTTGATCAGACACGTTGAGACTTGCTGTACATTTTACCACACACTGTTCTTCACACCTACACTAATAACAAGCAATCAGAAGCTCATTGGGACTTGTCTGGTCATATTCTGACGATTTGCTGGTCTGGGCAGATGGGGAAAAAGAGCTAAATTCCCAAAAGGACAAAGAGAAAAAGGAAACACTGACTTTCATTATTTTTAATGTTTCTCCCCCCAACATTCAAAATGTGTTCTTGCCAATCTGTGTATCTGTACATCTTGACATTGTTTGACACTTGACATTCGACAAAAATTTTAACTGACTACAGCTGCAAAAGGTTCTGTAATTTCCACAGATTGTTTTGAAACACTGGATTTGTTGTAGATTTGTGTTCAGACATTCAGATTAACTTTTCAGTTCCTCTTTTAAGGCCAATTTTAGAATTTCAATGCTGAATACTTGTGCAACTGGACAAAGGAATTGTAAACAATCCCCAACCAAAACCAAACACGGAAGGCAACTTTTGTCCTTGTTAAAATGGCAAGATAGGAAATGTTTTATTATAATTGAGAAGAAAATTTCTCTTCCAAAATAGAAATCTGTACAACTTTTGCCACAATCAATATACATGAACTGTACAAATTTACAGCAGTTCATAATTTATCAAATAGCAAGAGATGGTCAACAGAATTCACAAATCAAACATTTGTGAAGCTACCTGATCACGGTAGAGGAGAAACTACAGTCCGCATCCACTTCACTGAACAGTGCTAAAAATGAAAGACGGCACTTTAGAAAAACCCTAGGCTAGCAATGTACAGATATAGCTATTTCAAAGTGGGTTAGTCAAATGTTAAAGAGCAGTGCTCTTGTAGCTCTACAAAGGCTGTTTAAACCCAGTTCCAGAGATTTCACCATATTCTTAATTTGTTTTTAAATACAAAAGACAAATTTGCCAAGTGTCAAAATACTGCTTTGAGGAATAAGTAAAACGCGATAAACAGCTGGCAGTTTTCGCTTCCCCATACAGAAATATTCCTATATATAGATATAAAATATATAATTTTGGTTTGGATTTGGTACATTGCTGGAAATATGAGATGTGACTTTTTTCCCTGAATGCCACACAGCCTGTGTGAGAGCTACATTACCCTCTTCCTTAACATTTAGGAGAGACAACGGATCCTTAAAGCCCAGTGTGGGTCCCAAATAATAAAGGCGCCTTCCTTTCTTTTCCACCCTGCCCCCCCAATCCATCCAGAGCAACACCTACGCCCCCACCCCCCCACTAAACAAACCCATTTTTCTTTCCAGTGCAGATTTTGAATTTTTTTGGAAAGAGAAAGAGAGTGGGGAGAGGGGGAGTTGTAAGTGTTTTTTTTAAATTCCCCTCCTTTCGCCACTAGCTGGACACGGTCATCATGTAGGTTTTGGAAGGGCTGGTCCTGCCCAGCAGCAGCTCGTCCTTGCAGCTGATCCGACTGCCGTCCAAGGAAGGCAGAGGGGGAGAGCCGGCGCCGAGGCGGTGGTGGTGGTGATGGCGACGCGGGCCGTGTGCCCCGGGGTGAGCCTCATACAGCACGCAAATCGAGCCGTCCTCGCCGATCCGGTACGAGACCTCGTAAGGGTCGACCCAGAGGGTGAGCTCGCTCGGCAGCAGCTGGAAGACCTGCTGGTCGCTCAATCCGATCCGGTTCGCCGCCTTCCAGATGATGGGGTCCATTTTGTGGTTGATCCGGATACACCGGTACCCGGAGCCTTTGCACGGTTTGTCAGGGAACCAGTGGTGTTGATAGTGCTCTGTGGGAAGCAAGGAAATTGAAAAGGAAACAAAAGCACCGTGTCAGACGAATCCATAGAAGAAATAAGAGCGAGAGATTGAGGAGTTGGGAGGGGTGGTGAAAGTAGGGTTCCCAAAAGTTTGAGAGTTCACAATTCGTTGAAGCGCTCTCAGTAACAAGTTAGTTTCAAATTCGTGCGATTAGCTAGTTTTAAATGCACCCGAAAGGGCATTTTGCATTGACTGCGTGGCATTTTTTTTAATATAGAAAAACACAAATGACAGACGGGGAGGCAATGATGTAAGATCGACAAAAGGAGTTTACACCCGAGAGATGAAGCAGCCGCGTGCGCTCGCGCAGCGGGACAATGGAGCGGGGACGGTTGGAAAGCGGCGCGAGCTCCCGGGCCAACGTTCCATTTTGTTTTCCCTCTCGACGGGAGGGGAGGAGGGGGGCGGGTGGTGCCGTCGCCACTTACCCGCCAGCAGGTCCTGTAGAGACTGACAGAAAGTCTGTAACTGCCGCTCATCCACTGTCGCCTTTGTCCGAAGGAGCTTGCAAATAAATCCCACCGCCGCGCTGATTTCTGGCTTCATCTCGGCCCAGGTTCCCAAAACGTACATTGGAGGAAATTTTTCCCCTCTCGGAAGTTTTTTTTTTAATAAATTTGCTCGACAAAAGAAAATTCTGGTTTTTTTTCCCCCTCTCCTCGCTCGCTTCTCTCGTACAAGCAATTCCCTCTTTCCTTTGGGATTTTATGGAGTGGTTGGGGTGGGGCGAGGAAACAGAGCCAAAAGGAAAGTAGAAGTTTTTGTTTTTCGGTGCTGTATGTGGCAAAATAATGAGTCTTTCTTTTGTGTACGCGCGATGAGTCAGCGCTGTAGCCACTGATCACACTGCCGTGACATGATCCACACAGAGTGGGTCTGCCACCGAACGGGACGGACCAAAGCGCGGAGCTGCTATTTAAGGCATGGGCAGGCGGGAAGTGACGTCACGGCATCGAGGGGCCGGGCTAGTGTGTGGGTGATGTCACCACCGGGAGCGACGGGGGTGACATAATGTTCAGGTCGTCGGCAGGGATTGGTGCGACGGTAGGTCACGTGGTGCGGTTGTGGTTGGCTTTAGTTGGTTAACGAGTGCGTTTGGATGTGGAATTCCATGCAATCGCCAATTTCACTATCAAATCAACTCTTTAGAAACCAACTATAAGTTTACGATTTTTGCAACGGTGGTAATGCCCCTGCCTCTGGACCAGGACGTTTTGGTTCAAGTCCTACCTACTCGAGGTGCGCAATAACGTCTCTAAACTGGTTCATTACTCTATCTGATCCACACATGTTTTATTATCAAATCAGCCCTGAAGAGTCCAGATATGAAGTTGAAGGTGTCTGGCATCTTGGTAGTGTTCCCATCTCTGGACCAGAAGGTCCCCTTCTGAAATGTCAACTTTAACAGCACAAAAAGAGCACCTTCAGCTCATTGTCCAGATCAGTCATCAAATATCCATCCTAATACCATTTGCCACCACTTGGCCCATAACCTTGTATACTATGGTATTTCAGCATTTAAAGTTCTCAAATATTCCAAGGGTTCCCATGTTGACCACTGTGCCAGCCAGAGCTTTCCAGATACCCACAACCCTTTGGGTTTCAATTTATTTCCTCAAATCCCTTCTAAAAGTGCACACTGTGGTTATTGACCCCTCTACTAAGGGAAACTGTTTCTCCCTGTCTCTCCTCCTCAGAGCTTTTTTACACATCAATCAGATCCCCCTCAGCCTTTTCTGCTCTAAGAATTGTAGAACTCCTACAACATAGAAGCAGGCCTTTTGGCCCATTGTGTCACACCAACCGTGTGAATAGTATCCCACCCAAACCCAACCCCCTGTCATATATTTCCCATGGTTAATCTACCTAGCCTGTACATCATGGGCAATTTAGTATTGCCAATCCACCTAACCTGCACATCTTTGGATGGTGGGAGGAAACCCACACAGACTTGCAGAGAATGTGAGAACTCCACACAGACACTCACCCAAGGGTGGAATTGAACCCGAGTCGCTGGTGCTATGAGGCAGCAGTGCTAACCATTGAGCTATCATGGCACCTTAAGGATAGCCACCACCCCCCTTCAGCCTATGTGGTCTCTTATCATAGTTGAATTGTGTCAGCCCAGGCAACATCCGGGTGAATCTCCTTTGCACCCTTTCTAGTGCGTTACATCCTTCCTGTAATTACATTCTTCCTATAGTGTGGCAGTCAGAACACAGTACTCCAACTGTGACCTAACTAACATTGTTTATGGTTCCATATTAACCTCGTTGTTGTTGTGTTCAATGCCTTGACTCTTAAAGTCAAATTGCCACATGTCTTCTTAACTACCAGTCCTGCTGCCTTCAAGGATCAATGGATAGGTCCCTCTAATGCATCAGCTCACACTTTTCAGGATTAAATTGCATTTGCCACTCATCAGCCTATTTGACTAGTCCGTCTATATCTTTCTGTAATCTAAGGCATTCCTTCTCACAATTTATCATACTACCTATTTTCTACAAACTTACTGATCATACATTCATGTCTTGATCATTAATGTACACAACAGAAAGCCAATGGTACATCACTGGACACAGGTTTCTAAAAAAAAACCCTTCGACCATCACCTCCTGCTTCCTGCCACAAAGCCAATTTTTGTTCCAGTTTGCCAATTTCCCCTGGATCCCATGGGATCTTAGCTTCTTAAACTAACCTACAAATGAGACCTTGTCAAAAGCCTTACTGAAGTCCATGTAAACCACAACAACCGCAGTATCTAATCTACACACCTAGTCACCTCGAAAAAAAAAGCAATCAAATTTGTTAGACATGACCTCTCCCTTACAAAGCCATGCTGACTACCCTTGATTAATCCCTGAATCTCCGAGTGGAGATTAATTCTCTCCCTCAGAATTATTTTAACAGCACCTCAACCACAAATGTTAGGCTCATTGGTTCGTAGTTTCCTGTTTATTCCCTATCACCCTTTTTGAATAACGGTGCCATATTAGATGAGCTCCAGTCCTCAGACACCCTACCTGTGGACAGAGACAATTTGAAAATTAACGTCAGGATCCATGCAATTTCCTCCAACGCCTCCCACAGCAACCTGGAACATAGTTCATTCGGGCCTGGGGATTTCTCCATTTTCAAGCCTGCTGAACTGACAATACTTCCTCTCACTCAATGTTAATTTATTCAAGTATATTTTAGCCCCTCTCCTGATTTCCACGCCTACTTCGTCCTTCTCTACAGTGAATACAGATGCAGCATAATCATTTAAAATCTCAGTTACATCTTCTGGCTCCTGCACACATTGCCACTTTTGTCCCTCATGAGATCTGCTTTTTCTCTGCCTCTCCTCTTGCCCTAATGTACTTTGGATTTTACTTAATGTCACCCTTTAGTGTTTTTCAAGTCTCTTCTTTGCTCTCCTAATTAAACAATCCCCTGCATTTTCTATATTCCTTTCGGGTATCAGCTGTTTGGAGTCTTTGGTGGCTATTGTGAGCTTGCTTTTTTTTTCTGTATCCAATCCTGTGCATCCTTTGGTATCCAGGGTTCTCTGGATTTGTTGGTCCCATCTTCACATTTTAGTTGGCCCTGCACTTGCGCTATTGCCCTTTAGAATGTGTTCTGCTGCTGTAATGTGGATTTTCATGCAAGTGTCTGCTCCCAGCCCTTTTTAGAGAGTTCCTGTCTTATTAAAATCCGCCTTCCCTCAATTTAGGATGTTTATTTCTGGCCCGCCTTTGTCCTTATCCATATCCATAAATACCTTAAATCTGACCAATTTATGGTTTTATCACAGAACTGCTCTCCCACTGCCTCATCCACTACTTGTCAGGCTTCGCAGAGTCATTCAGCACGGAAACAGACCCTTTGGTCCAACTCGTCCATGCTGATCAAATTTCCCAAACTAAACTAGTCCTACTTACCAGCAGCTGGCCCCTATCCCTCTAGACTTTTTCTATTCATGTACCTGCCCAAATGTCTTTTAAATGTTGTAACTGTACCTGCATCTACCACTTCCACTGGCAGTTCATTTCACATACAAACCACCCTCTGTGCCCCTCAGATCCCTTTTAAATCTTTTTCCTCTAGCCTTAAAAATTGAAACCTTGAACTCCCCCACCTTGGGGAAAAGACCTTTGCTATTCACCTTATCTGTGCCTTATGATTTTATAAACCTCTATAAAGTCACCCCTCAACCTCCTAGGCTTCAGTGAGAAAAGTCCCAGACTATCCAGCCTCTCCTTATAACTCAAACCCTCCAGAGCTAACAGCATCCTGGTAAATGTTTTCTGAACCCTCTCCAATTTAGTAATGTTCTTCATATAGCAGGGCAACCAGAACTGTAAACAGTACTCCAAAAGTGGCCTCACCAACAACATGTATAGCCTCAACGTGACATCTGAACTCCTATACTCAATAGTCTGAGTAATGAACACAAGTGTGCTAAACGCCTTCTTAACCACCCTATCTACGTGTGACACAACCTTCAAAGAACTATGTACCTGAACCCCTAGGTCTCTTTGTTCAACAACACTATCCAAGGCCCTACCATAATTGTTCTGCCCTTGTTCATTTTATCAAAATGAAATACCTCATATTTATCCAAACTAAACTCCATCTATCCTCAGCCCATTGGCCCAATTGATCAAAGGAGCAGGAAAGCTTGACGTTTCAGGCCTAGACCCTTTCTGATGAAGGGTCTAGGCCTGAAACGTCAAGTTTTCCTGCTCCTATGGTGCTGCTTGGCCTGCTGTGTTCATCCAGCTCCACACCTTGTTATCCCGGATTCTCCAGCATCTGCAGTACCTATTATCTCTGGCCCAATTGATCAAGATCCCTTTGTAATCCTAGATAACCTTATTCATTCTTAATTCCTTAAAACTAAGTCCAGCACCATCCCTGTCTTGTAGAACCGTCTACATGCTGGCTTAAAAAGCTCTCCTGGACACATTTTAAGAATTCAGCCCCCTCAAAGCCTTTCATACTTTGTCTATTCCAGTTAAGCTTGGAGAACTCGAAATCCACTATTATTACTCTGCCTTTTTAACAATTCTCTGAGATTTGCCTACATATTCACCTTTCTAGCTCTTTCTGACTGCTTGAAGATCTATAGTACACCGTAACAATGCTGTACCAGCAACTAGAATTGTAATGCTGCCACAAAGACACTGTGCTGTCAGGGACACGCACCTAAATCATGGACTGGACCAGGTCAAATCTTCAGGCTGTTTGCTTACTTTTATAATGCTCGCTCACTCTGTCCGTACCTGGAAGCTCAGAGCACCACTGATTGCATTGTCTTGCCTTTTTGCACTTTGCCCCTCAGCAAAGAGGTACTTGGCTCATTTTACTTGCATCTAAGCTGTAGAGCATATATACAAAGGAAGGATGGTTGTCAGTAGATCTCGGTGATAGTAGGAACTGCCGATGCTGGAGAATCTGAGACAACAAGGTGTAGAGCTGGATGAACACAGCAGGCCAAGCAGCATCAGAGGAGCAGGAAATGGTCTAGACCCGAAACGTCAGCTTTCCTGCTTCTCTGATGCTGCTTGGCCTGCTGCGTTCATCCAGCTCTACACCTTGTTGTGTCAGTAGATCTCGGTCAAGTCTTTGCTCTGGGGACCCCAGCGCAGTAAGTGAAAGGAGCCTCAATTGTCCATTCTGAGGCTTGGAAACAGTCAGTCACTTGAGTTGGTTAAAATCAGGATGCTGTCCAGTTGAGGGGCGAGGAACTGAATGCAGCCTACCGCCCTAATGTGATCTTTCTGCCGTTTTGAAGGCTGCTTTTCTCCTGAAATGAGACACAGGGAGGTTTTAGAGGAGATGAAAATAGATAGTGACACAGCTATTATTTTGGATGCATGTGGGGAGGTGTCCCCTAAACAAGTGAATAGGCAGCAGAGTGCATGCAAAGTTGCTGGTGTTGGGGTTTGGTGGGTGACAATGAGAAGAGAATATGTTGAAGGCATGAGTGAGAGTGGTAGAGCATGAGCCTTGGTGGGAGGGGGTACAGTAATAGAATTATTGTGAGGTAATGGATTGATGTTGGCACTTACCCTGGTCAAGAAAAGAAGGTCATTGACCTTCTTTCTACAGTGGTATGCATTCCTCCATCCTGCCATGGTAGATAGTGAAATTTGAATTAATAAGTATGTGGAATTAAGAGTCAAATGATGACCGTGAATCCATCTGGCTCACTAATATCCTTAAGGGAAGGAAACTGCCAACCTTACCTGGCCTGGCCTACATGTGACTCCAGACCCACAGCAATGTGGTTGGCTCTGAACTGCCCTCTGGGCAATTAGGGATGGGCAATAAAGGCTGGCCTGGCCAGCAATGCCCTCATCTCGTGAATAAATTTAAAAAAGGACAGCTGAGATTGCGCTAGTCCTGATGGCAACCTTGAACCAGGCTGGCATTGTCTGGTGTCATGGCCACCATTATTGGTCCTGGGGGAAGAGGAAGTCTCTCCTCTGCCCCACTCCGTACAGTGCGCAAACAGTTCCCTCCCTACAAAGTGGGGTGACAATTTCCCCTTGTTTGCCTTGTCTGGGACAGTGTCAGGAGCCATGCAGGGCAGCTTCAGACCAACAGTGTTTGTCTGGACGCACAACAGGCCTCTAACTATTGTGCTGATGCCAGGGATTCTGGCCAATTCCAGGATACCTGCTAAGAAGCGAGTTGTTTTGAGACCGGATCAGTGGTAAAATGAAGCCAGAATTGACAACGAGTGTGGTCATAGGACTGGGATAGGTAGTTAATGATTTCTGAACCATCAACTTTCCTGCTTCTCTGATGCTGCCTGGATTGCTGAGTTCCTCCAGCTCCGCACTGTGCTATCTAGGTAGTTATTGCAGTTAGTTTCATAAGATACGGCAAGAAAACTCACCTAGCATCACAGTAGAAATCCCTCCAGTAAAAACCATGCAACTCAGACTTAGCCAGAAATCATAAGATTCAACCCATTGTGTCTAATTCTAGACACTACACTTCAGGAAGAATATGAAGCCATTAGGATGTAAGAAGATTGATGACAATAATTTCAGGAATGAGGTAGTTCAGTTATTGAGGTAGACGGTAGAGACTTGGGCTGCTGTCTACAGATAAGAGAAGGTAGTGAGGGGTTTGATAGAGGTGGCCAAAATTATAAGCATTTTAATCAATGGTCAAGCAGAAGCAATAAAGGGAATTTTTTTTTTCCTGACAGATAGGGCAGGAACGATTTAAGGTAATCGACTAAAGAACCAACAGTGACATGAACAAAACTTACCTGGATACTGATTGGGAGCTGGAAAGCTTTGTCTGAGGCGGCAGTGACAGTAGATTCAATAGCAGTTTTCAAAAGGGAAATTGGGTATTATACAAGTACACAATATCATATGATGCTCTATGCAAGGCACTTTTCAGACAACAAGCCAATTGGATACAAAATTGGCTTGAAGGTAGGAGACAGAGAGTGGTGGTGAAAGGTTTTTTTTTTGGACTGGAAGCTTGTGACAAGCTGTGTGCTGCAAGGATTGATGCTGGGTCCACAGTTGTTCACCATTTATATAAACATTTTGGATGTGAATATAGAAGGTATGGTTAGTAAGTTTGCAGATGGCACCAAAATGATGGTGTATTGGACAACGAGGAAGGTTATCTCAGAGTACAACTGGACCTTGATCAGGTGGGTCAATGTTCGAGGAGTGGCAGATGGAGTTTAATTTAGATAAATGTGAGGTGTTGGATTTTGGTAAGGCAAACTAGGGCAGGACATATACAGTTAATGGTAGGGCCGTGGGGAATGTTGCCAAACAAAGAGACCGAGGGGTGCAGGTGCGTAGTTCCTTGAAAGTGGAGTCGCAGGTAGACAGGGTGATGAAGAAGGTGTTCGACACATTTGCTTTCATTGGTAGGGGTATTGAGAATAGGAGTCGGAATGTCATGTTTTATAGGACATTGGTGAAGCCGCTTTTAGAATAATGCATTCAATTCTGGTCTCCCTGCTATAGGAAAGATGTTGTTAAACTTGAAAGCGTTAAGAAAAGTTTTACAAGGATGTTGCCGGGATTGGAGGGTTTGAGCTATAGGGTGAGCCTGAATAAGCTGAGGCTATTTTCCCTGGAGCATGGGAGGCTGAGGGGTAACCTTATAGAGGTTTATAAAATCATGAGGGACATGGATAGGGTGAATAGCCAATATCTTTTTCTCAGGGACTAGGGAATCCAAAACTAGAGGGCATAGGTTTAAGGTGAGAGGGGAAAGATTTAAAAGGGACCTGAGGGACAACTTTTTAACTCAGATGGTGGTGCAAGTATAGAACAAGCTGCCAGAGGAGGTGGAGGCAGTTGCAATTACAACATTTAAAAGGCACCTGGATGGGTATATGAATAGGAAGGATTTAGAGGGATATGGGCCAAATGCTGGCAAATTGGACTGGATCAGTTTAGTATATCTGGTTGGCATGGACGAGTCAGACTGAAGGTTACTCTATGACTTAGAATGCTAGTTTTGGTCTTCTTATCTAAGGAACAACATAATGGCATTAGATGCAGTTCCGAGAAAGTTCACTAGGCTGATCCCGGGTGGTGGGACTGTCTTATGAGGAGAGATTGAGTAAATTGGGCCTGTACTCATTAGAGTTTAGAAGAATGAGAGGAGACTTAATCAAACATACAAGATTCTTGTAGGACTTAACAAGGTAGATGCAAAGATGTTTTTTTCACCTTCTAGGATAGTCTAGGACCAGACAGCATAAGGACCAGACAGTGTAAGGAATTGTCCATTTAAGACTGATTTGAGGATTTATTTCCTGTCAGATTGTAGTCAATCTATGGAATTCTTTACTACAGACGACTGTAGAGGCAGGATAGTTAAGTATATTCAAGGCTGAGATAAACAGATTCTTAGTAAGACAATCAAGGCTTGTGTAGAAAAAGGCAGGAAAGCAGAGTTATCAAATCAGCCATCATCTCATTGAATGGTAGAGCAGACTCATTGGGCTGAATGGTTTAATTGCGTCCCTACATCTTATGGCTTTCTGATCTTGTAAATACCTGAATGAGATAAATATGAGATTATGGGATAGGATGATGGAGTGGGACAAGCTAAAATGTTCCTGTAGAGTGCTGGCATGAGTTCAAAGGGCCAAATGGCCTAACATATTGTAACTGCTCTATGAGTATAACTAGAATCAAAACAGTGCAACACATAAATCATTGAAAAGAGTCACACAGGTTGATAAGACTACAAAATGCACTAAGGTTTGTTTCTAGAATTGAAATCAGGGAATTTATGTTGATCCTGTGGTGAACCTTGTGTGGAGCGCCGTTATAGTTCTGCAACTATTTCTCAACTCCACATTATGAATAGGACATAGAGGCACTGGAAGAGGTGCATAAAGGACTTATAAGGATGATATCAAAACTGAGGAGCTATACCAATCAAGAATGGTTGGTGCCATAAATATAACACAGCCATTTGGAGAGAGTGCAGCAAAGGTTCATCAGACTAATTCCTGGGATTCCAGACCTATGAGAAGAGATTGAGAATGCTAAAGTTATGTGCCCTAGAGTTTACAAGAATGAAAGGACATCTCAGTGGCATTTTAAACTCCTTAGGAGGCTTGACAAAGCAGAATTGAGGAAGACGATTCCCCTAGTGGGGGAGTCTAGAACTAAGGATTAGAATAAGAGGTCATTTAGAATGAGGTGAGGAGAAATTTCTTCAATCAGGAATATGTGAACCTGTGGTATGTTCAGCTGCATTGGCTGTGGGTGCTCAGTTGCTGAGTCTATTTAAGTCAAAGAGCAATAGATGTCTCAATAATAAGACAGCCAAAAGATAATGTGGAAAGTCATAGCTGAGGACGATTTTACTGAACAGTGGAACTGGCTGAGGGGCTGATTGTCCTGCTTCTGTTCCTTTTTTTAATAGTTCAGAAATGACAATAACAAAATCAAAAGAAACATCATTACTCAGTGAGGCCAGAATGTGGAAATTGCTGGAAGGAGTAGTTCAGGTGTCTAGCATAGTTACATATAATTGCAATCTAGAGAAGCACGTGAGGGAAAAAGGAATGATTAAATAGGGGGAGGCAGTGGAGTTGTGATAACATCTTTGGAGTTGTAACCCTGAGACCGAGAATAATGTTCTGGGGACAGGAGTTCAAATCCCACCAAAACACCAGGCAGAATTTAAATTCAATGAATAACTTTTGAATTGATTTGTAATTCGCAATTCAGTAAATCATGTCATGAAACTATCGTCAATCGTACCCCTCTGTGTCACAAACACCCCGAGGAAAGGAAATCTGCTAACCGTACTCTCTCTGTATGTGACTCCAGACCCACAACATTGTGGTTGACTTTTAAATAGGTTCTCACTTGAACTAGCAGTCACACAGTTTAGAGGGCATTTAGTGGTGGATAACAAGGCTGGCCTTGATGGTGATGCTGAAATCCCATGAAAGATTGAAAAAAAATGGGAAATTATGTTGGTGTAGACTAGCTGGGCTGAATGGCCTGTTTCTATGTATTTGTATGTGGAATTAAAGATACTGTGAATCAGTGGCCACATATACTATATTCTTCATGTCAGCCATAAAAGTATACAGTTGCTTTTCGATCCACAGTCTTCCTGCAATTATTTATTTATATTGTAAGCTCTTTCGTTACTTTTACTTGTAATATTAAAGTAAATAGGCAGTTCATGGAAATAATTTTTGGCTTTCTTTATTATGAGCATACAGCCCTTCAAACTGACTTTTAGGAACCCGCTAGGTTAATTCTTACTCTGTGTTTAAACAGAAGATGATAATAAGAATAATTATTCCACTGAGGTCAGTAATTGGACAAAATATATTTTGGTGATTAAGTCTTTGCCAGAGTTCCGAGAAGCTACCTTAGGGCAAATGGCACTATTACAGAATGAAAACGATGATTTTAGTTACAGTACAGAACATTCTTCGAAGTCCATGAGGCATTGATTGGTAAGATAATATTCCACAGGCCAGAAGCTTCTGTCTTTGTCAGCTGGGCTATGCTTAGTTAAAATATTCCAACTGAGACTCCTCCTTCTTTAGTCAATTCTCCCCTATGGAACCTATTAATTTGATGTTGTTTAAACACAGGGAGCCTTATGATGTGATGACAATGTATCACTCTTCAGAGATAAACCAGACACGAAGGGCCAGATTTTCATCTTAGGTTCAGGAAACGTGAGCCAGCGTTGTTCCCAAATCTTGCCAACATAAACTCATCACCTTCTCCCATATCGTTATATATTTGCTTCCTAGAGACCTAGGCAGGCTAAGGCCTCCTGCCCCCCTAGGCAAGCCCGAAGTTATGTTTGAGAAATTTAGGTGCTGAAACAGGCTGCTTAGAAGGTGTTCCAGAACGTCTCATTCTCTCTACATCATTCTAATGCAGATCAATGAAGGTGGCAGGACAGGTAGAGAGGGCAGTAAATAAAGCAACCAGTGTTCTCGGCTTTATTCATAGGGGCACAGAGTACGTTTTTTATAAACTCACGGGATACAGACACCTCTCAATGGTCCAGCTTTTATTGTCCATCTCTAATTGCCCAAAAGACATTTGAAATCCAACTATATTGCTGTGGATTTGGAGTCACACGTAGGCCAGACCAGGTAGGGATGATAGATTTCCTTCCTTAAAGGACATTAGTGATTCCAGATGGTTTTTTCCAACAGTCGACAATGGTTTCATGGTCATCATTGGACTTTTAATCCCAGATTTTTAAAATTGAATTTAAACCCTATCATCTACCACAGCGGGTTTCGAACCGAGGTCCTCAGAGCATTAGCTGAGTTTCTGGATTATTAGTCTAGCAATAATACCACTAGGCCATTACCTCCCTAACACAGGGGAAGGGAGGTGATGTTGAGCTTGTACAAGACCCGTTAGCCTCAGCTGGAGTATTGCACATAGTTGTGTGTTCTACATAATAGGAAAATGAAAATGTGTTGGAAAGAGTGCAGAAGTGACTTACGAGAAAGGTTCCAGGTACAAGAAACTTGAGCTATGAGAAAGGATTGAAGAATTTGGAAGTGTGCCACTTGGGAGAGTTTAAACTAGTGTGGCAAGAGGATGGTAAATGGAGCAGTATGTCAACATGTGGAATGATTGAAGCGAAGGTCAAAGTTAAGTCAAATAAAAACCAAAAGAACTGTGGATACTGTAAATCAGAAACCTGAGGATGGGTCACTGATCCAAAACGTTAACTCTAATTTCCCTTCACAGATGCTGCCAAACCTGCTGAGATTTCCCAGCAACTTCTGTTTTTGTTAAGTCAAGAAAGTCTAAAAGGAAGAACATGCAGGGTCAGGTTAATTAACACAGTGGGACTGGCAGTTTGTGGTGTATCTACTTTAATGTAAGGCATATAACAGATAAAGCAGATGAACGTAGAGCCTGGATTAGTATATGGGACCATGAAGTGGTAGCTATTACAGAAACTTCATTGAAGGACAGAGTGGGATTTCAATGTTCTAGGGTTTAGGTGTCTCAGGTGAAATAGAGAGGGATGTTAAAAAGAAGTTGCATTACTGATTGAGGACAATGTCACAGCTGTACTGAAAAAGGACAGATAGGAAGGCTCATCCAGTGAGGCCATATAGGTAGAATCTAAGAATAAGAAAGGTGCAATCACTATGATGGGGTTAGACTATAGGTCACCCAATAGCCAGCAAAAGATAGAGGAACAGTTTTTTTTATTTCTATTCATTCACAGGATGACAGCATCACCATTTATTGCCCACCCAAGATGGCAGTCAAGAGTCAACCACAATGCTGAGGGTCTGAAGTCACATGTAGGCCAGGCCAGGTAAGGATGGCAGTTTCATTCCCTAAAGGACGTTACTGAACCGGGTGGGCTTTTTCCAACAATCAACAATGGATTCATGGTCATCATTAGACTCTTCCAGATTTTTTAAAATTGCATTTAATTTCCACCATCTGCCATGATGAGATTCAAACCTGGGTCCCTAGAACATTACCTGGGTCTCTGGATTAACAGTCCAGCAATAATACCCCTAGGCCATTGTCTCCCCTCCAGGCAGATGTAGACAGATCAATGAAAGATGTAAAAACAAACACGATTGTTGTAGTGGGTGATTTTAACTTTCCCAACATTGACTGGGACTCCCTTAGTGCCAGGGATTTAGATGGGACAGAATTTGTTAGATGCATCCAGAAGGGTTTCTTGAAACAATATGTGGATAGTCCAACTAGGGAAGAGGCCAAACTAGACCTTGTATTTGGGAATTAGCCTGACCAAGTGATCATAGTTTCAGTGGGGCAGCATTTTGGGAACAGTGATCACATTCAATAATTTTAAAATAGTTATGGATAAGGATAAAACTGGTCCTCAGGTGAAAGTGCTGAATTGAGAGAAGGCTAATTACAACAGGATTAGGCAGGAACCGGAGAAATTAGATTGGGGGCGTTTATTTGAGGGTAAATCCACATCTGACATGTGGGAATCTCTTAAAGGCCAGTTGATCAGAGCTCAGGACCAGGATGTTCCTTACCATAAGGATGGTAAGATTCGGGAACCTTGGATGACAAGAGATATTGAAAGTTTGGTCAAAAAGAAAAAGGAAGCATATGTAAAGTTTAGGAGACTGAAATGAAACAAGACCCTTCCGTAATATAAAGAAAGCAGTAAAGAACTGAAACAAGAATTAGGGGGGCTAGAGGGGTCCACAAAATGTTCTTGGCAAGTAGGATTAAGGAGAATCCCAAGGCACGTATACATATATTAGGATCAAGAGGTTAACTAGGGAAAGGGTAGGTCCACTCGAGGATGAAAGAGGGAATTTATGCGTGGAGCCAGAGGAAGTGGGTGAGGTCCTCAATGAGTACTTTGGATCGGTATTCACGAAGGAGGAGGACATCTATAATAGTAAGATTAGGGAGGGGTATGTTGATATTCCAGAGCATATCAACAATAATAAAGAGAAGGTCTTGGGTGTCTTTCCAGGGCCTGGTGGGATCTATCCCAGGATACCTGGGAGGCAAGGAAGGAGATTGCTGGGGCCTTGACAGAAATCTTTGTATCCTCTGTAGCCACAGGCGAGGTCCTAGGAGACTGGAGAATAGCCAAGAAATGTTTATTTAAGAAGGGATAAAGGAGTAATCCTAGAAATTATGGCCCAATGTGCCTTAAATTAGTGGTGGGGGAATTATTGGAGAAGATTTTTAGGACAGGGATTGTTCACATTTGGGAAATAGTGGACTTATTAGAGAAAGCCAACATAGCTTTGTGTGGGGGAGGCATCCTGTCACAAAGTTGTTTGGGTTTTTTTCAGAAAGTGATGAATTGATGAGGGTAGGGCAGTGGATGTTGTCAACATGGACATTGCTAAAGCATTTAACAAGGTCTCTCATGGTAATCAGGTCCAGAGGATTAAGTCGCATGGGATTCGTGGTAAATTGGCAAATTGTATACAAAATTGGCTTGGTTATAAGAGGCAGAGGATAGTTGTGGAGAAGTGTTTTTCTACCTAGGCGTTCATAAACAGTGGTGTTCTGCAGGGATCAATGCCGTGACCTCTGTTGTTTGTAATATAGATAAATGACTTAGTTGAAAATGTAGGTGGTCTGATTAGTAAATTTGAAGACAACACAAAATTGGTGGAGTTGTGGTTAGTGAGGAAGGTTATGAAAGGATACTGCAGGATAAAAATCATTTGGAAAATTGGGCTGAGAAATGGCAGACCAAGTTTAATCCAGACAAGTATGAGGTGTTGTATTTTAGAACATCAAATGCAAGAGGAAAGCTTACAGTTAATGGCAAGACCTTGGCAGTATTGTTGTAAAGACAGATCTTGGTGACCTCAGCCAGTACAGGAATTGAACCTACACTGTTGGTGTCACTATGCATTTGGAGCCAGATGTCTAGCCAATTGAGCTAACCATTTTAGGAAGGTGATGAATTTTGGGAGGTTAAATGCAAGAGGAATGTGTACAGTAAATGTCAGTACCCCTAGGAACATTGATATAGAGAGGGATCTTGGGATGCAAGTCCGTAGCTCCCTGAAAGTGGCAAGACAAGTGAATAAACTGGAAAAGAAGGTGGACGGCATGCTTTAGTTGGAGCATTAAGTATAAAAGTTGGCAAATCATGTTTCAGTTGTATTTAGTTTGGCCATATTTGGTGTATGTACGCAGTTCTGGTTGCCATACTATAGGAAGGATGTGGAGGCTTTGGAGAGGATGCAAAAGAGGTTTCTGAGAATGTTGCATGGAATGGAGTATACTTACTATAAGGAGAGGTGGACACATTTGGATTGTTTTTGCTAGAGCGTCAGAAACTGAGGGATGAAATGATGGAAGTATATAAAATTATGAAAGGCATGGATAGAGTGGATAGTTGGAGTCTTTTTCCCAGGGTGGAAATGTCAAATGCAATGGGGTTATGTTTAAGGTGAGAGAGGAAGATTTTAGGGGGGATGTACGAGGCAAGTTTTTTGCACAGTGTGCTGCCAGGGGAGGTGTTAGAAGCAGATACTTCAGCAAAGTTTAAGAGCCAATTAAACAGACACATGAACACACTTCGCATGATTTTTTGGATACTAACGATGTGCAAGGATATGTGGAAATGGTAGGAAATCGACACCAGATAATAGAGTCAATGTGCACATGGGCCAAAAGGCCTCCTTCCGTACCACAATAATTCTGTTATTTGTAATACCTAACCCTCTTCTGCCACCATCATGTCCTCATACTCCCATGCCCCCATACCTACTCCCTCCGTGGTCTCTCATAATCCCCAATATCCTCTATGCTCATTGTACTCTTCGTGTTACTTTCCATGTTCCCATGTAACCTCCATTGTCTTTCACTCAGTGAATTGACATATCTCAGGAGCCATGTGATAGCAATGTGATATGTTTGAAAAGAATGTGAAGAAAACTAAACTTCTAACAATAGTTTACTTCCGCTACTAATTGATATATTCAAAAGCATGAATGCTGATATGTCCTTTGCACGTGTAAACATGGGAAATAATGTTTGCTGAGTCACTTGCAGCATTAGAACGACTTAATTCAGAAAGTGAGGATTGAATGCAATCAAGAAAATGTGATCAGCGTGCAGTTTTAAAAGAATTCCTACAGAATCCCTATTTGGTAAGGTAATTGATATTTAAATTACATACCAGTTGACTCTGATTGGTTAAGGAATTGCCGTCAGCCACGAACCAGAGAATGTCAATTGCCTAACAAAGAAACAGAAAGTGCTGGAGAGACTAAGCTGCCTGGCATCATCTGTGTGTTAATATACAAGCTTCCAGCACATGCAAGTGCACCACATTGTGAGCGTGACTGACAATCCCTCATTGGTTGTTGGAATAATTATTCACATCCTCAAGCTTATTTAGTGAATGTTGTCAAGTTAACGAATCACTTGTAATGTTGGACGCTACTGTGAATTTTAGAAGTTCCATATATTAATACACAAGGTCCTGTTCTGTGCAGACATTGTGCCTGTTTCAACCCAACAAAATAGGTGACAGCAATTCTTGCATTCATTTTTCGAGACAATACCTTGACCAATCAGAATAAATCTGCCTTGTTTAAAAATGTAGACAAAAATTGGCAGTCAACTGTCAATCACAATTAACTAACGCATTCTCCATAGCAGCTTCTCTACCATTCAAAGTCTACTTGCTAGCCAATCAGCACTCTACTTTCATGTGGTATAATATGTTTTCCCTTTGGTATTTCTTGCAAATTGTCCTGATGAACGTAAGATGAAAAGCTTCAACAAAATATGTCATTTGCTTCAGCAAAATCTCAACCATCTTCCTTTGTGCTTGTATTTCCCCCCTGAATCCCATTGACTTCAATTTTGCTGGAGTTTATTGATGACTCAATTGTTAAATGCTGCCTCTACACATAGGACAGTTACACTGACCTCTGCAATTCAACTGTTTCGGTTCATGTTGAGGCTAAGGCTGTAATGATATCTGGAGCCAATTGGAAGAATCCAAACTGAGCATCATAAGCAGTTTTTCGGTGTATAATGACAATAGTGCACAGGCCCAGTAACAAAACCAGACCAAGCAGATTATTCCAT
Organism: Ginglymostoma cirratum; assembly: GCA_024137785.1. Classification (NCBI taxonomy): domain Eukaryota; kingdom Metazoa; phylum Chordata; class Chondrichthyes; order Orectolobiformes; family Ginglymostomatidae; genus Ginglymostoma; species Ginglymostoma cirratum. The sequence continues at coordinate 13,276,258 of JAHRHZ010000020.1, forward strand.
TTGCTCAGTTGGGCACTGACAAGTCGTCTGCAGCAATTTCCTGAACTGTATTTCTTCTCTTTCTCTTCCATCCACTTTCTTTCTTTGCTTTCTCATCCTATCCCACTCTCTTCCCCTTCATCTCTATTCACTTCCCACCTCTTCCCTTTCCTGAGCTGGCTGTAATGAAACAGTAATATAATTCCTGAACTTCAGACATTGAGAAATGTTTCTTTTAAAAAGAAACCATAAGAGATCTGTTCTGGGCTAAGGAGAGGACAATAGACAATGTCCAGGATCCCTGATTGCTGTCCAGTGGCATATTCTGGAAGGTGGCGAACAAGTGTTGGGTAGAAATATTGTGAATAATTGTGAAGTCCTACATTCCTAGTGGCTCCCTTGCACTGTCAAAAACTCGCTGCTTGTGTTGAGAGGTGACTATTTGAAGAAAGAACTGGAAGATACTGGAAGGTGGATGAGATTCTGACCTCTTAAAAAAATGAAAGAAGAGAAAATTGACCCAAAGAAGATTGTATAAATGATCAGTCAATTTCAGCCACAGTATCTCATTGTTATTTGTGGGCTTAACATGTTATGAAAGGCGTAGAAAGAGAAGTTGGTTGCAGTTTGTTTATAATATATAATTTTAATCAAAGTTGTGAGTTGGGTAGAGTACTTGTGGATTGGAAGGGAAGATGTTAGAATTTGATCTTTGTAAAATGATAGGGGGAAGAATGCATGGTCTCTTTAAAAGATGATGCTTTTTTAGGCTTGGAGATTAAGAAATGTCTGCAGGCAGCAGCAGATACACAGAGTTCTTGACATTGAAACTTTATATCAAAAGGCTATACTGCTAGCAGGCAAAGCATCATTTTTACCAAGATAACTGGTTTTTTGAATTTAGCCAATTAATTTTAAACCAGGCCCTAGATACCTGAACCCAATTAAATTTAAATCTGATTGTTTTGACAACGTAGGACTAATGCTATATATAAGAAATTAATAGGTCATCAAGGGTATAAAAGGAGAGGCCATTTAAAAATTACTGTGAGAGTCAACTGCCATCTGCCAAGAGAAGAATTTGGACAGGTTAGGAGAGTAGGCAAAGAACTGACAGATGGAGTACAACATGGGAAAGTGTGAAGTCATGCACGTTGGTAAGAAGAATAGAGCATGGACCATTTTCTAAATGGGGAGAAAATTCAGAAATCTGAAGTGCAAAGGGACTTCGGAGTTCTAGACCAGGATTCCCTAAGGTAAATATGCAGGTTGAGTCAGTAGTTAGGAGGACAAATACAATGTCAGCATTTATTTTGAGAGGACTTGAAAATAAAAGCAGGGATATACCTATGAGGTTCTATATGACTCTGATCAGGCCACATTTGGAGTATTGTGTGCAGTTTTGGGCTGCATATCTCAGGAAGGATGTACTGGCCCTGGAGCAGGTTCAGAGGAGGTTCACGAGAATGGTGCAAGGAATGAAAAGCTTAACATATGAGGAACGTTTGAGGACTCTGTGTCTATACTCGATGGAGTTTAGAAGAATGGGGGGGGGGGATCTAATTTAAACTTACAGAATACTGAATGGCCTGGACAGAGTGGATTTTGGGAAGATGTTTCCGTTGGTAGGAGAGACTAGGACCTGAGGCCATAGCCTTAGAGTAAAGGGAAGACCTTTTAGAATAGAAATAAGGACAAATGTCTTCAGCTAGACAGTGGTGAATCTATGGAACTCACTGCCTCAGAAGGCTGTGGAGACAGAGATAGATAGGTTCTTGATGTCAAGGGGTCAAGGGGTATGGGGAGAAAGGGGTTGAGAAACTTATCAGCCATGATTGAATAGCTGAGCAGACTCGATAGGCTGAATGGCCTAATTTCTGCTCCATAGTCTTATGGTCTTACAGTCTAACAGCTCTCAGCTATAAAAGAAAGAATCACTGGCTCTTACAAATTCTCTAAGCTCTCAGAAAACCATCATCTAAACTGAAGGTACAGTGGCACTCTTAGCCAATATTCCTGACAGAGGAATTCAACAGAGAAAGGCATTCCTGACTGAAGAACAGTGGAAATGGCAAAGAACATTCCAGAAGACTTATCCTGGCTGTAATTTTGAGAGACTAAGTTTTAATTTATTTTTCGTATTACTTTGGTTTATATAAGTGGGACTGGTATTTATTGGAACAGCATAGCATTAGAATTTAGTTTTTTTTGGGAATAGTTAGTATTTAAGGGGGAATTGTTTGGTTTGTTTGTAGTTCTGTTAAGCTGTTTACAGTTAGAGTTAGATAAATAAATTGTTACTTGTTGATTCTAGAGTGAGTATCAGGGATTTCTTTCGTTTAACCACTCCTTTATAACATATTGGGGGTTGGGTGAGAGGCAGGTTATACCACTTTTCACAATTCCTTTAACGGATTATGAGGTGAGGCGAGTTTGTCAGGGTGTTTTGGTTTAGTTATCAGAGGGGGTTCGACCTCCACTTCATAACATCAGTGATATGTTTAATATTCTGTGTGAGTCCTGTTCATTTTACAAATGTAAGAAAAGCAAATTTAACTCACTAAATTGCAAATCATGGCCAGTCAATAACTGTGCTGCTGAATTATAATTTTACTGTTATTTGTATTACACTTTAGTCTGGCAGTTTAATAACTGTAGACCTTTAATGCTAGATATTGTTCGTTGGAGAATGTACTGTCAGCAACCTCGTCATCATTGTAAAGTTCTTCCAAAGCTGCATTGTATTTTTTACATGAATACTGAGAAAACAGCTGGAAGGCAGGAGGCCTATAATGTCTTTAATATGAGGCGTTAAAGCAAAGTTTCATCTAGTCACTCAAAGATCCCATCAGGCTAGTTTGAAGAAAATCAGGGTGTTCTAGTCAATATTTATCACTCATTCAACATCACTAATAAATTTGCTGGAAAAGCTCAGCAGGTCTAGCAGCACCTGTGAAGAAAAATCAGAGTTAACGTTTTGAGTCCAGTGACCCTTCCTCAGAATGGACCTGAAATGTTAACTCTGATTTTTCTTCACAGATGCTGCCAGACCTGCTGAGCTTTTCCAGCAACTTCTGTTTTTGTTCCTGATTTACAGCATCCGCAGTTCTTTCAATTTTCACGAATAAAGATGATCTTGTCATTATCACATTGCTGTTTGTGGTGTTTGCTGCATGCAAAATCTTTTCTGTGATTCCAGTGTAATCAGAGCATTTGAAGAAGTAGCTACTTGACTGCAAAATGCTTTGGGGCTTCCTGAGGTGATGAAAATGTTGGGGTTGGTTGGCTTGCGGAGCTGGTTCATTGTTCTGCAGACATTTCGTTACCCTGCTGGGTAACATCATCCGTGCAGCCTCCGATGAAGCGCTGTTGTGTTTTCCCGCCTGTTATTTAAACGCTGGGGTCCGTTGAGCTGGATTACCTCACTTCCTGTTTTCCTTTGCAATCCACTCAGCCCAGGAGTTCCTCAGTTCCATCAAGGACATAAGAATAGATGACGACAAGACCATGGTATCATTTGATGTTACTGCCCTATTCACATCGATAGACATACCACTAGCAAGAGAAACAGTGACAACACTACTAGAACAAGAACAAGACCCTAGGGACACCATCTCCACAGACAACATGCTGAAGCTCCTGGACCTATGCCTCACTACCCTCTTCACCTTTAACGGCAAATATATGAACTGGTCAATGGGATATCCATGGGATCACCTATCTCCAGACTAATAGCTGAAGCAGTAATGCAGAGACTTGAAAGTATGGCCCTTCTGCTAATCCAACCAAAACTATGGATACGCTATGTGGACAACACCTTCGTCATTATTAAACGGACCAAACTAGAGGCGACACTCGAACTAATAAGCAACACCCTCCCTGGAATCAGAATCACCGGAGAAGAGGAGAAGAACAAACAGCTCCTGGATGTCATAGTGGAACGCAGGAACAATGGGGAATTCCTAACAAAGGTACACAGGAAAGCCACACACACTGACCAAGTACTGAATTTCAACAGCAACCACCCTAACACTCACAAACAAAGTTGCGTGAGAACATTATTTAAGCAGGCAACAGCACACTGCAGCAGCACAGAGCTATGGCAAGAAGAAGAGTACCTCTTCCAGGTATTCAAAGACAATGGATACCCAAAAAACTGGGTCAGAAGATGCCTATCACACGCGTGACAACAGGAAGATACTACACGCCCCGACACACTCACCACACCTTACATCAGGAACATATCTGAACTGACCACAAGACTCTATGACCACTGGGCATCAGAGTAGCACACAAACCCACCTCAACCCTAAGCCAACTGCTCACCCGGACCAAAAAACCACTACCCAGTATGGACAGGACCAATGTCATATACAAGATTCCCTGCAAAGATTGCGACAAACACTACTTTGGATGAACTGGAAGGAAATTAACCACAAGGGAACACAAACATCAATTGGCAACAAAAAGACATGACCAATACTCACTCATCTCCATTCACATGGATAAGGAAAACCACCAATTCAATTGGCACAACAACAGGATTCTGGGACAGGCAAAGCAGAGACAAGCACGGGAATTCCTAGAAGCCTAGTACTATACTAAGAAAGCCATCAATAAACACATAGAGCTAGACCCCATATACACTCCATTGCGAAGAAAAATCAGAAGTGAGGTAATCCAGCTTAACGGCCACCAGAGTTTAAATAACAGGCGGGAAAATACAACAGCGCTTCATCAGAGGCTGCACTGATGATGTTACCCAGCAGGGTAATGAAACATCTGCAGAACAACAAACCATCTCAGTGAGGCAACCAACCACAACATCCACAACCCGAGCTACAAATCTACTTTAAAATCTTAGAGATGGAAATATGCAAGAGGATCCTGGGCTTTATAAATGTGGTGCAGAGCACAAAAGTCGGAAGCTATGCTGAATCTGTATATAATACTGGTTCAGGTTCAGTTTCAGCTGGATTATTGTGTCCAGTTCTGGGTGCTGCACTTTATGAAGGATTTGAAGACAGAAATGAGAGTACAAAAGACTTTACTTATATGATTGCAGAGGTAGAATGGAGAAGCTGATGCAGTACTGCTCAGAAAGGTTGAGAGGAAATTTGAAAGAGTGATTGAATATTATAAGCTACCTATACAGAAATGATGGAAAGAAATTGTTTTATTCAGCGACATTGAGGACTGAGAACCAGAGGATGCAGATTTAAAGTGGTTGGCAAAAGTACCAAAGATGAAATGAGTAAATATTTTTCTACACAGCAAGTAATTTTTTGGTTTCAAATGCACTGCATGAGAAGATGAAGGAGGTAGATTCAGTCATAGAATCCCTACAGTGTGGAAGCAGGCCATTTGGCCCATCAAGTTCACAGTGACTCTCTGGAGAGCGTCCCATCAGACCCACCCCCCTACCCTATCCCTGTAACCCTGCATTTCCCATGGCTAATTCACCTAGCCTGCACATACATGGACGCTATAGACAATTTAGCATAGCCAATCCACCTAACTTTTGACTGGGGGAGAAAACCGGAGCACTTGGAGAAAACTCATACAGACACAGGAAAAATGTGCAAACTCCACACAGATAGTCACCTGAGGGTGGAATTGAACCTGTATCCCGATACTGCGAGGGCAACAGTGCTAACCACTGTGCCAGCATGCCATTCAGGCAGGGCTGCCAAAAGGGAATTAGATGAGCAAATGAAGGAAGTCAACATTTGCAGGGCCATAGGGTAAAAGCCATGGAGTGCAATTAGCATAATTGCTCTTACAGACAGTCAGCATGGAAAACACAGGCCAAATGGGCTCCTTCTGTGCAGAAGCCATTTTGTTGATGGTATTCAATGCAGGGGACTGAGATGTTGCCTGTGATAGCTATTCTTATTCAACTTGTTCAGGCATGTTAATACCCATCTAGAGAGCGTGGCACTTGAATCCAGGCCTTCTGACCCAGAACATCAAGTCATTCCACCACAAGAATTTTTAAGAGAGAAGTGAAAGTCACCATTGTCCTCATTAGAGAAAGACAGCTGGTGGTGAGTTCAGCCTGAGGGTCATCATTTCTCAAGTGAAGGGCGATGTTAAGAAAGTAGGACCTTCATGGTGACCTCAGGAATTCAACCAGAACGGTTGGTGTCACTCTGCTTTGGGATCCAGCCATCCAGCTAACTGATCTCAACATTTTGCGAAGGTGATGCTTTGTAAAATGGAACCAATTTGAACGACTTTCCTTGAGTTAATAAAAAAGCAAGTTTCTTAGTTACTGAAGGGGAAAATGAAAGAAGACGCAACACACCTACACACAGATTAGAAATAAGAAGTGAGTTCAAAAATATAAACATTAAAAGATATACAGATCAGTCTCTCTGGGTGGTTCATGAAGAGTAGTTAGTGGAATGTTGATAATTGAACAATTAATTTTAGGATTCTTGGCCTTCCAGTTATTTGAAATACTTCTGCCTTGTGTTCTTCTAACTGACTTGTTGGCTAGTTGGCTTCTGGCCCTCAGAACGACTGGGTCATCTTACCCAGTTCGGGGATGACGAGTGGCTGGTTCTTTGATTGTGACCAATATAGAACACCAACTTGAAACCAGGCTAGTGCACACAGATACTGCAACTCACTGGTACACAAACCAAGGTTGCAGTAAGTTTTTAATCACTTTTTTTGTATTTTCCTGAAAGGGCAGAACAGAAATAAAAGTCTGCAAGAGTTAGCTTTCTGCTGAGAAGAGAAATAGTCAGCCCCTTTGTTATTTCTTCCTGTTACTTCTCTTGCTCTCTTTGAAGTTTCCCTGAGACTTTACAACTGTGACATTCCATGGGTTGCATACAGGACTTTGCCACATTGCAGTCAATTTAAATCTGCAAACTTTTTTTCCCTTTCCCTAGCAGCTCTCTTTTGGAAGTCACATTTTAGAATTAAAAGTTAAAAAGTTCATAGCACTTTGGGGTTTTGAACTGTCTCCATGACAGAAGCCTCAGTGACGGTGACCATGAAACTATCATTGATTATTGTAAAAACCTAATTGGTTTTTCAATACCTTTAGGGAAGAAATCTGTTGTCCAGTCTGGCCTGCATGTTACCCAAATCCACAGCAATATGGCTGACTCTTTACTGCATGTTGAAACGGTCTAGCAAGCCATTCATTTCACAGGTAATTAAGGGTTGGAAACAAATGTTGCCCTTCCCAGTGACACAAACACCCTAGGAAACAAATAAATACATTCTATTGGACATAAGCCTTTTTGAAGTTGTATTTGATTGGGATTGAATACTTGCAGCTTTATTTTTGTTGGGGGAGGGATGAACAGCTTGTACACTAAAACAAAACCCTGTATGTTTTTCTATACTTACACAATGACCTGAGGCACATATTTAGGGAGGGGCAATAAATGCTGGCCAGCCTGCAATGCTGACATCCCACAAGAGAATTTTTTTAAAAATTGCAAAAGAATTGTGGAGTGAGGACAAACAAGCAAGAAACAGATGATGAGCTTGTAGTGATTGGAACAAGGGCCGTGTAGATCTCATGAGTATGAGATCCCTGATTGAGGTTGTTAACCTGGGTCAATCAGGGATCCCATACTTGATGGATCCACTTGACCCTCATTCCAATCACTACAGAACTGAAACACCAAGGGTCAGAGGGACGTTGCTTTGAATGTTCCCTGGTCCCCTAAGGCAACAGGACAGTTAGATAAAGTTAGATTAAGACAGCATGTGGGATACTTCCCTACTACTAGCCAAAGCATAGAGTTTAAGAGCAGGGAGGTTATGCTGGAACTTCCCTTGAAAGAGATGGAGATGCAGTTCCTGAATTAGAATCTATATGGTTGGAGGTGAGAAACTGGAAGGGGTCAGTGACCTGATTGAGTACTTATTACAGGATTCCAAGTATTGGAAAGGAAGTGGAAGAGAGCATTTGTAGGCAGATTATGGAAATCTGCAGGATAAGTAGGGTTGTGATAGTTGGTGATTTCAATTCCCTTGGGGTAGTCTGGGAAAAAAGGCAGAGTGTGCGTGCATTCCTGCAATATATGCAGGAGAACTTTCTGGAACAGTATGTTTCCAGTTCTACTAGGGAGGGAGCCAGTATTGAATCTGGTCCAAGGAAATGAGGCAGGCCAAGTAGTGAACATCAGGGTAGGGGAGCATTTGGGAAATAGCGATCATAGCATAATATTGTTCAGTATTAAATTGGGAAAGGATAAAACGTCAGTCAATGATTAAGATCCCTGACTGCAAAAGGAAGTATTTTAGGGGTCTAAAAGTTGCACTCGACCACATTGATTGAAAACGCATTTTGGTAGATAAAACAGTGGATGAAAAATTGGAGAATTTCATAAAGAGAGATAAATAATGTTCAAGAAGCATTTACATGCGCACTTGCAATGCCTAGGCATAAGTGGGCCAAGTGCTGCCGAATTGGATTAGAATAATTAAATGGTTGTTTTTGACTGGCATAGACTCAATGAGCTGAAGGCCTTTTTCTGTGCTGTAGACCTCTATAACCCCGTGATTCTTTGAGACCAGCAGAATTTTTTTTCTTCAGTGCAGCACAACAAGTTCCTTCAGGGGTGATGGAATTCAGTAATAATTTTCAGAAGGGAATTGGATAAAGACCCGAAAGAAAAAAAATCAGGTTACCAGGGCTAAAGTAAGGAGAGGTAAAATTAATTAGAGAATTCCTTTACAGACAGCATGATCACCCTCTTTGCTGTATGATTCTGTAAGTTATGCCTGTAAACTCTGATCCATTAATACCTCTGTCCCTTACCTAGAGCAGTACTCCCCCAACCTTTTCCCTCTGTGAACCTGTTTCCAGGCTTGTATATTGTCCCGACTCCTCAGTGGGCAGTGTGGGAGTATGAGAGGAGAATAGCTATGAGAGCAAGAACGTAGGTGAGGGGCATTTGGCCTGAGGCTCAGAGCTTGCAACCTAAAAGTTCCAACTCATGAGCTCATCTGGGGTTCCAGCACTCATTTTGCAAAGCTATGATCGAAAGTGTGTCTGCAGCCTCATGTACTGTGTGGGATACCACACAAATCAATCCTCTTGATGGGATCTTGATGATAGCTCAATTACTAAACATCGGATATGGATTGAGGGGCAATCAGTAAGAACCGAATGGTAAACAGTTAAGCAGAGAGCAGAGCATTGAAACATAGACTACCATTTGAAATGGTAGTTTGATTTGTTTAAGCACTTATCCAATTTTAGATAAGCACTGTTGTTTCTACAGCAATATTAGTAAGGAAGTCACAACAACTGCGCCCTGCACTCAGACAAAATTAGTAACCTTGGGAGAAAAACACCCTGATAAAATTTGAAACAATTCCTGAAACAGACACATTGCAATATGAGATGAAATATTTGGGCACTAATGTGGGTTGGTTAACTAAAGACAAAAAGAAGGTGATTTAAGTGTGGGATATGCTGTTGTTTTGCATTGTCCCCAAACAATGCTGATCCATTAACAATGTCTGTTTTTGCAAAACATGCCTAGTGCAGTTTAAGGGAAGAGGTTAGATTTTGTGTTTTGTTTATTCAGGCAGAATGCGCAAAATAAAATCTGCTGAAAAGACTTGCATTTGCATAGCACTTTTCAGAGCCTCAAGCCATCCCAAAAAACTCAGGACAGCTATCAATTTGATTTGTCACCCTCAATAGTTTTCTCATTTAAAAGAATTCTGCCCATCTAGAAAGCGGAGCCTTAATTGTATGAACAGCAATGACTGTTGCCATGGTCACATATGGAACAATTATTTTGCTAACAACACAGTAATTTCTGTGTCAACGGTATGAATTTGTAATTTGGTTGTCTTGCATATTCCTCCATGGTTTGGATCAAGAAGATTTGAATAAAGCAAATATTACATATATATAACGTAAGATTTTGTACCCAACATGTGTCCATCATGTCATAACAATAAAATGCTCACTTTAAATGTGTCACACCATTATGCCTTAGCATGTGACACCTTCAAAAAATTGTCTTTGGTTAAATTAAGGCTTGGCCTTCTAATTGGCAATGCATCTTTTACATCATTTGAAAGGTCCAAGTTTAGTGTGTCATCTGAAAGGCAGTACTTGCACCATGACCAAGGTCTATATGTTTCCAGGGGGTGAGAAACTTCTGTTTCAAAGAAATATTAATGAAGGTGTGGCTCTTCATTTTGGAGAGATAGAAGTTGAGGAAATTTTTTTGAGTTGTCCAAAATTCCAAGGGGCCTAGACAGTTTTTTTTAACATTCTTAATAGGATGTGGGCATTGCTGGCATTAATTTTTAAAAAGCATGATCATTGATACATGGATACCATTAGGCTAGTTTTTTTTCCTTTAATTTCAGGTTTATTGAATTCAAATTTCACCATTCACCATGTGACCTTAGTTTGTGGCTCGGGGTTGCTGGCCTATAACATTAACACTGCACCACAATGACAGAAGAGTTGAGACACAGAGGACATTTATTTAAGGTTCATGGCAAAGAACCCACTGTACTATGAGGAGTATATGCAGCAAGTGGTTAGGATCTGGAATAAATTACCTGAGATTGTGGCGTAGGAAGATTCAATTGTGGCTTTCAATATGACAATTAGATAATTTTCAAAAGAATGCTAGATGCTAGGGAAAAGAGATAATCGCATTATCTGAGTATTTGTTACAGAGACCCGGCTTGGACACAATGGGCAATTTTCCATTTTATTGCTCAACCGACAACACAACTGTTTCTCTATTCTTGCTTAAATAAAGAGATCCATGCATCAAGGCGCTTACAGCCAGTTACTTAATGTTGAGAAGCAGCAAAAGGTGGCCTTTGCATAACGATTTAACATAGTAGAATAAGAAGAGGAGAAATTTCTTTACCCAGAGATTGGTTATCCTGTGTATTTCTCTGCCAAAGACAGCGGTTGAGCCCAAAACCTCAAATGTTCTCAAGAAAAAAATTGGTGTTGGACTGGAGTGGACAAAGCCAGAAGCCACACAACACCAAGTTATAGTCCAACAGATTTATTTGAAATCACAAGCTTTCATAGCACTGCTCCTTTGTCAGGTGAAGTCATAGTGTGGAAACAGACCATTCAGCCCAACAAGTCCACAGTAACCCTCTGAAGAGCAGCCCACCCAGACCCATCTCCCTACTCTATCCCTGTAATCCTTCATTTCACATGGCTAATGCACCTAACCTACACATTCCTGGACACTGTGGATAATTTAGCATGGCCAATCCACCTAACCTGCACATCTTTGGACTGTGGGAGAAAACTGGAGCACCTGGTGGAAGCCCACGGAGACTTGGGGAAAATGTGCAAACTCCATACAGACAGTCGCCCAAAGGTCCCTGGTGCTGTGAGCCACCGTGCTGCACTATACACTCAGCCACATGAAGAGACATAGGGCAGGTGGGTCAAGCAAGTTATTTTTAAAAGGTCATTTGAAAGAAGGAGACAGACATAGTAGAGATGTTTAGGAAGGCAATTTCAAAGTTTTGGGTTTAGGTATTTCGCAGCTACTGATGAAAATTAGGGATTAGTAAGAGGCCAGGTTTGGAAGCGTGGTTGGTCATAGTATGTAAAATGTTCAAGTACTTAAATATGAGAATGTTTATTCCTTTTACAAAGAGAGTGGGAAGTGTGGTGCAAACTCAGGAATGTGCATTATCGTAGCCTGTTGGCAGTCTGCCTGAAATCTCTGGTGCTAGTTGACAGTACTGTCTCCTCTGAGTCAGACAGTTGTGGGTTCAAGTCCACATAAGAGATTTTTTAATAAAATGAGACTGCATGGAAATGGAGGCAACCTGTTGGCTTGGATAAATAATTGTTTAAGAGGTTAGGATCATGGAAATGTGCCAAAATTAGTAGGATATGACTATTGGTGTCTCTTAGGAGTCTGTACTGGCACCATGTCTTTTCACTGTATTTATAGAAGACTTTGAAAATAGAATAGAGCACCATATATCTATGTTTGCTGACAACATTAAGCTAGGTGCAACCAAAATAATATGGACGTAATCAGAAGATATCTTTAGAGTTCAATATCTTAGGTGAACAGGCCAAACGGCGCAGATGGAGTTCAATTTGGCAAAGTATGAGATCATTCGCGTTGAACTTAAGTAAGATGGACCAAAGTATGTTCTAAAAATCAAGAAGCTTGGAATAACTATGATTTAAGGGTGCCAGGATAGAGGCCAGGTTATGTATGAATTTTCCATAGTAATTCACCAACCCAAGGAAATACCTAAGGTCCGGTAGAGACATGGGATCCAGGGCACCTTTGATCGCCGTCATTTTATCCTCCAATGGGTAACCCAGTCTTGTCAACTCTAGCCCAAGTAGGTCACTTTAGGTGCCTGGAACACATTTTTTCTCTCCTAAGGCATACCTCCACCTTGGAGAAGGGTTTGAACACTATGTCCAAGTTTTCTATATGCTCTTTGCTGGTCTTCTTGGTTATTAGCATGTCATCCAGATAAATGCCAACCTGGGGTAGACCTTGTAAACTGTTCTCCATCGTCTGCTGGAAAATGCCCCAAAAGGTATTCTCTTATATTAGTACAAACCCTTATGGGTAAGAATTGTAGCACACTCTGGGAATCCTCATCTAAGCACAATTGTAGGTACGCATGGCTCATGTCCAGCTTCGTAAAGGACAGCCCCACCACCATTTTTGCGTAAAGATGCTATATGCAAAGGACTGGATATTTATCCAGCTGCGAAAAGCGGTTCACAGTTTGTTTGAAATCCCCACAAAGGTGAATCGACCTGTCGGGCTTCACAATCAGTGTGACAGGTACTGCCCATTCTGCAAACTGCACTGGTTTGATGATCCCTTTGCATTCTAACCTCCTGATTTCTGTCTCTACTTTTGCATGCGAGACAAATGGCACTGGGCGGGCCTTGCAGAATCATGGAATTGCTTCTTGGTCAACATGTAAGGTGGCCTTGGCCCCTTTGATAGCCCCTAGACCACCCTGAAAATTGTCCTGGTATTTAATTAGGACTTCACTCAGGCAGCCATTTTCTGAATGAGAAATGTTGAGCCAATCAAGTTGAATCTTTTGCAACTAATTTCGCACTGTCAAGCTTGGGCCTGAGCCTTTTGCTACAATCAGTGGTAACTGAACCAGTTACTTCTCGTAAGAGACCAGGTCCAAAGTTGTATCCTTAATCTGTAAAGGTTCCCCAGTATAGGTTCTCAGTCTAGCCAAGGTCTAATGCAAATGTATGGATTGGAGTCCAGAGCAATTTTGTAAAGACTGGTTCTGCAGTTACTGATACAGCCACGCCAGTATCGACCTTCATTCAAACTAGGTGACCATTTAACCAGATGTTTATTTTGATTGGTTCTGACTTGGATGTTGCTAATCAGCCATAGGTGGACTTTCAAGGAGTGCACTGTCCTGGATACTGACCTAGGAGCTCTTTTACTCAATTCAGGCCTAGTGGGACTCTTTTGCTGTTTCAAGTCCTCATATTGGCAGCAACTACAATGGCCTGCCAGCCCATATTCACGAGAAAGTTTTACCTGTTAGGCCAAGGCTTTGCTTTGTTTTAGAGTTTTGCTGTGGGCTGATCTAGAGTCCCTCTGCTGTGGATATATCCTGAGTGAGGCTATGAAATTTCCTTCACTCAAGTGGTGTTCCCCAAACTCAGTTGTCCTGATGAGCATACCCTATAACTCATAAGCTTCACTTGCTGCATTTTTTAACAACAAAGTCAGTTAGTGTGCCTGTTTGAAGCCCATTTGGGCTTCAGCTAATAAATGCTTTTGCATTGTCACATCGTAAATCCCACATACCAAACAGTCTCTCAGCATCTCATTTAGAGATAAACCAAAATCACATGCCTCTGGCAGTCGTCTTAACCTCATCAAAAATCTTGATACCGATTCCTCTGGTTATCAAGGATCCAGGCTGACAGGCCATTGTAGTTGCTGCCAATATGTGGACTTGAACTGTCAAGTAAAATCAATAGTGTCGCAGATTTAGAGGAGGTTTGGACTGTAATATTCCTTAATTAAATCTGCCAACTCTTGAAAGATTTTAGTACCTTGTGCCTTTGGGAAAGTTAGACCCCTAATAACCAAAACCGTTGTGGGTCCACAAGCTGGCGGGAGAATTACACATTGCTTTTCCTCTACCCCAGTCTCATATGCCCAGAAAAGGTATCACATTCTTTCCACATATGGGCACAGTCTTCGATGGAAGGATTAAATGAGTCAAGCTTCCCAAAAAGAGACATGAAGCCAGAAATGCGTACCCCAATTCAAAGGCAACAGTTCAAACGGTTTTCCTCAGGGATGTGGTTTTCTCTCATCGCCACTGAATTAACTGCACGAAGGCCAGTATCCCATCACCAAGACGCTCTTTATTTACATGTGCATAGTACACGAGACTGACTAAGCTAGCACAGAGCCAGCTCCTAGAGTGAACAGAGCCTCAGGCGCTTCTATTTACATCTGTCAGCCAGGGTTCCCTGACTGGATCAAGTTAACAGCCCCAATCAGGGATCTCATACTCAGTGAATCCACCTGGCTGACATTGTTGCAATCACTACAATACCAACCTTGGAAGTCTGCAACAAATTTTGGCCAACACTGAATGGTAAATAGGAAATGAATCGTAAAATGCAGCATTGTCTGAAATTACAGTGATGTGACATAGACTAATGAGGTACAGTGAGGTTCATATAATGCTAATTTAATTCCTTGCTCACAAGTCATGCTCATTTTTTGAGAATGTTCTGGTCTCTAAGCACTGCTCCACTTGTGACTCATTCTAATGTCAGGATGAGTCATCCACAGTCACAGCGGACAAATTGCTGAAAAGCTCTCTGCTTCACTCATTAGATTAATAAAAAAATTCTGAAAACAAAACAAATGCTATAGCATCTTGAAAGCAGCAGTGTAGTCAACAGATATATAGTTCAGGAATGATATTTAACAAAGATGATTTTCCAGGCATTATAAATATTTCCATATTATGAAGTCCTTCACAACAGCTTTAAGTTGGATTTAACCACTTGAATTCTGCTTTATTTATGTGAGCTGGTCACACACACAGCAGTGAGGAAAACAGGACATCTCAGAGCTGAGTAAACAGGGCAAACAGCCAGGTATCTTCTGAAACAATCGGAATAGATGATTGTGACATTAACAATACAAGGACTGAGAAGCAACGTGTAAATGAATGATAAACCAGATTCAGAAGATAAATAAAGAGAGGGAAAGTTTAGCATTTTACATATTTAAAAATTTCCAGCAACAAAGAACTGAGTATCCACACATGTAATAGCTATTAATTAGTGCCAGAGATGTTGACTAACGTTGATCAACAGTTCCTGCATGGTTAAAATATTCCAGTGCTCTCCTGGCTAGCATCCTATCATCCATCCTCCACAAACTTGAGTGCCCGCAAAATTCTGCTGTGACTATCTTAACTGAACGAAGCCCAGTTCACACATGATCCTATATCGATGGCTGGTCTGGTAATAGACTGATTTAAAATTACTCATTCTTGCTGAGTTAAAAGTACTCATTCTTGTTTTCTATTCACTCTACAAACCTCCCTGTGACCCTTCAAAATCAATATGGTCTACCATTTCATGTCCTCAGTTTTAATCTCTTCACTGTTGACAGCAGTGCCTTAACTGTATAGGCCCAAAAGTTTGTAATTCCTCCCTACATCTCTACAAATCTCCCCCTCTTCTAAGATATTCCTTAAAAAATACACCTGTTTCACTCAGACTTTGGTCACTTGTCAAAATAGTTTTTTGTGCCCCTTGGAAACAAATTTTACTTGATAATACTCCTGTGAAATGTCTCAGGACATTTGACCATGATAAATGTGCCCTATAAATGCAAGTTGTAACAACAAAATACTTTAGATCAACATGAACAATATTTAACTTACTGTTGCAGGCTTATTTTAATATCTACTTCACTCTCTAATATAGAAACTTCAGTCTCTAATATGCATTTTAATAGTGAGACAGATAGGGCTCAACCAATTTCTTTCCTTCAAGCTGCTGCAACATTGGTGCCAAATAGTGATGAGCACCATTAATCACACCACGGTACTGACAGCAAGGTATGGCTTACTGCTTCATTCATAGTATCGGATAAATCTAGATGCCTTTTGCAAGACATGGCTTTGAATTCTCAGATGTAGACCCGTTATTCATTCATCTTGACAACTGTGCTTCTGAAAGATAAATCTGACCTCAAGCAGGATAAAATTTAAATGCCCAGTCACACTCCATTATCTTCTGTGTGAGACAAAAGACAGGGGAAGAAATTATCTGACTTTATGTTTCTGATAGAAAGCAATTCCTTTCAAAGTGCACATCAGAAAGTAGGAACAGGAGGAACGCATTTAGCACCTTAAGCCTGTGCCAGCTTTCAATGAGATTGAGGCTGATCTGTAATTTAACTGCACTTGCCTGGCGTTATTTCATATCCAGTAATATGTTTGGTTAACAAAACTCTACCAACCTTTGTTTTAAAACTGGCAATTAATGTAATATTCACTATCTATAACTAAAGTTTTGAACTTCTATCACCCTTTCTGTGTAGAAGTGTTTCTGGACTTGACTCCCAAATTGCCAGTTCTAATTTTTAGACAATGCTCTTAGTCTTACACTCTCTAACCATCAAATCTTTTCTCTCTATCTGCCTCACCTGCTGCACTTAATATCTTAAAGTTCAATAAAATCATCCCGTAATCCTTTAAATTCCAGAGACCTAAACTCTTGTTTATAATCACACCTCATTATTTAACCCTTGAAATCCAAATTTCATTCTAGTAATTCTACATTGTAATCTTTCCATTGCCTTTATTCTCATCCAAATATATGATGCCCCGACTGAACACGATACTCAAGATTTGTTTGGTCTAACCAGAGTGTTGTATACCTGTAGAACATCATCTGACCCTTTACATTCTGGTTCAGTAGATCATACTCGTCTTAGATAGTTCTTCAGGATTGAGGATGACTTGCCTCCACCCTGGTTTGATGAGTTCTGAGGTAGCTGATAATTGCAGTGTCCAATATGGGTGAAGGTGCCATTGAAGAAGCCTTGTTGAGGTGCTGAAATGCATTTTGTAGGTGGTATACGCTGTTGCTATGGAATGTTGCTGGTGGATAGAGTGAAAGTTGAAGGTGGTAGATAGGGTGCCAGTCTAGTTGGAAACTTTATCCTGGACGGTGTTGAGCTCCTTGTGTTGTTGGAAGTGCATTTATCTGCGCAATTTGAGAATATTCAGCAAGTGAGGAAATATTGTACCTTAAAAATGGTAGATAGACTCTGAGGGGTCAGGAGGTGAGTTACTCATCAGAGAATTCCCAGCCACTGACCTGTTCTTGTAGCCACAATATTTATATGGCTCGTTTCAGTTAGGTTTCTGATCAATAGTAATCTCCAGGATAGAAATAGTTGGGGACCATTGAATGAGGAGTTGGTTGGAATCTCTCGTTGGAGGTGGTCATTGCCTGGCACTTGTGTGGTATAAATGTTACTTGCCACTCACCAGCCCAAGCTTGGATGTTATCCAGGTCCTGCTTCTTTTTTAAAATTTTTTTTTGTGGAATGTGGGTATCGCTGGCTGACCAGAATTTATTGCCCATCCCTAGTTGCCCTTGTGAAGGTGGTGGTGAGCTGCTGCCTTGAACCGCTGCTGTCCACCTGCTGTGAGTTGATCCACAATGCCCTTACTGAGGAAATTCCAGGATTTTGACCAAGCGACAGTGACAGGACAGTGATATATTTCCAAGTCAGGATGGTGAGTGGTTTGGAAGGGAATTTGAAAGTGGTGGTGTTCCCATATATCTGCTGCCCTTCTCCTTCTAGATCAAAATGGCTGTGGGTTTGGAAGGTGCTGTTTGAAGATCATTGGTGAATTTCTGCGATGCATCTTCTAGATAGTACACACTGCAACTGAGCGTCGGTTGTGGAGGGAGTGGATGTTTATGGATGTGGCGCCAATCAAGTGGGCTGCTTTGTCCTGGATGGTGTCAAGCTTCTTGAGTGTTGTTGGGGCTTTACCCATCCAGGCAAGTGGGGAGTATTCCATCGCACTCCTGACTTGTGCCTTGTAGATGGTGAACAGGCTTTGGGGAGGCAGGAGGTATGTTACACACCACAGTATTCCTAGCCTCTGACCTGCTGTTGTGGCCACTGTGTTTATGTGGTGAGTCCAGTTGAGTTTCTGGTCAGTGATAACCCCCAGGATGTTGAAAGTGGGGGATTCAGTGATGGTAACACCATTGAATGTCAAGGGGCAGTTAGGTTGTCTCTCATTGGTAATAGTCATGGCCTGGCATTTGTGTTGCATGAATGTTACTTGCCACTGTCAGCCTAAGCCTGGATATTGTCCAGATCTTGTTGCATTTGGACATGGATTGCTTCAGTATTTGAGGAGTCACAAATGGCGCTGAATATTGTACAATCATCGGTGAACATCCCCACTTCTGACCTTATGATGGAGGGAAGGTCATTGATGAAGCAGCTGAAGATGGTAGAGCCTAGGACACTACCCTGAGGAACTCCTGGAGAGATGTCCTGGAGGTGAGATGACTGACGTCCAACAACCACGACCATCTTCCAATGGACGTGGAAGCTTCAGAGTCTGTGAAGTTATGAATCACACTAAACATCATGTGTCCATCTTGGTTTTCACTTTATGATAGAGGGAAAGTCATTAATGAAACAACTGAAGATAGTTGGGCTGAGGACAGTGCCCTGAGGAACATATTCAGCGATGTCTCTTGACTGAGATAATGAACCTTCGCTAACCAAAACCTTTGTGCGAAGTATGACTCAAGCAACCAAAGAGCTCTCCCTTGATTCCCATTAAATTAATTTTGCTAGGGCCCCATGACACTCAGTCAAATGCTGCCTTGATTTCAAGACAATTTCTTTCACCTTTCCAATGCAGTTTAGTCCTTCCCTCCATATTTAGACCAAAGCTATAAAGAGATCTATGAGAGGTCCTTATGGAACCAAATTGAGCATTGTGAACAGGTTATTCATCATCATAGAAACCTTACAGTGTGGAAGCAGGCCAGTTGGTCCATCAACTCCACATTGACCCCGTGAACAGCATTCCACCCAGACCCACTCTAGCCACCCAAGAGTGGAACTGAACCCAGGGCCCTAGTGCTGTAAATCAACAGTGCTAATCACTGAACACCATGCTGTCTTACAGTTATTACTGAAGAAGAGTTGCTTAACAGCACTGCCAATGAACCTGCCATCACTTTGCCAATGATTTGGAATGAACTGTTAGGGCAGTAATTAACCAGCTAATAATTGCCCTACATTTCTAGTTGAGGACACACCTGGGCAATTTTCCACATTGCCATGTATTCCTGAGTTGTGGCTGTACAAAGCAGCTTAATCAATTCTGGAGCACCAGGCGATGGGTCATTGTCATGACCATTAGCCTTCCAGTGCCTCGAGCTATTTCTTGATATAATGTGGAGTGAATCCAATTAGCTGAACACTGGCATCTATGATGCAGGGAGCTTGAGAGAGGCCAAGATGGATCAACCACTCAGCACTCCTGGTTGGAGATGTTTGCAAATAATTCAAGCTTTTGCACTGATATGCAGAGGTTCCTCAACACTGAGGATATATGTGGAGCTTCCTCCAGTGAGTTGTTTAATTGTCCACCATCATTCACATCTGGATGTGGCAGGACTGCAAAGCTTTGATCTAATCTGTTGGTCGTAGAATAGCTTGGCCCTGTCTATCGCTTGCTGCTTCTGCTGTTTGGCAAGTAGTTGCAGCTTCACCAGGTTGACACTTCAATTTAGGTCTGCCTGGTGCTGGTCCTGAACTCTTCATTGTGCACAAGATTGATCCCCAAGCTTGATATTAATGGCAGAATGGAAGATATGCCAGGCTATGGAGTTACAGATCATGGTTGCATATAATTCTGCTGCTGCTGATGGCCCACAACACCTCATGGATGCCTTTGAGATGTTTTATCTGTTTAAGCTCTGTCCCATTTACAGTGGTAGTGGTATCATGCATCACAGTGGAAGATATCCTGAGTGTGAAGATGGGAATTCTTCTCCATAATGCCAGGTAGTGTACCTCTTATTGATACCCTCACCACCTGCAGCAGAATCATGCTAGCAGCTCTGTACATTGGGATCAAATGGGAATTAGGAGCTGGCAAGCTTGATCAGTAGTGAAGCTACTGAGGCAAACTGGGTGATGTATAATAAAGCTCCCCACTCCTACTGAATTCTGTGCTCTTCCCCCTCCAATTTTTTTTTTTCAAGTGATTTTTACCTACTGATTCATTAGCTGATTTGGGGTAATAGACAGTAATTAACATGAGATTTCTTTGACCAAATGTCACAATACTTCCTGGAGTCAATGTTGAAGACTCCCAAAATAATTCCATCCCTAATGTATACCACTGTGTCACCACCTCCAATGGGTATTCTCTGTTTGATGGGTCTGTTCTATTTGTGGGACAGGACATAGAACCATAGAAAATAGGAACAGGAGTAGGTCATTGCTGACCTTGCTTTTAATTCTAGATTTATTAATTAAACTTAAATTTCATAAGTTGCTATGGTGCAATTTGAACTTGTGTCCCCACAGCATTAGCCTGGACCTCAAGATTTCTTGTCCAGTGACATTGTCACAATGCTACCACCTCATTATATTGATGGGACATTGTGATTGTTACTGTATTCAAGAAGAGAGGCAAGTTTGATTGCAATAACCACAAACGAATCTCCCTGTTGTCTACCATGGGTAAGCTGCTCATGACCTCTTTCCAACCAATTCACAATTCACTTTTCGCCCATTCAGAAGCACCAAAGACATACACTTTGTGCAACAGATCCAAGCAATCACTGTACATGGTGAAGTTTTTCAACTTCACAAAACCTCTCAACTGTGAAGGCTCATAGAGGACCCTCCTCAAATTTGCCTGCACTCAGATTTGTCATCACTTTGCGCCTACTCTGTGATGACATGCAGGTTGTGTTTCTAACCAATGTAACCACCACAGTCCTGATCTCAGTGAAGTTGGGGTCAAATGTAACTGTGTCCTTTCACTAATCTGCTTCTTCATTTCACCTGCACCAAAGCACGCACTGAATGGACGGAAAATTTTTCAACTTAGTCTGCCTTTATTCTAAACCAAAATTACTCCAACCTTAGTCAGTGAACTTCAGTGTGCAGGTGAACATTGCTCAGGAACTGAGATCCAGGTCAATGTTAGAGATAGTAAGAACTGCCAATGCTGGAGTCAGAGATAACACAGTGTGGAGCTGGAGGAACACAGCAGGCCAGGCAGCATCAGAGGAGCAGGAAAGCTGACGTTTTGGGTCAGGACCCTTCTTCAGAAAATCTGACCAAAACGTCAACTTTTCTGCTCCTCTGATGCTGCCTGGCCTGCTGTGTTCCTCCACCTCCACACTGTGTTATCAAGGTCAATGTTGTCTCCTTCTCTGAAGCATAGAGAAAAATCAGCCTTACTCTAAACATTTGAAAAACTGTGGTTGTCTTCCAAAAAGTTGCCTCAGCACAACGCCTCCATTTGTTGGTTCAGATGAGCAACGAGATCCTAGAATATATAGACCATTATCCAAATCCTGGGAGCTCCCTTTTCGCAAAGACATAGATGGCAAAATTCATCATCAATGTGCCACTCAGCTTTAAGCCACCTGAGGAAAAGTGTATTTGAAGACCAAGATCTTAAACATGAGACTAAGGTCGTAGGTTTAAAGGTTAGCATTTTATTAGCATTCTTGATTATTCTTGTAGTTGCCCACGACATTTTAATGATCTGTGCACCTGAACCCCTCAAATTTCTTCAGAACCTTCATGATTCCTAATATGTCACCATTTTGAAAGTAAACAAGGGCAGGCTTACAGCGCTTTCCATAACCATAAGATATCTCAGGTGTAATCATTGTTGTAATATAGGAAACACAGCCAATTTGCTCATGTACAGCAAGCTTCCACCAACAACAATGTGTTAATGAATTGCTAATCAGTTTCAGCATGCCAGCTGATGGGTAGATTGCACCTGTGAAGGACCTTGGGACATTTTCAATGTTGTGTAAAATATACAAGAGACATATGAAAGGGCTGCAGAATTTCTTTCCTTAGTGAGATGGTGATGAGACATGGGCGGGCGTAGCAATGTAATACGTTCAGTGTGTTTTCTGGAGATTTGTTTTGGGTCCAAAGACAAAAGGCAGTCAGTTGCTGACGAGCATTTGATGTGAAATACCGGGAAAGTTGCCATGTAGCAGCCAAGATGCTGAATGATTTGAATTAGACCAGTGTCAACAATCTGATTAGAGTCTCTCATTTTCACTGAGATGCAGGCGCCATCCATGACTCATTCTGTCAATTGATTGCTTTCCTGAGGCTCATACAGGTGGGTAGCGATGAGGCTGGGAGAGATGTTTCTTTAAAGGCTGACGTGGATGAATTCATTTGGGGCCAAAGCGAACAAAATGAAATTTAACCACTTGTATAAACAGAATAGCAACATTAATGTTCATCCCTGACCCCACTGAGATCACATAGTGAAGATGTCAGGATTTCAAAGGTTTGCTTTTAAAGGGGAAATGAGCAGTTACCTGTTTGATTTTAATCATATTCAAACAGATCTGCATTAAAGCTGATGCCAGGAATTGCTGGCTTCTTGCTACCTCCCATCTATTGATTTCAGCTGCCAAAATGCAAGAACGTGCAGTTCATTGCAGGCTTCTAAATGGGAGTGACAGATATCAGGCACAATTCCTGCCAATTGGCATTCATTTTTCCTGAAGTATACTGGCATATTAAATGGCATGATCTCAACATTACCCCATTGTTAAAAAGGAGTACAATGGTGCTTGTATAAACTTGTTCCTAATTCCAAAAATGTAAAAACGTCTTTTGGCTGAATGACTAGGAATTCCAAAGTTCTTCTGGCACATTCCTGTAAGAATGTGACTGGCTGACTACTATGAGCTGTGGTGGGGGTAGAGGCTTACTGTGGGCAGGAGGTGGGCACGCACAGACTCAAGTAAACGAGATAGATAGGGGCAGGCAAAGCATATGGATTCACAGGAGGGACTGCCAGGAAAGGGATCTGGCTGTTCGGGGCTCACTGGCACCTAGAGGTGGAGGCTGGAAGCCAGTGACTGAAGAATGGTCACTGTTGCCTTCCATCGTGCCAGCCATTGAAAGTATGCAGAGGAAAGAAAATGGCTGTGAGCGTACCTAGAGTGGGCAGGGTAAGTGCCTTGATCTGTGAGTGAGGAGGCTGCATCTAAGACCCATTTTTGTGAGACCCTTTACATGGCAACAACATTACACACAGACACATGAACTGTACAGGGCAGAGACCCATGTAACCCATAATCCCTAGTGATCCTACTGCATTGGCTCCCTGTGTGCTGTACAACTCACTGCCCCAGACATTGCTGACCACTTCATTCACACCACCGCTTTTAGACATAGAGACTGGGAAAAAATAGGAATGTTTGATCACGAGAGACAATAACGTCAGTAGAATCCATTGTCCTATGTACATCTTGTTCATCTCATCTTCATGCTGCAACATAGACATCAATCCATAGGATATCTTGTATGAACGTTCAGTTAACCATCATGCTGGCACAGTTTCAGTTGGGAGAATCAAACAAATGAATGTAGTGTAAAACCAATCAAATGTATACAAATGTTAATTTTTATGTACAGTATGCTGTTACCCATATGACAAAAGTGCCATCAAAAGGTTTTAGTCTTTCTTTCCTTTGCACTATTTCTTAATGATGTCCAGGTTCGACAGCTGGGTGGAGGAAGCCTGCTGGCAGTGGAGCCCATTGACCATGGAGGTTTCATCAGGCATACCCAGACCATCCAAACATTCTGAGGGTCCTCTTGCCAGCGCTATTAATGGACTCTTGGTTTGAAATTCCAAGAGTTGGACGGGCAGGCAGAGTGGAGGTGAAAGGTCCAACAACATCTGGAGTGTCCTGAGAGGAGACTTATGAGGGACCAACATGTGGTTCCTCCCCTGGCTGAGTGCATCCCCCTTGTGAGGAAGGACCATATTGAATAGGCATCATCTCCTGTCACCATGCCCTCAGGCCTGGGGTCCTCTATAGGGTGGAATGCGGGTGTATGTATCTCTTTGACAGACCTGGAAGGGGCTGGACCTGACTCTACAGCTGCCAACCTGTCCACAGATGCCAGATGATCACTTACTCGCAGTGGATGTGTCCCTATAAATTAACTGCCTAGGCCTCTGGGCAATGAGGACCACTGCCTCCTCTATATTTATGAGAAGTCCTCACCTATTTCATTTTTTTATTAATCTATTTTCTAATGCACCTGTTTAGTGATGTTATTATACACCTCTGACATAGGTGGGACTTGAACCTGGGCCTCCCAGTACAGGGAAGGGACACTACCACTGCACCACAAGAGGGACCTACCTGTTTCTTCTAGCAGCGTTATGGATGTTAATTCCTTAAGTGGTATCGTTAAAACCGGAATTTCCACTTGCAAAGTTTGCATCAGAACAAGAAACCCGCTTATATTAGAGCTCTTCTATGTGTTACTTTCATGGAGGTGCTGGAACTCTATAAGTTGCATATGTGTGATTTAGTATGTTTGTGTGACCTTCACCAATTAGAGGCTCTTATCCCTAGATCTTCTGCCAGGCCGTGCAGGACATATTTTTCAGTCGTCATATTTTTCAGTCGTCATATTTTAAATGATTTTTTTTAAATCTAAGAATTGAATACCTTGGTCTCGCATTTTAACATTTCAACTAAGCTACTCTGCAATGAAACTTTCAAAGTGTATAGAGTGAGGGCGGTCAAGTGCCTAATTTCCGTAGGGTCAGTGTGTCCTCACAGCACAAGAAGATCACCTTAACCACCTGCCTGTACACAAGATGATGAAAACAGTTCTATGTTGAATTTGTCAGTGATGTGAATGAAAGATTTGCATGTATCAAGTGCCTCAATTTATTAGAATAAAACAGACTTTTGTAACCAGCATCTGAAAACACTTTATGCCAATGATCTACTTTTGAAGTGTAATCACTGGTGTAATGTTGATAAAGTAACAGCCAGTTTGCAGGCAGCCAGCTCCCTCAAACTGCAGTGTGATGATGACCTGATAATCTGTTTTTGAAGATATAGATTGAGGGATAAATATTGGCCAACACAACAAGGATAATTCCATATTCTTCTTTAATATGATGCTGTAAATCTCCTGCATCCAACTGAGAAAGCAGAGGGGTCCTTGGTCTAGTGTTTAATCCAAAAGATGGTACCTGACAGTACAGCATTTCCTCAATGATGCATTGGAGTCAATTTTGATTTTTGTTCTCAGGATGTGTGGAGTGGCTCTTGAACTTTGTGATTCAAAGGGAGGAGAACTACCAACTGAGCTCAGGCCTTCTTATTGCATGTTTTTAAAGTGTAATTACTGTTGTGATGGAGGAAACACAGCAGACAATTTTGAGCAGAGGATAAATTCACAAACTGCAGTGTGATAATGACCAAAGAACTGTTTTAATGACATTGTTTGAGTGTAGGGAGAATACCCAACTCTTTTTCAGGATAGTGTTTTTTTTTATTCACTGGTGGGACATTGCCTGGCCAGCGTTTATTAACCTAGTTGCCTTGAGAAGGTGATGGTGAGCTGCCTTCTTGAACCACTGCAGCCCACCATGTTGCAGGTTGACCCGCAATGCACAATATTATGGGATGCTTTACTTGCACATGAGCACAGGCAAACACTGCCTCAGTTTAAATTGTCATTTGAAATACAACACTTCCAAGAAACAGCAATTGCTTATTACTGCTTTGGGTGTGCCTCTGTAAATTTTGGCCACTAGCATATCAGAAGGAAATCTAGATTGATTAGCAACCTGTCATGTCCTGGAATGGGACTTGAGCCCAGGCCTACAGGTAAGGATACAACCTACTGCACCACATAACCTCCTGGCTGCAATTTATAAGTTGCAAAAATATATTACAAAGAGAGAGGTGGTAAAAGCTTCAATCCAGACAATGAATGCAACACTACGTTGTAACGGTGCTGAAACAATGCAAGATTCCAACAACTGAATTCTTCTGTTAGCACCTTCAATTTTTAATTTTTTTGAATTTTTATCAAAGATCCAAGATGATGGAGTTGGGAGAATGCAGAATCTTGCTCCAGAGAGCCCCCTGCTGGTCAGAACCAACATATACATCTTGAGTGTTGACATAGCAAAATAGAGTGGGAAAGGTTTAGTGATAAAAGGTACTGCAGATGCTGGAGAATCCGAGATAACAAGCATGGGGCTGGATGAACACAGCAGGTCAAGCAGCATCATAGGAGCAGCCTGCACACCTTTGAACTGTGGAAGGAAACCAGAGCACTCAGAGGAAACTTACGCAGACACAGAGAGAATGTGCAAACTCCACACAGACAGTCGCCTGAGTGTGGAATTGAACCTAGGTCCCTGGTGGTGTGAGGCAGCAGTGCTAACCACTGAGCCACCTGTGTTCATCCAGCCCCATGCTTGTTATCTGGGAAAGGTTTAGTGCTGACCCAAGCACAGGACCAAAAGCACAACCACCACAACATAAAGTTTGTGGACAAGCTGTGAAGGCAGACTGTGGATGACACGTCTCAGCCTCCACAGTGGTCCTTTGCATCACAGATACCAGACATCAACCATTTTGATGCAGTCCACGTGATATCAAGAAATGGTTGGAAACTCTGGATACCACAAAGGCTACAGGCCCTGACAACATTCCGGCAATAGTACAGAAGACTTGTGCTCTAGAACTTGCTGTTCTCCTATCCAAGCTGTGCCCGTACAATTACAACATTGGTATATACCCGACAATGTGGAAAATTGCCATTTATCTCCTGTACATAAAAAGCAGAACAAATCCAAACCATCCAATTACTGTCCTATCAGTCTACTCTTGATCATCAGTAAAGTGATGGAAGGTCTCAGCAACAGTGCTATCAAGCAGCACCTGCTCAGCAATAACCTGCTCAGTGAAGCCCTGTTTAGGTTCTGCCAGGGCCA
This sequence comes from Ginglymostoma cirratum, assembly GCA_024137785.1. NCBI lineage: Eukaryota > Metazoa > Chordata > Chondrichthyes > Orectolobiformes > Ginglymostomatidae > Ginglymostoma > Ginglymostoma cirratum. The sequence goes on from JAHRHZ010000020.1 coordinate 13,303,324, forward strand.
CTCAGCTCCTGACCTCATTATGGCTTTGCGCCAAATATGGACAACAGAGCTGAATTCCAGAGGGGAGGTGAGAGTGCCAGCCCTTGACATCAAGGCTGTATTCGACCGAGCGTAGCGTCAAGAAGCCCTAGCAAAACTGGAATCAATGAATATCAGGGGCAAACTCCCTAATGCTTGGAGTCGTACCTAACACATAAGAAGATGGATATGGTTGTTGGAGATCAGTCATCTCAGCTCCAGGACATCTCTGCAGGAGTTCCTCAGGGTAGTGTCCTAGGCCCAATCATCTTCAGCTGCTTCATCAATGATCTTCCTTCCATCATGAGGTTAGGAGTGTGAATGTTTGCTGATGATTGCACAATGTTCATCACCATTCATGACTCCTCAGATACTGAAGTAGTCCATGTTTAAATGCAACAAGATCTGGACAATATCCAGGCTTGGGCTGATGAGTGGCAAGTATTATTTGTGCCACATAAATGCCAAGCTACGACCATCGCCAATAAGAGACAATTTAACCACATTCGAAGGTGTTACCATCACTGAATCCCCCACTATCAACATCCTGGACATTATCATTGATCAGAAACTCAACTGGACTCACCATATAAAGATTGTGGCTATAAGAGCAGGTCAGAAGCTAGGAAGACTGCAGCAAGTAACCACTTCCTGACTCCTCAAAGCCTGTCCATCATCTACAAGACACAAGTCAGGAGTGTTGATAGAATACTCCCCACTTGCCTGGATGAATGCAGCCCCAACAATACTCAAGGATCTTGACACCATCCAGGACAAAGCAGCCTGCTTGATTGGCACTACATCCACAAGCATCTTCTCTGTTCACCACCGATGCTCAGTAGCAGCAATGTACTAACTACAAGATGCACTGCAGGAATTCACCAACAATCCTGATGCAGCACCTTCCAAATCCATGATCACATCCATCTAGAAGGACAAGGGCAGCAGATATATGGGAACACCACCACCTTCAAGTTTCCCTCCAAGGCACTCACCGTCCTGATTGTTATCGCCATTCCTTTACTATTGCTGGGTCAAAATCTTGGAATTCCCTCCCTAATGGCATGGTCAACCCAAAGCAGGTGGACTGCAGCGGTTCAAGACAGCAGCTCACCACCACCTTCTCAAGGGCACATAGGGACAGACAATTAATGCTGACCAGCCAGCAATGCCCACGTCCCACAAATGAATTTTTTTAAAAAGTTGGTTTACGTATGAAATAGAACAGTGTAAAATTTATACTGAGAACGTAATAAGCAGCAATGCTGCCAGATCTTAAGGAAATTATTCATATTCATAAGGAAAGATATTTGTCTATGTATGTGTTCAGGCAGAAAATAATTTCTACAAACAGATTTTATGCAATATGATCTATATTTATCATTAAAAATCAAAATGAAAGCAAATGCCTTAACAATCCTACTTGATAAGAGTAAAGATGAAACTTGCCTGTTTCATCAAGTTAATGCAATGTGTTGATGTATAAAACACTAGAATTAACTTACAACAATTGCAAGCACAATCATGCAAAAGATTTGTATCTGCAAACAGTCTTGTGTCCACACTTGCACGCACAATTTCACTCACCCAGATACATATAGACATACCCACACACTCAACCATACATAAACATGCCCTCCACACAATATATTCACACGTATGGTGATTTCAGTTGGCGTTTTCTTTGCAACCTGTTGTTTATCTATAAATGGTATATTAGTAGACCATGTGACTAGTCTTGTATTTAATCTGTCTGTTTGTTTGGGTAGCTCTGCTGTCTGAAGACTGCAGTCGTGTCATTTTTGCAGCAAACGATAGTATGAAGGAAAACCAGCCTGAAACTGATTAAAAATAAACATATTGCAAGGTGTGTTCTGCAATCATATAGAGTGTTTAAATGCTCTTCAAGGCAACCGCACGGAGATAAACAATTGAAACAGATTTTACACCGGAAAACATACTGATAAACTTAGCTGTCACAATTTGCTTCTAACCCCTGAGTACTAATTTCTGTGCCATTCTGCTTATGACATTTCAGGATGTGTTTTATGAGTGGCAATTGGGCAGAGAGTGGCAGAGGAAAAGACAAAGGCTGCCATTCCTACCTAAATACGTATGCACACATCTGATTAGAGATGATAGAAGCAACATAATGCTCAATGAATTTGCTTCTAGAAGTACTGGTTGACCCAACATTGATGAACTAACATAACTGCCTAATTTCTGCCACAATGGAGAGCCTCATTATTATGGTGGTAATTGTGTAAGTGATATGAAATCACAAGTCCCATCCACAAACATAGCATTTTCCACTTCTGCAGGGGCAGGTATAGGGTTAACCATGGTTTTTCACATGCACATTTTACAAATGCAATGATCCATTAAAATCATCAGTTACCTCCACTGACATGTGTTTTTGGCACTCCTGTAATGTGGACCTGGAGTGTGCTCATTTGACCTGCTAAGAGAAGGTCTGAACTGTGTAATAATGAGGTTGTTGACTTGCTCGCTGAGCTGGCTAGTTTTTGTCCAGACATTTCATCACCATGCTAGGTAACATCATCAGTGAAGCCTCCGATGAAGTGATGTTGTTCTACTCCGGTTAGAATTCAGACTGTCTGGTCTGTTTTGGTGAGTTGTGTCATTTCCGGCTTTGTCCTGTATGGGTTTGTATATGAGGTCCAATCCTTCATCCGCAGATGCCTACTAAATAGACAACAACAAGAGAACACAGTATGCCCTGGCTATACTGCCCTACATCAAGAGCCTATCAGAACTGACAATGAAACTCCTAAGACCACTGGAAATCATGGTAGCACACAAGCCCACAGCCGTGCTACAACAAACACTCACAAGGATTAAAGACCCCACTCCCACAATATGCAGAACCAACGTGGATTACAAAATACCATGCCACAAGCAATACATCGGACAGACAGGAGGGTAACTAGCCATCAGAATACATGAACATCAGATAGCAGCAAAATGACACAATGAACTTTCCTTAATATCAGTACACTCGGACAATGAAGGCCATCAATTTAACTGGGACAACGTAACCATAGTAGCCCAAGTCAAACATAGACATGCTAAGGGATTCCTAGAGGCATGATTCTTAACCTATAATGCAATCATTAAACATTTAGAATTGGACACCATACACAAACCCATACGTAACAAAACAGGAAATGACACAGCTCACCATAACGGTATAAATTCTGACAGTATAAATTCTAAACGGAGTAGGACAACATCACTTCATTGGAGGCCTCATTGATGATGTTACCAAGCATGGTGATGAAACGTCTGAATGAAAACAAGCCAGCTCAGTGAGCAAGTCAACAACATCACCCACAACAAGAGTTACAGATCTTTGCAAAAACCCTAAACTATGTAATAATGTTTAGATAACCAGGATATCACCTTGGATGTGTTCCTTTGGATGTGGTTCTGAGAAACCTTTAAGGAGTATCAGGTGTCTGTTGGAGGGGGGTGGGTTGGCAAGGAGATATGTAGGAACCATGGCGTGGGTACAGGGTACAGGTTGGCTGAACGGTATAGCGACAATAGGACTGGTACAGGAAATTAGGTGGCATAGAGAGTAGGTGTTATGGGGAGAGAATTGAGGGGCATAGGCATTTGGGGTATGAAGTAGCATGGAGGTGAGTAGAAGGACAATGGGTTAGGGTTGGACAATGGGAAGCTTGGGTCATTGTCCATGGAACATGCATCATAAATCACATAACACCAGGTTATAGTTCAACAGGTTTATTCGAAATCACAAGCATTTGGAGTGCCGCTCCTTCATCAGCATGAGGAGTACGTGTAAAAGGATGGAGATATAAGGGGTGAGAGTTGGAGAGCTATTTTTGGTTTCATTCCATTTCTAAATTAATCTTTTACACTGTGCCAGTGCATGGAGACAGGTCTTGAACCCAGCTTGCATCCAAAGGCAGTCTCTGCTCTCATTCTGGGGTTCCCTGGCCCATGTCCCAGGCAGCTCAGCTGACCCGGAATGAAAATCTGACATTCCAGGCAAGTTTACCCAGGTTGGATTTGTGGAGCCAGGAAATATTCTATCATCAATTTCTTTCAGTTCCACACTTTCACTAGACCTTTGCATCTTAATTATTTCAGGGTGATTTCTTGAGTCAGATTTTTCAAGGAGTGGCAATCACACACAGAATGCCATTCTACTACTTTTATACAAAACAGAAGAAATCCATATTTCTGACAGGAGATTCCGATTAGGACTCCTTCAGAAATGCAGAGCCATAATTGCATTCTGATCCCCCCCTTCCCAACCAAGAAACAGAATAGTTGGGGAAACACAAAATATATCTCCATTTTTACAGCAGTCAGTTGCTATATTCTGTAATTTAAAGGCCCAACATCACAGACAGCCACTTTGACAGCTCCGATGAAAAGGTATATGATGTAAAAAGAGGTTAGGGTACCAAAAGGGTTGGGTGCCAAGTGAGTAGCAGAGTAGGGTGCCAGGTGGTTAGGTGATCAGAAGTGAGTTAGGTAAATTTCTAGTTGGTAGAGGTAGGGTGCCAAGTAAGTATAATGCTATATCCCAAACATCTACCTCCACTCACTTTAAAACTATGCCCCCTCGTAATAGCTACCTCCACTCTAGGAAAAAGTCTCTGGCTGTCCACTCTATCTATACCTCTGATCATTTTGTACACCTCTATCAAGTCACCTCTCATCCTCCGTCTTTCTAAAGAGAAATGCCTTAGTTCTCTCAACCTTTCCTCATAAGACCTTCCCTCCATTCCAGGCAACATCCTGGTAAATCTCCTCTGCACCTTTTCCAATGCTTCTACATCTTTCCTGTAATGAGGCGACCAGAACTGGACACAATACTCCAGATATGGCTGAACCAGGCTTTTGTATAGCTGGAGCATAACTTGAACTCAATCCCTCTATTAATGAAAGCTAACACACCATACGCCTTCTTAACAACTCTATCCACCTGGGTGGCAGTTTTCAGGGAACTGTGGACATGAACCCCTAGATCCCTCTGCACCTGAACACTGCCAAGAATCTTTTGTATTCTGCTTTCAAGTTTGTCCTTCCAAAATGAATCACCTCACACTTTTCAGGGTTAAACTCCATCTGCCACTTCTCAGCCCAGCTCTGCATCCTGTCAATGTCCCTCAGTAACCTAGAACAGCCCTCCGCACTATCCACAACTCAACCCACCTTCGTATCGTCCACGAACATCCTGCTCTTCTGATCAGAGATCCTTTCTTACAAATACACCAATCCTGTCCCTTATTGTTAGCTCTATCTGACCTGCTGTTCCTCTTTACCTATCCTTCTTAAATGTCAAACATCCTTCAATGTTCAGTTCCCAGCCTTGGTCACCCTGCTGCTACACATCCTTGTATGTTAATTGAAATCATGCTCTTTTACTTTTACAAGTGCTATTAAATTCATCTATCTTGTCTGGAATGTTGTGTGTATTCACATAGAGTGCTTTTAATTCTAACCACACATGTCAGGTCAGTACCCAAAGTACATTGCTTATTATTAATTTTTAACCCTAAAATGCATCTTTTTAAAATAAGTCTGCGACAGCCAAGAACTGACTGTAGGTGTAAATTCAGTTGCTGTTTGGCAAAGTCCTGCATGTGACCCATGGAATGTTGCACCTATAGAGTATTAGGGAAACTTCAATGGAGAAAGAAACATCATATGAAGGGATAACAAAGAGACTGACTATTTGCTCCTCACAGCAGAAAGCCACTTCTTGCAGAATGTTTTTGCTTCTGCATCAAGGAATATACAAAAACACAGTTAAAAAAGACTGCAACTCTATTCTGTGAAAGTGGCCCAATGGCCTAGTGTGTGGACTAGTGGACTGTGAAGGCCAGCTTTGAGAACAGCCATTAAAACACTACTGTTCCACAGGTAAAGAGAAGAAAAAACCTCTCGCCCTCTGAATGCTGGCAGTTACCCAAGAGTTTCAATTCACCCACAAAGCCTTGAAATCTACTGTTTATCTACAACATCAATGGTCCCAGTAGCACCATTGCGATGGCCACAATGTTCAATTATCTACTCCTCATGAGAGACTGTTCATCATTTTTTTAACATTTACATTTTTGCACAAACCTCTTATTTCTACTTTGTGTTATGTCACTATTTCTTCTCGCATTTAGTCATTAATAAACTAGCTCCTTTCATTTAAGTCAAGGAAGCCTGGTTAAATTACCTAACTAGAAGAAAGATAGCCAAAAAAGAGGGGAACATTTTAAAATTAACCTTGTTGCAACCAACCAAGGGGACAGGCAAATAACATAAGGGAGTCAGACCCCTCCTCACCAATCACCTTAATGGATTGAGGTTTCCCATCTGAAATCGTAACACATTGGGGAATCTCAGGCAGGGATTGGTCACATAATTTCTGTATTTTGACTCTGGTCAGTTGTTGGATTTAGTTTTGCTGCTTTTCACTTTCTATCACAATTTATCTCCTTTGCATAATCAGTTTTGTTTCTATTCTGTCTGAATTCCCTCTCAGATTTCCATTTCCTTGACAGGCTAATTTAAATCATCCCAACTGCACTGGTAAATCTCCCTGCAAGGATATAAATTCCAGTCTGGCTTAATCGTAACCCATCCTTCTTGTCCAGCTTCTACCTAACCCAGTTGTAATGCCCTAGAATGCTAAAGCCCTTCCACTCCACACCATTTTTCTAGGTACCTGCTCATTCACTCAATCTCCCTATTTCTATACTCACTAGTGCATGGTACTGGGAGTAATCCTGAAATCACTGTCCGAGAGATTCCACTTTTTAATCTTTTGACTGAAATCAACTTTAATGACCTATCCTTCTTACTACATATGTTGGTGCCAAGGTTGATCATACCTTTTGGGGTTTTTTTCCACCCGCCCCCAGAAGAATATCCAGCAGCCTGTCTCTGACATTAATTTAGTTGCTTGCAAGCGGCCATTCGCACTGAATGCTCACCAATCACTTAGCTGTGACATCATTGTTCCATTTCGTTTTTCAAGCCTGGCATCCTGGAGCTACAGGAGAAGCAATGGCTTTCTGTCCCTGGTACGTTTCCTTGCAGGTCTGCTGTCTGCTGTCTTGACCAGTTAAGTGAGGTGAGAATGTTACCCACTGAGAGAAAGTTGAAACTTTTGTTGCTGTAGCTACTCCTGCTAGGCAATTCGCTATCCTAGTATGCCACATTCATCTATCTTGTGCCATTCTTACACAATAATTTATGTCCAAATTATTTAAAATTGAAAGTGTTGAAGTTCATTGTCTCATGCTGCTACTATGCAGCAGCAATAAGAGTAGAGTTTGCCACTAACAGGATCCTGCCATCAGGCTAAAAAAAATGCTGCTTATTGCACAAACAAGTATTGTGGTATATCAGTGTTAATGACAATGTGTTGCTTGGTTTGTAGCTCAACATCTCAAAGACCAACAGATCACGTGAAACAGCATGTCCCTTTGGTTGTTCACAGCAAGCAAGGTACTGACTCTACCCAACCAGCTCGCACTTGTAAAACCCACAACACATAGTCCATGTGATTCTGCAATTACACATTATTTGCTATGTATTCCTGAATATAAAAATAATTACACGGACAACCAATTTAGAATTGTCAAACAGGTTCGCGGCATGGTGCACTTGCATGTACCGAAAGCTACATAATATTAATAACGGAGCCCCTTTTTTCAGACAGAAAGAACATGTGCACACACTAGGCCTGTTTCAAGTTAACAAATTAGGTGGCAGCTGGTTGATTTCTCAGGGCATTGCCTTGAACAATCAGAGTTGACCTGCTTGGTTTGAAATCTAAACAAGCGCTGGCAGTTAAGAACAAAGAACAAAGAAAATTACAGCGCAGGAACAGGCCCTTTGGCCCTCCAAGCCTGCGCCAATCCAGATCCTCTATCTAAACCTGTCGCCTATTTTCCAAGGATCTGTATCCTTCTGCTCCCTGCCCATTCATGTATCTGTTTAGATACATCTTAAATGACGCTATCATGCCCGCCTCTACCACCTCTGCTGGCAATGCGTTCCAGGCACCCACCACCCTCTGTGTAAATAACTTTCCACGCATATCTCCCTTAAACTTTTCCCCTCTCACCTTGAAATCGTGACCCCTAGTAATTGAGTCCCCCACTCTGGCAAAAAGCTTCTTGCTATCCACCCTGTCTATACCTCTCATGATTTTGTAGACCTCAATCAGGTCCCCCCTCAACCTCCGTCTTTCTAATGTAAATAATCCTAATCTACTCGACCTCTCTTCATAGCTAGTGCCCTCTATACCAGGCAACATCCTGTTGAACCTCCTCTGCACCCTCTGCAAAGCATCCACATCCTTTTGGTGATGTGGCGACCAGAACTGTACGCAGTATTCCAAATGTGGTCAAACCAAAGTCCTATACAACTGTAACATGACCTGCCAACTCTTGTACTCAAAACACTGTCCGATGAATGAAAGCATGCCATATGCCTTCTTGACCACTCTATTGACCTGCATTGCCACCTTCAGGGTACAATGGACCTGAACACCCAGATCTCTCTCTGTATCAATTTTCCCCAGGGCTTTTCCATTTACCGTATAGTTCGCTCTTGAATTGGTTCTTCCAACATGCATCACCTCGCATTTGCCTGGATTGAACTCCATCTGCCATTTCTCTGCCCAACTCTCCAATCTATCTATATTCTGCTGCATTCTCCAACAGTCCCCTTCACTATCTGCTACTCCACCAATCTTAGTGTCGTCTGCAACGTCATTAACTGTAGCATTCTCCATGGCAATGCTTCTACCAATCAAGAGTCCACTTGCCAACCAATCAGTACTCTTCACTGATTCAGTATAACTGGTTGTTTTACCCTTTATTGGTATTCTTGGGAATTGTACTGATGAGTGCAAAGTGATAACCTTTGATAAAATGTATTTGTTCAACTTTCTTCAAAAATTGAAAATGTTAAATTCTATCATTTCTCAACTGGTCGTAATGTGCAGTAATATGTTAAAAAGAAATGTACACCTGTTAAATGTCTCTTCATGTCTCTCAGACATCCAGGGCAAAATGGGGGAAATCATGCCTTTATATGAAAATGTAAAATGGGTGGTAGTGAGTTGGCAGCTTGTTACTTTTATTTCCATTATTCCATTTGAGAGAGGTGTAAAAATGAATTGACAGTGTGTTTCCTCTATTTTACCCTATCATACAAACTCAGTATCTTTCTCAGACCATTTAATTGTATTCTTATTTAGTAGCTTACTTGTGCATTGATAAGAGATATCTCATATTCCAACATGAAGCAAGTGGCCAATAAATATTTTTGTCAATATTGATTGACCAAGAGATCCATAAAAGACCCTGTGCCTCTGATTCAAGTAAAGCTGTTGGATATTAATGCCTGTCTAACTATCAAGGTGTACAGGCACAGATTTCATATCTCATGTGGAGGAAGCTGTCTCTGACAATGCAGTGCCCCCATCAACATGATGATGAGGTATCAGCCTGCCGAGATCATGCACTGAAGTTTTAATAACATAATAAGTTTGTGTGTATGCATTTCATACTAATCTGCCATTTAATATGATCATGGCCGATCTCATCTCAGCCTCAAGTCCATCTTCCCACCCATTGTCATAACCCTTTAATCCATTATTAATTAAAAATTTAGCTCTCTCTTCCATGAATTTACTCAGTGTTCCAGCATCCACCAGAATCTGGAGTGAGTGAACTCCACATTATCTCTGTTTTAAAATTTCCACTCTAATCTAAAACTATGACCACTTATTCTTGATTGCCCTACAAGAGGAAACATCCACTCTACATCTACTTTGTCAATCTACTTTAGCATTGAACTCAAAACCTTACCTCATGATTCAGGAATGAATAAGAAAGCCAAGCCAACTGAGCCAAGGTGACACATCAGTGTCATGGTTAGGTTTGCAATACCAATTTTCGGGGATTCAGCTTTAAAGATAGAAACACTTCCAGAGTTCAAACCCAGCAGTTACTGTATAAATTTTGTTAAGACAATCTGGGAACACAAATACACCCTTCATTAGGCTAGCCAAAACAAATGCTTCCCATTGACAAATTTCAATCAATTTCCAGGATGGGTTCCCATCCTGTTAGTTTGCAGGATCAGAAAGGAATCTGACGGGCAGAATTTCCTTTGCAACAATGATCCAAGCTATTTTCCATCCACTGCGCCACTTAGCAATATAATTTTCAAATAACAAAGGCTAATTTACGAGCATAGGCTTGGTTTGTGTTCTCTCAAGCTTTGGAGATTGTAGGCTGATCTGACCGATGAAGGCGTTTAAGTTGGATTTGATAGAGTTGACGTAGAGAAATGATTTACTTTGATGGGACAGTTAAGAGTGATAGGACATCATAGTTAATCAAAAGGAAAATCAAAGAGCATTTATTTTTGCACACAGTGTGGTGGAAATCTGGAAGTGACTCACCTAAAAAGCTACAGATGCTGAGGGACAATCGTAGTCTTCAAGACTGATTGATAGATTTTTGTTGTGTAAGGGGATCAATGGACAAAACCTGGGGAATAGAGTTGATGGAGCAGATCAGCTATAATCTAGTTAAATAATGAAGCTGGTTTGTGGGGTAAATAATCTATTTTTGTTCCCAATCCCCCTAAAGATCAAACTGTGGCTCAAGCTATCCAAATATTTGTATTCAAGAAATCCAGCCTTCTTCACTATTGAGCATCACAAACAATGCTATCAAAATATGACTTCCCTCCCCTTTAGAAGAAACTAAGAATGTTTTCTTTGCGTACAATGTGACAAAATAATAAATGCAATTTCTAAGAAGGAAATTAAAGAATTTGTGTTTATGAAGTAACTCAACATGTTTCTTAGGACTTTATATTGTCATATTGATTTAGAAATTGGACTATCGATCTTTGAATCCTATCAGTTGATTTAATACCTGGGATTTCCATGACCAAAATTGATTTAAAAGAGACCAAAAACATTAACTTAAAGTGGCCACAGGCATCACTTGACCCACAATAGGCTTGCCAAGTTTCACGAAACCAACATTGATTAAACAAAAGTCAGTCTGAGCAGAAATTAACATTTTACCCAAGGGCAATGAAGCCAGTCCTTCAGTGGGAGGCATAAAAAAGGCCCACATAGCTGACTTTGATTTAAACCATTGTGAAAATGTTCATATCTTGGAGCTGGAGCATTGACTGATTATTATCAAGCCTGAAAACAAAATTTAAGCAGAAAGAGAATATACCAGCAGTTATTTCAATGGGCTTACACAGGCCAGAGACAGCTGTCTCTTTGTGACTCAAGAATGAAAGTGCCTGGATATATCAGTGGCTGGAAAGAAACATCAGGAAACCAATAACCTAACAGCAATATTAGCCATTGCTGATGGTCCAAGAACGCAACTAACCAATCATGGTCTTAGATTAAAACTTTTACACCCCAAGGACACCCAAAGGACCCTAACTTCTTATCTATTATCTTAAAATGTTTACCTTTTTACACTGGGCACCATTTTAACTTTGTGCATGCCCAACAATGGACTAAAGATACTTGACAATGAGTCTTTATTAATTTTTCTCAGAGTTGGCAGGTAATAATAGGGGTAGGCATTTGGTATAAAGCAATGTCACTAGGCTAGTAATCCAAAATCCAAGTATAATGTTTCGGGACATGGGTTTGAATTCTACCATGGCAAATGGTTAAATTTGAATTAAATAAAAGCCTAAAATAAAAAGCTAGTATCATGGTGATGATGTAACAACTATCAATAATCATAAAAGCCCATTTGGTTCATTAATGTCCTTCGGGGGAGGAAATCTGCCATCCTTATCTAGTCTGGCAGACATGACTGTAGACCCACAGCAATGTGATTGACTCTTAACTGCTGTCTGAACAACTAGGGATAGGCAATAAATGCATGCATAGCACATGACCCATGGATAAAAATAAATAAATTTATTCTTTTCTTAACTCAGGAAAACCTTGCAACTGGCTCTTTACTGCTAGAGTAAAAATTAGTTAACGATGTTTTTAATTGGAAAGTGATATCGTCTTGTGCTCAATTGACCAGGCAGGTTGAAAAGAGGGAAGCTAATTCAGCCCTGGTTACTTGAAGGTAACTATATCCACTGAATTATAGACAGACTGGAGTTCCATTCCCTGATGGAGAGTATATTTATTTATGGACAAGACGGAGGTGTCATGATAATAATATTGGACTAATAATTTAGAGGACCAGGCTAATGCTCTGAGACATAGATTCAAATCTCCCCGGTCACCTAATAAACCTGGAACGTAGAGCTAGCCTCAGTAGTAGTCACCATGATTATCGATTGTGAGAAAACCCCATGGGATTCAATAAAGTCCTAAGAAGGAAATTGCCATCCTTACCTTGTCTGGCCTAAGTGAAACTCCAGGCCCTTAGTAATATGTTTGATTGATTGATTTATTGTCATGTGTACCGAAATACAGTGAAAAGCTTTGTTTATGAGCAGTACGGGCAGATCATAGTAAGCAAAGGATGTACAGATCAAATAGACTTAGACAGAGGCATACAGGTTACATTGCATGGGGCGTGCACTAGGCAAGATCGACATTAACAAGATCAGCATTATTTGAGGCCCGAGAGTCCATTCATCAGTCTGCTAACAGCCAGGAAGAAGCTGTTCCTGCTCTCTTAACTGCTCTCTGGAATGGTCTACCAAACCATTTGGTTCAAGGGCATTTAGACATAGGCAATAAATGCAGACCTAGTGACAATATACCATGACAGGAATGTACTCACTTTTACTATCTAAGTAGAAAAGTCAATGTGCACAACTTCATCACAATAATACAGTAAATGTTCAGTGAATTTACTTGTAATTGGTTGAGGGAGATGTGGAGTGAGTGCTGACCAGGACAGGAGGAAATCTCCGAGCTCTTCTGTGAAAACATGAATTGGGATCTATTCCATCAATCAGAAAGGCTTCTGGTATTTCGATATTAACTGAAAGGCATTAAAAATGTAGCACTCCTTCAGGACTTCATTGATGTGGTTGCTCATGTACTGAAGTACTAAAGGAGAGTTTAAACCTATAGAGTTCTGATTCAGAAGGAAGGGAACTGTCACTGGATCATATGCTCCACTGTGTCTAAAAGAAATCTTACAAGGAAGATGCTCTTTCAACATTTTGTTGTTATTTAAGTAGGGTCAGTATATTCCAAAATAAGAGTATTGATTGGAGGCACATAATTTTCAGGCAGTATTGAGTGGTAAGCTGTGCCACGGATCATACAGCTTCTACACGTCAGACCTAACTAAGCTCTATTTTCCAAACACCATTATAATGCATTTATTTTACGATTCAGTTTATATACTGAAGAAGTCACAGATGGAGTTTTGGAATAATCCAGCTGTAAAGAAGTGGAGTTCAAAAAAAAACACTGCTTTCCCTTCACAATGGTGGTTGAACATCAATACAATAACATCCTGCTCGGGAGCAGTTTCCAGGCATACACACCCTATCCTGAAATTCTACAGTGGTGATTTCTATTCATCCGAATGAATTGTTTACTTCCTTGCATTATCAAGGTTAAATAAGCAGAACAACTTGGCCAGGAGATTATCGGTTACCACGACCCCAACATTACACCAGAATTCATAACTAGAATCCAGTCAGCGTCAACTCTGTGCTCCAACAGTTTTATTGCCGTGTGTCCACAGAAGGGAAAAAAGAACTTTGGTCGAATTAAAAGTCAAATCAATATTCATTTCAATAAAAGTTGACAGTAACATAAAACTAATTCTCATTTGTAAGATTGCTTGTGTTGTGATGGTGATGTGAGTTATATACAATAACAGTGCTTAAGGGCTTAGAGTTACTCATTGATGTGGCAGAAATGGGGAGCTGTGCCATCCTGGACAGATTCTGGCACTACTGGTGCTCATCTCGGTCTTCAGGTGCTTGTCAGTAAAATTGAACTCAGTGGACCCAATTTCAATAATGAATGACTTTTCTTATCAGGGCAGTCTAGAAGGTGAAATAGCATTTTTGTTTCATTTGGGAGCTTTGGATTCATTCTAGAGTCTGGTGCCTTTTTTGCTGTGTCTGTTGTTTGAAAGAATTTCCTCATTTTGAGCAATTCTCCAGATTGTTTGTAATAGATAAGCAGGCATCTATTGACTGGAATTGTTTGATATTTCTTTGTTAATGCTTATCATCCCCTTTGTAATTCACATCGATGTTTTTCAGTTATTTTTTGCAATGTATACACTCTCTCATCTTTCTTATTCCTCTGTGTCCCACTCTGCAGCAGCTGAGACACGGGGGAGAAGCCACAGACCTCCCATGACAGTCAGTGCTTTCATGCTGAGCTGAACAGTGTTGGGGGAAGGGGAGGTGTGGGATGGAGGCAGGCTGACAGAGAGATTCTTATGTTAGAATCCACATACAACAAATTATAGAAATATCACTTGACAGAGGGGAAGAGCTGTTGTTTGGGCAAATTGCTGGAAAGAATTCAATCCAACTGGGAAGTAGTCAGCCTGAGCCTCACAAAGGAGATTGCTTTGAGGGTAGCGCAAGACAGGAAGGAGACCTGGTTCTGCTGAATTCTTAACATTGGGCTGCAATCAGGTTAGCCAATGAGTACATTCCAGCAGTGTACCCTCCCTAACCTGACACAACATAATAACGTAGCATAATCCATTGGTTATCAACTATAATTGGATGGCACTTACTAGTCTCAGAGTCAAACCCCCATCGGGTGTTCCAGTCCTATTCCAATGTGTGACTTTAAAGTTAAAGCTGACATTCCATTGGAGTGCTATACAGTCAGAGGTGTCATTCGGATCTTCTCAGACGATTGCACAAAGGTCACACAGCACTATTGAGGGAATGATGTTCTTGAACTGTATTCACTTGTAATGTGGGTAAATCCAGCAGCCAATTGATAAGATAACTTGTTTCTTGGTGCTTCAGTTGAGTTATAAATGACCGGACACTGGGTGAGATTCCTGGTCTGTGAAATAGTGCCACAGGAATCTTCTCCAGCCACCTGAAAAGGCCGACAAAATGACAGCTCCTTTAGTTCGGCATTCACTCAGTACGGCACTGAATTAATAGCAGAGCTATTCAGCTCAAGCCATAGAATTGTACTTGAACTCAAAGCCTCCTGACCTAGAAGAAGGAATGCTACCCCAAGCCAAGAACACTGACAATCCCAGCACATATAAGAAAACCTGGAAGTTTAGAGCTGGATTTCTGCTTTCCACATAAGCAAATCTGAGGGTGAGTTGTCTGATCTTGTCAGAGAGGCCATCTTCAGATAAGAAATTAGATCAAGGGTCCCAACTGGTCTGTGAGGTGGATACAACAGATCTGCTAGCACTATTATCTGTGATGTCTTGACCATTCTTTATCTCTCAATCAATATCACTAAAAGACAGTCTGGTCATTAAAACATTGCAGTTTGCGGGATCTTCTTGTGCACACAATGGCCTATGTTACTACAGTTCCTACAATTCAAAAGTATTTCATTGTCTGTAAGAACATCAGGAACTCCAGAGATTGTCAAAGGAATTATATATTTACAAGTCCAGATCTTCCTTACACCCAAAATCATGAGTTGGTATGATGATTTGATCCTGATCATTGGTACCATGCCTTATCTGAATTTTATCACAGTGAAGGCAGACTTTAATAAAAAAGACTTGAGACACTGGATGTCTTAAAGTACTTTACACAAAGTGCTCTTGAATTGTAGTTACTGTTATAATTTAAGAAATATTATAAATAATTTTTCACAGCAATCTCCGACAAACAGCCATAAGGTATCAGATGATCTGACTTCAGCGATGCTGGTTTAGGAATAGATATTGACCAAAACTCTCCTGCTGTCCTTCAAAATAGTGCCATGGGATCCCTTACTCCAGATTAAGAGGGCAGGCAGGGTCTTGGTTCAACATCTCTTATGTCCTACTGCAGCATGGTGTCACATTTTGTTTCATAATGCTCCAATAATGCCAATTGCCTCGCTACTTAGACACAATGGGGATCGTTATCTCTTTGTGGCTGCTCGAACCCAGAGGCTTTGCCTAGATGGTCCACCTTGGTCTCTTAGAGCTGTTGGCCCACTCCCACAATATCTTCCAGCTCTCCAGCTACCATAAGTGACTTTGATCTGCAGTATTGACGGCTCTGCTCTTTGGCTCAATGATGCTGCCAGGCAGTCTGGCTAGGTATCCAGCATTTGCATACCTGCTCCAACTCCCCTTCTTGGTTTTGTAGCCACCATCAGAGGCATTCTACTCATAAGTACTGGCCTTCTGTTTCTTTCTTTGGCTCTTGCCATGGCCCTGGCTTTAGCCACTCAACCTATAAAAGACACTACTCCCTGGAACAAGGGACCTGAGGAACTGATGTGCTCATCCCCACCACCATCACCTGCTGTCAGATGCTCTCTGCCCGAGAGATAGGGAAGAGGAAAGGGAATACCCTTCCTGATTAAAGATTAAATCATTTCAATAGTAGGAACGGATGAAGGGAGAGATCAATAGACAGTTAAGGCATTACAGATGGAATCTCAGTACCTCAGTTTTTGCTGACTCATGACATCATTTTCAGTTTGGGACTCTCACTGTAAAAAGAGGGGCTTTCCAGCTGCTGTTACTGGAAGGCGACCGATTCAAATCCAAACCTGAGGCTATCACACCATGATGATGTAGCCATTTTGTCAGAGGTATGATTTTTGATTAAAGGAACTGTCGCAGATTTCATAAGAATACAACGAAAAATGGGACAGAAATAGGCCTCTTGAGTCTTCCTTCTTCTTCAATAAGATAGTGGAAAACTTCTGAAATAACTCCACAGAGGCTGGTATGCCATCACTAAGTCACCCTGTATTTACACATGAAAAATCCTTGACACTGATCCAGCTTACTCAGAGCCAGCTCTCAGAATGAACAGAATCTCAACACTCCTTTTTATATCTGTCAGCCAGGGATCCCTAGATAACACAGAGTGGAGCTAGAGGAGCACGGCAGGCCAGGCAGCATATTAGGAGTAGGAAAGCTGACGTTTCGGGTCAGGACCCCGAAAAGTGAACGTTCCTGCTCCACTGATGCTGCCTGGTCTGCTGTGTTCCTCCAGCTCCACACTGTGTTATCTCAGACTCCAGCATCGGAAGTTCTTACTATCTCTGAGCCAGGGATCCCTGACTGGACCAGATTAACAGCCCCAGTCAAGGAACTAATATTATATGATGCCCACGTGGCTGACTTTGTTATCATCACTACATCCCTCCCCCTTCTTTTTCTTGCTCTCCCTGGGAAACTTTACCACCAGATCAGGTTGCTCCAAATCTGCCTCTGATACAGGCAGCTTGTAATTCATAGTAGCTAAGCCTCTTGCACCCAGAGCATCTTGGAAGAAATTCATTCTTCTCTTCAGGTAGCAAAGGTGTCAAGGCAGCAACATCCACCGTGTCCATCTCAGATTCCAAGATATCTTGAACCCTTGACGGAGAGGGAGAACCCACAGGTTTCGGAACAGTTCTCAGCTCTCAGTGTGAGCAGAACCTCTGACACTCCTGTTTATATCTATCAGCCAGGCCTCCCTGATTGGACCAGATTAACAGCCTCAATCAGGGAACTCATATTCTATGAGGTCCACCTGGTTGACGCCATTACAATCTCTGCAACTTCTACATTAATTCTACTTTCCTGACTTATCCTGTTATGCCCCAAAGTCTATGTATCTCTATCTGGACAATAGAAAATTATTGAGCATCCACAGGTCCCTGTGACTGAGAATACCAAGATTTACAATCCTCTGAGCGAAGAAAATTCTCCCCCTCACAGTTCTAAATTTTCGATTCTTTATTCTGAGCTTTAAAGTATTATGTGAATGCATTGTTCCTTTCTTTAGAAGTTAAAACACTAGCACCACTGTCGTATCTGCTTGTGAGCTGTTAAAGGTTACTGAGTGAAGTTTAAATCAATCCAATTCATGGTTTAGTCACCCAATATCTCTTTGATTTGAGGTTTTTTTTATCTACAGCAATGGAAAAACTCTGATCAAAGCAACTTTAGAATGAGGGAAAGATCTTATTGCCAAGTAACAGGCCAAAATACTGACATATGGCACTCACTGTTCAGTTCAAAGACAAAGTAGGAAAAAGTAGTATTAGTTTCAACGGGACTTACAGAGGTCAGGTATATGTCACATCTTCTGTTTGCTCTGTTCCCAAATTTGTTAAGAAAGTTGCACCCCAACAGTACAGAAACAGCCTTTCAGCAATTGTGTTTGCTTCTTCGAACACCCAATAGTTGTCACCAACAACAGCCTGCATTTTTGTACATCAACTTTAATGTAACAAAACAGCCCAAAGTGTGCCATCATAGCCTTATCAATCTTTTGATGAGCCCCAGAAAGAGCTATCAGGACAGATGAAGAAATGCTTGATCAGAGTTAAAGTTTAAGGAGCTTCTTAAAGAATGAGAACTAACTCTACCTAACAGACCCTGGCGAAGCTAGATAAAATGATAAACAGAGAAGATCTTAGCATGTTAAATTAAAGCGAATAGGATTGGGGTAATGTACCGACATAGATGGAGAACTGATTGGCAGGCAAGAAACAAAAAGTAGGGATAAACAGGTCTTTTTTGATTGGCAGGCTGTGACTAGTGGGGTACCACAGCAATCAGTGCTCGAACGCCAGCTATTCGCAATATATAATAATGATTTAGATGAGGGAACTAAATGTAATATTTACACAAAGCTGGGTGGGAGGGTGAATTGTGAAGAGAATGCAGGGATGCTTCAGTGTGATTTCGATAAGTTCACTGAGTGGGCAAATGCCTGGCAGGTGAAGTATAATGTGGATAAAAGTGAGATCATGCACATCAGTAGCAAATACGGGAAAGCAGAGTATTATCTCAATGGCAGTATTTTGAAAAAGGGGTAGATGCAACAAGACTTCAGTGTCTCTGTACACCAGTCACTAAAAGTAAGAATGCAGGTCGCAAGCAGTGAATAAGGCAAATGGCATGTTGGCCTTTATTGCAAGAGGTTTGAGTACAGGAGCAGAGATGTCTTGCTACAGTTGTACAGGGCCTTGCTGGGACCGTATCTGCAGTATTGTGTACAGTTTTAGTCGCCTCATCATAGGAAAGATGTTCTCGCTACGGAGGATGTGCAACAAAGGGTTTGCCAGACTGATTTCAGGGATGGCAGGTCTGATATTTGAAGAGAGATTGGATGAGTTAAGACTTAGTGATTCAGTGGAGTTTAACAGAACGAGGGGGAATCACACAGACACTTTTAAAATTTGAACAGGACTGGACAGGGTAAATGCAGAAAGAATGCTCCAGATGACCCCAGGGAGTCCAGAACCAGCAGTCACAGAGGTAAGCCATTGAAAACTTTCTTCTCTCAGAGACCAGTGAGCCTGTGGAATTCTTTGCTACCGAAAGTGGTTTAGGCCACAACATTGAATGTTTTCAAGAAGGAGCTAGACATAGTTCTCAGGACCAAAGGGATCAAAGGGTATGGGGAGAAAGTGGGAACAGAATACTGAGTTGGATGTTTGGCCACTATCATATTGAATGGCAAAGCAGGATTGAAGGGCCAAATGGCCTACACCTACTTTATATGTTTCTATGATAAAGTGTAGAACAAGAGTAAAATCTGTCAACCTTTCTCCATAAAATATCTCAGTCAATTGCTCACCATTGAAGACTTCCCAACGCATTGATCATTACTGTAGTTTGTCAATGTTTTACATTTAAAATACTTACCCAAAAGGCTCACATTTGAGGTATTTGGCAAAGTAAAACCATTGGAAGAGAGGTGAGGCTTTTTTTGCCACAGTGCATTGTTTTGCTTTGGCATGTGCTGACTGAAAGGGTTGAGTTAAGTAGTTCAACTGGGAACTTTCAAAAGGAAATTATGTACGTAGGGCTGTATCTTTTTTTCTTTATCTAATTCCAAGTTTGTTGAATTATTTGGAGGGATTTCCACTGTGTGACCTAGTGAATTTTCTCACCATATCTTCATGTTGGATCCTGTCCTATCTTACTATGAGTTATTCTTGGAATAATTCACCATTCGGAGGATATTTTGGAATTCACCACAATCTTTGCATTCACATCATCCTTAAAGCTCACTGTACACCTGGACAGTCCTATCAGTCCGGAGTTGCACTGCTTGGTTCCTGACATTTGCCTTGAACATGGGAGACAAAGGAAATTTTGTACCTTGCTTTACTGGCAAGGATCTGGAGATCCTGGTGGGTGGAGTGGTTAGACTTCCTCTTCCCCTGGGACTACAGTTGGGTCCATAACACCAGCCTGCTCTGAGATTGCCACCTGGATCAGTGCATTCTTAGCCATCTGAAAGAATGCCCAACAATGTAGGAAGAAGGTCAATGACTTTTCCCACTCTGCCAGCATAAGTGCCACCATCTTCTCTCTAATACCTCATACTCACTATACCACTGCCACTGTACCCACCTCCCACCAAGGCTCATGTTCTACCACTCTAACCATTGCCTGCCACACCTTCCCTCACTCACTCTCACCCACCCCAAAAACCAACTTGCTAACACTGCATGCCCTCTACGCTGCCTCATCACTTCCCAAGGACACCTCACCACTTGCACCAAAAGTAACACCTCTGCTATATACTTTCATCTCCATTAAAAGCTGCCTCACTCTCATTTCAGGAGGAAAACAGCCTTCAATAGGGCAGATACTGTCAAGACAGGTGGTGTTCTGCCCAACATTTGGCACCTCACCCCTAATGTTGACAGGATCCTGACACTGACCGTTTTGAATTGCTGACTGACTGTGTCCAAGCCTCTGGACTGGTATTGAAGTTTGCCTCTGTTTATTGTGCTAGAACCCCCTGAGCAAAGGCTATCCCTCTGGGCTTGACTGAAAATGGCTGACAACCATGATGAGCTTCCTAGTTATGTGCGTGCACTAAACGGCAAGGCAACTCAGAAGTAAAATAAGCTTTGTGTCACTGACTGAGGGGCAAAACACTAAAAGGCAAGGCAAGACAATACAAGGCAGAAAGGCTGTGAGCATCCAGGTAGGGTCAAAGTGAACAAATGCTCAGAGAGTAAGCGAGTACGTCACAGATGCAACTTTGTCCAGTCCATGAGTGAGGTCCATATCCCTGACATCAAAGTGTCCTTGCTGCAGCATTATGAAGATAGTTGCTGAAATGCAGAAGTGCCCTGTAAGTGGATCAGAAATGTACTATGATGGTTCTTAGAGGCTGGCACATGTCAGATTCCAGTGTCAATGAACAATGGGTGCATGTGGCCAGTGCCCATGAAGCGTGCCCTGACATGTCGGTGTGTGGTGTCCAACTTGGAGGTCCTTCAGAGCAAGTAGTGAGCTGTGTTTGGCAGATGCCCTTTTGCTTCCCATCTTCAGGTCTCTCGACATCTCGTTTGCTTGGCCTTTTCAGGTGAGTTGGACCATTTACAAGGCATTCCTAATTGGCAATTCGCTGCAGCTTAGATAGAAACTCACCTTGTCACTTGTGAAAAGTAAAAAACATACAGCAAGATTCTCCCAAAGTCGAAATCAGCCACGTCGGTCTTCTCATCCAATTCTGCCACAAATCTCACCATAACCAATGTTGCTCAGACCCAGACCATTTGGAAGACTATAAGGAAAGAGCAAGAGAATGAGACTAACTGGTTGATAACCTGCTCATTATAGGCACAATAAACTGTATGTGCTGGACTACTCTGCCACAAATAGCTTTTAGAAAACCATTCTGGAGTAAGATGTAATCAAAGCCTGAATGGTTCCTGAGATAGAGGGAAAAACTAGAATTATAATCAATGTTAATTATGATTTACAGTTAAGGGGCCGAATCTGATTGTTGTGTTTAAAGTAACAGAAGCAATTTTAAGGATTAGATAGGAAATGGAATGATTCACAATATGACTCATCCATCAAGTGGGGAAATCCTGAACAAAGCGGAGGTAACATGAGAGTTGCATGCTGAGCTGATTAAAAACAATTTCAAGAGAACCTTTGCCCTGTGAGAATGGGGAATTCATCAGTAAAGAAAACAATGATGCAAAACCAACTTCAAATTTAAACAGAAAATGTTGGAAACAGTCAGCAGGTCAAGCAACATCAGTGGAGACTTTTTTTTATTCTTTCATGGATTTGGGTGCCAGCATTTGTTGTCCATCCTTAAACACACTTGAATTAAATGGCTTGCTAGGTCACTTCAGTGGACACATTTAGAGTCAGGCACATGGTGTGGGTCTGGAGTCACATATATTCCAGACATGGCTAAGTACAATAGATTTCCTTCCCTCAAGGATATTAGTGAGCCAGTTTTTATAGGGATCAACAATGGTTTCATGGCCACTATCAGAGACTTGCTCTGAGACTTGCTTTATATTCAGATTGCACCTGCATGCTAGTTTTTGGTGATTCAGGAAGCCTTGTGCCTTTGGACACCTACACATCCCAACGTCACACCATTTGTTAGGTGGAAAGTTGGGAAGTGTTGGTTTTAGTCTGCTAACCAATTTTCAATCCATACTCAGATATTACCATGAATCCCTTTTGCTCTCACTAACTACCAATGTCCGTAACCTTAGCAAATATCTTCTGAAAATCCAAATACACCACATACACTGGTACTCCTTTATTCATGCTAACACTGATATTCTCAAACAAAATTCCTCCGAGTTTTCCAAACATGAGTTTCCTTTTATCAATTCATTTTAATTCTGTCCAATTTTGCCATTCTTTTTCAAATATTCAACTATCACTTACATTATTATAGATTTGGGTTAGCATGGATAAAATAGTTTAATGGCCCCTTTCTGTGCTGTATCATCTCTATGGTTCTATAGATTCTAACATTTTCCTACTAATAAAATCAAACTAACATTGTGTTCTCCATTCTCTCTCTCCCTCCGTTCTTAAATAGCGAAGTTACATTTGATATTTTTCAGTCTGCAGAAAACTCTCCAGCATCTATAAGACTTTGAAAGATAACCAGCAATGCATCCATTATCCCTATAATCATCTTCTTCAATTCTCTGGGATGTTGCTTATTTGGTCTAGGGAATTTATCAACTTTCAAACCAGCTAGCTTTTTAAGAACTTTGTCTTTAATAATATTCATTTATTTCAGTTCCTCAGTTTCACAATTCCCTTGGCTGCTGAGTATTTCTGGTAGATTTTCTATATCTTCCTCCATGAAGACAGACACAAGGTAATCGTTTAACATCTTCATCATTTCCCTGTGCTCTACTATAAATTCTCTTATGGCGATCTCTGATGGGCCCACATTTATCCTAGCTAATCTTTTCCTGTTGATTGATTAAAAACCCATCTGGTTCACTCATGCCTTTTAGGGAAGGAAATCTGCCATCCTTGCCTGGTTTGGCCTACTTGTGACTCCAGATCCATCATAAAGTAGTTGATCACGTAAATAGTCCAGCAGGTCACTGAGTTCAAGGGTAATTGAGATAGGCAAATGCTGCCCTTGCCAACGTCATCTATGTACCATGAAAGAATAAAAAATAAATTCCTTTTTTCCCCTGTGTGTTTGACTAATTGCCCTTTAAATACTTCTCAGTTATTCACACCACCACTCCCTGTGGTAGCATGTTACAAATTATAACCGTACTTTCCGTTATGACTTCTCTCTGTATTAGTAAGCATATAATATTTATTCCCCTTGTTTTATTCTCCTCCAAATGGAAACATCTCAGTGTCCACACCGTCAAACACTTGCAAAATCACGAGTCTGCTATCCAATCACACCAAGTATAGGGCAAAGAACTACAGCCTGTTCAGTCTATTCCTGACAGTATAAATTCTCAGTTCTGTTACCATCCTCATCAATCTTTTGGCACTTTATCCAGCGTGTTGAGTTCCTTCTTGCATAGAGAAGTTTCACATTCTGCCTACTAAAAATTCATAGAATATCAACTACCCATTCAGTCCAACATAGCAGCAAGGGTGAAGACCCTCAGAGCTGTGTCTGTCATGTTAAGGTGTTATTTAGGAATGCTCTAAACCATTCCGATTTGGGATAACAAGCATGGGGCTGGATGAACACAGCAGGTCAAGCAGCATCATAGGAGCAGGAAAACTTGACGTTTCGGGCCTAAACCCTTCATCAGAAATGGGGGAGGGGAAGAGGGTTCTGAAATAAATAGGGAGAGAGGGGGAGGCGGATAGAGGATGGATAGAGGAGAGGATAGGTGGAGAGGAGGCAGACAGGTCGAAGAGGCGGGGATGGAGCCAGTAAAGGTGAGTGTAGGTAGGGGGGTAGGGAGGGGATAGGTCAGTCCAGGGAGGACGGACAGGTCAAGGGGGCGGGATGA
>JAHRHZ010000020.1:13328132-13390628 GCA_024137785.1 Ginglymostoma cirratum
CGTTTCGGGTCTGGACCCGAAACGTCAGCTTTCCTGCTCCTCTGATGCTGCTTAGCCTGCTGTTTCATCTAGCTCTACACCTTGTTATCTCTTAATTCTTTTGTTTCTTTTTTGGATAGGATTATCCTGGGAAATTTTCTATATTATCTGTTGGTTGCCTGTGTCATGGCCTGTATTGGAACAGTTTAACTAGGGATACAGCTGGTTTTAGTGTGTGATTCATCTTCATCAAAATGGAATGTTACCAGGGCTCATAAACATTACACCATCCCATATACCTGTCCAGTCTGCATTTGAAATGAGCTTAATTGGCTGTACACTGGCATTTATACATTCGAGGACCTCAACAGAGGATCAAGTAGAATATTTTAATGAATGTTATTTTCAAAGGCTTCAGCATTTGGTTTCTATGCTGGGTCCCACATTTGTTGAAAATGGCAATCTTTATAGAGTTTGGGCTTTTGCAACTGTCCAACAGGTATCGCAATTTTTCTTTTGGTTCCTGTCGACATAGATTAATTGAATTGAGTTTGACGAACATACCATGTTTGAATATGAACTCATAGCTTTCACATAGTCAGCCCAACATACTCAATATATGTCCAACACTGCAATAAATACATGCCCAGTGGCATGATCAATACAAGCCCAAGACTGTAATCAATACAAGCCTAAGACTGTAATCAATAAAGGCCTAGGACAGTAATCAATACAAGCCCAGAACTGTAGTCAATACAAGCCCAAGCTTGTGATCAGTGCAAAGCCGGTATATAATCAATGCAGATCCACCACCATAGTCAGTACAAATCCGGGATCACAATCAATATAATCACAGTGTTGGAATCAGTACAAATCCAGCACTCTAATCAATGTAAACCCAGTATCATAATCCACTGAAGTCAACACAGTAATCAATAAAAGCCCAAAATTGTAATCTGTATTCTTGTGAGGGTCTGCATAATTACACATTGGGCTGAATCTTAAATTATTTTTGGCCAAGTGTCAGTCTTATTGAAAACAAGACCAAAAGAATTGCAGATGTTGGAAATCGAAAACAAAAACAGACTTCGCTGGAAAGTCTCAGCAGGTCAGGCAGCATCTATGGAGTGAAATTAGAATTAACGTTTCAGGTCCAGTGACCTTTCCTCAGTTTCATGGAGGGTTCCTCTCAATGAAACCTAGTGAGATCCCTCACTATGTCTTAATAAAATCACCTCAGTTATTACCTACACTGCCCCATGGCAGTCCTCTTGCCTGATTATAGCCCCATTTTACTACATGTCATTTCCAGAACAACTTGTCACTGACAGGATATTCCAGAATGGTCATTTTTAAAAGGCTGTAGTACACCCAGACAAACACTGTTAGTCTGGAGCTGCCCTGCATGGTTCCTGATATATGCACCAGACATAGCAGAAAGAGAAAATGTCACCCTGCTTTACAGGCAAGGATCTGGAGGTGGATGGTTTGGTGCACCAACAGGTCTTCCACCACCTTAAGGACCAGCAAAGGAGACCATGACACCAAACCACCAGACCATGCCAGCCTGGTCTGACCTTGCCACCAAGGCCAGTTCAGTCTCAGCTATCTGTGGATGTGGGGTTTGTGTGACCGGTGCCCATGGAGCATGATCTGAGATGCTTATGCCTATTATAAACATGGAGGTCCTTTGGAACAAGCAGTGAACTAAATTTGCCAGGTATCCAGTCTGACTTCCCTATTGAGATTTCTTGATGTCTAGGGTGATAGGATAAGGGGATGCATATTAATGAGGCAAGTTGTGTCATTAACAATGTCATGGTATTAACAATGTTGTGGCATTAACAGTGTTGTGCACAACCAATAATCCCTCTTAATAGGCAACCGACTGCCGCCTGATGAGGATCTAGCCTTGACACCCACAATGTAGGTAAAAGGCACAGCAAGTTGCTTCCAAAGTCAATGTATTCCCTGTTGAATTTCTTCCATAACTGCACATTTCTCACCACAGCCCATGTCGATCAGGCCTCCATAAGATTCCACCTAATTCTTATTTGCTTTAGGTTTGGCGTTTTACAGAAATACAAAACAAAGAATTTGCATTTGTGTAGCACTTTTCACAACAACAGGATGTCTCGGAAGTAATTTACAGTCAATTACTTTTGGAGTTTGTCGCTATTATGTGCAGGAAAAGTAGCAACCAACTTACACGCAGCAAAATCCCGTGAACAGCATTAAATAATTTAAATAAATGGCCAAATATTGACTTGTTGGTTGAGAGATAACAGTGGTGCAAAAATGCTGAACGTATTGAACACAGCAGGTCAGGCAGCATCTGTGGAGAGTAAAACGGAGTTAATATTTCAGGCCATCACCATTCATTTGATTATTCTCATAAAAGCTTATCAAACTGAAATGTTAACTTAAAATGGCCTCCAGTGTTATTATGCAGGAGATAATTTATTCAGTAGTAGTCTTTGGCTTATTTGTATTTAGAGCAATAATGTTTCAAATCCTGGTTAGTCCAGTATTTGAGACTGTCTAGACTGCATACCCTTACACCCACTGTCAGTGTGGGGGCTTTCAAGTAGCTGACACTACTTCACTTCTCTGGATCAGAATTGCTAACTTTTCATTCAAGTTAGCAGTGGTGCATTCATCAACACCTCCCACCACATGTGAAAGCAAGCAAACAAAATTTATCATACTGCCACGTTTATATTGGCCATTTGTCCCTGTTGTGGTCTGGAGATTGCTTTCATAGTAGTCTAAAGTGGTACATATAAATAACCTGGCTGATATCTAACCACCCCCAGAAGTGGTGAATAGATGAATTTCAAACATTATTGATGTTTACCTGAAGACCGTGCTAGACATAAATCAACTCCACATTCCATATAAAGGAAGTTATTATTAGAAACCTTGGGCTACCGAGATGTGATTAACCTTACAGACCATTGACCAGGTCAAGCAGGCCGCCAGTCTTCTGTAGAGATCATTGAAACCTCCAACAAAGGCCCCAGCTAACATTCATTCTGAACTCATTATCCTGAACAAAATCTTGCCTCCTCTCACCAGCAGTTGATGAATGTGGTATTTCTTCACCTGCTGCCTTTCTCCACCTTCCGCTATGAGGAATGCAGTGTTATCATTGACAGTGGCAGGGCTGTGAGGATGCTCTGCAGTCTAGACAGTCTCAACAGCCAGGTGGAAGAGGATATGTATCTACAAGTGCTGCAAAGGCAAACCAGTAACAGATGAAGTAAAATTTTAAAGTAGCATTTGTAAATCCTATAACCCTAAAGCTTTTGGAGCTGCTATTTGTTAGTCAGTGCTGAATGGATTTCTACAAGGAAACAAAGGAAGGTTTGCCTTTATATAACTGCATACACAACTACAAGCCATTGCAAAGTCCTTTACAGCTAAGGGAGTACTTTATGAACCATAGTCACTGTTATAATGTAAAAACCAGAGCAGCCAATTTGCACACAGCATTCTCCTGCAATCAGCAATTTGATAAAGACCAGATAATCTGTGTTTGTGATAAAGATTAAGTGATAGATATTGGCCAGGAGAATAACTCTCCTGCTCTTCATTGAACTAGTGCCACAAGAGCTTTTATGTTTATCTGAGAGAGCAGTCTTATCCCAAAGACAGAATGCGAACAGTGCAATACTCTGTCAGTGCTGGACTGAAGTGTCAGTCTAGATCATGCGCAGGTCTCTGAAGCTGAAATTTTACCTACAACCTTCTGACTCAGAGGTGAGTGTACTACCCACTGAACCAGAACACTTTCTTTTTTTATTGAGCATGAGCATTAACTTATTGACAAAGGAATGCCTATAAACACGGTAACACTGCTGATATCTGCTAATTTCACGACCAGCTGTTACAGGATTTGTAGGACAAAAAAAGAATAACTTGTGTTTCCATACTCCCTCTCACAAGCTGAGGATATCTCGAAGCACTTTACAGCCAGTGAAGTACTTTGAAAGCGTAAACACTGTTATTATGTAAGCAGCCAATACATTCAGCATAATCCCACAAACAGCTATGCGATTATGATCTAATATTCTGATCTAGTAATGGTCATAAATGTGATCCAGGATACTGGCTGATTTTCTTCCAAGTAATGCCCTGGGGTCTTTTACATCTATCCAGTCACCTCTGACAATGTAGCATTCTTTCAATATTGCATGGTCAGCCTAGATTATGATATCTCGTCCCTACAGTAAGACCTGAATCTACAGTTTACCTCAGAAGCCCAGTTTTATTGGCCGTCCCAAATTGCCCTGAGACAGTGATGGTAGACCTTTATCATGAATTGCTCACAAACAGGTTTGATGTAACTGAGGGTCTAATTAGCCCCCACCCAGAGTAAGGTATACTGGAGTCATATATAGGCCAGACTGAGCAAATAACATGTGGTAAGTATTGATAGGGTGTTTCTGAATTAAGCCACTTACAATCCAGTACTAATTCTAAATCTAAATAAAGTGGAAAGGGAACAGGATTTGAGGCTGAAGGCCTGTAGCTCAGGGAGCAGCTTATTGGGATCAAAGCATGGAGTGATTCTCAATCAGGCAGTACCCAGATTCTCTGCATTAATAATTTAAGTTTGGAAAGTACCTTCAATGGGAAAGAATTCCCCTAGGCATTTCATAAGAGTGCTGTTAGACATAAAATTGACACTGTGCCGGTGAAGGAGTTGTTTGTTTGAAATGGTGACTAAAAGCTTAGTTGAAGAGGAAGGTTTTAAGAAGTATCAAAGAGATTGACGAAGGGAATTTCTAAATGTAGGGCTCAGATTTCTGAAGGCTCAGCACCAATGGTGAGCAAAAGGAGTGGAGTATGCTACAAAACGCCAGAGTTTGAGGAACACGGAGGGTTTGGGGAAGGTCAGAATAATTGGAATTTGAGTAAGAAGATGAGAATTTTAAAATAGGGGTATTAGTCAACTGGGCTTGTGATCATAGGGGTGGTTGGCTGAGCATGTTCTGTGCTGTTACGGATATGGGTAGTAAATGTTTTAAAAGTGTAAGGCAGTATTTAAACACCATGTAATCTGGAAATTTCTGTACGTGTCATAGCTTATCCTGAAAACCAAGGTCAGGATACAGGCATTCCATTGAAGTGCAGCAAGCCATTCAACTGAGTTAAAGTGAAGGGCCAGAACACTGAATGTCACCTTCAGAAAGCTTTGATACAGAAATAATATTCATGCTGTTCAACAGAGTTGCTGACTTCTGAGAAACCTAATGTAAGGAACAGCTGCTCTCAGGTCAGTTGACTATTTGCTGGAGTAAAATATAACACAGAAAGGAAAGAATGAAAAACTTGCACCAACAGTTGACCATCCATAGTCTCAGGAAATCACAAATTACTCTTTCATATGTGGTCACTTGTGATGTAAGAAACGCAGCAGCCATTTTGAGCATAGCAAGCATCCACTAACAACAAGGTAAAATGTATTTTAATATTGTGGGTCGAAGAGCAAATTTTTACCAGAGGACTCAAAAGAATTGCCCTTCTTCAAATAGAATAATGGGATCTCTTACAGAGAGATCAGACCAGGTATTTCATCTGTGGAACAGCACTCCTCTCAATGGAGCGTCAGTCTGTATGGCAGCTGGTGGTATTTAAATTCAATTAATAAATCTGGTTTCATTCATGGTGACCACAAAACTATCACTGATTATTGTAAAATAGAAACCTAGACAGTTTTCTAGTGTCCTTTAGGGAGAAAAATTGCCTTCCTTACCTGGTCTGGCCTACGTTTCACTCCAGACACACAGCAATATGGTTGACTCTTAACTGCTCTCAGAAATGGCCTAGTAAACCACTTGGTTCAAGGGCAATTGTTAGTCCTGTTGCCAGTGACACCCACATCCCAGGCAAGTTTTTTTTTAAAGTCTCAGGAGTGGGAGTTGAGATCAGAGTTCAGATTTATAGTAGTTGGCAAAAGAAGCAAAGTCAATATGAGGGCAATATGAGAGTTTTTTTCACAACACAAATGGTTAAGGCCTGGAATGTATTTCCTGAGAGTGTGGAGGAGGCAGGATCTATTGAAGCATTCAGTAGGGAACAAGAATGTTATCTGGAAAGGAAGAATGTACAGAATTATAGGGAGAAGGTGGGCCAATGGGATAAGGCAGATTTCTCTTTTGGAGAGCCAATACAGACAAGATGGACTACAAAGCCTCCTTCTGTGCTGTAAAAATTCTGTGATTATGTAAGCAGTGTCTATGAACCACAAATCTGAGTATAACTAGATGATAATGACAGTGATAATGGAGAACCAAATTCAGGTAATTATTGCCCACTGACACCTCTGCACATCAGTACATTCAGCACTCCTATTACAGGACTGATTACAGCAGTATTCACTTTGTTGGGGAAATAACTGGCATGGAAAATAAAACAACGTATTGTCGCTGATAGGATCACAAATATGAAAAGAGGCTATTTGTCCCATTATCCATGTGCTGACTCTTTGTAAGCATTGTCCAATTAATCCAAATCCTCTGCCCTGCCCCACAGCCTTGCAATTTCCTTTCAAGTATTAATCCAGTTTCCTTTTGAAATTTACTGTTGTATCTGTTTCCAACACTCTTTCAGGCATCACATTCCAATCATAAATTCTCCATGTTAAAAATCAACTCCTCATCTCCTTCTCTCTTTCATTTGCTAAAATATTAAATTTGGGCTTTCTGGTCACTAACCTTATGTTAGTGGAGACTATCTCTCCTTACTTTATTGAATAGAATAGAGATTTATTGTCACATGAGCTTTTTCATGAAAAATACAGTGAAATATTTTGTAAGTCGCCCCACCACAGCGCCTACATCAATGACAGAAGTCATACATAATAATAAAAAATAGTAAAATTAAGACAAAGTTATCACAGTTCAGTTAACAGCTTCAGGGCTTGGAGAAAACCCATTAAGGAATGATGGAATACCCTGAAGATGCAGCTGGGACGGGACCACCATTCCAGGACAAGACCTCCAGGGGTGACTGGAATACTTGCCAGAAGCCTCCGCTGAAGAAGACCGCCATGCCGGGCTGGGAACGCCACTCCTGGATGAGACTGCAATCTTGAACACCTTTCCCTTCTGTTCCATGGAAGGAAATCCTAGCTTCTCCAGTCGCTCCATGTAATTAAGATATCTATAACTATTTGGAGGCCTTGGGGATTGAATCTTTATGTAAGCAAAGCATTGGACAAGGTACAGGGAAAGGGACTGTTAATAAACTACAGGCAATTGTCGCAATTCCACACATCACTTAATTTTATAGCTTTTTTTAAACAGTTGCTGATGTTTACTATTTTAACTGACTTCAGACCCTAAAGCAGGTTTGACAGGTGGACATTTCCTGTACCTGAAAACAATGGACCCACATTCCAGACCAATGTTGTTTTCTCTTTCTAAATAGTGGGTGACACAATCTTGTACATGTCAGTTACATGATCCTACATTAGTTTTTTTACTGAAACATATAAAATTCTTACAAGATGTGACAGGATGAAAATAGATAGAATGTTTCTCCTGTTCAGTTGTTTTAGAACCAGGAGACACAATTTCAGCTTAAGAGATGTGCCATTTAAGACTTAGGTCTGAAGTCACACAACACCAGGTCATAGTCCAACAGGTTTACCTGAAATCATAAACTTTCAGAGCATTGCTCATTTGTCACTCCACCTGATGAAGGGTCAGTGCTGTGAAAGCTTGTGATTTCAAATAAACCTATTGGACCTTCACCTGGTGTCATGTGACTTCTGACCTTGTCCAGCCCGCTCCAATACCAGCACCTCCACATCATTCAAGACTTAGATGAGGAGGAGTTTCTTCACTCAGCAGTTGACAGATCTTCAGAATTCTCCACCCCAGAGGGTGTACAAAGCTCATTATTAAGCAGGTTCAAACCAGAAATTGATAGAATTCTGGAGAATAATGACATTAAGGCATATGGTGACAATGCAATTGGTATTGAGGAGATCAGCCATGATGTAGAAAGGTGGACCAAGCCCGATAAGCTGAACAGCCTATTCTTGTGCCTATGTTCCTAAGTGTCAGACTGAAAAACAGAAATAAGATCAAGTCATATTAGTAATTCTGTATGCCAGTGTAATGTATTGCCACAGATCAGTTAGCCAACCAGTTATTATTAGCAGAAACAAGTGCACAACTGTTAAATTTGTAAAGGTGATGAAAATAATAAGAGGGTTAACCCTGAGGGCGCTAGGAAGGTGAGTACGATGGGGTAGAAGATTAGAGTGCAAGATTGAGGAAAATGAGATTGTGGTAAAAGATTTGAATGTATTACATTGAGTTTGGAGTATAGGAAACAAAGGGCATCAGTTTGGGGAATAGGATTAGGATCTTGGATAGAGGAGAGGAATTTTGAAGCAGACATACGGGAAAATAGCAGGGAGTTGGGAATTTCAGGATAGCTTTTTCAAAGAGTTAGCACAAACACAATGGGCTTGAAGGCCTCCTGACTTGTAGAAGTCTATGATTCAGTTAGAGATATGGAATGGGATCCATAATAGCATTGGAAGAGAATGATAGAAGACAGAGTTGTGGGAAACGGAGTTTGGATTGTGACAAGGTGGCAACTGGAACAGAAAACATGGCAATGGGAATCATAGGGCACCTTTTTCAAACAACTCACATAGCCATAATAGACTCCTTCTGTAGTGTGTGATTAAATAGATACTTCTGTCACAGCTGCCCCTATGTTCTGAAAGCATGGCCTGTTAGAAGAGGGTTAACATTATCATGGCCTGATCAAACAGTGGGGCCCATTCATCAAGTTATGTGAGGAGGAGGGGGTCAAATGTCATGTTTACACAAACTGCCCTTCAGAAATTCCTTCTACCCACTCCTGTGAGAGAAATGACATGATATTGGCTACCAGCTCACATCACAGCGCCACCCAACATCAAACAATGGAAGTTTCACTCTGAGCTATTGTTGGACCACCTTAGAGATATATTGGGATGTAACATGACTACAGTGCAGAATTGGAAAAGGGGACTCACTAGCCCTTTATGTATCTGGCTCCCATTTCTATCTCCATTCTTTTCAGAGGAGAGTTTGGAAGATCGATCTAAGATAATTGATAAAGTTAAAAATTGACGAGGTAGTTGTTTTATTTTATGTAGTCAGTTATGATGTTTGATGTATTGTATGAAAAGCTGGTGAAAAGAGATTCAATAGTAAAATCCACGAGGCAATTAAATAACGACTGGTAAAGGAAACATAACTACAACTTATATTTATCTAGTGCCTTTTTAACACAATAAAACATCCAAAGAAACTTCATAGGCGCATTATGAAGCAATGTTACTTACTCAGCCCTGTAAGGCAATGTTTGACAGGTGCAAAAAAATTGATCAAAGGGGTAGGTTTTAAAGAATGTATTAAAGAAGAAAATGACAGAGAGGGTATCAGATGTTTAGAGAAAGGATCCCATAGCTTAGGTCCCAGGCAGCTGATGACCTGGCAGTTAAAATTGCAGATGTTCAAAAGGCCATAATTAATTGAAAAAAGATATTTTGAATGGTTGTGAGCTGAGAGGTGAGAGGTTTCTGGCATTGTGGGGCACAAAACCCGAATGATTTGAAAACACAAATGAGAACTTTAAATTCAAAGCATTCCTTGACTAGGACCCAATATGGATCAGCGGGTGATGGGCAAAATAAGACTTAGCTTAGGACAATATTTTGGATGATCTCAAATTTGAGTAAGTGTAGAATATGGGGAGCTAGCCAGTAGTGACAAAGGAACTAGAAGCAGAAGTGAAATTTTTAAAGATTATATGCGTTGATTTGCCATGATCTGAAATGGATGGCATGAAAGATCAATGGCAGCAGATGAAATAATAACTTGCAATATGAAATTGGAGTGTGGGTGGAGTCAGATCAACAAAATAGCTCTTTTAAAGTGGCTGCTGAATGGACTCCTGCTCACTGGATAGAAAGTGGAACAGTGTCTAAAGGAAGATCATTCCTGTTGCCAATTGTATTTCAGCTCCATTAGAAATATCAGTAACTAAAGAAGCCTATTTGTCACGTGGTGCCTATGCCAATGTTAACCATGACATGGCCACCATTTTAAAGCCTTGTCCCTGCTCTTTCCACATTTTATTCAGGTGAATTCCAATGTGTTCCTATTCAGCCTCCCATTTTTTGCATTATCTGTAAACTGGAGCACAGCTAATACTATGCTTAATTGCACCTAGTCCCATTTCCCCAAGATAACAAGGTGTAGAGCTGGATGAACACAGCAGGCCAAGCAGCCTCAGAGGAGCTCCCCCTACCGCATCCCAAAACCAGCCCAGCTCGTCCCCACCTCCCTAACCTGTCCTTCCTCCCGCCTATCCCCTCCTCCCACCTCAAGCCCCACCCCCATCTCCTACCTAACCTCATCCCGCCCCCTTGACCTGTCCGTCCTCCCTGGACTAACCTATCTCCTCCCTATCTCCCCACCTACACTCACCTTTACTGGCTCCATCCCAGCCTCTTTGACCTGTCTGTCTCCTCTCCACCTATCTTCTCCTCTATCCATCTTCTATCCACCTCCCCCTCTCTCCCTATTTATTTCAGAACCCCCTTCCCCTCCCCCATTTCTGAAGAAGGGTCCAGGCCCGAAACGTCAGCCTTTCTGCTCCTCTGATGCTGCTTGGCCTGCTGTGTTCATCTAGCTCTACACCTTGTTACCTCAGCTTCTCCAGCATCTGCAGTTCCTACTATCTCTGAACCCATTTTCCCAACCTGTGTTCACTGAACAACATTTGTTCCTAGACTGGCAACATAATTAACATCCTTCTTTTCAAGTCCCTCTCTGTCTTATCTCTGTAATCTCTCCAACTGCTATAACACTTTGAGATGTTCTGCTCCCACAAATCTATCCTTTCATCCATCTCAGTTTTCATCGGTCCAACATTGGCAGTTATATGCCTTTAAATACTTAGGCCCAAAGCTTTGGAACTCCCTTTTTAAATGTCAGTTTCTACCTCTTTCTCCTTCATTATGGTGTTCCAATTTGACCAAGCTTTTTCTCATCTTCATGAATGTGATTCAATGTCACATTTTGATCGAAAGTGCTCCAGCGTAGCAGTTGTATAGCTGCAAATTGTTGTGGTCGTTCATCTAACTCCCTCTTTAGCCTCAATCATACTGTGCTATTTATTCTCAATTGCTTACTGCAAGTCAGCTCCAAGACTGCAAAGCAAATGCAGCTGTAATATTAAGTGTTAAACTCCTGGCAGGAACTTTAATGATAGTTAATCTCTTTGAGCACTCCTTGGCTCTAGGGTGTGTGGCTGATATGCTATTTACAGTAGATTCACAGTTTAATCACATTCTGTAAATGATACAGTAAACATGCCAGACTAGCATCAGACCGCAGTAAAACCCTGCGTGGCATTGCCTTGCCTTCTTCAACTGCAGACAGAATCTCGAACACGTGATCATTTGCACATTGCTTCACTGACTAACTGAATGCTTTGGGTTCCAGCAGGAAATGTTGCATTTGCACAGCACTTGTTGACTGTTCTAGGTGAGTCTTGAGCTTGCAACCTCAGCGTTTCCTAATAAAGCCTATACTGTTTTGTCAGTTACAAACGTTAACCCAGTGAATAGCTGAACAGCACTTTAAATGTAGAAAACACTGGCAAGGCTACAGTTAAAGTATGGTATTCAATTTTGATCACTGCATTTTAAAAAGGATGTTGAGACTTGTAGAGAGGACACTGACCAGAATGGTGGTAGGCATCAGAGACTTCAGATTTGTAGAAGTCAAGAGCACATCAAGCAAAGAAGGTCGAGGGAAGACCTACCAGGTATTCAAAATGATGAAGAGTTTCAATAGAGTGAAAAAGGAGAAACAGCTTCCACTGACAGGCAAGTCAGTAACCAAAACATTCAAATATAACTGGCAAAATAATCAGAATGGAGATGATGAGAATTTATTTTATGCAATGATTTGTTGTGATCCAGATTGCATTGCCTAAAAGAATGGGGCTAGATGATTCAGGAGTAGTTTTCAAAAGGGAGTAGGGTCAATATTCAAAAGGCTATGATGAAGAAACTGATCAATGGCACTAATTAGAGATAAAAGGTACTGCAGATGCTGGAGAATCCGAGATAACAAGCATGGGGCTGGATGAACACAGCAGGTCAAGCAGCATCATAGGAGCAGGAAAACTTGACGTTTCGGGCCTAAACCCTTCATCAGAAATGGGGGAGGGGAAGAGGGTTCTGAAATAAATAGGGAGAGAGGGGGAGGCGGATAGAGGATGGATAGAGGAGAGGATAGGTGGAGAGGAGGCAGACAAGTCGAAGAGGTGGGGATGGAGCCAGTAAAGGTGAGTGTAGGTAGGGGGGTAGGGAGGAGATAGGTCAGTCCAGGGAGGACGGACAGGTCAAGGGGGCGGGATGATGTTAGTAGATAGGAGATGGGGGTGTGGTTTGGGGTGAGAGGAAAAACAGGTTAGGGAGGTGGAGATGAGCTGGGCTGGTTTTGGGATGCGGTTGGGGGAGGGGAGATTTTGAAGCTTGTGAAATCCACATTGATGCCATTGGGCTGCAGGGTTCCCAGGCTG
The DNA here is from genome assembly GCA_024137785.1 of Ginglymostoma cirratum. NCBI lineage: Eukaryota > Metazoa > Chordata > Chondrichthyes > Orectolobiformes > Ginglymostomatidae > Ginglymostoma > Ginglymostoma cirratum. The sequence continues at coordinate 13,340,724 of JAHRHZ010000020.1, forward strand.
AATATGATTTGCTGTTCCTGCAGCCTTCGGGTGGCATCACTGTGGCATTGCAGGAGGCCAAGGATGGACATGTCATCTGAGGAATGGGAGGGGGAGTTGAAACGGTTCGCGACTGGGAGGTGCAGTTGTTTGTTGCGAACTGAGCGCAGGTGTTCTGCAAAGCGGTCCCCAAGCCTCCGCTTGGTTTCCCCGATGTAGAGGAAGCCACAACGGGTACAGCGGATGCAGTATACCACATTGGCAGATGTGCAGGTGAACCTCTGCCTGATGTGGAATGTCTTCTTGGGGCCTGGGATTGGGGTGAGGGAGGAGGTGTGGGGGCAGGTGTAGCACTTCCTGCGGTTACAAGGAAAAGTGCCGGGTGTGGTGGGGCTGGAGGGGAGTGTGGCGCGGACAAGGGAGTCGCGGAGGGAGTGGTCCCTCCGGAAGGCAGATAAGGGTGGGGAGGGAAAAATGTCTTTGGTGGTGGGGTCTGATTGCAGATGGCGGAAGTGTCGGAGGATGATGCGTTGGATCCGGAGGTTGGTGGGGTGGTATGTGAGGACGAGGGGGATTCTTTTTTGGTTATTGTTGCGGGGACGGGGCGTGAGGGATGTGTTCCGGGAAATGCGGGAGACACGGTCGAGGGCGTTCTCGACCACTGTTGGGGGGAAGTTGCGGTCCTTGAAGAATGAGGACATTTGAGATGTGCGGGATTGGAATGTCTCATCCTGGGAGCAGATGCGGCGGAGGCGAAGGAATTGGGAATAGGGGATGGCATTTTTGCAGGAGGGTGGGTGGGAGGAAGTGTATTCCAGGTAGCTGTGGGAGTCAGTGGGCTTGAAATGGACATCTGTGTCTAGGTGGTTGCCCGAGATGGAGACAGAGAGGTCCAGGAAGGAGAGAGAAGTGTTGGAGATGGTCCAGGTGAACTTCAGGTTGGGGTGGAAAGTGTTGGTGAATTGGATGAACTGTTCGAGCTCCTCGTGGGAGCACGAGGCGGCGCCGATGCAGTCATCAATGTAACGGAGGAAGAGGTGTGGTTTAGGGCCAGTGTAGGTGCGGAAGAGGGATTGTTCCACATAACCTCCAAAGAGGCAGGCATAGCTTGGGCCCATGCGGGTACCCATGGCCACCCCCTTTGTCTGTAGGAAGTGGGAGGAATTGAAAGAGAAGTTGTTGAGGGTGAGGATGAGTTCGGCTAGGCGGATGAGGGTGTCGGTGGAGGGGGATTGGTCCGTTCTGCAGGACAGGAAGAAGCGGAGGTCCTTTAGGCCATCAGCATGGGGAATACAGGTATATAGGGACTGGACGTCCATAGTAAAAATGAGGTGTTGGGGACCGGGGAATTGGAAGTTCTGGAGGAGGTGGAGGGCGTGGGTGGTGTCACGGACGTAGGTAGGGAGTTCCTGGACCAAGGGGGTGAAAATGGAGTCTAGGTAGGTGGAGATGAGTTCGGTGGGGCAGGAGCAGGCGGAGACAATGGGTCGACCAGGGCATTCAGGTTTGTGGATTTTGGGGAGGAGATAGAAGCGGGCGGTGCGGGGTTGGGGAACGATGAGGTTGGAGGCGGTGGGTGGGAGGTCACCTGAGGTGATGAGGTTGTGGATGGTTTGGGATGATGATGGTTTGGTGCTCGGGGGTGGGGTCATGATCCAGGGGGCGGTAGGAGGAGGTGTCAGAGAGTTGCCGCCTGGCCTCAGCGATGTAGAGGTCAGTGCGCCATACTACGACTGCGCCTCCCTTGTCCGCGGGTTTTATGGTGAGGTTGGGATTGGAGCGGAGGGAATGGAGGGCTGCACGTTCTGCGGGGGAGAGGTTGGAGTGTTTGAGAGGGGTAGAGAGGTTGAGGCGATTGATGTCTCGATGGCAGTTGGAGATGAAGAGGTCGAGGGAGGGTAGGAGGCCTTGGGGTGGTGTCCAGGAGGAGGGCTTGTGTTGGAGGCGGGAGAAGGGGTCAGTAGAGGGAGGGTTAGTTTCGCGGTTGGAGAAGTAAGCGTGGAGGCGGAGGCGGCGGAAAAACTGCTCAATATCCAAGCGTGAGCGGTATTCGTTGATGTGTGGGTGGAGGGGGACAAAGGTGAGCCCTTTACTGAGGACTGACCGTTCGTCCACAGTAAGGGGGAGGTCTGGGGGGATGGGGGGATGGCACTAATTAGATAGTTCTTTCAAAGAGCTGGCGGAGGTATGATAGGCTGAATAGCCTTCTTCTGTGCTCTATGATTGTATGGAAAGTATTAAACGAATGATTCCCAAGCCACATTGCAAATATCAGGGGATTTATATCTTAATAAAGAAGATGGATTTCAAAAACGTTCTGACAGAAGTGGGAGGTATAGAAGAGTAATAGTTACGTAAGTGAGCTGGTAATCCCAATTCCTGAACTAGTAATCCCTTAAAACAAGAGTTCATTGTCGTACAGGGGTGTAAGGGTCTGAAAGAGATAATAGTGAAGAGCACCTTAGGACCCCTCTTATGGTGATGTCATATAGACTTGTGGGCAGGAAATCTTAGGATCTTGAAAGAGTGAGACCAAACATCTGGTCCTCCTCATAGTCTATATAACAATGTAAATTATATCAACATAATCTGTAATGAGTTGCTAACATGCACTAAACTGCCAAGCAGGCCTGTAGATCGCTATATTTAAAGATTGTCTTAGCATACCTTGTACATGATGAGGTGCAGACTTGATTTGATTACACATATGACATGGTCGGAAATGGATACAGCATTTACCACCATCTTCTCAAGGGCAATTAGGAATGGACAATAAGTGCTGATCCAGGCCATTGCTGTACTGGGCTCTGGGTATTGACCACTGAGGCCGTTTGCTGCCACCAGTCCTCCTTTCTCTGCTGAGTTGAAGGGCCTGTCTAATTTTTAGTGGGAGAGGATTGAGGACAGTCAGTGATCCCCACATTCAGTGAATACATTTTTTTCTGAATCCCATCAGTTAGAGAATTTAAATTCCAATTAAAAACTGGTATCAAGGGAGGCTATGATGTCAGTGGTGTTGTCGCTTGTTTCATAATTCAGAGATGCAGGCATGTTCTGAGGGCCTGGGTTGAAAGTCCATCATGGCAGATGGTGAAATCTGAATTTTAAGACAATCTGCAGTGAAAAGTTTAATGATGGACCATAAAACCATTGTCAATTGGCAGAAAAAGACATCTGGTTCATTCATACCCCTTAGGAAAGGATATCTGCCATCCTTACCCAGTGTGGCCTACATGTGACTACAGGTCCACAGCAATGTAGCTGACCTTCAAACTGCTCTCTGAAATGATTAGCAAGCCCCTCAGTTGTATCAAATCATTAAAAGGTCTCAAAGAAATGAAACTGATCAGAATACCTGGCATCAACCTAGGTACCAGGAACAACAGTAACCTTGTCGACCCTGCAAAGTTCTCCTTATTAATATCTGGGACTTAGAGCCAAAATTGGAAGAGCTCGCTCACAGGCTTGTCAATTCATGGGAGGCAGAACATCCATTTAGAATGTCAGCAGCAATCTATTAGTGAAAAATACCACTTGTACAGCCACTGTATAGAAACAATGTGAAATGGCTTTCTGGGGTGGTTCCAATTTTTTGAGATATTTTGCCTTTGCAAGGTAATTTGAGCTAAACCAGGTCAAAAGTGATGGCCTTTAGCCCATTTTTGAGTTTGCAAGATACAGTGAACAGGTCAAAAAGTACAACTTCCTTCTTTATACAGAAATAGTGGTGCGCAAAAATTTGTGTTACTGAAGTGGGGCTTTACTTGGAAGTAGTTGAGGGTCAACAATGAGCATTAAGCATTGGCCCATCATGAACTAGGACCTATAGAAGTGGATTGATGACTGAAAGTGAGAAAGAATGTCCTGTAGCTAAGGATAAGGAAATAAAGTGCTATTTAATCATGTTAGAGGGATTTATCAGCTTTCACTTTGTTTGGGATTGATGTAGGGGAATACCTGCATATGTCTTAAACCATGAAGTCAGTTTTCAGTTTCAGTGAGCAAAGGAGACACTTCTGAGTTTCAATTTTTTGACTACACAATTTCAGGCCAGTGGTAAAGTACAAATCTTCCCCTAAACCCAAAGTTTTCCAGGAAATGGGCCAAGGACAGTGATATTGAGTAAATACGCTAAAGCTTGTTTCTCGAAGGATTGTTTGACTTTAACAAACACCACTCTGGATTTTTAAAAAATATCGAGAAATGTATGTCCTTTGAAAATTTTTAAACATGTGGCACGGTGGTTAGCACTGCTGCCTCACAGTGCCAGGGACCCCAGTTTGATTCTATCCTCGGGCGACTGTCTGTGTGGAATTTGGACGTCCTCACCGTGTCTGCGTGGGTTTCCTCTGGGTGCTCCAGTTTCTTCCCAAAAGTCCAAAAATATGCAGGTTAGGTGGATTGGTAATGCTAAATTGTCCATAGAGTATAGGGATGTACAGGATGAACGGATTAGCCATGGGAAATGGAGGGTTACAAGAATAAGGTAGGGGGCTGAGTCTGGGTAGGATGCGGAGGGTCAGTCAATGGGCTGAATGGCCTGCTTCCAAACTGTAGGGATTCTATGATTAAACAAGTCCTTCAAATCAGACAAATGGTTGGAGGTTTAAGCCTTATCCATAGAACATAGAACAGAGAACAGTATAGCACAGTACAGGCCCTTCAGCCCACAATGTTGTGCCGAACTTTTACCCTAATCCTAACGTCTATCTAACCTCCACCCCTACCTTATACTATCATCCATATGCCTATCTAATAGCTGCTTAAATGCCCCTAATGAGGCTGACTCCACTACCCTCTCTGGCAATGCATTCCATGCCCCTACCACTCTCTGAGTAGAGAACCTACCTCTGACGTCTCCCCTGTATCTACCTCCACTCACTTTAAAACAATGCCCCCTCATAATAGCAAAGAAGCAAATTGTAATATGTATTTTTAAATGATTCATAGAATCTGTTAGAACAGAAGGAGGCCATTTAGCCCACCCTGTTTGTGCTGACTAGAAGCAATCAGTGAGTCCCACTCCACTGCTTCTTCCCCTTCAAGTATTTATCCTTTTTGGAGGCTACTATTGAATCTATCTACACCTTATGTGCAAAATTATTTCTTCTCACATTTAATAACTAACAATCTTACTCTTTGTTAATTCAAGAAATTCTGATTGAATTGAATCTTTTTAAATCGTAAATTCATTTTTTATGGGAGAAAAGTATCCACCAAGGAGTGAATCCTTCATAAATTAATCCTTTTGCAACAAACCAAGGGGGCAAGTGATTAAAGGGGAGTCAGTTCATTCCTCCTGACTTGGGAGCTTGTCTATTTAATGACATCCAGGCTGCAACCATAATAAATGGGAGAATCTCTCTCTGGAACTCATTATAACATTAGTTATTGGTAAAAAAAAATCCAATGGGCCTATTTGGAAGAACAGTAGAGACATGCCTCACAGTGCCCTGACAAATCTACCTCGCAACAAATCTCACAAAAAAAACCAGGGTAGGAGGCAGTTGCATAGTTATGCAGGAAAGTCATTACCTGGGAAACTATCCAGGTAAGTAAGTCAGAACTCTGTGAAGTCTACAACTCTTAAGTTGGAGTTGGAGACATCTTTGGTGGGTTCTAGATGGAGGGAAATTGCCCATGGGAATTTTGAGCTTTCCAGGCAATTCCAAACTATTCAAAGACCAGATCTGGATTCACGTTTACAAGAATGTACCTGAAAAATAATCCAAGAGTATAATGCAGCTCTTTTTCCTTGAGATATTTACAGATAATAAATCCAACACAGTCCTTAGAGTATATGTTTCATCTACAAAAACAGCTCAAAATGTGCTTTTGGCTGTAAAACACTTTGGGATGTCCTAGATTTACAAAAAATGCAATATCAACGCAACGTAAATTCTGTCTTCCTGCCCATAGCTCATTTTTCTAATAGCAATGTAGCAATTGTTAAACAAAAACAATTTCCATTCCTGTAGCACCTTTAGTATAATAAAATGTTCCAAGATGCCTAACAGGGTCATTATAAAACAGGATTTGACACCACACCACTCAAGGAGATGATAAACAGTTTCAGAATATCGGACAGACATCTAAGCGGTGGTGAATCTTTGGAATTTTCTGCCCCGGAGAGCTATGGGAAGCTTAGCTATTGGGTATATTCAAGGCAGAGATGGATAGATTGCTAGATATTAAAGATATTGAGGGATCTGGAAATAGCACAAGACAATGGTATTGATGTAGAATTGTAGTTGAAAGGTGGAGCACACATGAGAGAAAAAAATGGACTATTCCTATTGCTATTTCCATTTCCAGATGACCAAAAGCTTGCTCAGAGATGTTGGTTTTATGGAGTATGTAAGAGGGGCAAAGCAAGGTAGAGAGGCCAAGAGGGGCGGCGCAGTGGCTCAGTGGTTAGCACTGTTGCCTAACAATGCCAGGGATCTGGGTTTGATTCCACGCTTGGCCAACTGTCTGTGTGGAGTTGGCACATTCTCCCTGCGTCTGTATGGGTTTCCTCCGGGTGCTCCGGTTTCCTTCCACAGTCCAAAGATGTGTAGGTTGGGTGGTTTGGCCATGCTAAACTGCCCACAGTGTCCAGGGGTGTGTAGATTAGGGGGATAGGTCTGAGTGGGATGCTGTCAAGGTCAGTGTGGACTTGTTGGGCCAAAGGGCCTGTTGCCACACTGTAGGGATTCTATGAGATTTAGGGAGCTTGGGCCCAGGCAGCTGAAGGCATGAACACCAATATAATGCAATTAAAATTGGGAATGCCCAAGATACCAGAGTTTGACTAGTGCAGATACCTTGAATATTTGTGTGACTGGAGGAGATTAATAGTGGGGTCAAGAGGTATAATGAGAGAATTCCAGAGGTTGGAGCCTTAAGCTAAAGACCAAGGTTCAACTCTTTTGGACCTGATAATCACATGCTAAAAAAAAGTCATGCTTTTGACTAACATTGAGTAATCAATGTCTAAAAGCCTCCAGTGGTGGACAACATTGATAAACATAGGTCTTGAGTAACTTTTACTGTTCAAAGCACACTACAAAGCTAAAGTAAAGTCACCATATTCCCACTCGCTGATTAGAGAGAGACAACTGGGCATGAGTTTAACCTGATGGTCACCATGCCTCAGGCGAGAGGCAAAGTCAAGAAACTGGTACAGGAACTGAAGAAGGGTCTAGGCCCAAAACGTCAGCTTTCCTGCTCCTCTGATGCTGCTTGGCCTGCTGTGTTCATCCAGCTCTACACCTTGTTATCACAGGAACTGAAGCCATGCTATTGGTTTTACTTTGCATCACAAACCAGCCACCTGAGCTACCGATTCTCTACACTTGGTATGTTACAGACACTATACTGCAAACTACACTCTATATTCTATCCAAGCTGTACTGCACACTGTAGTCTACTTGCTATACTACATATGCTGTATTCTGTATTACAACACTACACACATTGCACACGATATACTACACACATGATATGCTACATGTACCACGTTACATATAACGTGTATGAGACTACACACTATCCTTCATACACTACACCACACGTTAAAACATTACACACTTTATATACTACAGAAAATATACTCTGTCACACTACACTCTACACACACTATATGATATACATAACTGCACACACTTCACTACACACTATACTACACAACCCACACTGCACACTGCAAACATTACACACACTGGACAACACATTACATTAGACACTATACTATATGCGACACTATATACTATGCTCCAACACTACTCAATACAGGCCATACTACACATACATTACACATTATACGCTACACGCTCCACACTCTATAATACACTATACACTACACAGATTACACATTATGAATTCTATATACACAAATTTACACACATCACACACTGTGCTACACATATCATACCTGAAATTCCTGATAGACTCCAACCTAAATAGTTATTTTCTGACTTTTATTGAACTGAATTAATGCTGAACTTCTCCATCTTTGCTCCTAAGAAACATGTTCCATAGATTGACATTCCCTGAAATAGTAGGAGAGAAATTTAACCCACATACAACAGGTGGGTGAGGGTAAATAGGATAAAAATTTCAAAAGTGGGCAACCCGTTCAATCTGATTAGAGGTCCTTATTCCCAGCATTTCAAGGTCTCCCAGACAGTTGACACCTTTCTCCATCACCTTTCTGCACTTTCCCCAACTCTCCATAAACTTTAGGGCCATCATTTCTACAGATTTGTTTAGAATTTTCTACCATTTCAAATGCAGCCCTGAGGCCCTGACCTCTGGTTCTACTGGTTTGGATAAGTGATGAAATACAACAGAGCACAAGAGCAGGCTCTTTGGCCCATCAAGCCTGTGCCAATTCCCAATCATTATTTAGACCCACTACTTATTTCCCATATGCAGTTTCTGTTCCTGTTTGCCTCCCATTCATGTGTCTATCATGATCCACTTTAAACATTGCTAACATGCCTGCTTCCACCACCTCTACTGGTAGTGCCTTCGAGGCAGCCACTACCCTCTATGTGGAAGATTTTCCCTGCACTTCTCCCCTATGCTTCCCCCCCCACCTCACCTTGAACCTGTGCCCTCCTGTAGTTGACCTCTCCACCCTGAGAAAAAGCCTCTGACTATCCACCTTATCTATTGCCTCTCATAATTTTGTAAACCTCTATTAGGTTGCCCCTCAGCCTCCATCTTTCCAGTGAAAACAAACTGAGTTTATCCAACCTTTCCTCATAAATAAAACCCTCCAGACCAGGCAACATCTGGTAAACTTTCTCTGTACCCTCTCCAAAGCATCTACGTCCTTCTGGTACTGTGGTGACCAGACCTGCATGTAATATTCTAAATGTTGCCAAACTAAAGTTCTATACAGCTTTAACACAATTTGCCAACTTTTATATTCAGTGCCCCGGCTGATGAAGGCAAATGTGTTGTATGCTTTCATGACCAACTTATCCACCTGCGTTGCCACTTTCATGGATCTGTGGACCTGTATGCCCAAATCACTTTGTATATCAATGCCTAAGGGTTCAGTCATTTATTGTATAAGTCACACTGAATTTGATCTTCCAAAATGCATCACCTTTTGTTTGTCCAGATTAAACTCCATCTGCCATTTCTCTGCCCAAATCTGCAATTTATCTATATCCTGCTGTATCCTTTTGACAATCCTCCTCACTATCGGCAAGACTGCCAATTTTAATGTTGTAGTGATTGTAATGAAGTCAGCCAGGTGGACATCATAGAATATGAGTTCCCTGATTGGGGCTGTTAATTTGGTGCAATCAGGGAGCCCTGGCTGATAGATATAAACAGGAGGGTCAGAGGGTCTGTTCACTCTGAGAGCTAGCTCTGAGAGAGCTAGGTCAGTGCAAAGGACTCTCTATGTGTAAATAAAGGGTGACTTGCTGACAGGATACAGGCCTCTGTGAAGTTATTTCAGGTGTCATCTGCAAACTTCCAAATCAGACATTTTCCTCCAGGTCAATACACACACACACACACACATATATATGATTCATGCAGAACAACACTAGTTACTGATCTCCAATCTGAAAAGTACCCTTCCACTGCTACTCTCTATCTTTTATGACCAAGCTTCTATCTAGTCAGCTCACCCCAAATCCCATGAGACTCTGCCTTTTGTGCAAGCTTGCCATGAGGTACCTAATCAATGCCTTACTAAAGTCCATGTAGATAACATCCACTGTCTTTCCCTCATCAATCAAAAAACTCAATCAAGTTGGTGAGACATGATCTGCCCTGGACAAAACTATGCTGCCTATCACTAACAAGTTCATTCACTTCCAAATGTGAACAAAATCCTATCTCTGAGTATCTTCTCCAACAGCTTTCCCACCACTGACATCACGCTCAATGGGCTGTAATTACATGGATTATCTCTGTTTCCCTTCTTAAACAAAGGAACATCATTGGCCATTCTCCACTCCACTGGAACCTCATCTAAAGCCAAAGGGGATGCAAAGATATCTGTTAAGGCCCCAGCTATTTCCACCCTTGCCTCCCACAGTTTCCTGGGATAGAAGCCATCTAACCCTGTTTACTTGTCTATCTTAATACATTTCAAGACACCCAACACATCCTTCTTCATTATGTTGACGTGCCCAAGAGTATTCACACACCTAACTTAACATCCCTCACGTTCCTCTCTTTGGTGAATACTGATGTAAAGCACTCATTTAGGATCTCACCCGTTTCCTCTGGCTCCACACACATAACCTCCCTCTTTTATCCTTGAGTGGGCCTAGTCTTTCTTTGATATGACCTACATATGCAGGTAGTCAAAACCGTGAGGTAGGGCACAAAGAAAATGTTAATTGTATCAAATGAAATGGCAGTATATTTGCATCACATTACCACCTGCTAAGAAATAAGGTTTTCATCTGAAGAATGAAAGCAAACAAAATTTGCATTAAAAAAGAATCCAGAATTGAATTATGCAAACCATCATGCGAGCCTGCAATGTGTTAGTAAGGTCCTGATAACAACTAAATTTTTCAGCCATGTTTTCAGCTGCTTAGAAAGATCTGGAATTCAAGTTACAGAGTGATTAAAATACAGGAGGTCATTCAGACCATCAAACCCATATCTTTCGCTGCAAGGGCAATTTTCCTAGCCCAGTTCCCTCAACCTTTCTTCTTAGCCCTGCAAATGTTTTCCATCATGGTGGTTATCCAATTTCCTCTATAAATCTCACCACTTATTTGCCTTTTTCTCTCTCCTTTCTCAAAATCCCCATTAAACTTACAACTTTTGACCAAGTTGTAGGCCATCTTTCCTAATATCTCCTTTTTTTCACTCTGTGTCAAACTCAAAAAATATGAAAGATTTATGTATCAATTATATAGCACTTTTCACAACCACCAGATTCTCAAAAGATTTGTAACCATTGAAGTGTTGCAATGTATAATATGCAATCGATTTGCATAAGGCAAGATGCTGCCATGTAATCATGATAGATGACAGGTTTTGTGTGATGTTGATTGAGGGATAAGTATTGGCCAAAATCCCAGGGATGGCTCACCTTCAAAATAGTTTTAGTTCACACTGCGAGGAAAATAGGGTCTTAGATTAATGCCACATCTGAAGAACAACACTTCCAATAGTACACCACACCCTCAGTATTGCACTGGAATGTCAGCCTTCATTCCATTCAGTAATTGCTCCAATGAAATGACCTGGGACAGTTTGGGGGCGGCACGGTAGCACAGCGGTTAGCGCTGCTGCCTCACAGCACAGGGACCCAGGTTCAATTCCAGCCTCAGGTGACTGTCTGCATGGAGTTTGCACGTTCTCCCCATGTCTATGTGGGTTTCCTCTGGGTGCTCTGGTTTCCTCCCACAGTCTAAAGATGTGCAGGTTAGGTGGATTGGCCATGCTAAAGTGCCCATAGCATTCAGGGAGGTGTAGATTAGGTGGATTATAGGGGGATGGGTCTGGGTGGGATGCTCCAAGGTTTGGTGTGGACTTGTTGGGCCGAAGGGCCTGTTTCCGCACTGTAGGGATTCTATGACTATATTGAAGGCGATGTGAAATGCAAATTGTTATCTTACCAGTTGGATTAACCTTGACTTAACAGAAGCACATTAGGGCATATACATACAGGAATACAAAACTTTTCTTTGTTCCAATCATTAATGTATGGGATGTTGCGATCTATAAAATTATAAAGATGCATTTCAATGATGTCGGAGAAACTTTGAACAGGCAAAATAGCACAGATTTGTCAGTATCATAGTGTGTTTGATCACATAGAATTATCACATTGCTGAAAGTTACTTTTGCAAGCTTCTTTGAAAAGTTGCATGACTGGGTTTGTATCCTCAAGTTAACTGCTCAGACACATGGCATGTTAAATTTATTACGGTTAAATGTGAAGTGATACATTTTAATGGAACATTGAGAAGAGGTAATATAAACTAAATGGTATAGAATTCACACAAACAGCAAGATGTATAGATTATATGTACACAAATCTTTGAGGGAGCAGTACAAATTGATAAACACACTGAGCAATATAAAAGCACCTTTGCCTTTGTAAACAGAGGCATGGAATGCAAGAGCCAGCATGTTATACTAAACCTATATAATTCTCTGATTTGCACTTAGCTGGAATATTGTGTTACTTTAGAAAATATGTCAAGTTTGGGAGAATGTACTGAAGAGATTTATCAGAAAGGTGTCAGATGAAAGCACAGAGAGATTGGAGAAGCTAGCTGTTGTGTTCTCTTTAGAACAAAGAAGGCTAAGGAGAGATTTAATAGGCGTATTCAATATCATGACTGGTTTTGATAGATTAAATAAGGAGAAACTATTTCCTCTGAGGGAAGGGAGGGGAACCAGATGATACAGCTTTAAAATAATTGCCAAAAGAACTGTGGGGAGATGAGAAGAATATTTTGCTTTGGCAAGTCATTATGATCACTGCTTGAAAAAAGCGTGCAACAGATTCAAAAGTAACTTTCAAAAGGCAAATTAGAGACAAGCTTGTAAAGGAAAACGTCTTCAGAGCTAAGTGGAAAGGAACTGGGACAAATTGGTTGTGTTATTCAAGGAGCCAACACAGGCAAAATCAAGCAAATGGTCATCTGGGTTGAAGGATTCTAACGTCAGAGGTCCTCTTCAGAGGCTAAATGCATTAAAATGTAAATGGAAAAGTAGAAATTTGCAGCAACCATTGATGGAGACTTCATTCGTGATGAGTAAGTCATGGTGGGATGGTGGGGCTGGGAGCAACTGTGGAAAGCATTGGTTCAGCACTTGACTGAACTGGAAGCTAAAATAAAACCATAATTAAAATCTTCGAGTTATGCTGCTTAATAAGACTGCACAAAATGGATAAAACAGATTTTTACATTTTTGTATTGTGCTGCTTTGAGCATTGAATGAGCCATATCAAAAAAGCCTGTTGCCTCTGACAGACAAATTGATTGTAAACAAGAAAAGTAAACCTGCCTTCTCAATGAGAGACCAAATAAAACACAGAAAGTGTTGGAAATACTGAGCAAATCAGGTAGCACCTGTTGGGAAAGAAGCAGAATTAACAAACCGGAGTTTCAAAGGGGTGTCAGAAATCCCAAATGTGGGCAGCTTTAGGATCATTGAAATTGAAGCAAATGTAAACAATTCAGTCCAACGCTTCCACTTTGCCATTCAACTGCACCATGGCTGGTCTTTTGCCTCAATGCCACTTTCTCATTCAATATGTAGAAATATATTATAGTGATTGTAGCGAGGCAGTTTCCTTCGAGGGATGAAGTTTGGTGTCGAAACCAGGGGAATGGCCCTGCATGAGTAAGAGGGATGGTTGATGCGAGGTCAGGACCCGTGACGTACAAAGTTTGGGTAGGAGAATCAGTCCTGAACAAGCACATGGACCACATGAAAGCTGCAACCTCACAAACGGGACAAGAGCAAAACATACCCGGCCCCTCGGAACATCAGTAGGGCCATCGGAACCCTTGGTTCTCCTCCTCTGTCTGGTGTCAAGAAACCTCTGAGGATGAGATAGACATGGCAGATGCCGCAGCCTCGATGCCATTATTGCTTGAAGATCTCTGCTGAGATGCTCTGGGCACAAGAGGCTGGCTACGGTCTAGTACACGCTGCCAGTATCTGAGGCAGAGTCGGAGGAACGAGACCTTGTACGAAAACACCCCAGGAGAAGCTACAGGGAAGAGAATGGGCCTACTTCCCAGGACTTAGAGGGGAATGGTTGTAGTGATTGTAATCAAGTCAGCCAGGTGGACCTCATAGAATATGAGTTCCCTTACTGGGGCTGTTAACCTGGCCCAATCAGAGTGTCCTGGCTGACAGATATAAACAGGCGTGTCAGCAGTTCTGCTCACTCTAGGAGCCAACTCTGAGCTAGCTGGGTCAGTGTCATGTACTCTGCACATTTAAAAATGGGTGACCTGGTGATGGGATACCTGCCTTCGTGGAATTTATTACTTTCCCATATTTCTGTCTTACTGTCATGGAGGGAAACAGAGAGAGGAGAACCTGTAAGGGATATACAAAGTGGGAAGGAAATTTGGTGCATTCCATAGATCATGCACTACATGACTTAACTTAGGAGAGAGGAGTGGACATATGTTGAACTGAAGGAGATACACAAAGCCTGGAGTAGGAGGATAAGTTTGCCGAGTTTGAAAAAATACTCACACTGTGACATTACAAAAAAGTTGTGAGTTGATTGGTTTGTGAGTAACTATTATTACTGACTCTGTGTGAGGTGCCGACATTGAGAAAAACATAATATTTATTTATACAGCCTGTAGTTACCTAACTTACAATCAATTCAAGGACTCCAGCAATGGGATTTTCAAACTCTGTGTTGTAACCCAGAGTGGATGCCAATATTTTGGTGTTGTGAGCTCTGACGGAGCAACAGTGGTGCAGACCACTGATCGAGCGTCAGTAGCTGCAGGATTCCTTTGAATTCTCGCAGTGCTTTTAATCATGGGCATGTCTTAATGGACCAGCCCTTGAGGTCTGATTGCAATCTTGCAACATTTAGTGAAAAAGTAGGTGCTTTTAACTTATGTTACCAGAGTAGAAGATGGATGTAGCTATTAAAAATGACTGTGAGTATCTCCTTTGAATCCTCTTCTGCCCCTTCCCCTCCCTGCAGGTTAGACACTGATACATTTCTTGACATTAAAGGCATCAATGCAATATGGGGATAGTATGGGAAAATGGCATTGGGGCAGAAGATCAGCTATGATCTAGTTAAGTGGCAGAGTGGGCACTATGGGCCAAATGACCTACATTTGTTCCTTTTTCAAATGATCCTAAAATGGTAACAGGCCTTTTTATGGCTGCTACCTATCTGCTTTAGCAGTTGATATCAGGCAGGCTTGAGACCCTGAATTCAAAGTCCCTAATCCCAGTTTCAAAACTTACTGCGCATGCATGTTTGCACCTGTGACTTCTCGTCCTTCAATGGGAAGGAAAAGGGCTGTGGTAATGAGCCAGGCTTTATAAAAGACCTTAAAGTAAGGGAACACTTAGGAGGCAGCGATCATAATATGGTAGAGTTCAGTCTGCGGTTTGAAAGAGAGAAGGCAAAATCGGATGTAATGGTGTTACAGTTAAATAAAAGTAATTACAGGGGCATGAGAGAGGAACTGACGAAAATCGACTGGAAGCAGAGCCTAGCGGGGAAGACAGTAGAGCAACGATGGCAGGAGTTTCTGGGTGTAATTGAGGACACAATACGGAGGTTCATCCCAAAGAAAAGGAAGATTATCCGGGGGAGGATTAGACAGCCATGGCTGACAAAGGAAGTCAGGAAATGTATCAAAGAAAAAGAGACAGCCTATATAGTGGCCAAGAGCACTGGGAAATCAGAAGATTGGGAAGGGTACAAGAACAAACAGAGGATAACAAAGAGAGAAATAAGGAAGGAGAGGATCAAATACGAAGGTAGGCTAGCCAGTAATATTAGAAATGATAGTAAAAGTTTCTTTCAATACATAAGAAACAAACGAGAGGCAAAAGTAGACATTGGGCTGCTCCAAATTGATGCTGGAAGGCTAGTGATGGGAGATAAGGAAATAGCTGAAGAACTTAATAAGTATTTTGCAT
Source organism: Ginglymostoma cirratum (assembly GCA_024137785.1). NCBI lineage: Eukaryota > Metazoa > Chordata > Chondrichthyes > Orectolobiformes > Ginglymostomatidae > Ginglymostoma > Ginglymostoma cirratum. The sequence goes on from JAHRHZ010000020.1 coordinate 13,356,330, forward strand.
CAGTCTTCACAGTGGAAGACATGAGTAATATCCCAACAATTAAGGAGAGTCAGGGGGCAGAGTTGAGTATGGTAGGCATTACAAAAGAGAAAGTGCTAGAACAGCTAAAAGGTCGAAAAATTGATAAATCTCCTGGCCCCGATGGGCTGCATCCTAGAGTTCTGAGGGAGGTGGCTGAGGAAATAGCAGAGGCGTTGGTTGTGATCTTTCAAAAGTCACTGGAGTCAGGAGAAGTCCCAAAAGAATGGAAAATCGCTGTTGTAACCCCCTTGTTTAAGAAAGGATCAAGGCAAAAGATGGAAAATTATAGGCCGATTAGCCTAACCTCAGTTGTTGGTAAAATTCTAGAATCTATCATTAAGGATGAGATCTCTAAATTCTTGGAAGTGCAGGGTCGGATTAGAACAAGTCAGCATGGATTTAGTAAGGGGAGGTCGTGTCTGACAAACCTGTTAGAATTCTTTGAAGAGGTAACAAGTAGGTTAGACCAGGGAAACCCGGTGGATGTTATCTATCTAGACTTCCAAAAGGCCTTTGATAAGGTGCCACACGGGAGGCTGCTGAGTAAGGTGAGGGCCCATGGTGTTCGAGGTGAGTTACTGGCATGGATTGAGGATTGGCTGTCTGACAGAAGGCAGAGAGTTGGGATAAAAGGCTCTTTTTCGGAATGGCAACCGGTGACAAGTGGTGTCCCGCAGGGTTCAGTGTTGGGGCCGCAGCTGTTCACTTTATATATTAATGATCTGGATGAAGGGACTGGGGGCATTCTGGCGAAGTTTGCCGATGATACAAAGTTGGGTGGACAGGCAGGTAGTACGGAGGAGGTGGGGAGGCTGCAGAATGATTTAGACAGTTTAGGAGAGTGATCCAGGAAATGGCTGCTGAAATTCAATGTGAGCAAATGTGAGGTCTTGCACCTTGGAAAAAAGAATACAGGCATGGACTATTTTCTGAACGTTGAGAAAATTCATAAAGCCAAAGTACAAAGGGATCTGGGAGTGCTAGTACAGGGTTCTCTAAAGGTTAACTTGCAGGTTGAGTCTGTGATTAAGAAAGCGAATGGAATGTTGTCATTTATCTCAAGAGGGTTGGAATATAAAAGCAGTGATGTGCTTCCGAGACTTTATAAAGCTCTAGTTAGGCCCCATTTAGAATACTGTGTCCAATTTTGGGCCCCACACCTCAGGAAGGACATACTGGCACTGGAGCGTGTCCAGCGGAGATTCACACGAATGATCCCTGGAATGGTAGGCCTAACATACGATGAACGGCTGAGGATCCTGGGATTGTATTCATTAGAGTTTAGAAGGTTGAGGGGAGATCTAATAAAAACTTACAAGATAATGCATGGCTTAGAAAGGGTGGATGCTGGGAAGTTGTTTCCGTTAGGTGGGGATACTAGGACCCGTGGGCACAGCCTTAGAATTAGAGGGGGTCAATTTAGAACGGAAATGAGGAGACATTTCTTCAGCCAGAGAGTGGTGGGCCTGTGGAACTCATTGCCACAGAGTGCAGTGGAGGCCGGGACATTGAATGTGTTCAAGGCAGAGATTGATACATTCTTGATCTCGCAAGGAATCAAGGGCTACGGGGAGAGTGCGGGTAAGTGGAGTTGAAATGCCCATCAGCCATGATTAAATGGCGGAGTGGACTCGATGGGCTGAATGGCCTTACTTCCACTCCTATGTCTTATGGTAAAGAACTGCTTCTTTGAACAATCCCAAACAATTTAGTGTGGAGCTGGAGGAACACAGCAGGACAGGCAGCATCAGAGAAGCAGAGGAGCAGGAAAGCTAACGTTTCAGGTCAGGACCAAAGGGTCCCAACTGGAAACATCAGCTTTCCTGCTCTTCTGATGCTGCCTTTCCTGCTGTGTTCCTCCAGCTCCACATTGTGTTATCTCTGACTCCAGCATCGACAGGTCTTAATATCACAAAAAATTTACTTTTTTTATTGTCTATTCATGGGATTTGGACGTTGCTGACTGGGCCAGCATCTCTTCGAAGTCTGGATAGTGAGAGGCTTGGAGGAGAATTTGCAGGTGGCGGTGTTCCCACATATTTGCTGCCCTTCACATTGATAATTGTAATGGTAATGGTTCTGGGTTTGAAAGTTGATGTCTAAATAATCTTGCTGAATTACTGTGGTGCATCTTGTGGGTGAAAAGCACTGCTACTGTTGAGTTTTAGTGGTGGAGGGAGTGGATGCTTGTGGATGTGGTGCTAATCAAGCAGGCTGCTTTGCCCTGGATGGTGTCAAGCACTGACTCACCTAGGCACCTAGTGGGGAGTATTGCATCACATGCCTGACTTGTAAACAGTCGACAGACTCTGGAAGTCAGGAGGTGATTTAATCACTGCAGGATTCCAAGCCTCTAACCTACTCTTGTAGCCTCAGGATTTATATGGCTAGTACAGTTCAGTTCGTGGTCAGGATGTTGATAGTGGATTCAATGATAGTAGACCATTAAATATTGCATTAAATTCTTTCTTATTGGGAACAATTGCCTGGCTGTAATGTGATGTGAATGTTACTTGCCATTTTTCAACCCAAACCTGGATGGGCAGGTGCTGCTGCTTTTAGACATAGACTGCTTTATTTTCTGAGGAGTCACAAGTGGGGCTGAACATTACGCAATCATCAGCGAACATCCCACTTGCGTGACTTTATGATGGAGGGAAGATCAATAATGAAATAGCTGAAGCTGGTTGGGCCTAGGAATTACCCTGAGGAACTTCTGCAGCAATGTCCTGGGCTTAGATGAGTCATCTACAACCACAACTATCTTCCTTTGTGTAAGGGAAGACTCTAACCTCTGACAAGTATTACCTGTCATTTGCACTGACTCCAGTTTCGCTAGGCTTGCTTGATGCCACACTCAGTCAAACACGGTCTTAATGCTGTCACTTTCACCTCACCTCTGGGATTGAGCTCTTTTGTCCATGTTTGATCTTTAGCTGTAATGAGGTCGGAGGTTGAGATGCCCTGGCAAAACCAAAATTGAGCCTCCATGAACAGGTTATTACTTTGCATGATAGCATAGTTAATGATACCTTTCAACATTTTACCAACAGCCGAGAATAGAGTAATAGATGGTAGTTGGCGGGTTAGATTTGTCTTGCTTTTTGTGCATATAACATACCTGAGCAGTTTTCCACATTGTAAGCTAGATGCCAGTGTTGAGCTGTACTGGAATAGCTTGGCTAGGGGTGCTGCAAGTTATAGAGTCATAGAGTCATACAGTATGGATAAAGACCCTTCAGTCCAACCAGTCCATGCTAACCATAATCCCAAACTCAACCAGTCCCACCTCCCTGCACTTGGCCCATATCCTTCCAAACATTTCTTATTCATGTACTTATCCAAGCATTTTTTAACTATTGTAATCGTACCCGCAAACACCACTTTTCACACACGAACCACTCTCTGTGTGAAAAAAAATGCCCCTCGTGTCTTTTTTAAATCTTTCTCCACACCTTAAAAATATGCCCCCTGCTCTTGAAATCCCCCAACCTCGGGAAAAGTCACCTGCCATTCACCTTATCTATGCCCCTCATGATTTTAGAGACCTCTATAAGGTCATTCCTTAATCTCCTAAGCTCCAGTGAAAAAAGTCCCAGCCTATTTAGCCTCTTCTTATAACTCAAACCTTCCATTTCCAGCAACATTCTGGTAAATCTCCTCTGAACCCTCTCCAGCTTAATAATATCTTTCTATAACAGGGCAACCAGTACTCCAGAAGAGGCCTTACCAATCTCAATGTCCTGTACAACCTCAACATGATGTCCCAACTCCTATACTCAAAAGTTTAAGCAATGAAGGCGAATGTGCTAAATGCCTTCTTAATCACCCATTCTACATGTGACGCAAACTTCAAAGCGTTATTTATCTGAATTCCTAGGTATGTCTGTTCTGCAACACTACTGAAGGGCCTAATTTTAATTGTATAAGTCCTGCCCTTGTTTACTTTACCAAAGTGCCATACCTTGCATTAATCTATATTAAACTCTATCTGCCACTCCTCATCCCAATTGACCCAAATTCTGGAGCACAAGTCTTCAAGGACTATTGCCAAAGTGTTGTCAGGACCCAGTTTTTTACATTGCGTATGATATTGCTCTACAGAAATGTTTCCTACGGTAAGGAGAAAGAAGAAGGTGGTGAGATGATGTCATTATCATGAGTAAGTTGTGGAATTAACAACAAAGACATTATTAATATTTCCTTCCACAGCAGTCTGGGATGCATCTCAGCTTGGCCTGAGGATTTATCCACTTTCAAGCCTGCTAAAACTGCTAACACCTCCTCAGTCTTGATGCTAATTCATTCAATTATATCACAGGACTTTCATCATTTTTTGCTACAGCGAATACAGATGCAAAGTACTCATTTAATATCTCAGCAAAGCCACAAAAGATGTGTCTTTGAGGACGTATGATTGGCATTAACCGAATCATTACCAACAGCTGCCATCCAGGAAAAAAGTTTTCCAAATGAAAAGAATATTAAATGAGCCAACTATGGAAGACTGCATTGCTCACCCACAGTAAATAGAAGCAACTTCCTCTGAGTTTCAACAGATTGCAAGATGCTTGCTGTGATAAGTTGCAGGAACCATCACCACAAGCCTGCTGGGGTCCAGGCTATTTTGGGCCACACAATGACACAAGCGTTGCTATAGAGTGTCAATTTGATTGCTCTTGTTAAAAGGCAAGTAGTAGCAGGAGTCATCTGGGCAGCTGATAACGCGATTGAGAGACAGCATGAATCACTGCTCAGATATAAGACAGGGCCAGGCAGTGTGGGTGTTTTGTCAAAACACACAGAGGCAACAAGCTGTGTATTCCTGGACTGAAATTTAAAGAAGTCACCTTTTCTGGTTGTTAGCATTTTAATCATCTGATTAGAATTTTATTGCTGACTGTAAACTAAATGTGTTTTCCAAACTGCGAGTTCATGGATTCTTCTGCAGCTTTTCAAGGCCAGTATAACCCAGGCTGATGAAGTGAACAAAACAGAACCTTGCTTTGCATGGCACATGCCCTAAAGGCTGACTATTAGATGTGAAAGGTTCATAATTATGCAAAGTTAAGTACTTTACATTCCCTATATGAGAACAAGATCATTCATTATTCTGAAGGATCCTGTGAATAGCACAACTGTGACAACAGCAAACTGATCATTTAGCTTTATTCCATCATTTCAATGCAGTCTTTGTGTTAAGTTTATTTTTCGACTTCTGTGAAAAAATAGCTTAACTCAGTAAATTGTTTCTGTTTGTATTTCAGACACAGGTGCACTCCTTATAACCCTATAAAGATAGTGTGAGCTTCCTTCCTGAAGTAAAGATAAGTAAACGAGCTTACATTTGTAAGGTACCTTCCATGACATCACTATGTTCCAAAATTGCTTCCCAGCCACTGAAGTGGTTTCTGAAGTGTGGTCGATATAGTAATATAAGAAATGCATCAGCCAATTTACACACTGCAAGCTCCTACAAATATCAGTGATGTGACCAGTCTGTTCTATTGAAAGGTCACTGACCTGAAATGGCAACTGTACCTCTCTCTCCCCAGTTTCTTCCAGACCTGCTGAATATTTCCAGCATTTTCTGCTTTTATTTGTTGAAGACAAGATAGTCTGCTTTACACAAGATGTTAGTTAAGCAATACATATTTGCCAGAACCCCAGGGACAACTACCATTCTCTCCTTTGAGTAATGTCATCTTTCACTTCAACCAATGAGACCTGAAGCAACAGCACCCACTAACAGTGTGGTACTCCCTCAATACTTCATGTAGCCACTGTATTTAAATGGCCAGTCCAGTTCAATTTCAGGTCAATGGTAACTCTCAGAATGTTAATAGTAGGGGATTTAATGATGGTCATGCCATTGACTATCAAGGGAAAATGATTAGGTTCTCTACTTTTAGAGATAGTCATTAACTGGTACTCATGTCCTGTGAATATTATTTGCGACTTGTCTGCCCAAACCTGAATATTGTCCACGTCTTGCTGCATTTGGAGTTGAACCACTTCAGTATCTGAGGAGTCACAAATAGTACTGAACATTATGCAATCGTCAGTGAATATCTCCATTATTGATTTTATGATGAAGGGCAGACTTGGCATTAGATGAGCTGAGACAATGAGCAAAAATCGATGGCATTGGCGATAGCAAGACTATAAAATTGGAAGCACACCCCAGCTCAAACATGAGACCAAGGTTGCTAATAGTCTGGCTAAATCTCAGACTGTTGCTAAGGAAAGTCAGTAGCTCGGAAGTGGATTTTAAGGTATACACAAATCAGAGGCTGATTAGTCCAGATGTGTTGGTATGATATAATAGACATAATTTTAAAAGTTTATACAAACCACCTACACAATTGCCTTTAAGATGTCATTGCATTGCTTAACAATGAGGTAATAGTGAACACATTTCCCCATGATAACAATGATTGAAAGAAAGACTTTCTTTTCCATAAGGGTTCTTACAATCTCAAGACATCCCAAAGTACTTTACAGCCAATATTGTATCTGTTGAAAGAGAAGAAATCTCATTGAAACATGTAAAATTCTGACAGATCCGGATAGACTGGAAGCGGGAATGATGTTTTCGCTGGCCAAAGGGTTCTGAACAAGGGGACATTGTCTCAGGTAATGTGCAGGCTGTTTCAGACTGATTCAAGGAGAAATATCTTCAATCAGAGAGTGGTAAACCTCTGGAGTTCTTTACCACAGAAGGTTATGGAGGCCAAGACGCCAAATATATTTCAGAAGCAAATAGATTTATTAACGTGTCAAGGAGTGTGGGGGGAGAACAGGAGCAAGGGTTGGATAGAGGATCAGCCATGATCATGTTGAAATGTTCAACGTGAGCAAGTTCAATGGACTGAATGACCTACTCCTGCTCCTGCTTTTTATCTTTCTGTGTTGAAGTTGTTGTAATGTGGGAAACACAGCTGTCAAGCTCACAGCAAGCTCCTGACAAACTGAGACAATGGCAAGAAAGTCTGTCAATTTAGTGATATTGGATGAAGAACAATATTGGCCAGTTTAGCAGTGACAAGTCCCAACATGGACTTGAGTGGTCCCAGCATGGATCTGGTGGTGGAAGCAAGTGGGCCCAGCGCAGATTCGAGTGGCCCAGTGCAGACCTTGTCATGGCAGTGAGTGAGCCCCTACTTACTTTTCCGGGCGTGCATGGGACCTGGCATTGGAATTGGCGGCTGCTACATCGGTGGAAGCAACATCGACAAGGTAGGCCCAGCGGCAAGAAATGCAACTCTGACGTTGGTGGGTTCAGCGCAGGTGGTAGTGAGGCAGTGGCGGATGAGAATCAGCCCAGGGGCAAAAGTCTGTCTGAAGAGTGGCAATTTCAGCATTGGTTAGGTCCAGTATTATTGGCAATAAGATGGTGGAGGAGGAATGACAGTGCAGGCATCATTGTTGATGAGCTGGCTCAGGACTGATGGACTCTTCTTAAGCTCTATCTTTCCTCTTTGTTCTTATGCTTGTAACTATTCAAAACAGTGCTGGTGACAGTGAGAAAGCTTTTCACGATATTTTACTGTTTTTTTCACATGACAATAAAATCATTCATTCATTCATTCACTCCCCTGCTCTTCTTTCAATAGTGCTGTAGGATCTTTTTTATTTATTCTTTCATTTCGCGGGATGTAGGTGTTATTGGCAAAGCCAGCATGTCTGGCCCATCCCTAATTGCTCTTGAGATAATTGGTTTAGTAGACCATTTCAGAGGGTTAAGAGTCATCTACATTGCTGGAGTGGACCTGGAGTTAAATCTAGGCTAGATCAGGGGAGGACGGCAAATTTCCTCCCCAATGGATAGTGGTGAATCAGTTGGGTTTTTATGACAATCGATACTATTATCCTGGTTGCCACAGAAACTAATTTTATATTCCAGATTTATTTCATTGCATATTAAATTCCACCACTTGCCATAGTGGGACCTGAATCCATTTCCCTAGAGCGTTACCAGTCCAGTGACTTGTAGTTTCACCTGAGACAGCAGAGACGGCTTTGGTTTAATATCTCATCCAAAAGACCACACCATCAACAGTACAGAACTCCCTCAATACTGCAGTGAATCATCAACATAGATCGTGTGCTCAGTTGTTTAGAGTGGAACTTTGAACCCACAGTATTGGCCCAGTGAACAACTTCTTCGACTTTCATATAAACAACAGCTTCTTGACATCAGCAGACTAAATTTGTCTTTTGTTGGTTTGAATCTGCCCCCTTGTGTCCTAATTTCACGATTTAGTTTCATCTTATATACAAGATTCCCATCCCATTCCCTTCCACCTTTCTAATGACCCAGGAAAGGAAAACTGCCATCCTTACCTGGTCTGGCCAACATGTCGTTCCAGACCCACAGCAATGTGGTTAACTCTTAACTGCCCTCTGAAATAGCCTAGCAAGCCGCTCGGTCCAAGGTCAATTAGGGATGAGCAATAAATGTTGACCTTGCCAGTGACATCCATTTACCATGAAAGATTTTTTTTTTAAATGGTGTTTGTGGTGAAAAAAATTGCAAAATTAGGTCAGTTTGGAAGGCAAAGAAGTAATAACTGGTTAACACATAAATGTTTCCATGCAGGTGATTGGGTCTGGGGTAAAGTTAGTGGGTTTGGTAATCCAGAGGCCCAGGTGGGTCAAGGGTTCAAATCCTACCACTGTAATTTAATATCCAATGAATACATCTAGAATAGAAAGCAGGCGTTGGGTAATGGTGACCGTGACATCTATCATTGATTACTATAAAACCCATCTGGTCTGCTGTTCCCACTTGGTCTGGCTGACATGTGACTCCAGACCCTTGGCAATGTGGTTGTCTGTTAACAGCCCTCTGAAATGGCAGGGTGAACCATTCGGTGCAAGGGCATTTGGGGATAGTGACAAATTCTAGTCTTGCCAGTAGCACCTAAATCCCACAAAAGAAGGAATAAAAGACATTTATTTCCTGGCTTTAGGACCCAATTCTCCTGTTTTCCTTCATGACTCAAAGGGGAGGCCCAGTTCCAGCCCTTGGTTCTTGCCCTGCTGTGCCTCCCGTGTTTTATTGCTTCCATTTGTACCTCAATAACCTGTGTTGGGGATGACGGAAGAGCTATAAAGTCCTTGAGAGAACAGAGGAGAGTTAGCATTATAAGAGAACAAAAGAATCCACCTAAGTTGATTTTATTGTTAATCATACCTTTTAAATGTTGCAAGATGTTCTTACACAAGGCTGTTCCCCTTCTGAGCGGCTCAGTGGTTAGCACTACTGCCTCACAGCACCAGGGATGTGGATTCAATTCAAACCTCAGGCAACTGTCTGTGTAGAGTTTGTACCTTCTCCCTGTGTCTGCATGGATTTCAGCTGGGTGCTCTGGTTTCCTCCCACAGTCCAAAGATGTGCAGTAGGTGGATTGGTCATGCTAAATTGCCCATAGTGTCCAGGGATGTGTAGGTTAGGAGAATTAGCCATGAGAAATGCAGGGTTATAGGATATGGGGTGTGGGTGGGGTGCTCTTTAGTGAGTCACTGTGGATTGACGGGCCAAATGGCCTGCTTCTACACTTTAGGGATTCTATGATGAAATGCAATATGCTACATTTTGTTTGGAAGAATTAGGAAAGCCAATATGAAATAAAGGATACAACTCTAAAGGGGGAACCAGAACAAAAGGACTTGTTGGGTATTTGTGCACAAATTGTTGAAGGTGGTAGGGGAGGTTGAGAAAACAGTTAATAAAGCAGAAACAATCCTGGGTGTATGTGGGTATATAGTAAGGAAATTATACTGAACTTTTATAAACAAAAAAGGTTCAGACTCAACTGGAGGATGATGTGCAATTCTGGGCTACCACACTTTCGGAAAAATATGAAGGGTTTGGTGGGTATGCAGAAAAGATTCACAAAAATGGTTCCAGGGATGAGAGACTTTAGTTATATGTATGGATTGAGGAAGGTGGGACTATTCCCTTCAGCGAAGGGAATGTTGAGAAGAGCTGTGATAGAAGCATTCAAAGTCCTGAAGTGCAGACAAACCTGGAGAGGCGTGATAAAAAAAAATTCTGTTCCCGCTGGTGGAAATGTACAGAACCAGACAGAATATCAAAAAAACTAGAGGAGACATGGTGATAAATGGCTCTATGCAGTGAATGGTAATGCATTGCATGACAGTATATGTGTCTTTCAAAAGGGAATTGGGTACTTTTATGAAGATAAAAGAATTGTAGGCCTATGGAATCAAGACAGGGGAGATGAGCTTCTCTGGCAGTGAGCTAGCAAAATATTATGGGTTAGAAAGTCTCCTTCTATGCTATGAATCTATAATATGACTATTGATGGGTCTCCACAGCTAACTGTTCTGCTCACTCACTGACTTGGAGTTGATCTAGAATTTTGGAACCAATACATTTTGTTGAACAAGTTGACAAAAATAATCTGGTGTTAGTGAGCTTTGTGTCAGCACTAAGCAGGACGTAGTCTCGGATCTGAGATGATGCCCAGTTGAGAGATTGATTTTTCTCGTTTTGCTCTGGGGATGATTCACGGATCTAACAAATTGTAGAATAAGCCATTTCTCACTCATTCATTCCTCGCCATATCTGCCTGTACCTCTAACACACTTCCTTTAAATCCTTCTGTCAATCACTGTTTTCTACCAACTTCCTCTAGACTCATTTTTCAATACTTTTACATATATATTTTTCTCACGCCACTGAATACAACTTTCCTCTGTTGGTCAGCTCCATTTTTCCATCTGTCCCCTGTAAGTGAGGCTGGGTTCAGTGCTTAGTTATAGCCCCAACCATTTTTTCACATACCCTGCTCCCATTTGCTAATTTACAGCAAGCCTTGTTCACAGATTACCCCAGTACCCACTGCAAAGCATTTCATTGGCTAATAAGCACATTGTAACCTCCTGAGGTAGTGAAAGCTATGACGTAAGTGTAAGATTGTCCGGTCCTCTCGTAGCTCATGTGGAAGTTGGCACCTTTGCTAATGTAGCACACCATTAGCACTGCCTTGCAGTGTAGGCCTAGATTCAAATCTCTGAATGACCATCTGACTCAGGGAAGAGAGTGAGCCACAAGCAACTGTCACCTGGTAAGTGGTTTTATATTGATTTTTTTGTATGAATAATCTTATTATTAAAGTTATTACGCTGCTTCATTTGGTTCTAAACTTTAAAATTGAATATGGTCTGAGTTTTCCTGCACAGTATTTTCTGACAATTTGTTATACCACATCTGCAGGAGCATTCCAGTTTGAGTGTCATCCATTTTGAATTATAAAACCATATGGCACAAAAGAAGCCCCATTCTGGCCATCGTGCCTATGCCAACCCTTTGAAAGAGCTTTCCTTTTAGTACCACTTCTTCTGGAGTTCTGTGCCCAGAGCTGATATGACCCACTGTGCCCCAATCTCCACTGCAGGAGGGGGCCAGGAAGCTAGTTCTGAATTCACCTCAGCCAGGTTGGGGTTTGAACCCTCTACTGTTGACACCAATCTAATCCAGATCAGCTGTCTAGCCAACGAGTCTGTATTGTTATGGCAACATGCACTTTTACAGGCCTGTGTAGCCTAGAGTCATGGATAGTGTTTGCAGAAGCCCCAATTGCTTTCCATGATGTGGCCAACCAGGAATCTCTCCCATCCTTATCAGGTGCCATTGGCTAACTTTGGGAGGATTTACAAGTTGGTGCTCAAAGTGCTTGGTTATGAACTCACTTTTCTTGGCCATCAAGTCCTGGAGTGCAGCTTGAACCTGGAGCTTCTAATTCACAACTAAAGATATTACCCACTGCACCACGAGACCTCCTTAGTACCATTGCCGCTGTTATCTCCCCTTAAGCGTTTGTCCAACCCTTTTGACAGTTTCTATTCAACCTACTTCCACCAGCCTGTTAAGGCAGTGACTTCCAGATCACAACAACTCTGTTTGTATAAAAAAAAAGTCTCTTCATCTCAACTCTGGCTCTTTTGCCATAATTTAAATAACATTTACACAGATGTTTTCTCTCTCTGCATTTATCTCATCAGTCACATCGGATAAGAGCTGTTTGCTGGCGAAAGAATAGATGCATTAACTTTCTAAATAACCTATTATGTACATGTCAGCCATCATGGACAATCTTGCCTCAGATGCTGTTTAAAGATTGGTAAAAACAATGATTTATTACAGGATATTTCTTCTGGGATTGTCCATCCATGAACAAAGAAGAATTGTTATCCACAATTACCTTCAAATGTGCATTAGCTATATATTTTCTCACTTAGATAATAATCAGAAGAAGAAGACTGGTCTATTTGTTATTATACCTCAATTGAGGTCAGACTGGGTCAACGTATTGTGAGGCAGACATCACAGTGAAGCAGTGAGCAAGATTTCTTTTCAAAGAAACATAATTGAACGAAACAGCTTGGAAAATCATATGATTCTAATCAGAGCAGACCTATCTTCCAATATACTCCTTCATGGGTGACAAACAGAGAGCGAGGAAAAAGCAAAATGAAAGTAATTTCCCTCCATTTCTCTCTATTGAAAGGACAGGTAAGTAGGCTGAAGGGGGCAGGGTTGCCTTTTGTTAGTAAAAAATGAAATTAGGTTGATAGCAAGAAGTGATTATAGAGTTGGAAGGCATAGAATCTGTGTGGGTAGAGTTGAGGAACCACAAAGGAGAAAAGACCTTGATGGGAGTTGTCTACAGGCCTCCGAGTAGTAGTTAGGATGTGTGGGTGAAAATAAAGCAGCAGATAGAAAAGGTATGTAAGAAAGGCACTACTACTGTAATCATGGGGGACTTCAGTAAGCTGTTGGACTGGGAAAATCAGGTTGGTAGTGGTTCTCAGGAAAAAGAATTTGTGGATTGTCCACAAAATGGTTTTTTGGAGCAGGTTGTGGTAGAACCCACTCAGGAACAGGCAATTCTGGATTTAATGATGTGTAATGAGGTAGGCATAATGGCCAGAGTTAATTGGAAGGGAAGCCTAGCAGGGAAGACACCCAGTGGAGCAGCGATGGCAGGGGTTTCTGGGGCTATTTGAGGAAACACAGCAGAAATTCATCCCAAGGAAGAAGAAGCATTATAAGGGGATGTTGAGGCAACCATAGCTGACAAGGGAAGACGAGCACAGTACAAAAGCAAAAGAAAAAGCATACAATGCGGTGAAGATTAGTGCGAAGCCAAAGGGTTGGGAAGCCTTTAAAAACCAGCAGAGGTTAATGAAAAAAGCAATAAGGGGGAGAAGATGAAATATGAGAATAAGCTAACAAGTAACATAAAGAAGATTGCAAGAATTGTTTTAGACATAGAACATAGAACATAGAACAATACAGCGCAGAATAGGTCCTTCGGCCCTCGATGTTGCGCCGACCTGTGAACTAATCTAAGCCCACCCCCAGCACTATCCCATCATCATCCATATGCTTATCCAAGGACTGTTTAAATGCCCCTAATGTGGCTGAGTTAACTACATTGGCAGGCAGGGCATTCCAAGCCCTTACCACTCTCTGAGTAAAGAACCTGCCTCTGACATCTGTCTTAAATCTATCACCCCTCAATTTGCAGCTATGCCCCCTCATACTAGCCAACGTCATCATCCTAGGAAAAAGACTCTCACTGTCCACCCTATCTAATCCTCTGATCATTTTGTATGTCTCTATTAAGTCCCCTCTTAGCCTTCTTCTCTCCAATGATAACAGACCCAAGTCCCTCAGCCTTTCCTCATAAGACCTTTAGAAGACATCTAAAATGTAAGAGACAGGCAAGAGTGGACATTGGACTGCTGCAAAAAGGAGGCTGGAGAAGTAGTAATGGGGATCAAAGAAATAGTGGATGAATTAAATTGGTACTTTGCATCAGTCTTCACATGGAAGACACCAGCAGCATACCAGAACTTCAAGAGGTTCGGGGGTGGGAGCAGAGGTGAGTGTACTGGCCATCAATGAGGAGAAAGTGCTGGGGAAGCTGAAAGGTCTGAAGGTGGATAATTTAACTAGACCAGATGGTCCAAACCCCAGAGTTGCAAAGGAGATAACTGAAAAGATTGCAGAGGTATTGCTGGTGATCTTTCAGGAATGTCTGGAGTAGGGGAAGGTGCCAGGGGACTGGAAAATGGTGAATGTAACAAACCTGTTTCAGAAGGGAGTGAGGCAGAAGACATGAAATGATAGGCTGGTTAGCCTGACCTCGGTCTTTGGTAAGATTTTAGAGTCCATTGTTAAAGATGACATTGCAAGTACTTGAGAGTGCATGGTAAAATAGGGCTGAGTCAGCAGAGCTTCAAGGTCATGCCTAACAAATCTGTTCAAATTCTTCGAGGAGGCAACAAGCAAGTTAGGGATCTGATTGAAACTTACAGAATGCCAAAGGGCCTGGATAGAATCCAAGTGGGAAGACATTTCCATTAATAGGAGAGACCAAGGGGACAGACTCAGAGTGAAGGCATAACCCTTTAGAACTGAGATGAGGAGGAATGTTTTCAGTCAGAGGGTAATTAATCTGTGGAATGCATTGCCAAAGGGGGCTGTGGAGGCCAAGTCATTGAGCATATTTAAGACAAAGATAGAGAAGTTCTACATTGGTAAGGGAATCAAGGCTTACGCAGAGAAGGCATGAAAATTGAGTTGAGAAATATCAGCCATGATGGAATGATGGAACAGACTCAATGGGCCAAAAGGCCTGATTCTGCTCCTATATCTTTTGTTTTATGATCTTTACGTTTTATTCTCATTTTCTTTAAAATGCTTTTTTGTTCCTTTCTCAATGTGACTGCTAGTTATTTGCTTTCCCTCCTATCTCTTCCTTTCAGACATTTCTTAACACCTACAATTTGACCAAATGTTTGGTCACCCATCCTAACTTTTATGGTTCAGTGTCAACTTTTGTTTGATAACACAACTATAAAGCAGTTGTACTTTGTTAGAAGTGCTGGATAAATGCAATTTGTTGATGTTTACCTGACTTCCGGTCAAGATTTTGTTTCATTCATTTGTGGGATGTGGGCATCACTGGCTGGCCAGCATTTATTGCCCGTCCCCAGTTGCCCTTGAGATGTTGGTGGTGAGCTGCCTTCCTGAACCGCTGCAGTCCACCTGCTGTGGGTTGACCTACAACGCCATTAGGGACCGAATTCCGGGATTTTGACCCAACAACAATGAAGGAATGGCAATATATTTCCAAGTCAGGATGGTGAGTGGCTTGGAGGAGCACTTGGAGGTGGTGGTGTTCCCATATATCTGCTGCCTGTGTCCTTCTAGATGGAAGTGCTCATATGTTTGGAAGGTGCTGCTGAGGATCTTCTGCAGTGCATCTTGTAGATGGGACACGCTGCTGCTACTGAGCGTCGGTGGTGGAGGGCAAGGATGCTTGTGCATGCAGTGCCAATCAAGTGGGCTGCTTTGTCCTGGATGGTGTCAAGCTTCTTGAGTGCTGTTGGGGCTGCATTCTCCAGGCAAGTGGGGAGTATTCCATCATAATCCTGACTTGTGTCTTGTAGATAGTGGACAGGCTTTTGGGTGTCAGGAGGTGAGTTACTTGTTGCAGTATTCCTAGCCTCTGACCTACTGTTGTAGTTACAGTGTTTATGTGGTGAGTTCAGCTGAGTTTCTGGTCAATGATAAACCCCAGGATGTTTGTAGTGGCGGATTCAGTGTTGCTAACACCATTGAATATCGAGGTTCGGTGGTTAGATTGTCTCTTACTAGTGATGGCAGTGAAGAAGGACGGTCCAAATGGAACTCTCTTCTGAAGAAGGGTCCCGACCTGAAACGTCAACTTTCCTGCTCCTCTGATGCTGCCTGGTCGGCTGATGAGTTGTCAAGGAAATTTCGAAGGGATGGATTTAAAAGAGCAGAAATGCAATACAAACTGAATTGTAATCTCTTTCGAATTGTCTCAGACTGAGAGCGTGACAGGAGAAAAGGCAGCAGTCTGGGTGAGATACCATGTTTTGTGTCTTCCCTCTTCAAGAATACACAAGAACAGGAGTTAAAACTCAGTTCAACCCTGGTCTGTATGTGCTCTTGGAAGAGCATGTGCCAATGGGCTGAGGTACAAATATGTATTAGTCTGGGTTTGAGTGTGTGTGTTGTGAAAGTCAAACTCGAGGAACCATCCACTAGACATCCCTGCATTAAAAATAAAGACCTGTCTCTTGTCCTGACAGCTGGAAACTAACTTACCAGTAAGCCGGCAAACTGGGCAAAATAATGCAGCACGGAAGAACTACCCTCTTACTGATATCTGCAAATATGACAGGAAATAGTAACTATAACCTGCAGGATTGTACTGGAGTCTCCAAGAATTGAAAATTAATCTCCAGTACACTACAAGCAACTCAAAAGAGCAGAAAAAATAAATAAGTCGCCCCTTTTTAACACTTAGGAGACAGTGATGCACCGTGTAGAAGGACATATTGATGGATAGTAGCCTGTGTTAGGTAATCTAAAGTTTTTAACCTTACATGAGAAAGAGAAACTGAGAAAAATCAATAACAGAAGAAAAGGCTGACTATTCCCACACCTCCTGAGATGGCTTTGGAGAGGGGGTTATGATAAAATTTGGTAAGAAATGTATTGGGACAGCTGCCTGACTTGTTCCTGCGTCTGAGCCTTTTTCCTAGAGATATACAAGCAGATTTGACTGTGATCCCTCTTGTAGTGGCAGGAATCAAATTAATTTTGGTAATGAGCCACTTATCTTCATTTTCCACACTGCAAGAGATTTTCCTGATGGCACATAGGACTCCCGTTCCATCAGGAACCTGAAAGTAGAATAGTGACAGCTGAAGATCCAAGACTCAGTTGAAGGTTTGAATTAATTTTCTGCTAGAAATTCACAAAGGGGATCTATCCTCAAGCCATGCAGACACTTCATGGAGATTGATGACTGCTAACGCTTGCTTACCATATAGCAATGACAGCAGCTTTGCTCCCACTGAAGGTGTCTTTATGGCAATACTGACAATTCTGCTGGTGCCCAGAGATCATTGACACAATGAAGGTGGCAGGCCCTCTACCCACAGATTGTGCTTAGTGAGGTGTTACGACCAGACCCCAGGTGAGGTTCCCAAACCTATTCAGTTCCAGATGAGATTGCCAGGCACCTAGGTGAATAGTGTTGAATCAGCTCCCTTCCTTTCTTCACCCCCTCTTCAGTTGGTTGCAAATCAAGATGATTTTACAAAGGATCTCTTCCCTTGTGGATAGCTTTCTCCTGGATCAAATTAATTTGTTTTTTAAGATGGATCTAATTTAACCAGGCAAAAGGGTGAATTTATTAGTTACTGAAAGTGGGAAGAAACAATAACAGAACACACATGCACACAAATAAAAGCAAAGGACTGCACATGCTAGAAGTCTATAAAAAAAGTAAAATTGCTGCAGAAATTCAGCTGGTCTGAGCAGCATGTGTGGAGAGAGAAACAGAGTTAACATTTTGAGTCCAGCATAACTCATCTTTGGAACACATGTACACCCAGAGTGGAATTGACAGAGAGTCCAAAAGAAGATGAAAGTCTAAAGGTGTATGAATCATTCTTTTTGAGTGGTTCGTGAGGAGCAGATATTAGTTGAACAGTTGATATTGTAATTCATTTCTTTGCAGTTCAGTTGGAATCCTTCTGTCCTGTTTTCTTTTGACAATAGCTGGCAAGCTTTATATATCATATTTCCTGCTTATCAATACTGACAGCTTATGATTTGGATAGTTTACTGCCACCAAGCTGCCTATCTACTTTTAAAATGACAACATTTAATGGCTGAAACAGTCTCCAGTGAGGCACTGTAACAGAAGCAACAAACAGTTAACAGAAACTCGCAGAACAGAAACTGTTACATTAAACATCTCCCCTTAAGTCTCTGACTTTACAAATTCGAGTGGTTTGAAGGTTTTTTTTAAATTTTTCCAGAATGTGTTGTTTTCAGACTTGGAAGCTTACTAAGCCTTTGGCTTGAGGACTGTTGACCTTGATTCTGATTCTCTGTAAATAATTTCCCGGTGGGAGGATCTTTTATCACTTATATGACCTTCATGAAGATGAACCTGGCAGTTGGCTCATTACCTTGTCTGGAGGAACTTAATCTTCGGAATTTCTTTCACAGGTGAACTCTTCCCTGCTAAATCAGTAACTGCTTCATACCACCTTGTGGGGGATTTCTTAATCTCATGAATTTCCTTCATGGAAGATGTTTGCACTGAAGTTTCAAGCACTTCCTTCCTTGCGGTATCCTGGACTTCTGAACTAGATAATTGCATTTTGATGTGAACAAGTATTTTTTTCTTTTCAGTCTTCTGGATGTTGAGACCAGGCAATTTCTTCTTTTTCACCCTGTGAAAATCTCTGGCTTGTGGATTGGTTTCCATGATGGATATGCAGCTCTACATTGTTCAAGCAAATCTTTTTCACAATTTGCATATACACCTGAGTTGAAGCATTATAACATTTTGATTAAATTGGACATCTTCAATCACCTTATGTGGTAGTCTTTCTCATGAACTAGACTTTTGCACAACCTCAGTTGAGTTACTGAAGGACTGCTGTTCACTCATTGCCATCTGTGTCACTGGCTTGATGATTCTGCTTTGAGACAGTGGAATGCCATGTTCTGCATTGAAGATAGGAATAGAAAACATTTTGACTATTTCTGTAAGGTGTGTAGCTTCCTTCCTGTTGACAGTAGGAACAGTTCTCTTAAGCTAAAATTAGTAATCCCAATAGCTTCTTTCTTCTGTTTGGATTCCACCATGAGTCTAGGAAAACCAATGAACTCTTCTACTAGTTATTCCTTATCCAGTTGGTTTGTTTCTGAACCAGTCATTCTCTTGGAACATTTGCATTCCTTCTACTAACACAAGGATGTTGAGGCCAATGCGTGAGTACAGGCTCAAAAGTGAAATGTGAGTTCCGAAGAAGGGTCACTGGACCTGAAATGTTAACTCAGATTTCTCTCCACCGCCAGACCAGCTGAGTTTTTCCAGTAATTCCTGTTTTTGTTTCTGATTTCCAGCATTCGCAGTTCTTTTGTTCAAAAGTGAATTGTGTTAATTGTAAAATGCTCGTACATTTTCAACTCTCAAATGCTGTTTGCGTTGCAGTGTTACTTGGAGCACACCTTTAATCTTAGGAGCTATTCACCTAGACTATGTAGTCTCATCTTCGTAGGCTGTAACCTGTGTTACATCAGCCAAGGTATGTGATCTGACAGAATAGTAATACTCACTCCTACATCAGGCTTAAATTTAACAAGATTTGCATTAACATAAATAAGTTATGTGAGAGATTTGTTGGTTAAATTGCTCCTTTTATTTAGAACAATAATTTATCCCAAGAATGCCTTTGGCATCTTTTCTTGTGGAGGTGTATTATCTAATGCAGGTATCAGTTCCAAAGGAAGGGCTTAAACCACATTAAGTTCTTTGGAAAAGTAAGCAATTGGCTTTTCTGAAACTGTGTCCTCCTTCTACCTAGCATTTTGAAGTAACACATAGACTTACGGTGTGGCATTCTTTTGCTGTGGTCAGCCTTTGCCTATATCTGTAAAGCTTTATTGTTCTACTGCACTGACACAGAATCTTAATATATGCTCTTTGACTTGCACTGTATGTGGCTTGTCACATACTTCTTTAGAACGCCCATGTCATATAAAGTGAAGAGTTCTGTTGCTATTCTGAGGTAGGGTTGTTTTCCTATTCTCGGGATCAGTCTGAGAGTCTTCCTGCTTTCTGCTTCCAGAACAATTTTAATAGTTTTCTCCAAAGTTAAATCTTTCTTGGACTACAATAAATCTGACAAATGTTCATCAATAATTCCAACAAAAATTCTGTCTCTTGTGATATCTGATTTCATAGTTCCATAGTCTGTTTCGAGCTAATGTGTAGAGCTTATCAGTTAAATCGTCTACAAATTCCCCAGGAAACCGAACTCTTCTCTTAAATCTTGCTCAGTCAAGAATTTTATTTGTTCTCAGATTAAAGCAATTATCAAAGGCTTTTAAAACTTTATCAAACCTCTTTGTATTGTCTTTGATATTTTGGTGATTTATGGTTTCACCGGCTATAGGACTCACTGAATATAATAATAATTTAACTTAATTAAAAAGAAAAGTACCATGAATTCTGGAGATCTGAACTAAAAACAGAAACTGCTGGAGAAACGTAGCTGCCCTGGCAGCATCTATGGAAAGAGAAACGGAGTTAACATTACGAGTCCAATATGACTCTTCTTCTGTAAACCTTCTTCAGAATGTATTAATTTGTTCAACCTCATATATTTTGAAGCAATTCTACATCTTAAGAATTGTCTGCATCAAAAATATCCCATCCTCTGTCCAGTTTGGCCAGTTTGTCACATTGAATAAAAACTGAAAGAACTGCAGATGCTGTAAATCAGGAACAAAAACAAAGTTGCTGGAAAAGCTCAGCAGGTCTAGCAGGAGAGTGAAGAAAAATCAGAGTTAACGTTTCAGGTCCGGTGAGGAAGGGTCACCGGACCCAAAACGTTAACGGTTTTTTCCTTCACTGATGCTGCCAGACCTGCTGAGCTTTTCCAGCAACTTTGTTTTTGTTCCTGATTTACATTGAATCATTTGGAAGTATTACCAATTCTTCTCAATGTGTTTCTTTATTCTTATTCCTTTAAGGTTATTTTAAATCTGTAGCATCTCAATACTGTTCACAATTAGCTGTCTTCAGGTTTGTAAGTTTGTTTCAATCGGTTTTAAACTTTGTTCTTTAAAGTGTCTTCAGGCTCTTAAGTTCTATATTCAGATTCTAACTTTACTCTGAAGCCATTATTCACTCCCCACAGATTCTTCTTTCCTAAGGTCTCTGCCTCTTCTTGGCACGGCTAGTTTTAATTTCCCTGTGCCTCCTGGATATGAAGATCTTGTTCTGGAGTACAGATTTGTCCTACTGCAGCTCCCACAAATGCTGTTGACTGTCAGTTTTCATGTCTCAGCTGCTGACTGACTGTCTGTGATTCCTTCAAATAACAATATTCTTAACACGTTCTTTAAAAGTTATTTTCTTCAGGGTCAAATGGAATCTGCATCTCTACTCACCACGTCATATTCTTGGATACTGTTGCTGTCTTAATGTCATACATTCTGGTTACCCACCATTGTTGTGACTGGGCTAGTTTGCTGCCACCCATCTATTCTGTATTAATCTTTTCTATATTAAGCCTATAGGCCTGTCTAATTATCAGAAGTAATTGTATATCACTGTTGAGTCTTAACAAGAAAAGACTCATTTGGGACGTGTTGCAAGACTAACTGTTTCTTCACCTAAAGACAGCATGACATCACCAGGTTGGGTGGAGCTAATATAACTTCAACATTAACTCTTTCAAAACCATTATCTTCCACGATATTGCCCACTCTCCCACATTGTTAGGTCTCTCTCCACTGTAATTTAGCTATTTCTCAATCACAGGAAGGCTGAAAACCATCAGGAAAGCCATACTAGGAATAAGAACAAAGAGGCCAATTGCTTTGGCCTGTTACTTACATTCATTCCAGGATTTTGCTCTGAGTGGATAGGTCCTACACCTGATTAAGATCTGGATAGCATTTGTAGTTGGCAGTCGTGAGCTTTCCTTTCTCGTGTGTCGTAGTCAGTAGTGTTTACCGCTCCAATTCATTATGTTTTAAGTACAAGTCCCACTCCAGGACTTCAACGTTGAAATGAGGCTAACCCTTCAATGCAATGAGAAGATCATTAGATCAGGTGTTAATCCAAGCCCATGCCCACACTTTTAGGTGGACATAAAGGATTGTCTCACAGCTTTTTGAGGAAGAAGAATGGAGTTATCGCAGGTGTCCTAGCCATTATTTAATCCTCCACCACGAAACCAGATTACTCAATTATTATCACAATGCCGTGGGCATCTGCATTTCCTACATCGCAACTGTTACTGCTTTCGAAAAAGTACTTCATTGGCTGTAAAGCAATGGAGGACATATCCTGTGATCACAGAAAGTGCTATATTAATGCAGCAGATCACCTTTTTTTGTAAAGGTTGCTCTGAAGGGCACTAAGGAGGCCATTTAGCCCCCAAGTCAGTCCAAATATTGTTAGATAGTGACTGATGCATATTTTAAGCCCATTGACTGTACTGCGTTGGTTTTGTATCCCTTCACAGGATTAACAAAAATCAAATACAGATGCAGGGATGGCATGGTGGCTCAATGGTTAGCACTGCTGCCTCACAGTGCCAGGGACCTGCATTCAATTCCACCCTTGGGTGACTGTGTGGAGTTTGCACATTCTTCCCGTGTCTCCATTTCTTCCAATAGTCCAAGGATGTGCAGGTTAGGTGGATTGGTCATGCTAAATTGCCCATTGTGTTCAGGGATGTATAGATTCGATGGGTTATAGGGGGATGGGTCTGGGTGGGATGCTGTGAGGGTCGGTGTGGACTTGTTGGGCTGAAGGGCCTGTTTCTACACTGTAGGGATTCTATATGAAAAAATGTTTGGAAAATTTCAGTTGCCCCCCAGAATTAATAGTTCTTTGGAGAAGAGAGTTCTAGATCTATTGAATCCTTTTAATCATACGAAACATCTCTTTCACCCCTTAATCTCCTTTGACCAAATGAATATAACACTGGTATATGAAACCTGTTCTCCTAATGTAATCTTTTCAGTCCAAGCATAATTCTGCATTGTGCTGCATCCAGAGTCCTTGCATCCTTCCTTAGATGACCAGAACTCAAATAAGTACTCCTAATAAATTTGAGTTCTATAATAAGATTTAAAGCCAAGTTAATTAACTAAAGCTGCTCCTAACTGTCTAAAAAATTCAGGCCAAGTCCAAATATGTTAGATCCCTCCATCAGTCAGGGTAGTGGGATTAAGATTTGAGGGATGAATTTTCTTTATAATTGCAAATTTCAAGACATTTTGTTGTAGCTCCTATTCTTCTGTTTGTCAACTGATACCAGCTGCAAATGGTGAATTGATTTATTTTTGTATCTGAATCTTTCTAATGCAACAATGATGAATTACGATGGTTTCTTTGTCTGTGATAATATGATACCATTCAAAGTGTTTGTAATGATATAATGGTGTAACTAATGAGAATGTATTCCAATGGCTTTAATGATGCAGTCATATATTTCTCTGTGTTTGCAAAATTATGTATTGATGCTTTCCAACACATTTGTACATTAATACTGGCCTGCATTTTGCGCTGAAAATAACATCGGGGTACCAGCACTCTCCCATCATTGAATATTAACTTCGACAGAAACTTTCAGGGACCACACTTGTGCAGTTTGCCCTGATACCTTAAAAGATTAATAATACCAGTATCTCACTAAGCCACACAGCATTCGAATATATGTAACTGTTATATATCTGGAACATATATCTGTTCTGGGACGTCTGCTCTTTGTGATCTTTATAAATGATTTGGATGAGGAAGTGGAAGGGTGGGTTAGTAAGTTTGCTGATGACACGAAGGTTGGTGGAGTTGTGGAAAGCGTGGAGAGCTGTTGTAGGTTGCAACGGGACATTGACAAGATGCAGAGCCGGGCAAAGAAGTGGCAGATGGAATTCAACCCAGAAAACTGTGAAGTGGTTCATTTTG
Organism: Ginglymostoma cirratum; assembly: GCA_024137785.1. Lineage (NCBI taxonomy): Eukaryota > Metazoa > Chordata > Chondrichthyes > Orectolobiformes > Ginglymostomatidae > Ginglymostoma > Ginglymostoma cirratum. Next base: position 13,379,939 of record JAHRHZ010000020.1, read on the forward strand.
GAAGGTCAAATTTGAACACAGAACACAGGCAGTGTGGAGGAACAGAGGGATCTTGGGGTCCATATCCATAGATCCCTCAGAGTTGCTACCCAAGTTGATAGGTTTGTAAAGAAGGCATATGGTGTGTTGGCTTTTGTTGGCGGGGGAATTGAGTTTAAGAGCCACGAGGTTATGCTGCAGCTCTATAAAACTCTGGTTAGACCACACTTGGAATATTGTGTTCGGTTCTGGTCACCTCATTATAAGAAAGATGTGGAAGCTTTAGAGAGGGTGCAGAGGAGATTTACCAGGATGCTGCCTGGACTGGAGGGCAGGTCTTGTGAGGAAAGGTTGAGGGAGCTAGGGCTTTTATCATTGGAGCGAAGAAGGATGAGAGGTGACTTGACAGCGTTGTACAAGATGATGAGAGACATAGATAGAGTGGATAGTCAGAGACTATTTCCCAGGGCGGAAATGATTATTACAAGGGGGCATAATTTTACGGTGATTGGAGGAAGGTATAGGGGAGATGTCAGAGATAGGTTCTTTACACAGAGAGTGGTGGGCGTGTGGAATGCGCTGCTGGCAGTGGTAGTGGAGTCAGATACTTTAGAGACTTTTAAGCAACTCTTGGATAGGCACATGGAGGATTGTAAAATATAAGGTATGCAGGGTAAATTGATCTTAGTAGGATAATAGGTCGGCACAACATCGTGGGCCGAAGGGCCTGTACTGTGCTGTACTGTTCTATGTTCTGTGTAACAGCATGAAATTCCAGCACTAGCCCACTAAACCTGATAGAAATTTGGTACTATTCCAGTGTATGCAAAATTGTAATGGTGTGAAAAGGCTTAATTACTTCCAAGCAACCTTTCCAACACTGATAATTAAATTTTACAAGTGTGGAGTCAAATTCCTTGAGAATTTAATTATTGTTGGAACTTAAGAAAAGTGAAATTTTTAACTTTTTCTTTTTCACTCTTCCACTCTATGTTTTAATCCATCCTATTTTTCCTGTTCTTCATTTTGTTTTCTGTGCCTGATTTAACATTGAAATCAAAATGTAGCTGACATTTTCTGTTTAAGTTTCTGCTTTGCTATGTGAGGGTTCTTCAATGTGAGGTCCCACATTTCTTGAAGAAACATTTCATGTTATTGTCCCAAAATTTCTTTCTCACAGCCACAAATCCCAATGGGGATAGCTCGTGGAAAGTCTCTGACTGGGAAATGTGTCAGGTTAATTTTTGCCCAGTGATGACTGCAAAATCTGACTTAAAACTAATTCATTTTTTCCATTCGTTCATGGAACATGGGCATCATGAGCTGGAACAGCATTTAGTGTCCCTCTCTGTTGACCAGAAGGCAGTTTTAAGGGTAAACCACGATACTGTGGGTCTGGAGTCACTTGTAGGCTAAGCTAGATAAGGACGGCAGATTTCCTTCCCTAAAGTACATTAATGAACCAGAAGGGTTCTGAAGAGAGTTGATAATCCTTACAAAGTGGCCATTAGGACAGTTTTTAAAATCTCATAGCCTGACATGAAGGCATTTAAATTCATGTCCCCAGAATTTGAAAGTGGAGTCGCAGGTAGATAGGATAATGAAGAAGGTATTTGGTATGCTTGGTTAGTGCATTGAGTATAGGAGTCGGGAGGTCATGTAGTGGCAATACAGGACATTGGTTAGGCCACTATTGAAATGCTGCATGCAATTTTGGTCTCCCTGCTATAGGAAGGATGTTGTGAAACTTGAATGGGTTCAGAAAAGATTTACAAAGATGTTGGCAGTACTAAAAGGTTTGAGCTACAGGGAGAGGCTGAATAGGCTGGAGCTATTTTCCCTGGAGCATCAGAGGGTGAGAGGTGATCTTGTAGAGGTTGATAAAATCATGAGGGGCAATGGATAGGGTAAGTAGACAAGGTCTTTTCCCTGAGGTGGGGGAGTCCAAAACTAGAGGGCATAGGTTTAAGGTGAGAGGGGAAAGATTTAAAAGGGACCTAAGGGGCAACTTTTTCACACAGAGGGTGGTATGTATGTGGAATGAGCTACCAGAGGAAGTGGTGGAGTCTGGTACAATTACAACATTTAAAAGGCATCTGGATGGGTATATGAATAGGAAGGGTTTAGAGTAATATGGGTCAAATGTTGGCAAATGGGACTAGATTTATTTGGGATATCTGGTCAGCATGGACAAGTTGGACTGAAGGGTCTGTTTCTGTGCTGTACATCTCTATGACTCCATGACTGTAACATTAGATTAGCCCTCTGGATTACCCTTGATAGTGGCACTGTGTCACCCTTCCTCCATGCATGTATTAAAAAGACACTTAATTTATTTTTAAATTTTAAAATTCCAAATTTTAAAGACCAGTGTAGATGAAGTTTTGATAAATTATCAGAATCTAAGGAATATAGCTTTTGAGAGGGGGTGTGAATGAATCTTCAGCATTTTAAAACCTCAGCAGTCAATCTGTGATGCATTCAAGTGCAGCTGCAAACTGAAAACAACGAATCAATGGATTTCCCCGTGAAATAATCCATTAAAAACAGACCACATGGCAAAACAGCACACTTTCGGCCTGATCAAAAGGCTAAAGTCAAAAGGGGGCGATTTTAAAGGAGTGTCTTTGAGGATTAGGGAGACGTTTCCAGGGTGTAGGGCAATTGAAGTCAAGGCCAGCAATTGTGCATAAAAATGAAGTGAAGCATGCACAAGAATTCAAGTTGAGGGTTGTAGGGATGGAGATTACAGAGAGTGAGGGGAAAGACAAGACAGGAATTAAACACAAGGATTTGAATTTTAAAATCAAGTCATTGACAGATCAAGCTTCGATGTAGGTCTGCAAACTGATGGGTGAACAGGACTTGGTATAAATCAGGACTTAGACGGTAAAGTTTTGCATAACTTTTCTTTCAAGGAAATGAACAATCCTGACTCATTCTGTTGTAATCGCCCACTAACCATCTTCTCCAGATACTTTCTCATCTCTAGTATAACAACAAATCAACTGCTTGGTAAGACAGACTGAAAAGTAGCCAAAAGAAAACAAGAAATTGAAGCTTTTCGTCATGCACTCATCAAAATCAGGAGGCAAGAAACAGACTTGCTAAAAGGAACTCTATATAGCATAAGGGAGCATTGATTATTTGGGCCATCATTGATATAGAGCTAGAGCAACAGCTACCTGTCAATCATAATTCTCAGACTAGGCAGGTAGAATCTGTTTGGGCAGGTTGTTGCCATGGAGATGCAGCAGCGATTGGCTGTCTCCATGACCCCCTTTGGTATGAACAAATTCCTTTTGCCTGAATAAAACAGGCTCCTGTGTATTTATATATGTAACTCCTGCTGCATTATTGCACAGGACCCTGCTTTATGTAAGCAAAGGTGTTTGCACATACATTGCACCCTTTTCACAAAAAAGGGTTATGGAGCTATCCAATCACTGCTGTATTCCCATTGCAACACCCTGCCCTATCAGAATCTACCTGCCTGGACTGAGAATTAAAATGAACAGTTAACTATTCTTGTTGCATCTCCATGCCCATGATGGCCTAACTATCAGCACCCTCTTCTCATGCTGTATGAAATATGATGTGGAGGTGCCAGCGTTGGACCGGGGTGGACAAGGTCAGAAGTCACACGACGCCAGGTTGTAGTCCAACAGGTTTATTTGAAATCACAAGTTTTTGAGGTGCTGCTCATTCATCAAATCTCAAGGTGAAAAGTTTCAAATTCTTGCCTCCTTTTAGCAATATCTGAATCTCCAGTAGCAGTGCATGTACAGAGCATCTGCCTGTGTCTGTTCACATGGATCTTTGTGTCTTTGTCAATGTGTGTGTCTGTCTATGTTTATGTCTGTCCATGTGTGTGAGTCTCACAACACATGTTACATATGGGCCAATACACAAATTCATGCTGGAAATGATTCATGTTAGAATCTGTTATTTTTAGGTACTCTACTGGGAGCAGAAGACAGAGGACTTTGCTGACACAGAGCAGTTCAGTTGTTCTGTTTTGCCTTCGGGTGGCATTGTTTTAACAGTCCCAAACTAGAAACTCCACCGAGTCTGAATAATTTCTTTTTCTCAGTTTCAGACTTATCTCTTCTCACTGTGAGCCAGTGACAGCTCATTTTAATGACAAGAAGTCATTCAAATGTCTGTCGGAGATTGAAAATGGATCTCTCCCCAGAAATATTCAAGTAACTCTTTGTGCCATGGAAAATAACAATCAAACGTCTCATTCTTCAAGGTTTGTTATTATATGGACACCACTTAAAATAGAAGTAGAAAATGCCACAGAAGCAGAGGGGGAACCTATGAATCAGGAGCAGAAGGCCTTGCAGCCTCTTTTGTCTGTGTTATACCCAGATCCCAGACGAGTTTCCCCAGTTCAAGGTGAGAGAGATTCCATTTATTATCCTGTTTTCTTTTTGGCTGGCTGGCTAACCAGCTGGCTGCTAACACTCAGAGTGAAAGAATTTATTTATTTGTGAATTGGTGGTGACAATGGTATAGTTCTTTGACTGTGACTTTTATAATACACCAATGTTCAAACCCTAGTTAGTCCATATGGGTGCCTTCGTGACACACACGGAACCTCAGTCCCATTGTGCACACTGTTGGGCTCCTAATGGGCATGTAAGGCTATGAAAATTCACCAAGAATGCCCAGAATATGGCCATAGATTTTTGAAAACCAATCACAGGACCCTAAAAATGGGCCATGAGCAATTGCTAGTCTGCTGTAAACTCTGCAGGTCTAATAAGGAATTGATATTTCTTCAGGGATCTAGGTTTTATAGTGGAGAAGCAAAATAGATGATGTTTACATGCAAAATGCAACTTTTTAAACTACATTTAATTATGAACCTAAGCGTTTTGTAAAGATTTATGATTATTGCACAAAACTGTACAATTATTTAGAATTTAAAATGGCTTCTACAGGCTTGTTTGACTTTAGAGGCACTTTGTTTAAACCTAGTGTGAAGGTTTATTTTGGTAACAAGGTCAGTCTGTGACCCAGCACGTTAACTGTTTTGCTCTTGTTAATTTTTAAGCCAACTCAGCCATAACAATAACAATTAATCCCAAATTCTCATCCTTACACTGACGTGCTTTCACAGCTGGATATAATTTAGCCGGCATTGCCGATGATGAAGGGCAGGCACAGGTATGGGTAAAATTCAGGCAAATATTTATGGAACTGGGAGCATCAACCTTAAAATGTTTATGGAACTGAATATGTTTTCAAATACAATATTTACATTCTGTATAAATGCTTGAAAAAGCTTGTAATCATGTCAAGCTAGTTCTAGGTTTGATCTGGTTTTGGGTAGCCCACATTATGAAGTGGATTTTTTCTACACAGCCCACACTGTGAATAGGAGCTGTATTCCATGTGGAACTTGCTTCCTTGCCTGTTGGTCAGTAAGCAAGCGAGAACAGATCTCTGCCTAGTTGAGACCAGTCATATGAATGGAAAAATACAACCTCTCTGTCGAAGGAGTCGGTCTCTAGTCAGATTTCATGAGTTCACAGTCTCACAACTGTGCATGAATCAAAGAACTACACAATGCAAAAGGAGGACATTCAGCTCGTAATGTCTGTGCTGATCCTTTGAAATCCAGTTAGTCACACTCTCAGCCATTCTTTCCCTTAGCTCTTAAAATTATTTCCCCTTACAAAAAATTTAGCCAATTTCCTTTCGAAAGTTAGTATTAAATCACTTTCATACGCTTGCAGTTAGTAATTCCTGTTGTTTATGTCTCATGGTCAGAATGTCAGTAAACCACTTCACAGACGTGCAAATGATATCATTGCTGTATCATAGAATGTGACCTGAAGGTATAATGGTCTCGTACTCCATCTTGACTTGGACCGTTTGAAGCATGACATGTTACTAGAAGTATGCTGCTCTTTGTTGTATTCTAATAGCTTAATGTTAGCCCAAACACTTATGTACTTGTGAATGTAATGTTTCTACATTATAATTAGCTGGAACAAATATCTGCTGGATTCTTCAATACTGCAATTTCCACGCTTTTTTTATGCTGAGGAATAATATGAGCATTGCCACATCACAAAGAAAACACAGCTGGAGGCGAACTCACATCAATAACAACCAGCCATATATGAAAATGCAAATTTTGACGATAATCTTAAATCTGTTTATTGATCTCCTGTACAGAGTTTTGAACGCCTGGAACACACACCTCCTTCTGAGCCGGTGAGGTTGATGGAGGATACATGGAAAGACCATGTAAAGTGTGGATAGTTTCAGAGGAATACAACAATGTCATTATCTTGCACCATGTTGATTAATAATCCCCAAGGTCCCAATGATATATGCATTCATGAAGTGGCATTTAAATCAAACTGTCTGAGATACGAAACAAAGGATAGGTCATTTTGGACTGAGATGAGGAGGAATTCCTTCACTCAGATGGGACAAATCTTTGGAATTCTCTACCCCAGAAGCCTACAGAAGCTTAATCATTGAGTATATTTATGGCAGATTCTCTGGAGACTAATGACTGTAGGGGAAAACGGTATTGACGTAGACAATTAGCCATGATTTATTTGATTCATAAAGCTGACTTGACAGAGTGAATGGCCTAATCATGCTACTGTACCCTACATTCCCATGATACAGGACTAACTACAACAGGAAACAAACAAGACCAGCTTCATACTAGCTCCATTATACAGCAGGCACTTGACTCTTAAAATTTTTAGAAACTTGACCGAGTATTTTGCATACAGAAACACAACTTACATTTCCCACAGTGGCTTTGATGTTGCAGAACAGCTCAAGGTATTTCATTGGAATGTTATGTGATAAAATTTGACAACGAGTCTAGTGGGAAGGTATTAGGACAGGTATGCTTTGTGTATCAATCTAGGCCATTTTTACAGGACAGGAATCACTCTTCAACAAGTGATTCCAACCAGAAAGAAAGCAAGCGTTTTCATTTAGAAAGCACCTTTCAGGATGTCCTAGAATGTTTACAATCAATTAAGTACTTTTTGAAACATAATCATACATAGAAAATGCCTCAGCCCAGTTGCTCACAGCTCCCATAAACAGCAGTGTGATAATGGCTCAGTTGCTATGAATGTTGACTAGGATACCTGGGTTTAACGCTTCAGCAATTCCTTTTTTTTTTAACAGAATCTCAATTTAACATTTAATCTGAAAGACCAGGCAGAATTGGGCATGGTGAAATCTGTCTTGAATCACGGAATGGTGACTGAATCCCAAAATCAACAACTCAACAATCAATGCTCCACTCTTCATGAACCAGCCAGAGATACTGATCCATGTAACTTTTAACCTTTATCTTTTTTTTGGACTCATCTCCTATTCCTAATTTGTGTGTTTGCTGCATTTTTTTTTCTTACTTAGTAACATATAAACACACTTATTTGTTAGCTCAAGAAAGCCTGGCTAAATTGGCTCCTTATAAAATATACAAGCATTTGATCTGGAAGGAAGGCATTCACAGGGAATAGATCCTTGCTGGAAAAACTCAGCAGATCTGGCAGTATTTATGGACAGAGAAGCAGAGTTAATGTTTCAAGTTCAAAAACTGCTCATTGGAAGAATTCCATCGAAGATACTTTGTCCCGTGTAGTAATTGGATTGAGGTTGGCCAGGCAGATCTCATTGAGTATGAGTTCCCTGATTGGGCCTGTAACCTCGGCCAATGAGGGAGTCCTGGCTGACAGATATGAAAAAGAGTACCAGAGATTCTCTTCACTCTAGGGCCTAGCTCTCAACTACCTAGTCAGTCCATGTATTGTGCATGTGTAAATAAAGGGTGACTTGGTGACAGGATACCACCCTCCATGGAGTTATTTCAGCCACAAAACATTAACTGTTTCTATCTCCACAGGTGCTGCCAGGCCTGCCAAGTCTGTGGGTTTTTTTTAAATTTCAGATTTCCACCATCTACGGTATATTACTTTTTAAACTAACCTTGCTGTGACAACTGTTTGAGGGGTGACAGCTGAATAAAGAAGGGGAGTTAGTTCATCCCCCCTCACAGGAGAGCTTTAATATTTGGGGTATCAGTCTGGAACCTGAATAATATGGGGAACCTGGCTCAGGTCTGTTCATAACGGAGTCTGATTAACAGCCTTGTGATAGTGGGCAGGATTCCTGTGTTGGGCACGTCTGGTCCCCAGTTTAACTGGGGACACTTTTCCCCTCACAGCAGGAATCCAAAGAAGGCTCCTCCACTTGATTCTCCCACACACCCTCCCTTTCTATTATACCCACCGCAGCGGGTTCAATTAAATTTCACCCCTCTATTCTGGTTCTCCACTGTTCTTGTTAAGTATTTCAAACAAAGAACAAAGGACAATACAGCACAGGAACAGGCCCTTTGGCCCTCCAAGCCTGCGCCAACACATTTTGCCCTTCCATACTAAAACTGTCTTCACTTACAGGATTCGTATCCCTCCATTCCCTTCCTATTCATGTATTCATCCAGGTGCTTCTTCTTTCCAGTATTTTCTATTTTTATTTTGGACTTCTAGTAGTAATTTTTACTTTTGTTTTCACTTGTTTTGAAAGACTGCATCTTCTTCACGGTTTTAGGGAATAGAACATTGAATGATTAACATTGAGATATTTCTCACTGCACTATTCATACAGGACTATACTGAAGAGCTTTTACAAAAGAATTATCCCTTAGTTTCTACATTACAATTTACAACACTTCAAACTGACTTCATTGGCTGTAAAGTACTGTCCAGCAGACATGAAAGTCAGTAGATCAATGTGAATTCTTTTGTATTGAAATGCAAATTATAATTACCATTTCTTCACTCTTTCTTGAGTGTATGCTTGTTAGTAGGTTTTCAAAACTGTAATCATTTTAATTAATTGACTACATATTATTGAGCACTTCAAAACAATTGCGCATGATTCTGTGTTCTTAACAAAAACAAATTAGCTCAAACGTTCTCTTGAGAGGATTTAAACAGTTACGCCATTTTACTTGCCTTCAGAATAAATTGACAGGGGCCCTTTTTATGAACTGCCATAAGATTGCAGCTAATGAATGCTGTTACCCCAACTGTGTAAGATCAGAAGATAGTTCCAGGCACAAGATAGTGACTCACTTTCAAATTGCTTATGATATTCCTAGGTGCAGATAAACAGCACACTGTATGGTCTCATTGTCACAGCATTTTGTGAAGGGGCCATTGTTCAGATTTAGCCGTCTGGGGCTAGCCTGACTCAGCAAGTTCTGTGTAAAGTTTACATTGTTGCTTTCCATCAGGGAAGCTGAATTCTTCTGTATTTACAAAACGAGGTCAGAGTAGTTCAGAAGGAAAGAGATTCAAACATTGTTTGGAAACAGGAATCCCATCCCAAGTCCAGAAGTTCTATTCTGGGGCTTATGGATCATTTTCATGCACGGCTCTGTTCTAACACTGGGATCTACAGTCTCCTGGGATGACTTGGTTCAGTCATCACATGCACAATGCAGAGTGAACTACCTCTTTAACCTAGAAAGAACCAGAAAAATTCCATAAAGACCATTGAGTCTATAAATAATCCATCAATATCTACAACAAACTGACCATTTCATTGACAGCATTATTAAAACACTCATCGCAGGAACAGAGGAATGCCAGATGTAGGCCACTCAGCCCTTTGAGTCTGCTTCACCAATTGATAAGATCATGGCTGATTTGAATGGTCTCAACTCCATTTTCATGTCTGTCCCCCATAATTCTTGATTCTCTTGTTGATTAAGAATCTATGTTGAATACACTCAATGACCCAATCTCTTCCACTGGCAGAGGGAGAGAATTTTATGATCTCAGCTACCCCCACCACCCCCCCAGCCAAATCCTTCCCTGATATTTTAGTTCTTCCTTAATCAATTACCCTTCCCATGAATTTCTTCCTGGAATTGATTTTGCCTCTCTCAGCAAATCCCCATCCTTACAAAACATTACAGCACTCTCTCTCAATGTTGTCCCTTCCGTTAATTTCCTATCCTGCAAAGCCTCCCTCTTGCAATTTAGCATTACCCTCTCACGATTTCCCAAGCTTTGGGAAGTAAGGGATCAATGTAAGTAATGCAACTGATGTTGCAATCAAGACATGAAGAGAATGGTTTGAGAAGGAGCCTGAGAAAGAAGAGACAGAGTTGGAATGCCTGTGCTATGCATACTGTGCTGGTAACTGCTAGAGTAGAGCAATTGAAACAGTGCTAAGAGGACTGGGGACAAACTAACACAGACAAACCATGGTCTAGAAGCTGTTGTACATGTTAAATGGTCAGTATTCCATTGAAACACATGCACATGTTATCAGCACCAGATTATAGCGTGTGACCTGAGGGTATTCAGGTCTAATAAACACTCTCTTACTTGGGATCACTTGAAATGTGAGATTTCGATTTAGATTTTGAGTTTATTGTCATGTGTACTCAAATATTGCGTAAAGAGTACAGTGAAAAGTGTACAATGTCGCTACACACGACGCTATCTTAGATACAAAGTACCCAGATACAAAATCTTAGTTACGGAAAAAAAGAAATAAATTAGAAAGAATAAAGCAAGAAATAAAGTTAAAATGAGAAACATTGCAGATAACAAGCATGGGGCTGGATGAACACAGCAGGTCAAGCAGCATCATAGGAGCAGGAAAACTTGACGTTTCGGGCCTAAACCCTTCATCAGAA
>JAHRHZ010000020.1:13395628-13426516 GCA_024137785.1 Ginglymostoma cirratum
AAACCATCATCTCCCAAACCATCCACAACCTCATCACCTCAGGTGACCTCCCACCCACCGCCTCCAACCTCATCGTTCCCCAGCCCTGCACCGCCCGCTTCTATCTCCTTCCCAAAATCCACAAACCTGAATGCCCTGGTCGACCCATTGTCTCCGCCTGCTCCTGCCCCACCGAACTCATCTCCACCTACCTAGACTCCATTTTCACCCCCTTGGTCCAGGAACGCCCTACCTACGTCCGTGACACCACCCACGCCCTCCAGCTCCTCCAGAACTTCCAATTCCCCAGTCCCCAACACCTCATTTTTACTATGGACGTCCAGTCCCTATGCACCTGTATTGCCCATGCAGATGGCCTAAAGGCCCTCCGCTTCTTCCTGTCCAGCAGAACTGACCAATCCCCCTTCACTGACACCCTCATCCGCTTAGCCGAACTCGTCCTCAACCTCAACAACTTTTCTTTCAATTCCTCCCACATCCTACAGACAAAGGGGGTGGCCATGGGTACCCGCATGGGCCCAAGCTATGCCTGCCTCTTTGGAGGTTACGTGGAACAATCCCTCTTCCGTACCTACACTGGCCCTAAACCCCACCTCTTCCTCCGTTACGTTGATGACTGTATCGGCGCCGTCTCGTGCTCGCACAAGGAGCTCGAACAGTTCATCCACTTCACCAACACCTTCCACCCCAACCTGAAGTTCACCTGGACCATCTCCAACACTTCTCTCTCCTTCCTGGGCCTCTCTGTCTCCATCTCGGGTAACCACCTAGAAACCGTTGTCCATTTGAAGCCCACTGACTCCCACAGCTACCTGGAGTACACCTCCTCCCACCCACCTTCCTGCAGAAATGCCATCCCCTATTCCCAATTCCTTCGCCTCCACCGCATCTGCTCCCAGGATAAGACATTCCACTCCCGTACATCTCAGATGCCCTCATTCTTCAAGGACCGCAACTTCCCCCCACAGTGGTCGAGAACGCCCTTGACTGTGTCTCCCGCATTTCCCGTAACTCATCCCTCACACCCCGTCCCCGCAATAATAACCAAAAAAGAATCCCCCTCGTCCTCACGTACCACCCCACCAACCTCCAGATCCAACGCATCATCCTCCGACACTTCCGCCATCTGCAATCTGACCCCACCAACAAAGACATTTTTTCCTCCTCACCCTTATCTGCTTTCCGGAGGGACCACTCCCTCCGCGACTCCCTCGTCCGCTCCACACTCCCCTCCAGCCCCACCACACTCGGCACTTTTCCCTGCAACCACAGGAAGTGCTACACCTGCAAGAATGACTACATTTCACTTGCTGAGCAGATTACCCAATCCACACAAAGACCAAGATATTCCCCTTGACCCAAATGTTGACGATTTAGACTATGAAGTTGAAAAAGAGTTGCAAAAGATCATTATTCAAGGATGGCCCGATGGCATTAAGGAAATTTCTAAGGTGGTTTATTAACTTTGGCAGGAATGAACTTAGTACATCACTGTTTCTTTTCAAGGGTAAACAAGTCCTCATACCCAGACCACAATGCCAAGATATAATGTCCATGTTACACCGGGGACACTTTGGGTGTTGAGCACACAAGATGGCTACCATGTGAGTCTGTGTACTGGGCAGGGATGGAATATCAAGATATTCAATCATTCGTGAATGCATGTGAGGCATGCTACATGTATCTACCCAGCAACAGAGGGAGCCTCTACATCCACATGATGTTTCATCCACTTCTTGGACTGAAGTAACAACAAACCTACTCACAGTGCATAGGACAGTTAGGTCCTTGTTACAGGTTTCCTCTCTAAATTTCCTATTGTTCAAACACTTAACAACACAATGAGCATGACCGTCATGGACACAAATGACTACTATTTTCAATTTTGCCCTGGAACAGATAATGTCTGACAATGGACCACAATGCAGAATCATACCATTTCAAGATGTGTGTATTAAATGGGGAGTGGCCCATATCACATCATCACCCGACTATCCATGCTCACACTGTCTAAAAAAACAATTGGTACACATATCTAATCAATGATCCTGTGTTGAGTAACAAAACAAGACTTTTGCGTTTCATCACCACATTTTCATGCAACAGATTACCATCTCCAGCACGACTTATGCAGAAAGGGCAAGTGAAAACAACATTCAGCAATGAATTATCTAATCATTTTAAAATACAGAACATTACTCTTCAAAGACAAAGAAGAATGAAAGAGATACACAACAAGCGAGCAGGTAAACATTTACCAAACTGCACTAGGCAAAATGTGTGAGAAATGCAAATACTTTGATACCAGCAAAGGTTTCCAAAGGTTGCAACCAGTCTAGATAATATGAAGTCATTACCAATCATGGTGCTACACTGCAAAAGAACAGAACTCTGCTCAGACCACAGTATGACACAGCAATCGTGTATAATTATTAAGTTGAAAATACATGCTTATGTACAACCGTGCGCATCTGATTGGGATCTTTAATCTTTGGGAAAAAGGGAGGTGTTGAGTTATATCTCATGGTTAATATGTCAGCATTTCATAGTCTATATGTCAGAACACTGGTGTGAGATAACTTAAAGCATGACACGCCGCAAGAAGCTTGTTCTTCTGCTGTAATCGAACAGTTTAATCTGAGCCCAGCCACCATGGCGGGCACAGTAGCTCAGTGGTTAGCACTGCTGCCTCACAGTGCCAGGGATCTGGGTTTGATTCCACCCTCAGGCAACTGTCTGTGTGGAGTTTGCACATCCTCCTTGTGTCTGTGTGGGTTTCCTCCGGGTGCTCCGGTTTCCTCCCACAGTCCAAAGATGCACAGGTTGGTGGTTTGGTCATGCTAAATTTCCCATAGTGTTCAGGGATGTGTAGATTAGGTGAGTTATAGGGGGAATGGGTCTGGGTGGGATGCTCTGAGGGATGGTGTGGACTTGTTGGGCCGAAGGGCCTGTTTCCACACTGTGATTTAGATCTGCCTGAGAACATAATATTGTATAAATAATTCAGCTGTATTAAATGTCCTTTGGATCTTTCAATGCCACGTTATCCACACCTTCTTTCTTATGTTACGAGGGATAAGCATTTCAGCACTGGTTAACATACCTGCTGGAGAAAAAACCCACATCATAAGTCTCTTCCGTAGTCACTAAAACATCCCCAGCCCCCCTCAAATATTCCTCCGGGTATCTTTCTGATGCTACCCTCTTTTTAATATTTCCAACCCCCACCTCTGGATTGCACCCATCTCTGACCATTGCCTGCCATTTTCATTCTCTCTCTGAGGCCTAGCTAGTGATCGATAAAGTTTTAGCGCAACTTCATCATTTTTTTCTGGATAAAACACAGGATACCCTGTGCACAGATTTGATATGATAAGTTCAGAAGAGGTTTCTCCTTGACAGTTATTGGGTGAAAGATTCTGGTCCTGACCTTTGTGGCGCAGGAAGGTGATGGTGGGGGGGTTGGGTGTTGAGAGATTTATCTGTGATGCTATAAAAGCTAATGCAGGCAGTCTACATTTAAATAAGTGTTCAGCAGACAGTTAAAGGATGTCAGGATTCCTTCCCCATGATGAGTGTCCCCACTTTGTCCCATTCTTTAAAATAAACTTGCATCTCATCTGCTCTCCAGTTCGGAGTTACTCCATATGGATGAAGTGTGCACCCGTACAGTGTTGCCACCTGCCCCCCTTAAGCAGCTGCTTTCAGGCAGGAATGTGAGGCTTGCAATGTGGGATTGGCATTGCATTTCTGAAATGAAGTGTGCTGTATTTCCTACTATATATGCTCCTGTGGGAGAGGCCCATCCATCTCCTTGTCTATTCCTAACGGGGCAAACCTCCATATAGAACAGAGAGATTATCTTTCAGTGTTTGCAGCCATTCTGTACGCATTCCAAGCAGGCCAGTTTTGTCAAGTAGTAACTTGGAGTGGGGCCTTCACAACTACTTGGCTTGAACAGCCTGCACGTGCAGATGTTCCATGTTATAACCCCACAGGCAAAATCTTCCGGTCCTGAAGGAGGCAAGGTTGACTTCTGTGAGGGATGGTCCATTACAAACCTACCCACTTCACTAATAATTCAGCCCCTTTGAAATGGCCAGTTAAGGACTACTTCTAGCCAGTTGGAAGTGGGTCAGTTGACAATCAGTCTTCCTGGATGGCAAATCTGTGCAGGTTGCTTAAGGCCCACGGATGGTGGGGTGAGGGGTCTCAATCAAAGGCACTCATTAGCTGATGGAGATAATGTACATACATCCACCCAGGGTGTTGGCCACTGACGGTCACCCACTCCCCACCCTAGTTCTGACTGCCCCTAGACCTTGGCCAACATGACACCCATAAATGTCTCTTACTCTCCCCCCATCACAAATTACCTACCTTCTCTCCTGTGTCCTCAGATTCTGTCTTTGGTCTCCCTGGCAGCAGCCACCTCTTTGGCACTGCCAAGTGGGAAAACTGCCGGCCTCTGATTGGCTGCCAGTTTCTGTCGGGAGGAACTTGATTCCTGACAAAGGTCCCATTGTGTCCTTCTGAGTGCCTGATGGGTGGGAGATATGGTGGGACTTCCTCCTAAAAATCAGCACAGCTCTCTCAATGTTATTTCAGGCAGCCTGCCAAACTCAGAATATTCTGCCTGTTTATATTCCAATTATCAATAAGAAAGTAGCAACTTTGAAGCGCATGATCCCTGTTCCTCATTCATAGAATAACCATCTGGTCAGGCCAGTGGCTTTTTTTTGAAGTGCCATTTGGATGGAGAAGTGTGTGTGCCTCATGTCACGTGACTCTGGCAGACCAGAAAGGAAATTTGCACGTGGTTGCTATTTCATTCAAACCCCTCTTTCATGCAAAAAAATGCATGCATTATCACGCACATTTTGAATTATCCAAGTTGCCCAACAAGAACAACAATGGTTGTTCCTATGTATTAACAGTTTGTTATTCATGTTAGTCTCTGCATATGCACTGCATACATTGTCGTTAAATTGCATTGATATCTTAATGGCATGCACATACGCTGTTGTTGGCTGTTCATCTGGGTGATGAACCTTTCCAGAGGTATGCCGGTCGCATGTCATTTATTATTACATGGTACCTATTGTTCCATTTTGGTTGTTGGGTTGCTGTGGACCTCTGGGTCTAATGCTTGACCTGTCAACTGTGCAAATGTTGAGTGTGCCTCTTTCTGACAGCTGCTTGCAGCAAGGAAACACCTTCTCCAGTTGTACAAATATGCCTGCAATTGTCATTGTACATCTACTCAATCATTTACACCACGTATGATCACGGTGACGATTGCTCTGTGGACATTCAGAGTTGCCACTTGAACTGAGTTTTGTTGAGAGCGTTGAAAGTTTGTACCCTGACTCGCTCTCCAATGGTCAACTCTGGCAATGATTTAGCAATTTTTTCAAAATAAAGTTTGACTTTCTGCCATTTACATCTGTTTTTGTCATTCACGTCTGTTACTATTTCTGGCTTCAGGAGCTGTTTTGGTGTTAGGAGAGCAATTTGGGTACATTGTGGCATTAGTCTTTATACTGGACTACTCTCCGTGCCTTCAGTAGATGTGTTTCTCCACACAAGGATCGCCTGGTGTATGTCTGTGCTGGATTTGCTTGATTTCTTCATGATTCCATTATCAATTTTTACAGCTACCTCAGCCTTTCCATTTGACTGAGGATAGTGTGGAGATAACATGTGGGGTTGAATTTCCAAGGCATTTATGAAGCAACTGATTTCTTCACTCAATAACTGAAACCCATTGTCACTCATTACAATGTCAGGAATGCTGTAACATCTGAAACATGATGTTCCTTTTATTTGATAATCTCAGCAGGTAGTAACTGAAATCAACTGACCCACCTCCCAGTAATCAGAAAGGTGGTACACAGTGACAAGATAGTCATAGAGTCACACAGCATGGAAACAGACCCTTCGGCCCTACTCATCCATGTCAACCAGGTTTCATGAACTGAACTAGTCCCACTTGCCTGTGTTTGGCCCCTATCCCTCTAAACATTTCCTATCCATGTACCTGTCCAAATGTCTTTTAAATGTTGTAGTTGTACCTGCATCTACTGCTTCCCCTGGCAGCTCATTCCATACACGCACCACCCTCTGCGTGAAAAAGTTGCCTCTCAGGCCCCTTTAAAATCTTTCCTCAATTACCCTATACATATCCCCTCTACTTTTAGACTCCCCTACCTCAGGGAAAAGACATTGGCTAGTCACCTTATTTATTCCCCCCTTGATTTTATAAACCTTTATAATGTAACTCTTCAACCTCCTGCACTCCAGTGAAAAATAGTCCCAGCCTATCCAGGCTCTCTTTATAAATCAAACCTTCCAGTCTCATTAACATCCTCGCAAATCTGGTTTGCACCTTTCCAGTTTAATAATAGTCTTCCTATAGCTGGGCGGCCAGAATTGTATGCAGTACCCCATATGTGGCCTTGTCAATGTCTTGTACAACTGCAACATGACATCCCTACTCCTAAACTTAATGCTGTGACCAGCGAAGGCAAACGTGCCAAATGCCTTATTCACCACCCTGTCTACCTGTAATGCCACTTTCAAGGAACTAATTACCTACACCCTTAGGTGTCTCTGTTTGACAACACTTCCCAGAGCCCCACCATTAATCGTATAAGTCATGTCTTGATTTGTCTTACTCAAGTCCAACACGTCGCATTTATCTGAATTAAACTCCATTCGCCATTCGTCAGCCCACAGGCCCGGTTGATCTAGATCCCATTGTACTCTTAGATAACCTCCTTCACTGTCCACTAAACTTCCAATTTTGGTGTCACCTGCAAACTTACTATCCAGGCCTCCTATATTCTCATTCAAATCATTTACATAAATGATAAACAACAGTGGACCTGAGCACCAATCCTTGCAGCACACCGCTGGTCACAGGCCTCCAGTCTCAAAAACAACCCTCAACCGTCACCCTTTGTCTCCTACTGTCAAACCAATTTTGTATCCAATTAGCTAAATCTCTCTGGAACTCATGTGATCTAACCTAACTATGCAGAACTTTGTCAAAAGCCTTGCTAAAGTCAATGTAGACTACATGTACCACTCTGCCTTCATCTATCTTCTTAGTCACCTCTTCAAAAATCCCAATCAAGTTTGTGGAACATGATTTCCCACACAAAAAGCCATCCTGACTATTCTAATTAATCCTTGCCTTTGCCAAGGCATGTTTCTTAGAATCCCATCTAACAATGTACCCACTACTGACGTTAGGCTACACATTCCGTTCCTGCCAGTTTCACCTATGGTCTGTCTGGATGTCATGTGTCTTCAGTGGCTCTTCAAATTTCTTAGCTTTGTACTCAGTACAGGCACTTCACTGGCTTATGTGGTCCTTGAACTCATTACTCACGTTTGACCAGTACGGCGCATCTCTTGCCTTCCTTAGACTTGATTCGATTCCCTGAAGGCTTGTCTGAATGTGCTTTAGCATCCCTTCTCCAAACTCCTCAGGATCAATGGCTTTATTTCCTTTATGCAAGATTGCTATCTTGGGCTGTCAATTCACCTCTATCTGCCCAATACTCAATGCACAGGTGTGTGCTTGATGCTCTCGGGCTACACCTTTATCACTACTTCTTGCAACACATGGAGAGTTGCATCTCGTTGGTTAATTCACCTTATTTGAGCAAGATGCTTGTCTGTTACCGTTAATGTCCGTTTGGTGATGACTTCCAGAACATGACAAGCTGCTGCTGCACATTGAGTCTAGAACATTTCACACACTCTTGTACTTCACTGTACTTTCATCATTGGGAGACCTGAAAACCTAGAATTAAGAGTCACTGTTCAAAAACCATGTGGCGTCCATTTAAAACAAGATGGGATGAAATGTTTTCTGTCACAGCATCATGATTCTTTGGAACTCTCTTTCTGAGATGATGATGAAAGTAAAGTGTTTGGATATTTTGAAAGCAGAGGTAGATAAATTATTGTTAAGCAAGGGGGATGAGAGATTATCAGGAATAGGGAAGAATATGGATTTGAGACCATAATCATATCAGCCGTGAATTTACTGATTGATGGAACAGGCTTGAGGGATGAATAACTTCATCCTGCTCTAATTTGGAAATTTGTATCAAACAAAAACAGAAATTGCTTCAGTTCTGAAGACATTGACTTTGCTTTCTTTCCACAGACGCTGCAGGATGATCTCAGTTTCTCCAGCAATTTCTGTATTTGTGTGTTTTAGATCTCCAGCATCCACAGCTGTTTGTTCATTATATTTGGAAGCTTGTATCTTCATCTGGAGCTACGGTTATGCCAAACAGTATGTGCAACCACCTGTATCTCCCAAAGGACATTCAGAATGTAATTAGAAAGCTACTGCTTTTATCCAGCTTCAATTGCAAGTAACCATCCTTCACATTCTCAGATAGTGAAGACTTTCGCTTTTCTTTCTTTGTATGGCTGACAATATTGTCATGAGACCTCTTCAGCACTAGATCCCTTTGGTTAATGTATACTCTCCACTCTTCAGGTTGTCTCCATGCTGCTTATCAGTTCTGTAGGAACATCACTTTCTTGACTACTCCCTCCTTTTCCAACTCTTCGATCTTATCTTTCAGGCTAGACTTGTGAGCAGATCAAACCTTCCTTGGCAGATGCTGAATTGGTCTTACACTCTCATGTAATTGGAGATGATACTCTCCTGAAAGACAATCTAACCCTGTAAAGACATCATTGAATTCCTCTAGGATTTGTTCCATGGCCAATAATTAAATATGTTGCACAAAGACCACTTTTATTTTTTTGGACTGTAGACTTAAAAACAGGAATGGATATTGGTATAAATCAAGACACTATTGAAGAAGATATTGCTAGGGGGTTGATGGCCTCGTGGTATTCTCAGTGGACTGTTAATCTAATGACTCAGGTAATGTTCTGGGGAGAGATAGTAGGAACTGCAGATGCTGGAGAATCTGAGATAACAAGGTACAGAGCTGGAACAACACAGCAGGCCAAGCAGCATCAGAGGAGCAGGAAGGCTGACTTTCTGGGCCTAGACCCTTCTTCAGAAATTGGGGAGGAGAAGGGCTTTCTGAAATAAATAGAGAGGGGGGGAGGCAGATAGAAGATGGTTAGAGGAGAAGATAGGTGGAGAGGAGACAGACATGTCAAAGAGGCCGGGATGGAGCCAGTAAAGGTGAGTGTAGGTGGGGAGGTAGGGAGGAGATAGGTCAGTCCAGGGAAGATGGACGGGTCAAGGGGGGCGAGATGAGGTTAGTAGGTAGGAGATGGGGGTGAGGCTTGAGGTGGGAGGAGGGGATAGGTGGGAGGAAGGACAGGTTAGGGAGGCGGGATGAGCTGGGCTGGTTTTGGGATGCGGTAGAGGGAGGGGAGATTTTGAAGCTTGTGAAGTCCACATCGATACCATTGGGCTGCAGGTATCCCAAGCGGAATATGAGTTGCTGTTCCTGCAACCTTCGGGTGACATCGTTGTGGCACTGCAGGAGGCCCAGGATGGACATGTCATCTGAGGAATGGGAGGGGGAGTTGAAATGGTTCACGACTGGGAGGTGCAGTTGTTTAGTGCGAACCGAGCGTAGGTGTTCTGCAAAGCGGTCCCCAAGCCTCCGCTTGGTTTCCCCAATGTAGAGGAGGCCACAACGGGAACAGCGGATGCAGTATACCACATTAGCAGATGTGCAGGTGAACATCTGCTTGATGCGGAAAGTCTTCTTGGGGCCTGGGATGGGGGTGAGAGGAGAGATGTAGGGGCAGGTGTAGCACTCCCTGCGGTTGCAGAGAAAAGTGCCGGGTGTGGTGGGGCTGGAGGGGACTGTGGAGCGGACAAGGGAGTCCTGGAGAGAGTGGTCCCTCTGGAAAGCAGATAAGGGTGGGGAGGGAAAATGTCTTTGGTGGTGGTCGGATTGCGGACTTCGCAAGCTTCAAAATCCTTCCTCCCCCTACTGCATCCCAAAACCAGCCCAGCTCGTCCCCGCCTCCCTAACCTGTCCTTCCTCCCATCTATCCCCTCCTCCCACCTCAAGGCCCAACCCCATCTCCTACCTACTAACCTCATCCCACCTCCTTGACCTGTCCCTCCTCCCTGGACTGACCTTTCTCCTCACTACCTCCCCACCTACACTCACCTTGACTGGCTCCATCCCCGCGTCTTTGACCTGTCTGTCTCCTCTCCACCTATCTTCTCCTCTATCCATCTTCTATCCACCTCCCCCTCTCTCCCTATTTAGTTCAGAACCCCCTTCCCCTCCCCCATTTCTGAAGAAGGGTCTAGGCCTGAAAAGTCAGCCTTCCTGCTCCTCTGATGCTGCTTGGCCTGCTGTGTTTATCCAGCTCTACACCTTGTTATCTCTAATGTCCTTGGGACCTGGGTTCAAATCCAGCAAAAGCAGATGGTGCAATTTGAATTCAATAACTAAGAATCTGGAATGAAAAGTCTAATGATGATCATTGGGGAAAAATCCATCTAGTTTGCTAATGTTCTTTGGAGAGGGAAACGGCTATCTGTACCTGGTCTGGCTTACATGTACCTCCAAACCCACAGCAATGTAGTTGACTCTTAAACTGCCCGCTGGGCAATTAGGGATGGGCAATAAATGCTGCCTAGCCAGTGACATTCTCATCCTACAAATGATTTTTTTTAAAAAAGTTTACAGGAACACATTGTGAGTTGTGTGTACAATGTTATCACGTTCAAACAATGGAGGCAGATATTTGATAACTCAGTTCTATGGTCTGTGTCCAGGGGCAAGTTTGCCCGGTCACAGATGGTTGATTGGTTTTTCATTCAGTACCAGTTGTGTGTGTTCGGGAGCACTCAGTATAGTGTCAACTTATTGATTAGTTCCTGGGAGAGTGGCTATGGCTTTGCTTTTGGACAATTGACACATTTAGCTTGTGAAAGTGTAAACATCCGTCTTGCTGTCCCCAGTGTGTGTGGGAGTAAGAAAATCCCAAACAGCTGGATAATCACTCTGCAATATCGCTTCCTGAAAGGAGAAAGGAAAAAACCACCAGCAGAGGCACTGAAAGGCAAATCCTCAATGGGGACCTGAAAGGTTGAGAATTGGTCCATAAATTTGTGTCATTAAAAGTCAAAAGGACTCAGAAGGTAACTAAAAGAAAACATTTCATTGACACCTTTCCAGACTGCTGCCAGAACTGTGCTTCACTGATTTTCTTTTCAATCCTTCACCACTGGCGATATTTATGTTTTGTTTTGTCTTTTTTATGTATGTATCCATGTGTGTGGGAACCTTTTAAAAGTGATAGAATTCAGGTTTTAAGTTGTGTTTCTTTTCTTCCACCAATTAAAAACAATCTGCAATAAATAGCTGTATTCCTGCGAAGCACATAAACCTAATGCATATTTTCTTTAACCTGGTTTAACATTTATCAGTCAGGTAAACTTAGGACTTTGGATGGTTTGATTTAAACCTTTTCATATTTGTGAAGACTCGTGGGGCTTGATTTCCAGCACATCACCACAGTGAGTCCTGACAAATGTGATAAATTTCCCTTTAGAAACATAAAAAGTTGCCAGACCAAGCCTAGACTTGTTCCGGCTGAGATGAGTAGTTTTTGCTTGCTGTCTATAATCTGGAATGCCAGATGTTCATTTATTTTATAGCGCAGGACTCACAGGGTATTTTGTCCTCTCGGTACAAGTGTGGTGACGTCATAAATCTTTAAACTCACTCTCAATTCGGGGTTGCCACAATGAGCCAATTTGCACAGATCTGTGAAGGTCATAATTCTGTATGAGGCACCAGTGTCTATCTGACTTTTCATGTTGTCATGTGAGCAGATGAGAATGCCAAAGTGCTTATGGGTACATTGAAGTTTTAATTCCAACACATGCTTTTTTTTGAATAGAGGACTGCTTTATCTGAAAGACAACACCTCTAAAACTGTAGCATTCCCTCAGCACTGCCCTCACAATGACGGTTAATATAATGTGTTCCAGACGCTGGGATGGGACTTGAACTCAGTGTCCTCTGACTCAGAGGGACTGATGGATTACCCACCCCTTCATCAGCAATATGAAGTCAGCAACTAGTTAAAGAAATGCCTACAAGTGAAGAAACATCTTTATCTTTCACCCCACTCCACACAAGACCCCTCGGACAAATACCGGATTGTTCTTGAACTCTGTCTTGGAAATTAGTTACAGAAATGATCAGAAATGAACCTCAAAATTATTGTGTTTATATTTGTCTTTTGGCCAAAAATATTTATTGAAACAGGGAGTGCGTCTGGAGTGGTTATTGAAGCTAGTGGTGTGAAGGGATTGAGCCAACTTGGTGGTTCATCTCTGGTAATTGAAGTGACTTGTTCATCTCTTCCAACACAGTCATGTCAACCCAAACCACTTCCCTCCTCTGATGGCCTTATCTTAAACAAACCCATTTGTGTAAAGGGCGATCAAAAATTAGGCAATCTATTGGAATTAAGCAAAATAAACTGCTTGGGTATTCAATACAATTTGCCAACTTTAATTCCCACTTCTGGAACAGCTGGAGCTTCTAATGATCACCACCCCTTGTCAAGGATTGTTTAAAGATTAGCATTGTTGCTGAGTAATGATTACCAGACCTTGGGCAGGATTAGAGCAGTCCGTGTTTTATTTGGCACAGGGACCAGAGACAGGATTTCAAACAGCCCTGAACTGCATAATTCACTTTCAAATGAAAACAAAAATGCACAGTCACATTCACTTCTGAACTGCAGCCAACTGTCATGCTGAGTGAACGCTATCATAACAATCAGCAAAACAAAACTTAAATGGATAATAAAACAACCATCTGTGGGCGCTGGAAATCTGAAACAAAAACAGAAAATGGCTGGAGAAACTCAGCAGGTCTGGCAGCAACTCTGGAGAGAAAGCAGAGTTAACATTTTGAGTGCAGTGACACTCCATCTTGCCCAAAGCAGCAAGGGAACACCATCACCTGCAAATTCCTATTTATAAAATGCTGTTCCCCTTCACCATTGGTATTTCTTGCAAATGTCCTATTGAGGGTCAGACAAAATAATTCAACCAAATGTATCTTTTTACCAGCGATAAAGTTTCAAAGGGATCAAATGTGTCACCCAATGATAGCTAATTACTGGGAGATGATTAACTAAATTTCCATTCATGTGTTTTGAACATGCAGTCTCTACCAACTTAAAGAGATGGGAGATCTATTTAGAGAGTAAGGAAAATTATTCTTTTGGGAATCATTTTTGAAACTAGGCCCAACCATCTTCGGCTGCTTCATCAATGCCCTATCACCATAAGGTCAGAAGAATGCATGTTCACTGATGATTGCACAATGCTCAGCACCATTCATGACTCATCAGATACAAAAGCAGTCCGTGGCCAAGTACAGCAAGACCTGGACGACATCCAGACTTAGGCTGATATTTGGAAAATAACATTCATGCCGCACAAGTGACAGGCAACAACCATCTCCAACAAGAGTGAATTTAACCATTTCTCCTCGGCATCCGATGACATTTCTATCATTGAAATCTTCTCTACCAGCATCCTATGGGTTACAATTGATCAGAAACTAAACTGTGTATATATACATTTATATATATATGCACACACATATTGTAGCTACAAGAGCAGGCCAGAGGCTACAGATCCTGCAGCATGTAACTCACCTCCTGACTCCCCAAAGCCTGTTCTAAGGCTCTACAAAAAACAGGGCAGGAGTGTGGTGGAATGCTCCCCACTTGCCTGGATGAGTGCAGCCCTAGCAACATTCAAGAAGCTTGACACCATCCAGGACAAAGCAGGCACTTGATAAGCAACACATCTTCAAGCATTGCTCCCACCACCACCGATGCTCAGTAGCAGCAGTGTGTCTTATCTACAAGTTGCACTGCACAAATCAAGGCTCCTGAGCATCGCCTTTCAAACCCATGACTATACGTTCTAGAAGGACAAAGGCAGCAGATAAATGGGAACGCCTCCACCTACAAGTTCCCCTCAAAGCCACCTACCATCCTGACTTGGAATTATATTGCTGCTCCTTCATTGTCGCTGGGTCAAAATCATGGAACTCCCTCCCTAACAGCATTGTGGGTCAACCTACAACATACAAACTACAACCTTCTCAAGGGCAAATAGGTTCGGGCAGTAAATGCTGACCCAGCCAGCAACGACCATACTCCATGAATGAATTTTAAAAATTGCTGCTTTATGTCAGACGATTGGATTTACCATTTTGGAGACTACCTACCAGATCCTTCCCACCTGCCCAGAGTCTTGCTTCCTCCGCACAGAATTAACCTTGAAGTGCAAGCAATGGGGATGAGACTGATGTCCAGCTCCTTCTGCAGCCTTTGCACGGACATTCTGGACAGCAATGAGATTTGTTGAGGTTCATCCCAAGCAGCTTTGTGACTCAGCACTCTGGCTCTGCCGGCTGTTCCCGGCACACACACCAAGACAAATGTCTACAGTGATGAGAGAACCAGCAACTCGGTGAGAGATGCTTCCTGGTGCACCTGAAACCTGCTGGTCTTTCCAGTGAATACAGTTGTCCTCAACCCAGCAATTAAGACTGGCACGCTCCAAGCTCAGGACTAAGTGCTGAGGGCTGCAATAAAGCTTGGGGCAGTCACTACGGAAACGGAATGGGGAATGGCTACAGTCTAAGGTGGTACATGATACACAGAGGGGTTGGAGATGGTAGAACCCTTTGGGATGTATTACTGACGTGGATTGTATCCAATCACAATCATGTTTACTGACATTATATTGAGGCACTTCAGAATATGACATGCTGTATTGAATTTTATTGCACTCCCTGTAATTTTCAATGTTAAATATTTGGGACGTACTTGTGTAAATTCAAGAGTTGCAGAGTTACACAATGGAAGTTTGTTTCAAAACACTTTCCCAATGAAACAATGAGATGTAAAGAGGCGATATGAAACTGAGATGAGACGTATTGACTGTACCTGATTTTCTCAGTTCACCTTTGAACACTTTGTGTGTGTGTGTTTTTTTTTAAGTAAGTAAAAGGAGTAACTTTTAAGAAATTGCTCAGAGGAGGAAAGCAACCAGGGAGCTAATGTGAACATATTCAAGATTATTCAAAACTCATTCAGGGATCCAATTCATTTTTAAGGCACACAATAAAGAGAAAGGAAATCGTTGCGACTTATATTGAAAGGCCCCATTTGGCCTACACAACTGTCCAGGGTGTCTCATGGGCAATAGTTATTCCTCAATCAACATCACCAGGAGATAAATTCGTTGATCATTATTAATTGCTACTTTCAGGATTTTACTGCGTGCAAATTGGTTTCTGTGTTTCTCCAATTTACAACATTGACTCCTGTTTGGAAAGTGCTTCATTGGCTGCGAAGCTCTTTGGAACATCCCTAGGTGGCAAAGGTGCTAAATAAATGCAAATTGATCCTTTGTTAATCTGAGTATATATTTTAACTGTGTCAGTGAGTAGCAGCTGTCACAAAAGGATGGAGTGTTTTGTTTGAAACAACTGAACATTTCCAATGCATATTGTCCTCAGAAAATGAAACTAATTTCCCTTAAAGCCTAATTAGTATGTATGGTCTTCCATTCGCCTCTTTACTAGCCCTAGTTTTTAATCACTCCATCCCGTGCCTGGGTCCTAAGCTCTTACATTTTCTCCCTCAAGCTATCCAACTTTCTCCCTGTAAACTCGTTTAGGAGGCTCTCTAAAAGCAACCTCCTCATGCTTTCATATCTCCTGATGTGGTTCAGTTTTAAATTTTTGTTGGGTAATCACTCCCGTGAAGAACCTTAGGAATTTTTTTCCCCATCATACTGAAGGTGCTATATGAAGGTGCATGCATGTTGTTGCTTCTGTAATGTGAAGCAACAAGTATGGGAGGTCTCCATCTAGTGGTAAAACTGTGGAGCTACAGGCTTAACTAAATGTCCTAAAAAAAAGGACGTGACAAATTTATTATGGATGGACATTCATTTTAACTTCCTATATTTCAAAGTAGATCATGGTGAATGAATTAATGTTTGTTGCAGAGGATGTGCAGGCCTCCCTAACTGAGAGATTTTTTAAATAGGTCTAACTTGATTTTCCTCTGGTTCGTGGACTTTATTCAAACACTTTCATGTATTAATAATCAATGTTAATTAATATTTATATCGAAAATGACACAAATATCACTGTCTATGAGCCTGGGGACTCTGTGCGAGTCAGCACTTATCGTTAAAAATATAATAAATGACAAAGGCACAAGTAGACACTTAAATTATTTTGTGGGGTGTCTGAGAAATAAAGTGTCAATGTATTAAATTATCATATTAATGTATTATCAAATGTTAGGTTTCCACTGCAGTTGGTAGCACGTGGATCACTGACTGAGATAGTTTTAGATTTCTGTCGAAGTTACATTGACGCTGCCCTCCCACTCAGTGAACCCCTGATGTAGTAACTCCCACCCTCCAGCAGAGGGTAGGATTGTACCAAGTAATCCAGGGCGGTAGAGGAGACTTTGAACCTTTTCCAATTCATTCACCCAGGTCTCCCATTGAAGCAGACTTCCCTCCCCTGCTAAATTAATTCCTCAAATCACCTGAGATAAAAGGTACTGCAGATGCTGGAGAATCCGAGATAACAAGCATGGGGCTGTTAGGGAGTCTCTCAGTTAGGGAGGCCTGCACATCCTCTGCAACAAACATTAATTCATTCACCATGATCTACTTTGAAATATAGGAAGTTAAAATGAATGTCCATCCATAATAAATTTGTCACGTTCTTTTTTTTAGGACATGGGCCTTGGGGTTTAGGCCCGAAACGTCAAGTTTTCCTGCTCCTGTGATGCTGCTTGACCTGCTGTGTTCATCCAGCCCCATGCTTGTTAGCTTTGTTTCCTCAAATCACCTTTTCTTTTTATTTCCCTCTGTGATTATCTTTCTGTCTTTGCTATTTATTTTGAAGTTACCATTGACAGCAGCAGGACGAGTGAGGGTCAGAGAGTTGGGGTGCAAGGTAATCTACCTTTATGGATGAAGGTGAGATCTACGTGTTTCCTCAGCCCTGGATATTGATGACGAGAAATAGAAATGACATGTCCAGGAAAACAACAGGTCTCGCAAGTAGAATGTGAACTATAACATACCTCCCTCTTGAGAGGGAATCCAGACCAGGAGAGCACAGATTAAGAATAAGGGCTCTCCCTGAGCTGAGGATTTTTATTTCCCCTCATTCAGGAAGTCAGTCGTCTGTGGAATTCTCTTCCCCAGAGAGCAGGGGAGTGGAGTCCTTGATTATTTTTAAGGCAGAAGTGGGTTCTTGACATCAAGACTGTCAAAGGCATGGATGGGATTTGACACCCCAATCTCATTGAATGGCAAGCATGGGGCTGGATGAACACAGCAGGTCAAGCAGCATCGTAGGAGCAGGAAAACTTGACGTTTCGGGCCTAAACCCTTCATCAGAAATGGGGGAGGGGAAGAGGGTTCTGAAATAAATAGGGAGAGAGGGGGAGGCGGATAGAGGATGGATAGAGGAGAGGATAGGTGGAGAGGAGGCAGACAAGTCGAAGAGGCGGGGATGGAGCCAGTAAAGGTGAGTGTAGGTAGGGGGGTAGGGAGGAGATAGGTCAGTCCAGGGAGGACGGACAGGTCAAGGGGGCGGGATGATGTTAGTAGAGGAGATGGGGGTGTGGCTTGAGGTGAGAGGAAAAACAGGTTAGGGAGGTGGAGATGAGCTGGGCTGGTTTTGGGATGTGGTTGGGGGAGGGGAGATTTTGAAGCTTGTGAAATCCAGTTTTCCTGCTCCTATGATGCTGCTTGACCTGCTGTGTTCATCCAGCCCCATGCTTGTTATCTCGGATTCTCCAGCATCTGCAGTACCTTTTATCTCTCATTGAATGGCAAAGCAGGCTCGAGGAGCCTACTCCTGCTGCTAATTCTTGTGGTGGAATCATAGAATCCCTACAGTATGGAAGCAGGCCATTCGGCCCATCATTTTACTCCAACCCTCTGAAGGGCATCCCACCCAATCCCTGTATTTTCCCCCGTCTAATCTACACTGCCTATACATCCCTGGCCACTATGGGCAATTTAGCATGGCCAATTCACCTAACCAGCACACCGTTGGACTATGGTTCACAATCAGAGCACCCGGAGGAAACCCCATGCCGACGCAGGGAGAATGTGCAAACTCCACACAGATAGTCACCCGAGGCTGGGCTTGAACCCAGGCCCCTGGCACTGTGAAGCAGCAGTGCTAACCACTGAGCTGCCCCGTGTTCTTGAAATGGTTCCTGGACTGACTATCGAGGTATGGCAGAATCTTGTATAACTTTCTCATCATTGTTTGGGTAGGCTTTGACGACTGATGCAAAATCAGCTTTAAATATGTTGTCAATTTCATTTCATGCAAGATCCCACTCCTGTTATTAAACCGCGCAGCCTTTGAGTTTTGAACAATATTACAAGACAGAATGAGGTCATTTAGCTCATCCTGCCTGAGTCCAACGAAAAAGACCAACCCATCCCAATCCCAACTGTCAACTTTGCCTGTAGATCTGCCGTCCTTTATAAATGGGGTGGGTGGCATTTGTTGATGGATATGTGTGCCTTCAGCTCCAGGAGAGAATAGGGAAGATGGGGTTGTTACTGCAGAGAAGGCTGTGGGTTGGGATGTTCAAACTTACTTTGGTAGAGCGGCTGGCAGGCACATTTCCCAAGCCACTGTTGGCAGAAGAAGCAGAGGGGAGATGAGGAGGAATCATCTTTTCTCAGCAAGTGCCTACAATCCGGAATGCACTGCTGGATGCAGATTCAGTGATCACCATCGGAAGGGATTTGGATCAATAGCTGAGAAAGAAGACATGATGTTGAGGTGCCGGTGTTGGACTGGGGTGGACAAGGTCAGAAATCACACGACACCAGGTTATGGTCCAACAGGTTTATTTGACAACACAAGCTTTCAGAGACCTAATCCTTCTTCTCTTGGGGGAAGTTGGACAAATGGGATCGCACTTTCAAAGTGCTAGCACAGGCATGATGGGCTGAATGTCCTCCACCTGGGCTGCTGAATTCCATGATATGGAAAATGCAGCATTGCCTGAAGCAAGAAATCAGGTTGGAAAGCAAGGGGTGATTTAATACACAGTAGAAATGAGGTCAATTGTAACAAATACTTCACAGCAGTTTCTTATTCACGGAAACCGTCAACATTGCTCATAAGCTGAAAAAAACCCAAAGAACTGTGGATACTGGAAATCAGAAACAAAAACAGAATTGCTGGAAGAACTCAGCAGGTCGGCCAACATCTATGGAGAGAAAGCAGAGTTAACATTTTTGAAGAAGTGCCATTAGTCCTGAAATGTTAACTCTGCTTTCTCTCCACAGACGCTGTCAGACCTGCTGAGTTTTCCCAGAAGTTTCTCTTTTTATTGCTCATTGATAGAATAGCAGTGTCTCTAGCCAGGCTGGGCCAGCATTCCCTAATTTCTCTTGAAC
This sequence comes from Ginglymostoma cirratum, assembly GCA_024137785.1. Classification (NCBI taxonomy): domain Eukaryota; kingdom Metazoa; phylum Chordata; class Chondrichthyes; order Orectolobiformes; family Ginglymostomatidae; genus Ginglymostoma; species Ginglymostoma cirratum. The sequence goes on from JAHRHZ010000020.1 coordinate 13,415,121, forward strand.
TGAGTGACTTGCTGGGCTATTTCAAAGGGCAGTTAAGAGTCAACCACATTGCTGTGGGCCTGGAGTCACATGTAGGCCAGACCAGGTAAGGATGACAGTTTCCTTCCCTAAAGGACATCAGTGAACCAGATGGGTTTTTAAACAAGGTAAAAGTGGCAATAGTCATGGTCACCATCGTCAAGCTTGGTTTTGCATTCCAGATGTTTTAACATTATTTTAATCCCAACAGCTGCCATGCTTGGATTTGAAGCATATCACCAGGGCATTAGCCTGGGTCTTAGGATTTCTTGTCATGTGGCATCAGCAGTATAGCATCCTCCTTTTGACCCATATTGTAAATAAAGGATTTGCTTTTAAATAGCACTTTTCAGGGCCTCGGGGCACTCTGAAGTACTTTGCAATCAATAAGGTTCTTAAGATTGCCTCTTAACCACAACATCTTCAACCTTGAACTATATTACACACGTGAAATGAGGATCAGATGCCATGATGGTAAGCCTCCTGTTCTACTTGGGGATAGTGTATGTGGCGGAGAGGAGAACTTCCCACGACTCGAGGTTCTCTCTTGCCCCCACACCTCGGTTGTCTGTTGTGGAATTTGACCTCCCACTTCTGCGGCTTTTTCAACATCTCCTTTGTGTTTCAATGACCAGGTGAGACAACGGTGCTGAGAATTGGTCGAGGAGAAAGAAAACAACCTGAATTTATATAGTGCCTTGCCCCACCTCGAGATACCCCGATGCCCTCCGACTGTGTATTTTTGTTTTGAAGTGAGGTAAAATGGGAATCTGTTTTAGGTTGAGGGGATTTTTTTAAAATTATTTGTTCCCAGAATGTGGGTAGCACTGGCAAAGCCAGCATTTATTGTCCAATTCTTAGAGTCAACCGTGGTGCTGAGGCCTGGAGCCAGATGTAGGCCGGGCCAGGTCCAGACAGCGGGTTCCCTTCCCTAAAGGGGCATTAGTGAGCCAACAGCAGTTACATGATTGTCAAGAGATTGGCTTTTTTATTCCAGAATTTTAATCAAAATTCACCCTCTGCTAATGGCGGGACTTGAACCCATAACCCAGGATCCTGGATTACGAGTCAAGAGAAATTACCTCTACATCACCATCTTATCTTGAATGTTAGGCCACTAGATCTGTCTCACCTGCCTGAGAGGGAGATAGGGCCTCAGTTTAACACCTCATCTGAAAGACACAGTTCCTCCATCACCGAGAGCATTGGGACAGGTTCCTGGATGGCGGGGGGGGGGGGGGGTGCTCAGGCCGACAAGCAGATGATTTGGCAGCAGATAAACTCCAGTTTATGGCCACCACTGCAGCCTAATGTGAATTGTAATAAAATAGGTGGCGAGATAATGGGATATTAACATTTATCTGCTGATTCAACCAGAAGACCCACAACATTGCTCAGAATGCTCGTGTTCCTCTGTTTCTGTGACTGGTCACTTACGGTCTGCTGCCTTATTCTCATTGACAGAAATGTCTAAAATGTAGAAGGTCAGGAAAGCAGCAAGAAAGAGCAAACAGCGAGAAACCAAAATGGTTCACACGCGCAACCAGAAACATCTGGAGCAGGTTACACTGAATCATTGACATTTCAGCACAGGCTGGTGGACCTTGCTTTCATTGAACTAAACCCCTGTCAGAACTAATTTAATCCAGCCTCAAGTTCCATGCTGCTTCCCCAGCTTGCTCTATATTGTTCTTTAAGTAATTACAGTAACCAACACCCTCCTGAAGGCTGTAATAGATTTCAGATTTCAGCTGTGGTACAGTGTTCCTCATGCTCACAATAACTCTTTGCATGAAAAGATTTCTCCCCTTGTATTTATTTTACGGGCATATCTTAAGGTCACAGATTTACAGCTTTGTTGTGCCTGCAATGGGAACCATCTGGGCCAAGAATTTCTTGTCCAAGTTGGCAGTAAATTTGTGGGATTAGGGCTTGCACAAGCCACGTAGACAGGGCTTGTGTTTCAACAGCTGCTCAAGAAAAGGTTTGAGGAAATTCACAACATTCACGTTAGATTGTCCATCTTCTGGTCCCCTCTGTAAGGGTAGCAAGGGTCATGGGGATAAGACAGGAAAATGGGGTTGAGGATAATCAGATCATCCATGATCTCATTGAACAGTGGAGCAGACTCAATGGGCTGAATGGCCTACTTCTGCTCTTATGTCTTACGGTGTTGTCTTATAGCCGGCACTAAGTACACTAGATAACCCATTGCATCTCTGCTTGCTCTTTGCAAGATCCCTTTCCTCAGCTGTGTCACTGGAACCCTGTAAACTTCTCCTTTTCAAATCTATGTCTAATTCCTTCTTTCAAGTTCCAACTGGATCTTTCAGGCAGTGCATTCCAGACCATCGCAGCTGGCTGTATAGAATGGTCTTCTGCCGTCCCCTCAGGTTCTTTTGTTAATTACCTTCAATAGTGCAGTTACTAATTCAGGCAGGAGCGACATTGTCCTGTTTTGCTGTGTTGCATCCTATGTAATATTGAAGACCTTTGTTAAACTTTCCCTCAACCTACTCTGCTGCAAAGTGAAACAATCCCAGCTGCTTTACTGTCATCCCATTTATCATGACATATCTATCAATCCCTCTTATCTGTTCAATACGAAGGAGTAAAACACTGCATGTTATAACCTTTTCCTGGAATTCATCCTGATTTTCCTTATCCTTCGTACACGGGATATGGCCATCGCTGGCCAGGCCAGCATTTATTGCCAATCCCTAACCACACCTTGAGATGTTGCTTTTCTAAATTGCTATGGTCAATGCCTTTAGGGACGGTGTTCCAGGATTTTGACTCAGTGACCCTGAAGGAACAGCAATACTTTTCTAAGTCAGGGTGATGAGTGGCTTAAAGAAGAACTTGCAGGGGGTGGTGTTCCCATGTATCTGCTGCCCTTGTCCTTCCAGATAGTAGAGGTTGCTGGTTTGGAAGACGTAGTCAAAAAAGCATTGGTGAGTTGTTACCATGTATTTGGCTGATGATGCAGACTGCTGCCACAGTGCGTCAGTGGTGAACATGTGAACGTTGCCAGTGTTATATGAGGTCAGTCAAATGGCCTGCTGTGCCCCAGTGACTTTGAGCATCTGATTGGAACTGCACCCATCCAGGCAAGTGGAGAGTATTCCATCACACTACTGACTTGTACCTTGTTTACAGTGAATCCGCTTTGAGGAGACAAGAGGTGAGTTACTCGACGCAGAATTGCTAGCCTTTGCCCGGCTGTTGTAGCCACTATTCTTATATGGCTGCTGCAGATCAGTTTGTGGTCAATGATAACCCCCAGGATGTTGTTAGTGGGGTATTCGCAATAATGGTACCATTGAACTTCAAGGGGAAATGGTTAGACTGTCTCTTGTCTGAAATGGTCATTGCTGGTCATTGTGAAGTGTGATTGATACTTGTGCAAGGCAATCCATATAACATTCTATGGCAGCAAATATCCTGCAGAAGTAGCTCCAAGTAAGAGCCGCAACTGTAGGTGAGATTGTTATACTTTATACGTGCAGCCAATTAACGCATCGCAATTTCCAGCGACAGGAATATGGGAAAGACCAAATAATTGCTCTTAATGATGCTGATTGTGGGATTGATATTGCCAACACACCAGGGAAAACTTCCTTCTATGTTATTTATCGGCATTTCCAGAAAGTCCCTTATAAAGGACAGCTAGCTAACTTTGAAGTTGAATTGAAGGGTAATTACTGACGTGGTTGGGTCATTGGCTGCGAGTCAGGAGACTGACAGTGGGCAGGTTCTGTCATTGCCAGAATGTAGCTGGTGGTTTAAGGATCGCTGTATGGACCTCAACTATGTTCCGAGTCTCTCTCCCTACACAGGCTGTATGAGACCTGCTAAGGATTGCAAGCATCCTTTCCCATTATTAATCAAACACTCAGTTGATGGGTTTCAGATCAATACTTAAAATAAAAGCATTAATGCTTTAAATAAAAGACTTATACTCAGAACCATTTCTCTTTGAAAAGGTAGGCTAACCTGCAACACATTGCTGTCCCACACAACTCCCCACTCGAACACTGCCAAATGATTTTTAGTCCTCCCTTAGCCTCTTTCTAATGTGTATCTAAATCGAAGGAAAGTGTTGGGGTCATGGTAAATTATGGAATTAGTACCCTTGAGGTCTTGGTTAGTCCTGCACGTTGCAGGTTCAATATGCATCCTATATGCTGGGGGAATTTAGTTTCAACAAATGGCTACTCTCAGTAAATGGCAGTCAATCACTGATTGTACATGACAAAGAATCTGATTCACTATGTGCTTTAGGGAACACAACCTGCATTCCTTACCTGCTCTGGCTTACATTGGAGTCCAGACCCATAACAATGAAGGTGACTCTCACATGCCTCCTGAAATGGCATAGAGATGGTAGACACCAGCAAAATGCTAGCCTCATAAGTTATTACAGTGGATGTGCTAGATGGTGCCGAATGCTGCCACTCTACATCAGTGATGGACAGAGTGAACGTTGACAGTGTTAAGTGATCTGCCAGTCAAATGGGCTGCCTTGACAATGGTGATTTCAAGCTTCTAAGTGAACTAGATGGGCTTTTACAATAATTTTACAACAACCAGATTTTTTCAATTCTAGATTATATCATTGAATTCAAATTTCACCATTTGCCACAGTGGGATTCAAATCCATGTCCTAGAATATTGACTGGGAGCTGTGGATTACTACGACAGTGACATTAGCACTACGCCATCATCTCCCCTGGATTGTTCAGCTACCAGAAAGAGCTTACATTTATAACATAAATATCGTCCTGGTCTTTTCTGTTTCAATTTAGTCTTCTCTTTGTCTTCCAGAAGGATACAGATCGTTTCTAGCCTTTCCTCCTAAGGCAATCACTCATTCCAAGCATTAGTCCATTAAACATGTTTCCAACCTCCTATGAGTGCTGAACACAGTACTCGAGATGCAGGTGGGACCAGACTATTTGGGGGATTATGGTTGGCATGGACTGGTTAGACCGAAGGGTCTGTTTCCGTGCTGTGTGACTCTATGTGATACCTTCACAATCTCTGGGCATCTTAAAGCACTGTACTGGTAATTAAATACTTTTGGAGCGTAGTCACTATAATAAATCAGTAGGACAGTACTTGAGAATTGCTGACAAAAAATTAAAATTAAAACAAATGTGACAAAAATGAATTCACAGGGCCCTGTTCTTTGTAGTCAAAATGTACATTCAACTGAACAAAGTAGATGACAGTCATTTTTTGGTTCATTCTCAGGGCAATGACTTGTCAAATTTGAATCAACCTGCTTATTTTAAATGTAAATAAAGCTTGGGAATTGATTGTCAGTCATCATCTAACTGGTGCCTTCTCCATGGAAAGACAGGACCGTGATGGAATACTCCCCATCTGGCTGGATGAGTCTAGATCCAAGAACACTTAAGAAGCTTTATACCGTTCAGATCAAAGTGTCCGCTTGACTGGGATCACATCCAAACATGACACTCCTTTCACCACCAATGCTCAATCACAGCAGCATGTACTATCTACAAAGATCCACTGTCAAAAAAAAATTGCTTCTATCTATCAGAGTACACTTGCCTACCAGTCAGCACAATGTTCTTGTGCACTATAAAACGTTCCCTGTTGACTTTGGTATTTTTTGTGGATTGTCCTGATGTGTGCAAGATGCAAAACTTCTGTAAAATGTGTCTTTTTTTCAGCAATACTGTAGTGAGTATTGTAATCATATGGAATACGCCAGGCAATCTGCACATAGCAATTCAATAGAGGCTAGATACTTATTTTAAGTAACTTTGGTTGGTTGATAAACATGGGCGTGGGAAAAGGGGGAGATCCTCTGCCATTCATCAGAGTAATGCTGTGGGATCTTTGGTGTCCAAATGGGGTGTCACCTTAACATTTCCTCTGAAAGGTGGCACCTCTGACAGCACAGCAGTCCCACAGGATCACACCAGAGACTGAGCCAAGATTTTGTGCTCAAGAAATAATAGAGCAGAACTTTATTTGTGGTGAGCTTCTCCAACGATGGAACAGGGAGGAGACTCCATTTCCGCTCTCTGTTTCCCACACAGTTCCAATTGGAATTGAAAGTACCACCATGTGCACTGGAGACCCGTGTGATCATGCGGCAGGGGAAGTGAAACTGTGCTGCCTTTACAGGTGGGCTACAGAGGAGGCTCCTGATCAGACAGGGAGACTCTGCTTCATGGACACAACTTTCCCAACGGATTCTCTTCACATCAGACTTGAGAGCACAAAGGGGGGTTTTTCATCAAAATTAAATTTCACCTGTAAATTTGACACATTGACTTTATTCATGTGCACATCATCATTATTCGTTGAGACCAGTTCAATCAGAGAGCTAAACATAGGGGCATGTTTCACAAACGGCTCATATTAACGGTTACAGGGAAGTTTAGGATATTTCCTTAATTAGAGAGGAAATAATGTTGTGCTTTTGTGTTCACTGTCTACTGAATGTTCGAAATATCGTCCAGTGTTGTACTCACCACTCTGTGGGATATGGTGGAACTTGTGCTCTCAGAGTGGATCGTTGTAATGTTGTAAAACTCAATGCAGTGTATGGGCTCTGTCAGCCAACACCCTGAGATGGATCCACATGCGGGTATCACTGACACTATCCTTTAGACTGCTACCTTGACCGACTGTTCCTAGCAGAGAGCAGGAGGGTGGCAGCTCGTGTGCTGGCTCTGGATCTGTAGGGATGCGTCAGTGGTGGCGGTCAGAAGGGGTTTCAAGTAATGGAGGAGAGGAAGAGGAAACCAGGGGAGGGTGGAGTGTGGGTTTGGAAGTGAGAAGGACCTGGCATCCTTCTGCCCAGGTCTCCAATGTCCGCTCACGGCAACGACTTCCGGAAACAGAACTCCATACCGATCACTATGCGTGGACAGTTGGACTGGCTATACACTCCAGCTGCAGTCTCACCAATAGCCTGTTTAACCTGGAGCATAACCTCACAACTTTTGTATTCAATTGTCTTTGTGATAAACTATAACATTCTCTTAGCTTTCCTGCATTCCAATCTATTGTGATCCATATATGAGAACACCCAGATCCCTCTGCATCTCAGAGGTCTGCAATCTCTAACCTTTTGGATAATTTTCTTATTTTTTATTCTCATTGCCAAAATGGACATTTTCATACTTTCCGACATTATATTTCATTTGTCCGCTCACTTAACCCATCAATAATTTTTATTATTTCCTTGTGCCATCTTCAACAACTTACTTTCCTACCTTTTTTTCTGCTATCCATAAAATTGGCCACCAGATCTTACATTCTTTCATTGATATTATTTATATAAATTGTAAATAGTTCCGATTCCAGCACTTGTTACAGCCTGCCAACCTGAAAAAGACCCACTCACACATACTCTCTGCTTCCTGTTCACTAGCCAATCTTCATTTCATGCCTATGTGCTACCTACGACACCATCAGCTATGATTTTCCATGATAACGTTTGATGGGCATCTTATCAAAAACCTTCTGGCACTCTAAGCACGGCTCACCCCTTCCTGCACAATGTGGGTTGCCTCCTCAAAGAACTCCAACGGATTAGTTTATAGATAGAGGTAAGGGGGAGGCTTTAGAGGAATTTGAATGAGAATTTTACAGTCAAGGCACTGCCTGTGAGACTGACCTCCAATGAAATGTTAGCTACTTAGTGGGAAAACCCCAGCCAAAGACTAAACAAAACATGCCAAGATTTTTGGACAGTATTTTCTTTTTAAATTTAATCACTTATGGGGTGTGAGTGTCACTGGCTGGCCAGCATTTATTGCCTGTCCCTACTTGCCCTTGAGAAGGTGGTGGTGAGCTGCCTTCTTGAACTGTTGCAGTCCATATGCTGTGGGTTGACAATGCCCTTAGGGAGGGAATTCCAGGATTTTAACCCAGTGACAGTGAAGAAACGGCGATCACAGTCAGGATGGTGAGTGGCTTGGAGGGGAACGTGAAGGTGGCTGTGTTCTCATATGTCTGCAGCCCTTGTCCTTCTAAATGGAAGTGGTCATGGATTTAGAAGGTGCTGACTGAGTATTTTTGGTGAATTTCTGCAGTGCATCTTGTAGATAGTACACACAGTCGCTACTGAGCATCGGTGGTGGAGAGTGGATGCTTGTGGATGTGGTGCCAATCAGGCGGGCTGCTTTGTCCTGGACGGTGTCAAGCTTTGTCAGTGTTGTTGGGGCTGCACTCATCCAGGCAAGTGGGGAGTATTCCATCACACTCCTGACTTGTGCCTTGCAGATGGAGGACAGGCTTTGGGGAGGCAGTAGGTGAGTTACTCACCACATATTCCTAGTCTCTGACCTGCTGTTGTAGTAGCTGTGTTTATGTGGTGAGTCCAGTTGAATTTCTTGTCAATGTAACCCGCAGGATGTTGATTCAGTGATGGTAACACCATTGAATGTCAAGGGGCGGTGGCTAGATTGTCTCTTATTGGTGATGGTCATAGCCTGACATTTGTGTGGCTCGAATGTCACTTGACACTTGTCAGCCCAAACCTGGATATTGTCCAGATCTTGTTGCATATGAACATGGAGTGTTTCAGTATCTGACGAGTCACAAATGGTGCTGAACATTGTGTAATCATCGGCAAACATCCCCACTTCTGACCGTATGATGAAGGGAAGGTCATTGATGAAGCGGCTGAAGATGGTTGGGCCAAGGACACTACCGTGAGGAACTCCTGCAGAGATGACCTGGACCTGAGATGACTGACCTTCCACAGCCACAAACATCTTCCTATGTGTCAGGTATGACTCCAACCACCAGAGCGATGTCCCTTGATACTCATTGATTCCGGTTTTGCTAGGGCTCCTTGATGCCACACTCGGTTGAATGCAGCCTTGATTTCAAGGGCTCTCACCTCACCTCCCCTCTGGAATTCAGCTCTTTTGTCCATGTTTGAACCAAGGCTGTAATGAGGTCAGGAGCTGCGTGGCCCTGGCGGAACCCAAACTGGGCGTCACTGAGCAGGTTATTGCTGAGCAGGTGCTGCTTGATATCACTGTTGATGACACCTTCCATCACTTTACTGATGATCGAGAGGCGACTGATGGGGCGGTAATTGGTCAGGTTGGATTTGTCTTGTTTTTTGTGTATGGGATATACTTGGGCAATTTTCCACATTACTGGGTAGATACCAGTGTTGACACTATACCGGAACAGCTAGGCTAGGGAAGCGGCAAGTTCTGGAGCACAAGTCTTCAGTACTGTTGCCGGAATGTTATCAGGGCCCGTAGCCTTTGCAGTATCCAGTGTCTCCAACCATTTCTTGAGAACACAGGGAGTGAATTGAATTGGCTGAAGGCTGGTATCTGTAATGCTGGGGACCACTGGAGGAGGACTATACTGTCATTCCTGACATTCCAAATGCCTCCTCTGCACCCTGTAAGAGATCCCATAACATGCTTCAGAGAAGGCCAATCTCCCAAGTGCCCTGGCCTGTGTTTATTCCTGGTTGAACATCACATGGAAACAAATGATTTGGTTATGGGATCTTGCTGGCCATGTGCCAGTGGGCTGCTGCATTTCTTTACAGCATTGCAAAGTGAGGGGTGGCTAATATTTTATGTAAATGCTAAATATTTCATAGTGAGTCTCTTTGGGACGCCCGGAGCGTGTTGGAAGGCGCTATGTCAATGCACGTGGTTTCATTATGCAGTTGTCTTCCGTTAAGGAGTGATAGCTGAACCAACCCCGAAACAGAATCAAAGTCCAACAGGCCGGAATAAATCGTTAGGTTACAAACTGCTTTGGACACTGGCAGCCACCGAGAAGTGGTCAGGAGTTTGGAAAGTTGCACAGGAGGAGACGCTGCGAGTGAGCTGGAGCGGGGGATTGAAATGAGACCGTGCAAATAGGCGGCCAGACAAATCTCCGGCGGAGCTGACTTCTCTCCTTTGATCTCTCAATCCTGAAAGTCCAGTTTTCTTTTGTTAAACCTATTGAAAGTATCCTCGGTGCATGTTCTCTGTCTGTCTTGCTGCCAGTTCACTTTAGGCAGGCGTGTCTGCTCATTCTGGGAAAGGAAACTGACTGGAATTTCTTTCTTGATAAACACAGAAGCAGAAAGAGAGAATAAGCTCGAATTTTGCAATCTGCAGGAACGGGTGCCCCGGACAATATGAACTGGCTCTGTCGGACTTAAGTTAAGAGAATATAATTGTGAAGGAGAGAGAAATCATCGAAATTCCTTATGAAGGAGGCAAATGTAAGTAAATTAAGGTTCCGGACTGGAGAAATTATTCGTTTAGAAGTTGGAGATGTGAGGGGTACATATATATGTATATATTTTGCAAGTTTTGGGGGCAGCGGGAGAGGGATTTCTGAGTTGCACTGGGTACCAGTCGCCACGTGTGTTGTAAGTCCAGGTGAGTTTCCGACTGAGCAGGAATGTTTTACGTTTGGATGTCTGATTTTAAGGCACACTGACCGAGTCTCTCTCTCACTCGCCATATCTGCTAAGCCTGGTTCAACATAGTGTTGCGGTTTCTGGGTGAAGTTAAACGTTACTGTGCATTTAATGTTCAGTTTGTCTTGGCGCGCTCAGCTGGGATAACGTGGCTTTAACTTCCCAGGGTTAACATAACAGAACTGATTGTTTCCCCAAGAGTTTTCAGTTCACGGGCAACTCAGCCAGTGGGTCGTTAATGTAGAGGCTGGTTTCATTCAAAAGAAAGTAAACATTGGTGCAGAGTAAGGGATGTCAACCAGCAGTGATTTGGAAAGTTGTGGAACTGAAATTAAGCAATATCTAATTCTGAAAAGTTCAGCTGTATACCTGTGATGTTGTCTACCACCAAATTTCGGGACTGTGCAGAGGCTGTCATGACCTTTTTAAAAAATCATTTTATTAGAACCTATGATAGACTTCAAGAAGGTCCGATTTCGCAATACTTGTCAAATGAACCACAATGCAAGAACAGCACCTTTTTAAAAAAATTTGCAACCTTTAACAAAGAGAAACATCCCAAGGTTTTTCACAGGATGCATTATTGTAAAGGAGCCAAAGAGAGAAGCATCAGGAAAGGGGAGACAACACTTGACCGACCTATCCCCTCCCCAACTCCCCACCTACATTCACCTTTACTGGCTCCAACACCGCCTCTTTGACCTGTCTGTCTCCTCTCCACCTATCTTCTCCTTTATCCATCTTCTATCCGCCTCCCCCTCTCTCCCTATTTATTTCAGCATCCCCTTCCCCTCCCCCATTTCTGAAGAAGAGTCTTGACCCGAAACAAGGTGTAGAGCTGGATGAACACAGCAGGCCAAGCAGCATCAGAGGATCAAGAAGGCTGACGTTTCGGGTCTAGACCCTTCTTCAGAAATGGGGGAGGTGAAGGGGATTC
>JAHRHZ010000020.1:13426616-13455885 GCA_024137785.1 Ginglymostoma cirratum
CCCTATTTATTTCAGCATCCCCTTCCCCTCCCCCATTTCTGAAGAAGAGTCTTGACCCGAAACAAGGTGTAGAGCTGGATGAACACAGCAGGCCAAGCAGCATCAGAGGATCAAGAAGGCTGACGTTTCGGGTCTAGACCCTTCTTCAGAAATGGGGGAGGTGAAGGGCTTTCTGAAATAAATAGGGAGAGAGGGGGAGGCGGATAGAAGATGGATAAAGGAGAAGATAGGTGGAGAGGAGACAGACAAGTCAAAGAGGCAGGGATGGAGCCAGTAAAGGTGAGTGTAGGTGGGGAGTTAGGGAGGGGATAGGTCAGTCCAGGGAGGACAGACAGCAAAATGTCAGCCTTCCTGCTCCTCTGATGCTGCTTGGCCTGCTGTGTTCATCCAGCTTTACACCTTGTTATCACTTGATCAAATTGGTAGGTTTTCAGGTGCATCTTAAAGGACGGGGTGGAGGGGAGTGTAAGAGCGAGAGTGAGAGAGTGACAGAGAGATTAAAAGGGGGAGATTCAGAGTTAGGGCTTTGGGTAGCTGAAGGCACGGCCCCCAGAGTGGGGAGGGGGAGGGTTGGGGGAAGGGAGAGGGTGGTTTAATGAAAATCACAGGGTTCCCAGGAAGCCAGAATTGAGCAGAACCAAGATTATGGAGACTTGCGCAGGACTGGAGGAGGATATAGAGAAAGGGAAGGGTTGAGGCCATGAAAGGATTTGCGTCTGAGAAAGTCAAGATTCACATCCAGGAGTTGGTGGACAGTGGTCCAATGGAGTTCAGCAAGGGGAGGATGCTAGGTGAGCAGGACTTGGTGAGAGTTAGCATACGGAGATGTGGTGCAGTTTACTCAGGAGATACGAGTTGCTGTGACAACATGTACTTTGTCTGCATGTTGTAGTCTGGAGCTCTGGGTAGTGATGTAGTGGGTGCAATTCTTTTCCCATCTTGTGGCTGATGAGGAATCCTTCCCACCCTTAGCCCCCGCCATTGGAAAGTGTTGGGACAATTTACAAATTCATACACAACCAGTTTGACTGCATTATATAAACACTCCCCTTGATCATCTAGCCCTGGCTTGAGAACCCAGAGCCTCTGGCTCAGAGGTGGGAATGCTACTCAATGCGTCGTAAGACCTTAGTTTCCCATAGGACTGTTACAATAGAGTAGCTGATGTAATGTATCATTGTGTATGTTGGGTAGTAGTGGAGGAAGTGGGAGGCCATGGATGGTGTTTAGTTGTTTATTTGGCCTGTCCTTTTAAGGTAACTCCTCTGACTAAGGATATTGAAGTCATTGCAGCTGCTCATAAATTTGTGCATCAGTCACGTCTCAGTTAAGAGCCTCTTGAATCAAGTTATTCTCCAGGTTTTGAACATGAAGAAATCAAAGCTGAAACTCCAGTGCTGTGCTGAGGGAGTGCTGCACTGCTGAAGGGCTTGTTTGTTTGCGTGACAAAGTCAACTGCCTGCTCTGGAGGATCTGAAAAGACCCCATGGCACTATCTTTAGAACAGAGCAGGAGGATTCTCCCAGGTGACAAGTTTATTTGATCATTATCACAGAGCAGTTTGGAGGATCTTGCTGAGTGCAAATTAGCCTCTGTAATTCTTGTGTTGTAACAGTACTTCAAAAGTACTACACTGATTGTAATGCAAAATGACTAGTCATTCCAAAAAGCATGATAAAAGTGGAATCTATGCTCCACGTTAAATGACCATTGATAACTCCTACTTTACCACATTTATATAAAATAGTATTTTGCCAAAGAAACACTGTGGCCCGAAGCTTCGGAAACTTGGGAGATACAAGTTGGATGTAATTGCACATTCTGATCACTATTAGCAATAGGTGAAGCAGGGATCTGTAGCTCAATCACTCTTGCTGTCATTCCTTACTGTGCACAGTAGTTTTTATGAGTCACAGTTCAAATAGAAAATGCCTTTAAACATTTCTGGCCTGGCAGAGCAGTCAAGTGATTTGACTCAAAGCATTGCTTTACCTACTAGATAAAGATCAAGCCCTTTCTACATTGTTTAGCCTGAGGTAGCAGGACTGTACTGACTGATAAGGAACCATGTGTAATAACAAGCAAGGGAATTAAAATAATCAGGAGAGCATACTGCTCCTTGTCGTTATGATTTCAATTCCCATAAAACAATATTCTTTTTGGGTGTGTTATTGGCATACCTGAAGGACAGCTGGGACTGCAAACCAGACTCTCTGACTAGATGTAGGGACACTGCCCCTGCACCAAAGGAATCCACGTTTTGATTTACAAAGCAGAGTCAGTTGCCTTGCAATTTGGGGAACAGACTTCTGGAGCTGCTTGACTGTTAGACATCACAATTCAAGACATGCAATTTAAGTAAAGCTCCTTCAAGATAGGATGAGATGAGTTAGCTCCACTAATCAGCCTCGCATCCTTTCTAAATGCACACTTATGTTGTCTGCATCTTTGTGGGTTGAGCTTTAATACCTTGGACAGAGGGCTAAAGTTTCAAGTCCCATTCCCGAGGTTTTTCTTTAATCAGTCATTGGATGTGGGTGTTGCAGGCTGGGCCGGCATTTGCTGATCTCTTGCCTCCTTTAACATGATTAATAAAACCTACCTGTTTGACCAAGCGTTGTCCACCTGGGCCTTATATTTCCTTAATGGCTTGATGCCAAAATTTGTTTAAGGAGCCCTCTTTTAAAGTGCCTTGGGATTTTGCTGCAACACAATATAAATGCTTTTTTGTTTTTAAAATGTTTCTCATCGATACTGAAGACTGTTTTGTTCAGATTTAACACTCCAAAGGAATTTATTGCCTTCACTTCCTGAGAAGGTTTTATCAGTGGATAGGGCAGTCCAGAATGAATGATGGGAAAGATATAGGTGATATACTGGAGCTGCCCCAGAGCATGCAATGAATGTAAAACAAGATGCTTTTCGAATATAAAACTGGAAACTGTTCCAAGAAGATCATCGTTGTCATCAGTGGACCAAGCTACAAGAAGGAGCTTTCTTTGTAATTGAGACACCTACTTAGTAATTCAGCTCACATGACTGATATTTTTATTAAAATACTTGTAAAGTTAGCATCAGTCAATCAGAAAACCAATTGCTTCACTCAGGCACTTTTGGGCTGGAAACGTGGCATGCTTACTAGCTCTGGCCTAGACTATCACTGAGTCCCATTGTTAGTTCTTAACATGGCCCTAAAGGTGTCTGGCTACCAGTGCATGTGCATATCCCCTTTCAGGGAAATTACAGATGAGTAATAAATGCTGATATTGCTGACACACACCCAAGAATGCAAACAAAATTTGAACTGCAGCGGTTCAAGAAGACAGCTCACTGCCACCTTCTCAAGGGCAACTAGGGACGGACAATAAATGCTGGCCCAGCCAAGTGACACCCACATCCCACAAGACAATTAAAAAAAAAAACTCCTCACCTTAAAAAAGTGAGTGAAAGTGACCCTTTCAGAGAACTGCACAATTGAGTGGCACAGGAAAGGTTAATGCTGAGAGCTACTTGAGATCATAACCAAGATTCATTAACCTGAAATAGAGGTCAGGATCCATCTTTGCCCTTAACACCATATGACCTACTCCTGCTGCTAGATCTTATATTCTTGAACACACCTTCAAATTAAATTGCTTATCCTTTTCCAACAAGGCCAGTTCCAAGTTAGGGTGGTGTGTGATCCAGAGGAACGTGCAGCTGGTGGTGTCTCCAAATACCTGCTTCTCCTTACTTTGTCTAAGCTGTTGGAGGAACCTTGGTGAGTTGCTGCAGTGCATCTTGTAGATGGTACTCACTGCTGCTGCTGAGTGTCGATGGTGGAGGGAGTGGATGCTTGTGGATGTGGTACCAATCAAGTGGGCTGTTTTGTCCTGGATGGTGTCAAGCTTCTTGAGTATTGTTGGAGCTGCACCCATCCAGGCAAGTGGGGAGTATTCCATCACGCTCCTGACTTATTCCTTGTGGTTGGTGGACAGGCTCTGGGGAGGCAGAAATTGAGTTATTTGTTGTACAATTCGGACATCAAATGCTCCCTCCCTGACAACGGCAGTCACTTTCATCTCAACTCCTGAAGTTCACCTGTTTTGTCCATATTTGGATCAAGACCATCATTTTGGTGTAATGATAGGCCGATTGATCTCACTGTATTTTAAGATTCCCTGATTTCACATAACATAGATTTTAATACTTTCAATCTAAACAAAATAAGCTTAAAATATGTATCTTTGTTTTCAGAAGGTGTGATTCAGCAAGTGACCATGTTCCATGATGTTAAGGTGTTCACTGCTATCGTTAGCATTCTCAGAGGAAATTCCTTTCTTGTGAGGTTACTCCCTAGTGAGCTTACAATGATAAACTTGGTGCAAAAGGTTGCAGAAATGGCAGGAGACCAACAGTATTCCTGGTAGTGCAGTTCAGGCTGACACATTCCTCTATTGTTTGTTCATGGGCACTTGAAGCGGAACAAAATTTAAGAGAGATGGAGCTGTGTACAATATTGATGGAATCGCTGAACACAGGAGCAGGAGTAGTCCTTTTAGCCCGTTAAGCCTGCTCCTCCATTCTAGACCATGGCTGATCATCCATCTCAGTGCCATGTTCCCATTGCTATCCCCTTATCCCGTTAATGTCATCAGAATGTAGAAGTGTATCAGTCTGTGTTTTCAAGATGCACAGTGACTGAGCATTGACAGCTCTCTGGGTGGGGAATTACAAAGACTCACTACCTACTGACTGAAAAATTTCCTCCTCATCTCCGTCTAAATGGCTTGCCCCTTATTGTAAGACTGCATTCCTTGGTTCTAGATACAACCCACCCATTCAGGGGAAGGATCCTTTACTGGATCTGGCATTCTGTCATTCCCTTTAATTATTTTGACGGCTTCAATGAGATCACCCCTCATTCTTCAAAACAGTAGAGAATACGGGCCTGGGCTCCTTAACTGTGATGTACTCAGTTGTCAATGATCGTGGACAGTTAAACAACTGAGAGTGGTTGGGGGATTTCAATGCCCATCCATGAGGATGAGTCAGAAACACATTTTATTGGCTGAGCTGGCTAAATCCTAAAGGATATAGCTATTAGACTGAACCTGCAGCAGGAGATGAAAGCACTGCCAAGGTGATAACATGTGCTTCACTGTGTCCTCACCAATCTACCTGATACAGTGACCTGCCCATGACTGTACCAGGAAGAGTGACCACCACATGGTCCTTGTGGAGTCAAAGTCCTGCTTTCACATTGAAGAAGCCCTCCATTGTGTTGTGTGACATGGGATAGGCTTCAAACAGATATAACAGCTCAAGGATGGACATCCTTGAGGGACATCAACAGCAGCTGAACTATTACCCGTTGTGGCCTCCTCTACATCAGGGAAACCAAGCGGAGGCTTGGGGACCGCTTTGCAGAACACCTGCACTCAGTTCGCAACAAACAACTGCACCTCCCAGTCACAAACCATTTCAACTCCCCTTCCCATTCCTCAGACGACATGTCCATCCTGGGCCTCCTGCAATGCCACAATGATGCCACCCGAAGGCTGCAGGAACAACAAATCATATTCAGCCTGGGAACCCTGCAGCCCAATGGTATCAATGTGGATTTCACAAGCTTCAAAATCTCCCCTCCCCCAACCACATCCCAAAACCAGCACAGCTCGTCCCGACCTCCTTAACCTGTTCTTCCTCTCACCTATCCCCTCCTCACACCTCAAGCCCCACCCCCATCTCCTATCTACTAACCTCATCCCGCCCCCTTGACCTGTCCGTCCTCCCTGGACTGACCTATCTCCTCCCTACCTCCCCACCTACACTCACCTTTACTGGCTCCATCCCCGCCTCTTCGACTTGTCTGCCTCCTCTCCACCTATCCTCTCCTCTATCCATCTTCTATCCGCCTCCCCCTCTCTCCCTATTTATTTCAGAACCCTCTTCCCCACCCCATTTCTGATGAAGGGTCTAGGCCCGAAACGTCAAGCTTTCCTGCTGCTATAATGCTGCTTGGCCTGCTGTGTTCATCCAGCTCCACACCTTGTTATCTCGGATTCTCCAGCATCTGCAGTACCTATTATTTCTGTATTCAACTACAATCTGTATTCTCATGGCATATCATATAGCAGATACATGGGAACACCACCAACATCCCCTCCAAACCACTCAACATCCTGACTTGGAAATATGTCACTATTCCTTCACTGTTGCTTGGTAAAAATCTTGGAGTTGCCTCCTAACAGCATTATGGGTCAACCTACAGGACTGCGGTGGTTCAAGAAGGCAGTTCAAGACCACTTTCTCAAGGGCAACTAGTGACAATACATGGCCAGCCAGCAATGCCCATGTGCCCTGAGTGAATAAAATCGAAGTCCTCCACTCCACCATTACCATGGAGCTAGGATATCAACTCTGGTTCAATGAGGAATGCAGAGGGTCATCTCAGGAGATGCACCAAGCATATCTAAAAATAAAGTGAACATACAACTGCTTGCATGTCAAATAGCATAAACAGCAAGTGATGGACAGAATTAAGCAATCCCAGAACTGACAGATCACATTTAAGCTCTGCAGTCATTGCACACCCAGTTTTCAATGGTGGTGTACAATTAAACAACTCACAAATTTTCTCCACCAGTGCCCCCATCCTCAATGAAAGGGGAGCTCTTTGCATCAGTACAAAGGACAAGGCAAGTATCTTTAGCCAGAAGGACTGAGGGGGAAATCAATCGTGGCCTCTTTCTGAATCAGTCAGCCTTCAGCCAATTTGATTTACTGAACACGTTATCAAGAAACAGGTGAAGTTTCAGGATGCTGCAAAGGTTATGGGCCCTAATAACATTCTAGTAGCAACTTTGCTCAAGAATGTATCACACTCCTAGCCAAGCTGTTGCCGGTATAGCTACAACAACATGGCAACAGACCAACAATTTGGAAAATTGCCCAGGTGTATAATATTCACAAAAAGCCCGAATCCAACCGAGCCAATTACCACAAAATCAGATTCAATCATCTGCAAAACGATTGCAGTCTCATCAACAGTGATATCAAGTAGCATGTACTCAGCAATAACTTGGTCACTGAGTTTGTGTTCTGCCACCTAGCTCCCAACCTGATCGCAGCCTTGGTTCAAGCATGGACAAAAGAGCTGAATTCTAGAGGTGAGGTGAGAGTGACTGCCCTTGACATAAAGGAAGCATTTAACCGAGTGCAGCATAAAGAAGCTCTGGCAAAACTGAACTAGATGGGAACAGGGAGAAAACTCTGCTGGTTGACATCATACCTAGCACAAAGAAAGATGCCGTGGTTGATGGAAGTCAATCATGTCAGCTTTCAAGACATCACAGCAGAAATTCTTTCTGGATAGTTGAATAAGGCAAGAGAGGAAATAGCAGGAGTATTGCATAAAATTTTTAATTCCTCCCTGGCCAAAAGACAGATGCCAGAGGACTGGAAGACAGCCAGTGTAATACCATTATTCAAGACAGGAGAAAGGGATAAAGCCGGAAACTGCGGGCCAATCAGTTTAACCTCAGTGGTAGGGAAACTTCTGGAAGCGAGTTTGTGGGACAGAGTTAATTAGAGAGGCATTTGGAAAGGCACGGATTAATCAAGAACAGTCAGCATGGTTTTGTTAAGGGAAAGTTGTGTCTGAGGAATATGAGTGAATTTTTCAAAGAGGTGATCGAGTGTGTAGAAAAATTAGTGGCAGTGTAGGCAGTGAAGAAGATTTTCTAAGATTACAATGGGATCTTGATCAAATGGGTCATTGGGCTGAAAAGTAGCAGATGGAGTTCAGTCTGGATAAATGTGAGATATTGCATTTAGGTACAACAAACAAGGGTAGGGCTTATATAATTAAATGTAGGGGTCCATGGGTAGTGTTGTCAAACAGAGGGACCTAGGGGTGCAGGTATGTAATTCTTTAAAGTTTGCTCCACATATAGACAGGATGGTTAAAAAGGTGTTTGGCACGCTTGCCTTCATAGCTCAGTCTTTTGACTGTAGGAGTTGGGACGTTACATTGAGAATGTACAGGACATTGGTGAGACTTCTTCTGGAATACTGTGTCCAGTTCTGGTCACCCAATTATAGGAAGGATATTATCAAGCTGGAGAGGGTTCAGAAGAGATTTACAAGGATGTTGCCGTGCATGGAATGTTTGCGTTATAAGGAAAGGCTGAATAGCTGAGACTTTCTTCACCCGAGTATAGGAAGTTGAGAGGTGACCTGAAAGAAGTCTATAAAATAATGAGGGGTATAGATAGAGATGATAGTAGTTGTTCATTTTTGCCTAAGATGGGAAATTTCAAGACGAGAGGGCTCATTTTTAAGGTGACAGGAGAGAGATTTAAAAAAAACATAGTAGGCAAATTTTTTACACAGAGAGTGGTCCAAGTGTAGAATGAATTTCCTGATGAAGTGGTGGATGCGGATACAATTATACAGTTTAAAAGACATTTGGATGCATATATGAATAGGGAAGGTTTGGAGGGATATGGGCCAGGAGCACTTAGGTGGGATTAGTTTAGTTTGGGATTATGTTCGGCATGGACTGGTTGAACCGAAGGGTCCTGTTTCAGTGCTGTATGACTCTATGATTTTATGAGGACAATACTTTTGATGTAGTCTATTTGGACTTCAGCAAAGTTTTTGCTAAGGTCCCACAAGGGCGGCTGATAGGCAAAGGTAAGAGTCAATGGGATCCAAGGAAATTTGGCAAATTGGATCCACAGATGGCTGAATGGTAGGAAGTAGAGGTTGATGGTTATGGGATGTTTTTCCGACTGGAAGTCTGTGTCCACTGGGGTCCCAGAGGGATTAGTGTTCGGGCCCTTGCCGTTTGTGGTTTATATAAATGATTTAGACTCGAATGTAGGAGGTTTGATCAGTAAGGTCACAGTCAGTAAAAAAATTGGTGGGGTGTCTTTCGGGAGGAGAATAGCCTTACTCTATAAGAGGGTATAGATGGGCTGATCAAATAGACTGATCAGTGGCAAATGGAATTCAATCAGACAAATGTGAGGTGAAATGCATTTGGCAGGACAAACAAGACAACGGAATAAATGATAAACAGTAGGACCTTCGGAAGAAGCAAAGATCACAGGGCATGTACACTGGTCCCTTAAGGGGTCAGGACAAACAGATCATGTGGTTAAGAAGACACAAGAGATGTTTGTCTTTAATAGCTGAGGCATAGAATTTAAGAACAGGGAGGTTATGCTGGAACTGTATAAAATGTTGGTTAGGCCACATCTAGAGTATTGTGTGCAGTTCTGGAATCCACATTGTAGGCAGGATGTAATACCACTAGAAAGGTCAGAGGAGATTTACCAGGACGTTGCCCAGGCTGGAGAGATTCAGTTATGAAGAGACTGGCGTTGTTTTCCTTACAGCAGAGTACATTGAGAGGGGACATGATTGAGATATGTAAAATTATGAAGGGCAGACATGAAGAAACGTTTCCCCTTGTTGAAGAGATCGGTGAGCTGGGGGCATGGATTTAAGGTAAGGGACAGAATGTTCAGAAGATATGTGATGAAACACGTTTTCACCGAGAGGGTGATGGGAATCTGTAACTCACTGCCTGTAAGGATGGGCGAGGCAAAAACTCTCATAATGTGCACTTGCAATGCCAAGGCATACAAGGCCATAGGCCAAGTGCTGGAAAATGGGGCTAGAATAGTAAGGTAGCTGTTTTTGACTGGTGTGGATGTGGCGGGCTGAAGGGCATATGACTTGCATTTCCTTAGACAAACCGTCTTCAGCTATTTCATTAATGACCTTCCCTCCATCATAAGGTCAGAACTGGGGATGTTTGTCGATGTTTGAAAAATGTTCAGCACCATTCTCAATTATCAGATACTGAAGCAGTCCATGTCCAAATGCAGGAATGCCCAGGTTTGAGCTGATAAGTGGAGCATAACGGTTGTTCGAAAGGGCCACTTTTTTTTTCCTTTGGATTATAAACTGGAAAATGGAAATTGAACAGAAATGGGATTATATGGAGTATGATGTTAGCTTCACAAGCTTTTGTTACTTTTTGGAGCAGTGAGATAGATGCTTTGACACAGACTGGCACCAGAAGTTTTTGGTTTAAGAGAAAATTATTTATTGCTTTTGGAGTGGACCAGCTGCAGTTTGTCACAGGTCTGTGAGCATGATGTACTTAGAGATACCCAGAAGCCTGCAAACAAGAAGGATTTTTCACTATCTCCCTCTGTGAGTGAAAAAGACAAACCTGAAAACTCTGACAGGAAAAATGTTAAATACAAGAAAAGAACTCGGTCCACCCGAACAGATTTTGAATTAAAGATTGGCCATCATTCTGCAGACAACATCACGTCATCATCACAAAACCAAACAAAATAACCGTGAGAATCAACTCATCTTGAATGACAGAATTTGTTTCTCCTTCTCTTCATTCTTTTATCTACAACATTTGTGTCAAACTATTTGTTTCTGCCTGTTGTATTTGTGAATGAATGTGTGTGTGATTCGGGTTTTGAAGGCTTCATAAGTTGCATAATAGTAACGAGTAATTCATTTTTCTTTGCCATTGGTTAAAGAATAAGTTTGTTTACAATAAATAGATTTATTTTTTGTTAATTATGCAATCTGGTGAGAATTACTTTTGTCCTGAATAGTAATCAGACAGCTAAAGGATCGTCTGGTGGTTTAATTGGATAGTTACATGTTTGTGACAGCTTCTGGAGCAGTGTAACTCAGTTATCAGTGCACGCTTCCCACTTAGGTTGGAACAAGCCTATTTACCTATACTTTATAGAGACTCAGTTTCCCACCTATTCTTCATTTTGGACTTCCACCAATCCAAGATGCTTTACCAATATTTCAATTATTTCTGTTTTCTTAGCTCTGGCAGGTATTTCCGCCTCAAATTTATTTGTCAATCCCAACAGTAAGGCTTTTATTAACTCTAGTAAATCCACCAGAGATACTTGTTCCAAGTACAGAATGGTTTTAGCTGCTTCTAATATTGTCTCACTTTAGTATGAAAAAACCTGGTATCTGCCCTTTTATCCTTTATCAAATGCACTAACTGCACTTGCATTCCTATGTTGTCCATGTCAAAATATTCCAATAGTGATCCTCTAAACTTTTATCATGACTTAACTGGGAAGTGTGCCTCACTGTTCCCCAAGCCACAAAATGTATAAAATCCTTGTGAGATCACTAAAATAACCAATTTGCCTGATTGACTGCTATTCAAGACAAAAGCAATTCACACCAGATTTCATAACTGACAGAAAGTAACGTGATTCATTGTAACTTGCTTAACTTTCACATAAGGTAGACAGAAAGTGAGATGCCAAATCTACCGTTATGCAACTTAAACTATACCCCTTTAATAACCACAGAGCATACGCACTGACTTAAGATTAAGACAGACAAAAATCAGAACATTTGACACAGATATATATAGATGAAAAAATCTGCACATAGAAAGAAACAAAATTCCAAAGAGCAAAAGTTCAGATCTTACGGGTGTGTTAAATTATCTCTCACAATTCCTTTTGTATTGTGCAATGGTAGTTCAGCGTTGTAGATGGTTGTTTTTTACTTCACTAGTTGATTTGGTAGACCTAGGTATTTTACTGTTCGAATTCCTTCTTTTAAGCTTTCTAAGTTCTCTTGACTGCTGACACACACAAAGGGGGAGGGAGAGAAGGAGATGTTTGCAGGTTCTGGATGTCTCTGGCTGCTCTGCTTTCGCAAAAAAACTGTAGTTCAACCAATCAGAAGGCTGTTGTCTGGCAGACGTCTTAACTCAAAGATCCTTGGTGCCACAAAGTCTCAAAGTATCCTTCCTTAGAAAAGCAACATTGTTTTGCATGACTGAACGTGTACACTGCGAGATCTCAATTGTTTTCCAGTTTGGAAAAATTCTCCTGGTATTTTAGCTAAATAACATATCCGGTGGGGAGTGGGATCACAACTCACTGACCTTTACTATAGTCATGGAGAGGATAGGAGCAGACGGTATGGGAAAGTATTTAATTGGGGGAGGGGGAATTACAATGCTATTAGGCAAGAACTATGGAGCACCAACTGGGATCAGAAGTTCTCAGGGAAATGCACGATAGAAATGTGGAGGTTGTTTAGGGAGCAGTTGCTATAAGTACTGGATTGGTTTGTCACACTGAGGCAAGGAAGGGATGGTAAGGTGAAGGAACCTTGAATGACAAGACATGTGCAACATTAGTCAAGAGGAAGAACGAAGCTTACTTAATGTTGAGGAAGCAAGGATCGAACACGGCTCTAGAGGTCTACAAGATAGCCAGGAAGGAACTGAAGAATGGACTTAGGAGAGCTAGAAGGGGGTATGAAAAAGCCTTGGCGGGTAGGATCAAGGAAAACCCCAAGGCGTTCTATGCTTATGTGAGGAACAAGAGTATGGCCACAGTGAGGGTAGGGCAAATCAGGGATAGTGGGGGGAACTTATGCGCAGAGTCAGAGGAAGTAGGGCTGTTCCTGAATGAATACTTTGCTTCAGAATTCACCAGTGAGAGGGACCTTGACGTTTGTGAGGACAGCATGAAACAGACAGATATGCTCGAACAGGTTGATGTTAGGAAGGAGGATGTGCTAGAGATTTTGAAAAACATGAGGATAGATAAGTCCCCTGAGCCAGATGGGATATACCCAAGGCTACTATGGGAAGCGAAGGAAGAGATTGACGGTCCTTTGGGGATAATCTTTGCGTCCTCACGGTCCACTGGAGTAGTACCAGGTGATTGGAGGGTGGAAAATGTCATTCACTTGTTCAAGAAAGGGAATAGGAATAATCCTGGAAATTACAGACCAGTCGGTCTTACTTCTCTGGTGGGCAAATTATTGGAGAGAAAGAATCCATGATTATTTGGAAAAGCACAGTTTGATTAGAAATAGTCAGCATGGCTTTGTGAGGGGCAGGTCATGCCTCACAAGCCTTATTGAATTCTTTGAGAATGTGACAAAACACATCGATGAAGGTAGAGCAGTGGATGTCGTGTATTTGGATTTTAGCAAGGCATTTGATAAGGTTCCACACAGTAGGCTCATTCAGAAAGTAAGGAGGCATGGGATTCAGGGCAATTTGGCTGTCTGGATACAAAACTGGCTGTCCAATGGAAGACAGAGGGTGGTAGTAGATGGAAAGTATTCAGCCTGGAGCTCGGTGATGAGTGGTGTTCCGCAGGGATCTGTTCTGGGACCTCTGCTCTTTGTGATCTTTATAAATGACTTGGATGAGGAAGTGGAAGGGTGGGTTAGTAAGTTTGTCGATGACACGAAGGTTAGTGGAGTTGTAGACAGCGTGGAGGGCTGTTGTAAGTTGCAATGGAACATTGACAGGATGCAGAGCTGGGCAAAGAAGTGGCAGATGGAATTCAACCCAGAAAAGTGTGAAGTGACTCATTTTGGAAGGTCGAATTTGAATGCAGAATACAGGGTTAATGGCAGGTTTCTCGGCAGTATGGAGGAACAAAGGAATCTTGGGGTCCACGTCCATAGATCTCTCAAAGTTGCTACCCAAGTTGATAGGGTTGTAAAGAAGACGTATGGTGTGTTGGCTTTCATTGGCAGGGGAATTGCGTTTAAGAGCCATGAGGTTATGCTGCAGCTCTATAAAACTCTGGTTAGACCACATTTGGAATATTGTGTTCAGTTCTGGTCACCTCATTATAGGAAGGATGTGGAAGTTTTAGAGATGGTGCAGAGGAGATTTACCAGGATGCTGCCTGGACTGGAGGGCAGGTCTTATGAGGAAAGGTTGAGGGAGCTAGGGCTTTTATCATTGGAGTAAAGAAGGATGAGAGGTGCCTTGACAGAGTTGTACAAGATGTTGAGAGGCATAGAGAGCGTGGATAGTCAGAGACTTTTTCCCAGGGCGGAAATGACTATTACAAGGGGGCATAATTTTACGGTGATTGGAGGAAGGTATAGGGGAGATGTCAGAGGTAGGTTCTTCACACAGAGAGTGGTGGGTGTGTGGGATGTGCTGCCGGCAGTGGTAGCGCAATCAGCTACTTTAGAGACTTCTAAGCGACTTTAAGCAATAGGCACATGGAGGATCGTAAAATGTAGGGTATGCAGGGTAGATTGATCTTAGTAGGATAATAGGTCGACACAACATTGTGGGCCGGAGGGCCTGTACTGTTCTATGTTCCAACTTCTGTTTTCCAGTTTATAGTCTGAAGGGAAAAATATCTGGCCCCTTGCAGCAGGGTAAACCTATGAGAGTGAAATTCAGGTTCCACACAGGTGGTTAGGAGGGTTAATAAAGTAATTTATCTGGTCGATACTCTAAATCACAGGAAGAAGCATTGGCTACAAAGAAAGAACAAGAGAGCAAAGAACAATGCAGCAAACGAATAGGCCCTTCAGCCCTCCAAGCCCACACTGACACATTTTGACCGTCCATATTAAAACAGTCTTCACTTACAGGATCTGTCTCCCTCTATTCCCTTCCAATTCATGTATTCATCCCAGTGCTTCTTGAATGCTGCTATTGTATCTGCTTCCAGCGCTTCCACCGCTTCCACTGGCAGTGTGTTCCAAGCACCCACCACCCTTTGTGAGAAAAACATGCCTCGCATATCTCTTTTAAACTACCCCCCCTTGTACTTTGAACCTGTGTCCCCTAGTAATTGACCCATCCACCCTGGGTAAAAGCCTCATACTTTCCACTTTACCCATGCCATTCACAATCTTTTAAACTTCTATCAGGTCGCCCCTCAACCTCCTGTGTTTCACTGAAAACAAATCCAGTCTATCCAACCTTTCTTCATAGATAACTCCCCCATACCAGGCAACATCCTGGTAAACCTTTTCTGTATCCTCTCCAAAGCATCCACATCCTTCTGGTAGTGTGATGACCAGAACTGTACACAATATTCCAAGTGTAGCCTACCTGAAGTTCCATAAATCTGCAGCATAATGTGTCTCTCCTTATACTCAGTGCCTCTTCCAATGAAGACAAGCATGCCATAAGCCTTTTTTACTACCTTATCTACCTGTGCTGCCACCTTCAGTGATCTGTGGACCTGCGCACACAGATCCGCGTGTCAAATACTCCTAAGGATTCTGCCATTCCCTGTATAAATTCCACCTGTACCTGACCTTCCAAAAGGCACTACCTCACATTTGTCTGAATTAAACTTCATCTGTCATTTTTCTGTCCATGCCTCCTTCTGATCTATATCCTGTTGTATCCTCTAACAGACTTCCTCGCTATCCGTAACTCCACCAATCTTTGTGCTGTCCGCAAACTTACTAATTAGACCAGCCACATTTTCCTCCAAATCATTTATATAGACCACGAATAAGAGAGGACCCAGGACTGGACTCTGTGGAACACCACTAGTCACAACCCTCCATTCCAAAAAGCATCCTTTCACTGCTACCCCATGACTAAGCCAGTTCTGTAACCGTCTTGCCACCTGACCCTTTATGCCACCTTTTGCACCAGTCTGCCATGAGGGACCCTGTCAAAGGCTTTACTGAAGTCCATGTAGACAACATCAACAACTTTTCCCTCATCAATCGTCTTCATCACCTCCTCAAAAATACTCAATCAAGTTAGTGAGGCACGACCTCCCCCACACAAAACCATGCTGTCTATCACTAATCAGTTCATTTGCTCCTAAATGCATATAGATCTTGTCCCTGAGAATTTTTTCCGATAATTTCCCTACCACTGACGTGAGACTCCCAGGCCTGTAATTTCCAGGATTATCCCCACTACCCTTTTTTAACAATGGGACGACATTAGCTATTCTCCGGTCCTCTGGGACCTCACCTTGGCCAAAGAGAATACAAAGATGTCAATGCTCCAGCAATTTGTTCTCTTGCTTCCCTCAATATTCTGGGATATATCCCATTAGGACCCAGGGACTTAAGACTTCTTAGTACTTTTTAAGCATCTTAATATTTTTTAAGATGCACAATGCCTTTTCCACTTTGTCGGCAACTTGGCTTAGAAATTCGACGCTGCCTTCCCAGAGATCATCCTTGACCAATTTCTTCTTTTTGGTGAATACCAATACAAAGTATTCATTTAATGCCTCACCTACCTTTTCTGGCTCCACACAGACATTCTGCACGTTGTACCTGAGTGACCAACCCTTCCCCGGCTATCCTGTTACGTTTTATATATGTGTAAAGAGTCTAGGGTTTCTGCTTGATCCTGTTTGCTGATGATTTTTCATGACCCCCTTTAGACGTTCTAATTCCTTGCTTAAGTTCTTTCCTACTTTCCTTATATACTTCAAGGGCTTTGTCAGTTTCCATCCTCCTAGACCTTATGTATGCTTTCTTTTTCTTTTTGACCAAGGTCATAACATCCTTGGTCATCCATCCTACGTCACATAAACATGCTAAAGCTATATTTTCATAGAGAAGAAAATAAAATGTGTCAGGTGAGTGGTAGAGGATGACAGAGATGGTAAGAGTGAGATAGAATAGCATGTAGTTATTCACAAAGCAAACGTACAATTCAACCAGCTGGAATGGATACATTGGAACAGTTAAACAATGTTTACAACACAATCACAGTACTTAGAAGAGGAACATCTAGTTAAGTTAATTAGGAAATATAAGGAAATCTGTAGAGATACACCAGATGTACTGTTTAGCTAGGCATGATTTGGATATAGGGGAATCAGTACCAATAACAGAACATCCTTATCACTTAAGTCCAGTAAAAAGCTCAGATGGATTCAGAAGATCAATATATTCCAGAAAATTGACCCTAACGAAAGCACTGGAGTTCACTGATAATGTTAGTTCCTAAACTGAGGGGTGTCAACTAGATTCTGGTTAGATATACAGAAAAGTAAATTCCTTAGCGAAAACAGATCCATACACAATTCTTCAGTTAAATGGTTGTATTGATAGGCTTGGCAGTGTCTCCTTCCTTTCTAAGATTGCTGTACCACTAACATCAAGTACTATAGAGATTTCAGCCATTATTACACCGAAGGACTTATATCAAAGCCTAGTTACGTCAAAGAGTTCTGTATCAAGCCATAATTAAAGTGTCAAACTTGTAAGTTATGTAAAACAATAAGTACCTGCGTAAACGATTGCAATTAGCTAGTTTGTAATACAACTTGTCAAAAGTGAATTTACAAATTTGAGGATAACTGACCTGGGACAATCACAGGGAAAGGGCAGGTGTTGACAAGAAGAGGAAAAGTTAAAACAGGGAATTCTTGAGACTTCTGGGAATGTGTGCATTTCATGAGGAATTCATGCAAAAGAGTTACGGTGGGCCGAGTGCCATGCCTTTGAGAAGCTGAAGACAATCCTAATTAATGGACCAGTATCAATGAATCTGTCTTCACGAAACCTTTTAAGATAGTAATCAATATGACTGACCTGGGGTTAAGTGCCACCTTATTACAACATGATGAGTCGGGAACAGAAAAACCAGAGTGGTACTTTGCAAAGAAACCAAACCAATATTGAAAGACATACCCTACGCTGTGAAAAAGGAGACATTAGGATTATTATTAGCTTGAGAGCGTTTTGAAGTTTACATCTGCCATTATTGCAAAGAAAGACCAATATACATTGACCAAGCTCCCTCGACTTGTACAAGGAAAGTCAAACTTGAAAAGCAACATTATTTCGATAGAGGTAATTAATTCAACCATATTGTATCAAACTTGTTCACATTGCTGGAAAAGATAATATAACATCAAGAGCATTGCTAAGGCCAAGATGTTGAAGAATTTGAGAGGAAAGGTTTTGCTTGATCTCTTTTAAGTGTGGAAGAATGTAAGGCACAGCTTCTTTTCCTATTGGACTATAAACTGGAAAATCCAAGTTAGAAGGCTATCTAGCAAAAGAATCAGGTGCCTTTTTGCAACTGAAAAATGGAGTGAGATTGTATGGTTTGGACTTCAGCTACACAATATTAAGTTACTTTTTGGAACAGTGAGGCGAACACCTATAAGACAGAGTGGCACCAGGAATCTTTTGAGTTAAGGAAACAGAGCCTTCAATTGGTCTAGCTACAGTTTGTTACAGAGAATGTATTACAGATGGTGGAGTAGGTTCTTGTGTCAGTTATAGTGGCCTTACCTCTGAGCCAGGAAGCCTGGGTTCAAATCCCATCTGCTCAAGCAGCATGTTATAACATCTCTGAACAGGGTGATTAGAAAATATCCACAGACAGGGAAGGAGATGGCCTAGTGGCATTATTGGGAGACTGTTAATCTAGTGACCCACCTAATGTTCAGGGCACTTATGCCAGTTCAACTCATCCATCATCGTTCCATCACAACCAAGTGCCTTCTGACCTTGTCTGTCATGACTTGATGCCTGTGCAGTGGAATCTTGCCAACTGCTGCCCAAGATCTGACATGAGATTTGATCACGAAAGGCCCAAAGATCATGGACCAGGGATTCTTTACTCCACTGGCATCAGGTCATTACAAACGTTACTTGGGGAATTAAGTTTGTACGTAGAAGACACAACATATACAGAGAATAAAATATAGAACAGTACAGCACAGCTACAGACCCTTCTGCCCAACTGTGTCTGTGCTGACAATGATGCTGTTCTAAACTAATCCCATTTGTCTGCACATGGTCTGTAAACCTCTGTTCCTGCCTGTTCATGTGTTCATCCAAATGCCTCTTAAATGTTGCTATCATATCTGTTTCTCCCACCTCTGCTGACAGTACGTTCCAGGCAACTACCAGCCTCTTTGTAAAAAAGCTTGCCTCATACATATCCCTTCAACTTTCTCCCTGTCACCTTAAACCTGTGCCCCCTGGTATTGTATATTTCCACCCTGGGAAAAAGACTCTGACTATTCACTCTCTTCATGCCTGATCATTTTATATGCTTCTCCTGGGTCACCCATCAGCCTTCAATGGTCTAGTGAAAAAAATTCAAGTTTGTCTTATCTCTCCTTGTAGCTAATACATTTATATCATTCCCCGTTTGTAAAAAATATACTGTAACTCTTTTAATAAAACTTGCAAAATTCTTTTAAACATTTCAAAAGTTGTAAATTGTTTTAAATACTGAAGGAAAATTTCGAGTACAATTCACCTGGTTTTAGGAATGAAAGTGGAAGATTCCTGCTTTTTATTGTTTCAGTTTGAGAAATGACCTGCCTTTTTTTAAACAAAATGGAATGTGAGCACCCATTTCCTTTCACAGCCTTTTTCCTGATAAGATTACATGACTGTATTCTTTCCATCATTAAAGCGTATATATTCTGTTTGTTTATGTAAATACTTCCTTGCCTATGAAACACTTTACTGGTGTTCGTCGCTTTCTGCCATGTACTTCTGAAATTTGTTTACAATTCTTCTGACTTTGGCATAAATTAACGTTGTGGCCCGTTTTAACTTTTGCACTTAACCCTAATAACACCTGTTCACAATGGCAGCAATGCTTTTTTTGCTGGTATATTCCCCATTGCGTTTTTCCAACTTCCGAGCTGGGTTTTGCGTACTTCAGGTGCATTTTTTACCCTTTTCCTCAGGCATTAACTTCTTGCTGGAGCTCCTAATACTCATACTGCCAAACCTCACGTCTGCTCCCTTTGACTCAAGTTGACTCACTGTCTCTCCTCTCTGCACTTTCTGTTCCCAATTCCACTTTGGAAATAGAGTGGGGAAAAAAAGAAACTGTGAATCAGTTACTGAGCCTTTGCTGCCTCCACAGCTTTGTGATGACTGATGTTGATATAAATTCCTTCAGCCACTGAGGGACCAACTGAGTTTTTCTTAAACCAGCGATGCTGTTCAAGTTGTGATCCACGTTGTCTCCAAAAAATACTTCTCTTCTCATCATGTTTTGCTATGATGTGATGCCTCGATACTAACCACTGGTGGCTTATGGTTGGAGCAGATTATTGCCACCATTCCTCTTTTTGACACTGTAGGATGCTGAAACTTCAACTTGCTGTTGTATAAATTAGATTTATGTGGCTAGACCAGTTCAGTTTCTGGGCAGTGGTGACTCTCAGGATGTTAACTGTGAGGGATTCAGTGATGGTAATGCCATTGGATGTGAAGTCAATATAGGTTCTCTCTTCGTGGTGATGGTCATTGCCTGGCATTTGTGTGACGCGAATGTTACTTGCCATTTGTCAGCCCAAGCCTGGATATTGTCCAGTTCTTGTTGCATTTGGACATGGACTGCTTCAGTATTTGTGGAGTCGCAAACGGTGCTGAACATTGTGCAATCATCAGCGAACATCCCCATTTCTGATCTTATGGTGGAGGGAATGTCACTGATGAAGCAGCTGAATGATAGGACCCAGGACACTATCCTGAGGACATCCTACACAGATGCCCTTCAGCTGCAACCACAACCATCTTGACACCAGGCCTGATGAAGGGTTTCGGCCCGAACGTTGACTTTCCTGCTCCTCTGATGCTGTGCTTTTCCAGCCTCACACCTATAGACTCTGGTTTCCAGCATCTGCAGTCCTTACTGTCTCCACCATCTTCCCTCATGCTAGGCATGACTCCAATCAAAGTTTTCTCCCTGATTCCCATTGACTCTAGTTTTGCTAAGGCTCCTTGATGCCGCACTCAATCAAATGTGGCTTTGCTGTTAAAAGCTGTCAATCTCACCTCACCTCTGGAATTCAGCTCTTTTGTTCATGTTAGAACCAAGAGTGTAATGTGATCAGGTACTGTTACTAACACTTTACTGATGATTGAAGTGGACTGAATGGGTCAGAATTGGCCGTATTAGATTTGTCCAGCTTCTTGTCTAGAGGACATACCTGGATAATTTTCCACATTGTAGGGTAAATGTCAATGTTGTAACTGTACCGGAAGAGCTTGGCTAGGGGTGTACAAATTCTGGAGCACAAATCTTCAGTACTATTGCCAGATGTTGTCAGGGCCTATAGGCTTTGCAGTATCCATTCCTTGATGTCACATGGAATGAATCGAAATTGCAAAGGATTGGCATCTGTGATGCTGAGGACCTATGTTGAAGTCTAAGATTGCTCATCCACTGGGCACTTCTTAGTGAATATTGTTTCAACTGCTTCAGCCTTATCTTTTGCACTGATGCTCTAGTCTCTCCCATCATTTTGTGGTGTCTCCTCCGGTTGTTTAGTTGTCGATCACCGCAACTGAATGTGGCAGGACTCATCTCAGTAACTGTATACACATCACATAAATGCTTAGCATTACTAATGAATACTAACAAGAGGTAAAAAAGACACAAGTGCCTCCATCAAGAGATCATGCCAGACTCCAACTGATTTACCAACCACAGGCTGTGTGACATGATTCAGAACCTTTCCTTTAAAAATACAAGCTTGACTCAAACCGGGGGTCAGACTGGCTCTATAGCGTTTCACAAGAATTCAAGCTTTAAAAAATCCCAGCAGTATAGCTACCAGATGCCAGCATCTTAATACAAGCTCTCAACTGCTTCAGATGTCCATTTGCCAATTCCTGGCTGAACAACGTGGCAGGTTTCTGTGTGGAGCTGCCAACATTTAGCTCAGTTAACCTGCGTTTAGAAACACTCTCCATTTTGGTCCATAATGATTAAGATGAGTGGAAGAATAGTTTGATATTTACATCTTATTTATACCAAGAACTATCGTAAGGGAGATCCCTCATTAGTTTGTATTGTACTTCTTATTTTTCTGTATTTTTGATTGCAGACTGAAATGGGAAAAAAGATTATTTTAAAAATCAAGGATAGTGCAAAAGAATAATGCACTTTTTAAAAGCAAGCTATTGACACTGCTGTATGTTCAATCATGGACGAGGATACTACAAATGAACTGGAGCCGGGCCAAGTGTACAAGGGGAGATTCAGCCAAAGACAGGTAGCTGACTGGTCTGTGGAATGGTTACCATTCCACAGTTAGAGATTACAAAAGCCTTTTGCCTTCTGTAACAGTGATTGGCTCCCAAGTAGCTGTGGGTAACAGTGATTGGCTCTCAGGTAGCTGAGGGTAACAGTGATTGGCTCCCAGGTAGCTGTGGGTAACAGTGGTTGGCTCCAAGGTGGCTTTGGGTAACAGTGATCGGCTCTCAGGTAGCTGAGGGTAACAGTGATTGGCTCCCAGGTAGCTGTGGGTAACAGTGATTGGCTCCAAGGTAGCTTTGGGTACCATTGATTGGCTCTCAGGTAGCTGAGGGTAACAGCGATTGGCTCCCAGGTAGCTGTGGGTGTGAATGTTTGATCAGAAGTGATCAGACTTCCGAAAAGGAAGGAGCTGTCCTTTTCTCTCAGTAAAATGCCTGAGGAAAACTTTATTTCCCTTTAACAGTTGCTACAATCTCTGAATTTAACGCATTAAATCAGAGACTTTAAACGTATAATATATATGAACCAATCACCATGTACCTTCTGTAATCAAGTGAATGATTTGGAGAAGAAAAATCAAGAAGGAGCAGATCATGACAAGCCAAAGGGACCATCTTAGTGAATCTGATGGATAGGGGCCAATGCACAGCTTTCCCAGTCTTTCCCTCCACCCATAGCACCCATGTTTTGATGTCTGTGTCTATCTGTATATATGTGAAAGATGAGTTTTATAAGGGGGTTAGATTGGAGTTATATGTTGGTGCTGCTTGTGGTGGTTTGTAATTGTGTAACAAGAATCTATTTATTTGTAATAAATATCATTCTTATTCTGCGCTTTCTGACAACTTGGGTGTAAAAACAGTCAAAATGGGGAATTTTGTGCACTTTTGTAAAGTTTTTAACTTTTGTGACTATGGGAGCAATGGGGCCTGATTTCCTCCGTGTTACCTCCGTGAGGCATAACAGTATAAAGTTGTCAAGTTGAATTGTGTAAGAGCACGAGAACCAGGGGCAAGAGTAGACCATTCAGCCCAACAAGCCCGTTCCAGCATTTGCTAAGATCATGGCTGATCTGATTGTGACCTCAGCTCCACCTTTCATGCCTGCTCCCCCCATTATCTTCGGCTAACTTGTCAATCAAAATCCTAACTCCAATGTTAAAATATTTAATTATGCAGCCTCACTATTGTCTTGGGGAGAGAATTTCATGTATGAACAAGCCTCTGAAAGAAACAAATTCTCCTCACCTTAGTCTTAAACAGAGGACTTTTAACCTTTAAACTGTATCCTCCAAGTTCCAGATACATCCACAAAGGGAGACCTCCTCTGGCGTTCACCTTGTCAAGATCCTTCAGGATCTCATACATTTCACTAAGATGATCTCATTCTACTAAGCTCTGTAGGCCCTGCTAAAACCTCCTTCGTAATCTAACCCTTTCAACCACAGGAATCAATCAAGTGAACTTTCAATAGCTTCTGATGTAATTACAGTTTTTGATGCTGAGAATTACAGAAGCCTAGGTATTGAGTAAATTTGTGTCATAGCTTCAGTGTGAATGTGACAGTTCTGACTTTGCATTAGGCTTAGGCTGTTGCAATGTAAATCAGGAGTCGTATACTGAACCTATTCTTAAATGAAGTGAGATTTGATTGCATTGTAATATCACATAGTACAAGTTGGGACAGGGGCGCTTCGACTATAGTGTCCGTGCCAGTTACATAGAACATAGAACAGTACAGTACAGGAACAGGCCCTTCAGCCCACCATGTCTGCACTGGCAATGACACCATTCTAATATAATCCCATCTGCCTGCATGTGGTCTGTGTCCATCTATTCTCTGCCTGTTTATGTGGCTCTCCAAATGTCTCTTAAACTTTGCTAATGTATCTGCGTCTCCCACTTCCCCTGGCAGCACATTCCAGGAACCTTCCCCTTTCTGTGTAAAAGACTTGCCTCGCACATCTCATTTAAACTTTTACCTGCTCACCTTAAATCTGTGCTCCCTAGTATTTGACATTTCCACCCTGGGAAAAAGTTCATTGAAAAATCATCCAATTAATCCCATTCCCCAATACCCTACCCCCATAATCCCAAGCATTCATGTGATGTGGATATCACTGGCAAGGCCAGCATTGGTCCCTGTCCCGAATTGCCCTTGAACCCAGAGGCTTGGCCATTTCAGACAATCATGCTGGAATGGGTCTGGAGTCAGTGGTAGGAAGGCAGATTTCTATCCCCTAGGAGCATTAGTGAAATGCATGGGTTTGCAACCATTGAATGTTGTTGTCATGATCCCCATAAGCTTTCGATTCCAGATATAATTATTTAAAATTCAGTTGCCCCAGCTGCCATGGTAGGATTTGAACCTGGGCCCCAAAAAGCATTAGCCTGGGCGTTTGGATTAGAGGTGGAATGTTGAGACATTGCCAGTACTCCAGCATCTCCCCGCTGTTCCAATTTGAACACTAACTTGTTATACTCTATCTGGGTCACAGCACACACACAGTTGCTTGGCATCAGCACTGTAGTGTACTTGCTCACATTTACACAGTTGTTAAAAACTCATCTGGTTCTCTAATGTCTATTGGGAAAGGAAATCTACCACCCTTATCTGGGTTTGGGGCACATTTTTAAGGAGAGAGGAGAGAGATTTAAAAAAACATGAGAGGCAAATCTTTTACACAGAGGGTGGTTTGTGTGTGGAATGAACTGCCTGAGGAAGTGGCGGATGCAGGTACAATTACAGCATTTGAAAGATGTTTGGATAGATACATGAATAGGGAAGGTTTGGGAGGATATTTGCCAGGAACAGGCAGGTGGGACTGGTTTAGTTTGGGATTATGTTCGGCATGGACTGGTTAGACTGAAGGGTCTGTTTCCGAGCTGTAAAACTCTATGACTCCAAACTCATAACAATGCTGTGACTCTCTGAAATGACCTAGCAAGGCATTCAAACCAAGGGAGAATAGGGATGGGGGCCAAATTCTTGCTTTGCCAGGAACACACATGTTCCACAAATGTAGAAAGAGAAGCCCAGTTCAGTGTTATCCTATGAGAGCTTTCGAACAAATGACAGTGAGTGATACTGCTTGGTCTAAGCATAGCTGACGAACATAGATCAACATGTTTGCATCAATGGGCAAGAACATGGCAGAATGCTCTTCAACAAATATCTTTACACAATATAAATGTAATTTGTCCTTTTCATCACAGTATAAAGCCTCTTCATATACCGAAGCAGTCCATGTTCTCCCTGGACAATTACCAGGCTTGGGTTGACACATGGCAGGTTGTATATGTGTTGCACAAATGTGAGGCAATAAGAGACAATCTAGCCACCACTCCTTGATAGTGGGGAGACACTGGAGTACTGGCAATGTCTCAACATTCCACCTCCAGTCCAAAGGCCCAGGCTAATGCTGTGGGGGCCTGGGTTCAAATCCTACCTTGGCAGTTGAATTTTAAATAATTATATCTGGAATCAAAAGCTAATGGGGACCATGACAACAACATTCAATGGTTGCAAACCCATCCATTTCACTAATGCTCCTAAGGGATAGAAATCTGCCTTCCTACCAGTATCTACATCCTGGGGGTTATCATTGACCAAAAACTCAACTGGGCTCACCACATAAACATAGTGGCTACGAGAGCAGGTCAGAGGCAAGGAATACTGTGAGTTACTGTGATGAGTAACTCACCTCCTGATTCCCCAAACCCTGTCCATCGTCTACAAGGCAAAAGTTAGGAGTATGAGATACTCCCCACTTGCCTGGATGGGTGCAGCTCCAACAACACTGAAGAACCTTGACACCATCCAAAGACAAAGCAGCCTGCTTGATTGACACCACATCCACAAGCATTCACTCCCTCCACCACTGATGCTCAGTAGCAGCAGTGTGCATTATTTACAAGATGCACTGCAGAAATTCACTCAAGATCCTTCCACAGCACCTTCCAAACCCATGACCACTTCCATGTAGAATGACAAGGGCAGCAGATATATGGGAACAGCACCACCTGCAAGTTCCCCTCCAAGCTACTCACCATCCTGACTTGGAAATATATCACCATTCCGTCAGTTTTCCTGGAAGTCCCTCCTAACAGCATTGTAGGTCAATCTAAAGCACGTAGACTGCAGTGGTTCAAGAAGGCAGCTCACCACCACCTTCTCAAGAGCAACTAGGGGCAGGCAATAAATCCTGGCCAGCCAATGATGTTCATATTCACAAGTGAATAAAGAAAAACCATTTGTTCAAAAATTTCAATTTTAGTAGAGGAAGGCAAAATGTAGAATATCTTTTAATGGTGACTCACTGGAAGGTGTTCCGTTCAAAAAGTCCCAGATGTCCATATACACGAGTGAAATAATGTTTCATAAAGTGGGGAGGTGATGGGCTAATGGTATTATTGCTGGACTGTTAATCCAGAGACTCAGATAATGTTCTGGGCAGAGATAATAGGAACTGCAGATGCTGAAGAATCTGAGATAACAAGGTGGAGAGCTGGATGAACACAGCAGGCCCAGCAGCATCATGGGAGCAGGAAGGCTGACGTTTCGGGCCGAGACCCTTCTTCAGAAATGGGGGAGGGGAAAGGGGTTCTGAAATGAATAGGGAGAGCGGGGAGGCGGATAGAAGATGGATAGAGGTGGAGAGGAGACAGACAGGTCGAAGAGGCGGGGATGGAGCCAGTAAAGGTGAGTGTAGGAGGGAAGGTAGGAAGGAGATAGGTTAGTCCAGGGAGGACGGACAGGTCAAGGGGGCAGGATGAGTTTAGTAGGTAGGAGATGGGGGTGGGGCTTGAGGCAGGAGGAGGGGATAGATGAGAGGAAGGACAGGTTAGGGAGGCGGGGACGACCTGGGCTGGTTTTGGGATGCGGTAGGGGGAGGGAAGATTTTGAAGCTTGTGAAATCCACATTGATACCATTGGGCTGCAGGGTTCCCCAGCGGAGTGTGAGTTGCTGTTCTTGCAACCTTCAGGTAGTATCGCTGTGGCACTGCAGGAGGCCCAGGATGGACATGTCGTCTGAGGAATGGGAGGGGGAATTGAAATGGTTCGCGACTGGGAGGTGCAGTTGTTTAGTGCGAACCGAGCGTCGGTGTTCTGCGAAGCGGTCCCCGAGCCTCCACTTGATTTCCCCGATGTAGAGGAGGCCACAACGGGAACAGCGGATGCCGTACACCACATTAGCAGATGTGCAGGTGAACATCTGCTTGATGTGGAAAGTCTTCTTGGGGCCTGGGATGGGGTTGAGCGGGGAGGTGTAGGGGCAGGTGTAGCACTTCCTGCGGTTGCAGGGAAAAGTGCCGGGAGTGGTGGGGCTGGAGGGGAATGTGGAGCAGACAAGGGAGTCCTGGAGAGTGTGGTCCCTCCGGAAGGCAGATAAGGGTGGGGAGGGAAAAATGTCTTTGGTGGTGGGGTCGGATTGCAGATGGCGGAAGTGTCGGAGGATGATGCGTTGGATCTGGAGGTTGGTGGGGTGGTATGTGAGGACGAGGGGGATTCTGTTTTGGTTGTTATTGCGGGGAGGGGGTGTGAGGGATGAGTTGCGGAACTTCCGCCATGTGCAATCCAACCAACCACAATAACCCCATATCTGCATCCACCTATCTCCATCCCACCTCACCTTCTCACAGCCTCACCCCCCTCCCTCTGTTTATTTCCGGGCTCCCCTCCCCTCCCCAGTCCTGACGAAGGGTTTCAGCCTGAAACGTTGACTTCCCTGCTCCTCAGATGCCATCTGACCTGCTGTGCTTTTGCAGCTCCACATTGTTTGGCTTTATCTCCTTTGTAATGGTGAGCCCTTGGGACACAGTGTTTTGTATCCCAATCTCGGAGCTGTAAGTTCCGAGTTCAAATCCCACATTTATCAAGGAAGATGCATTTGTTATTCAGCTCAAACAGGTTGAGTATCAACCTACAATACAACTCACTCAAATGCAGGCCCAGTGGTAGGAATTACAGTAATTCCTGGCAAATTCTTTCATTAAGGAAAGTTAGATCATCAAGCCTGACTGCATATCACCAGGCCACAATGTGGAAATGGCAATTTGAATCTTCTGTAGTGCACGGAACTCTCCGACTGTAACTTCATTTTAACGACAGTTACAAACCAGATCGTTGTAATCTTAGTCTTTCCAAATGCCGATTTAGTTCTGGTCAATAATATTTTCTTGTGGAATTGGGAATCTAATTGACTTGATTGGTCTGCCCGGCATCAGTAATCGCAAGTGATAGATTGATGTCAACATTCCCCAATTATGAAGAATTTTAAAAGCAGACTGAAAATGAGCTTACTGCTTTGAGGGGAACTTGTGAAAGAAGTATAAGGTGGGGAGGTGGCAGGGAGAGGGATCTGGGGCATTCCTGGGGCAGTGATGGGTGTGAATCCAGCAATGTGATGGAGCACACACAGAGTGACACGAGGCCTGGTCTGCCACTGCCACTTGCTGAGGGTAGAAAGGGCAGGACATTGACCAGCTCCTTCACTGAACAAACCTGGAGTTTAGGTCTCAGGGTGGGAGTTGGGTGCTGGGAATTTGGAGGGCTGGTGGAATGGCTGTCCAGGAGGCAATTCTAGAGGACCTCAGGTAGAAGTATGCTAGGTGCAACTCCCTAACAATCCTTTGATTGAAAACAGTTCTCCTCATCTCCCCCTTTTGATGAGTTTAAATCTATTACCAGGAAGCAAACTCCCCTTGTCCCTACAAAAGTACCCTCAACAGTCGGAGAAAATTTTGGTCCATTCCTGGAAATGGTCCCTTTAAGGCGCTGAATGGTCTGGTGCAAACAGACAGAGCTTTATCCAATGGCCCCCAAAGCCAACAATGGGACCCAAAATCCAACTGAGGACGCTTGCTTTGCATGATTGTGCAACCTCAAGATAGGACATGAGGCAAAATTAGCTGGGGAGCTGCTCATCCCTTCATTGCCATCTCTGAAAGTAGCATCGGTTCCCCACCTCGAACTGGTGTGCTGTGCTCCAAAGGTTCCTCACCCTGAGAAATGAGTTGCCTCCAGATTACAATCTTCTCCAGACTAAATACAAACACACAGCTCGGATGAAAAGAATTTTTAGTCAGCCTGTAGGATGCTGTTAATTAATAACAGATTTTGTTGAATCGTAGCCTAGCTTTACATCCGGTTGCACCCTCAGAAGCATGATTACAAATTACGCTTCTTCAAACCAGAATTTGCTGGTGTGTTTTAGGTGCACCGAAGTAATGAATTTGCAAGATATTGAAGGCCTTTGGCCTTTATAATGTAATGTTTACTCAAAGATTAAAATGGGTTTAAATGAATATTAACTAAGTAAACAAGACAATCAAGTTAACTTCCTCAGGCCTAGTCTTGATGTGCTTCTAAGTGTTGATAAAGCAATATTTCTGAGGAAATTTCAAATGCAATGTGTGGTAGGGTTAGTTTTAGAGCCTGGGGTTAGGGTTAGGGTTTGTATGAGGG
>JAHRHZ010000020.1:13455895-13467224 GCA_024137785.1 Ginglymostoma cirratum
TTTTCGAGCCTGGGGTTAGGGTTAGGGTTTGTATGAGGGTTAGTTTTTAGAGTCAGGGATTAGGGTTAGTTTTAGGGTCTGGCATTAGGATTAGGATTAGGTTTTTTATGAGGATTGGGGTTTTCACCATGTGATCAGCCATGGCATAATGTCTTTGAGCAAGTTGACTCTGAAAATATCTGTGGTTTATTTGAGCATTGTGCATTGCCTTTAGAATGAAGGGTTGGGGTTCCTGGATATTTCAGTAATTAAGAGGAGATTGTTTTTGTTAGAGTTCTGGTTCAGGTTGGGGTTAGGATTTTGTTGCCGCAGGGTAAGAATGCAACAGAATCCAACTATTGCTTTAATTTCAAAATGCAGGAGTTTGATTGTTATGGCTACTCAACATGCATATAAATAGCTCCTTTAATCTGGGAGAGTTGCTGCATAAACAAACAAGAATTGACAGCAAACGAAGACAGAGATACTGAGCGGACTCTTAGCACCTTAAAAATTCTTGGGCCGTTGGAACGATACATGATCCCTAGTCTAACAGTGTCCAACTTCTGCCCACCTGTATGGCTTCCCTCGTGGCAGTGAAGAGGGTGCTGGATCTGTAGCTGGTGACTTGGGGTTGGCTCCCAGCAGATGAAAGATCATCGGGTTTAATGCTGGTAAAAGGGTTCAGTTTCTGGGGACTGAAAAGGAGTGGGGTCGGGGGAGCTTTAAAGGACCCAGGCCTAGAGTGGGCGAGAGGGTAAAGTAAGGGGTCAGGGTCCAGAGCAGGTGGGGCGTGTCGGGTCCTGGGAGCATCAGATCAGAGTCAGGGCTGTAAGTGCCAGTTGGGCATGTGCAAAGTAAATATGGGGTCAGTTGAATAGTTATTCAGGGTTTAGACTATGTCTTTAATGTTTTAACCTTTGCTGAATAACTATTTACTTAATTTCATCAGAACCCTCCAAGTTCTCCAATTCAAACAGAGACTTTCAGAGGATTCCTAACATAGAGAAATAGCCCAAAGGAATCTCCAATTTCCCAGGCAAATCCTTCGGAGTCCACTACAGTGAATGTTCTACAGGGTCCCCATGCACTATATCTATATACACTGGAATAATGACATCTGAGTATTAGACAATCCAGGACAAACAGACCAGCTCTGACCTTGTTGAGTAGTGGAGTAGGCTGGAGGGCCTGAATGGCCTACTTCTGCTCCTAATTCGTATTCTGTTGTGAACTCGCTCTTCTTCCACATCCGAAGTCACCTGTGCAGGGATTATAGGACTGCACCCACTCTAGGAGCAGATGGCTAAATGTTGGTCAAAGAGGTAGGCAAGGATTAGAGTTAGAAACATTTGGGAGAGGGATTCCAGGGCTTAGAATCCAATCGGATGTTGGTCACTTTTTTTTTGGAACATTGTCCTTTTTTACTGCGGCTGCGTGCATGTGGGTATGTGGAAGTCATAACATTTTAATTACCTTTTGAAAAAGTTCCAAAGGCCATCTTCCCTTTCATCCAAGGAATTTGTTTGAGGATAGGCAATTATTTATGTTGTTTCCGGGGAGGTGGTGAGAAACAGCACATTGCCAACTCCGTTAGTTCTTTGCAATGGCAATGCTGGGAGCAACTTGCTTCTTGAAATCCCAACCACCTCCTCCCATCAAACTACCCCTCAGCGTGCAAGAAAAACATGAGGATACAATTTACATTTATGCAGCTTTTTTCACGCTCCCAGCATGGTTACATTCACTTCACAGCTGAGAAAATACTTTGCAGAATTGGTAACTAATTTGCAGCCTGCAAAGTCTCCCTAAGCAGCTGTGAGATAATTGTCCAATTAATCCATTATTTAGTTGGCATTGCTTGACAGATTGATGTTGACTGGAATACCACGAGAATTCCTCTGTTCTTTACCTGAGTAGAGCTGTGAATAGAAATGGATAATTAACCAGATAATCCATGCCCAAATGATGTTGACAAAGGGATAAATATTGGCCCTGTTCATTTCATTTGTCAGCAGCACTCTGGCACCTCTCACTTTGTAGTTTTATTCCCTCAGCTGCGTCCAGTACACGGTGTACACTGCAAGTTGATCTCAAATCTCAGTGCTGATGTACTAAAGCCTGAGGTGATCTTTGAGTAACAAAAGAAAGATTTGCATTTGCATTTTTTTCTGAAGAAGGGTCTCGACCCGAAACGTCAACTTTGCTGCTCCTCTGATGCTGCCTGGTATGCTGTGTTCCTCCAGATCCACACTGTGTTGTAATTGTATGAACACTTCCATGGCCGTAGGACATCACAAA
This sequence comes from Ginglymostoma cirratum, assembly GCA_024137785.1. Lineage (NCBI taxonomy): Eukaryota > Metazoa > Chordata > Chondrichthyes > Orectolobiformes > Ginglymostomatidae > Ginglymostoma > Ginglymostoma cirratum. Next base: position 13,458,176 of record JAHRHZ010000020.1, read on the forward strand.
GCACATTACAAAGTGTTTTTGAGTACTTTTGAGCGTACTGTAGGAAGTGCAATAACCAACTTCAGCAGGACGATAATTCACACCAGTGAAGGAATATTAAGCAGAACACTAGGGAAACTCCCAGTTCTTCTCCAAACAAGTGCCACAGGATTATTAACATCCATCCATCAAATCACGCCATTAATTGGCAGCCATGTCTTCAACTGTCCAGGTTCTATGCTCTGGAATTCTGCCTCCTCCTGGAGACTACGACCAATTTAGCATGGCCAACCCATCTAACCTGCACATCTTTGGACTTTGGGAGGAAACTGGAGCACCTGGAGGAAACCCACTCAGACACTGGCATAACGTGCAATCAAACTAGGAACATATTTGGCCCCACTGGCCTGCTTGTCATTCAGTACAATCCTGATGGATCTGACCTGATGGTTCTTAAGTGCATTTTCCCTTCCATTGGCATCACTCACCAGCTATCTAGCTATCCTATAGTACACACTTTAGTGCCTCTCGGTGTAAAACAAGGTCAAATATTTCTAAATGGGTATTGCTGGCAGCGGAGCTAACTGCTTGAATCAAATCAGGAAACAATAAAGTTATTCAGGTAATCAGCTATTCTAACCCAGAGGGGTTAATTAAACTTTATGGCTGGCTGTTTTATTTAAACAGTATTTACACTGTTAAAAGTGAAAGAAAGCAGACATTCCTGTTAGATGTAAGGAATCACTCAGAAATCGAGGTAGGAAAATCATGCAGGAAGGAATTCACATGAACAAACGCAGCTCCATGCCACTTACGAGGTCTTTTCTGTTTGAGCTTCCACTCCAGACAATTATTTCGACACAGGAAAACAGAACATGCATCTTTGTAGTTCCTTTCACCATGACTTCTTGATCTGTAGCCTGGACAAGAGGAAGCATCATTCCTGCATCCAGTCTGTCCAGCCCTGTCAGAACTTTATACATTTCAATGAGATCTTCTCCCATTTTACTAAACTCCAGTGATTACTCGATAGTTCAGTTCTCAGGAAGGGTCATCGGACCTGAAACGTTAACTCTGATTTTTTCTTCGCAAATGCTGCCAGACCTGCTGAGCTTTTCCAGAAACTTCTGTTTTTTTCCAATGATTACTGGCCCAGTTGACCCAATCACTCCTCATAGGGTAAACCCCCCCCATTCAGGAATCAGTCTGTTGAACCTTCGCTGTACTTCCTCTATGGCAAGTATGTTTTTTCTTGGGTAAGAAGATCAAAACCTCACACGATACTCCAGGTGTGTACAGCTGCAATAAGACTCCCTTACTCCTGTACCATGCTGAGGCTGCTTTATTAAGGATATTCAAGGCTGGGATAGATAGATTTTTAATCAATAAGGGAATCGAGGGTTATGGCTGTAGTGATTGTAAACAACGTCAGCCAGGTGGACTTCACTCAGTATGAGTTCCCTGACTGAGTCTGTTAACCTGGTCCAATCAGAGTGTCCTGGCTGACAGATATAAACAGGAGTGTCAGTGGTTCTGCTCAGTCTAGGAGCCAGCTCTGAGCTAGCTGGGTCAGTGTCATGTACTGTGCACATTTAAATGAAGGGTGACTTGGTGACGGGATACAGGCCTTCGTGGAGGTATTTCATTGGTGACAAGAGAAAAACATGAGAGAAAAAGAGCCCCTGAAGAGATTCACTCGCAACAATCATAGAGTCATAGAGATATACAGCATGGAAACAGACCCTTCGGTCCAACTCATCCATGCCAACCAGATATCCAAAACAAATCTAGTACCATTTGTCAGCATTTGGCCCATATCCCTCTAAACCCTTCTTATTCATGTACCCATCCAGATGCTTTTTAAATGTTGTAATTATACCAGCCTCTATTACTTCCTCTGGCAGCTCATTCCATGCCTGCACCACCCACTGTGTGAAAAAGTTGCCCCTTAGGTCCCTTTTAAATCTTCCCCTTCTCACCTTTAAACCTATGCCCTCTAGTTTTGGACTCACCCACCCCTGGGAAAAAAAACTTGTTTATTTACTCTGTCTATGCCCCTCATGATTTTATAAACCTCTATAAGGTCACCCCTCAGCCTCCAACCCTCCAGGGAAAATAGCCCCAGTCTGTTTAGCCTCTGCCTATACCTGAAACCCTACAAACCTGGCAACATCCTTGTGAACCTTTTCTGAACCCTTCAAAATTTCACAACATCCTTCCTATAATAGGGAGACTGGAATTGCACGCAGTATTCCAATAGTGGCCTAACCAATGTCCTGTACAGCCACAATGTGACCTCCCAACTCCTATACGCAATACACTGACCAATAAAGGCAAGCGTACCAAACACCTGCTTCACTCTCCTATCTACTTGCGACTCCACTTTCAAGAAACTATGAACCAACACTCCAAGGTCTGTTTGTTCAGTGACATTCACACAACCTTACTATTAAGTGTGTAAGTCCTGCCCTGATTTGCCTTTCCAAAATGCAGCACCTTACATTTATCTCAACTAAACTCCGTCTGCCCTCCTCGGCCCATTGGCCCATCAAATCAAGATCCTATTGCACTCTGAGGTAATCTTTGCTGTCCACTACACCTCTAATTTTGGTGTCAACTGCAAACTTACCAACCGTACCTCTTATAAATGATGAAGATCAGTGGACCCAGCACAGATCCTTGTGGCACACCATTGGTCACAGGCCTTCAGTCTGAAAAGCATCCCTCCACCACCACCTTCTGTCTTCTACCTTTGAGCCAGTTCTGTATCCGAATGGCTAGTTTTCCCTGTATTCCGTGTGACCTAACCTTGCTAACCAGTTTACTATGAGGAACCTTGTCAAACGCCTTACTGAAGTCCATATAGATCACGTACACCTGTCTGCCCTCATCAGTCTTCTTCGTTACTTCTTCAAAAAGCTCAATCAAGTTAGTGAGGCATGATTTCCCAGGCACACAGTCATGTTGACTATCCCTAAACAGTGCTTGCCTTTCCAAATACATGTAAGTCCTGTCCCGCAGAAATTCCTCCAATAACTTGCCCACCACCAATGTCAGGCTCATCGGTCTATAGTTCCCTGGCTTTTCCTTATCACCTTTCCTAAATAGTGGCACCACATTAGCCAACCTCCAGTCTTCTGACACCTCACCTGTGGCTATCAATGATATAAATATCTGAACAAGGGCACCAGCAATCTCTTCCCTACCTTCCCACAGAGATCTAGGGTACACCTGATCAGGTCCTGGGGATTTATCTACCTTTATGAGTTCTAAGGTGTTCAGCACCTCCTCCTCTGTAATATGAACATTTTTCAAGATGTTGCTATTAATTTCCCCATGTTCTCTATCTTCCCTATCCTCCTTCACAGTAAACACTGATGCAAAATACTCATTTAGTTGTCTTTGAATGGGGGGTAAGAATTTCAGGCATCATATCATTATGTGACTCATTCGATCCTGCCATTGAAGACTGGGCCCAGTATATGGAAAAAAATATTTTCTTTTCTGAGCAAATGACATTGGGGCAGACGAAAAGTAACGAGTAACTCTCCTGACAGTGTGTGGACCTGCAGCTTTTTCGATTATTGGGAACCTAACTTTCCTTGAGGCACCAGATACTAAAACCTTTCAAGAGTTGACGGATTTAGCTAAACAGTAATACAGCCGGAAACCTCCTCAAATTCTGAACACTATTGGTTTTACTCAAAAGTTCAAGAACCGGGAGAATCATGTTGAGATTTTTGACTAGGTGAAAAGGACTGGCAGAGGCGTTTGACTTTGGATTAACCGTAAGTGAGATGCTGAGAGACCATTTGGTCTGTGAGATTAATGACGAAACCATGCAGAAGCACCTACTAGCTGAAACCCAGCTGGCCTTCAACAGGCACTGCAGCTGGCCTTGTCATTAGAAAATGCAGCAAGTGGAGCTTATGAGTTACAGGGCATTCTGATGAAAACGGACACTCTCACCAATCGAATTGAGCTTGACAAACACTACTTGAGTGAAGGCAATCCCATAGCCTCACTCAGGACATGTCCTGAACAGAGAGATTCTAGGTCAGCCCACAGCAAATCTCTAGAACAAAGCCAAGCCTTGACCAAATGGTTAATAATTTCTCGAGGATCTGGGCTGGCAAGCCATTTATAGTTGCTGCCAGTACGCGGACTTGAGGCAGCAAAGGGGTCCCACTAGGCGTGAATTGAGGAAGAGAACTCATTGGCCAGTATCCAGGAGAATGCGCACCCTGGAAAGTCCACCTACAGCTGACTTGGAACTGTTAAATTTCTTAGCAACATCCAAATCAGAACCAGTCAAAATAAATGTCTGGTTAAATGGTCACCCAGTTCTAATGGAGGTTGATAACAGTGCACCCGAATCAATGATTGCAGAGCCTGTCTTTATCAAAATTCACTCTGGACTCCAACCTTAGATTTGCATAAGACCTCTGCTAGGCTAAGAACCTACATGCAAAAGTAGTGACAGAACTCAGAAGGCTGGAAAACGAAGGGATCATCAAACCAGTCCAGTTTGTGGAATGGGCAGCACCAGTCGTACCGATAGTGAAGCCTGATGGGTTGGTTCATCTTTGTGGGGATTTCAAACAAACGGTGAACCAATTTTCACAGCTGACTAACCACCCAACCCTCACAATAGAGGATTTACACCCAAAATTGTCAGGGCTGGGTTGGCTCTCCTTCTCAAAGCTGGACATGAGCCATGCATAACACAGTGTGGACCTGGAGGAACACTTCAGGCCAGGCAGCATCAGAGGAGCAGGAAAGCTAATGTTTCAGGTCGGGATCCTTCTTCAGAAATGGGGGAGGGGAAGGGAGCTCTGAAATAAATAGAGAGGGAGGGGCGGTGATAGCAGGTAGATAGCAGAGCGGATAGGGTGGGAGAGAAGACGGACGGGTCAAGGAGGCGGGGATGAAGCTAGTAAAGGTGAGTGTAGGTAGGAAGTGGTGGGGATTGGTTAGTGAGGAGGGAGGGGCGGGTAGGTGGAAGAGAAGACAGACAGGTCAATGAGGTGGGGATGGGGGGTGCTGGTCTTGGGATGAGGTTGGGGATGGGGAGATTTTGAAGCCAGTAAAGTCCATATTGAGACCATTGGGTTGTAGGCTTACAAGGCAGAATATCCCAAGACCAGCCCCCGTCATTCCCGCCTCATTGACCTGTCCGTCTTCTCTCCCACCTATCCGCTCCTCCCTCCCCACTGGCCAATCCCCACCACTTCCTACTTACACTCACTTTTACTAGCTTCATCCCCGCCTCCTTGACCCGTCCTGCAGTAGGAGATGGATTACAGCTGAGACACTCGGAGTGAAAGAGGCAGGCTATACTCCAGTACATGTTGCCAGTATCTGAGGCAGATGAACCAGACCTGGTCCTGGAAGAAACTACAGGAAAAATAACTGGTCTACATCCCAGGACTTAAGAGTGGGAGAGATGTAGTGCTTGGAACAAGGTCAGCCAAATGGGTCTCATAGAATATGAGTCCCCTGACTGGGTCTGTTAACCTGGTCCAATCAGGGAGTCCTGGCTGACAGATATAAGCAGGAGTGTCAATGGTTCTGCTCAGTCTAGGATCCAGCTGTGAGCTAGCTGGGTCAGTGTCATGTACTCTGCACATGTAAATGAAGGATTACTGGGTGGCAGGATACAGGCCTTCATGGGATGAGCAGACTCAATTGCCTGAATGGCTACTTCTGCTCCTATGATTTATGGTCTTACTCAAACCTTCTTGTAATGAAGGCAAATGAACAACTACAGCCAGAGAGTCATTGAAACATAGAACATAGAATGGTACAGGCCCTTCGGCCCACGATGTTGTGCCAAACTTTTACCCTAATCCTAAGGTCTATCTAACCTCCAGCGCTACCTTATACTATCATCCATATGCCTATCTAATAGCCGCTTAAATGCCCCTAATGAGGCTGACTCCACTACCCTCTCCAGCAATGCATTCCATGCCCCTACCACTCTCTGAGTAAAGAACCTACCTCTGACGTCTCCCCAATATCTACCTCCTTTCACTTTAAAACTATGCCACCTCGTAATAGCTACCTCCACCCTAGGAAGAGGTCTCTGACTGTCCACTCTATCTATACCTCTGATCATTTTGTACACCCCTATCAACTCACCTCTCATCCTTCGTCGTTCTAAAGAGAAAAGCCCTATCGCTCTCAGCCTTTCCTCGTAAGACCTTCCCTCCATTCCAGGCAACATCCCGGTAAATCTCCTCTGCACCTTTTCTAACGCTTCCACATCTTTCCTGTAATGAGGTGACCAGAACTGGACACAATACTCCAGATCTGGCCGAACCAGGCCTCATTGAGTCGTACAGCACAGAAGCAGGCCCTTCAACCCAACTTGTCTACTGTAACCACATTTCCTCGACTGAACCAGTCCCGCTTGCCTGCATTTGGACCAAGTCCCTCTAAACCTTTCCTATCCAGGTACCTATCCAAATGTCTTTTAAATGTTCCAAGTGTACCCACCTCTACCACTTACTCGGGCAGTTCATTCCACAAACACACCACCCTCTGCGTGAAAAAGTTTCCCCTTGGGTTCCTTTTAAACCTTCCCCTCTCACCTTAAACCTATGCCCTCTAGCTTTGCACTCCCCTACCCTGGAGAAAATACCTTGGCTATTCACCTTATCTGTACCCCTCATGATTTTATAAACCTCTCTAAGGTCAATACTCACCGTCCAATGCTCCAGGAAAAATGTCCAAGCTCTCCTTATAACTCAAATCCTCCAGTCCCTGTAACATCCTTGTAAATCTTTTCTGCACCCTTTGCAATTTAATAACATTTTTCCGAAAGCAAGACAATAGAATTGTAAGCAGTAATCCAAATGTGGCCTTATTAATGTCTTGTACAGCTGTAACTTGATGTCCCAACTGCAGTATTCAATGTTCTGACCAATGAAGGCAAGTCCGCCAAATACTTTCTTCACCACCCTGTTTACCTGTGATACTGTTTTCAAGGAACTATGTACCTGCACCCCTAGGTCTCTCTGTTCGACAACATTCCCCAGAGCCCGACCGTTAACTGTATCAGTCCTACCCTAGTCTGTCTTATCAAACTGCAACACCTCACATTTATCTGAGTTAAACTCCATTTGCTATTCGGTGGCCCACAGACTTAAGTTGTTTAAGATCCCGTTGTACTCTTAGATATCCTTCTTCACCATCAATTTTGGTGTCATCCACAAACTTACTAACCATGCCACATACATTCTCATCCAAATTGTTCATATAAGTGACAAGCAGCTGTTAACCCTGTACTGATCCCTGTGGAACACCACTGGTCACAGGCCTCCTGTCTGAAAAACCACCCTTTGTCTCCTACCGTCAAGCAAATTTTGTATCTAGTTGGCTAGCTCTCCCTGGATCCCATGTGATCTAACCTTACTAACCAGTCTACTGTGGGGAACCTTGTCGATGGCCTTGCTACAATCCATGCAGACAACATCTACTGCTTTGCCTTCATTTATCTTCTTAGTCACTTCTTCAGAAAATTCAATCAAATTTTTGACGCATGATTTTCCATGCACAAAGCTATGTTGACTATCCCTAATCAGTCCTTGATTTCTAAATGCATATAGATCTTGTCTCTCAGAACCCGCCAACAACTTACCCACCGCTGAGATTAATAGAACATAGAACATAGAACATTACAGCGCAGTACAGGCCCTTCGGCCCTCGATGTTGCGCCGACCTGTGAAACCAATCTGAAGCCCATCTAACCTACACTATTCCCTTATCATCCATATGTTTATCCAACGACCATTTAAATGCCCTTAAAGTTGGCGAGTCCACAACTGCTGCAGGCAAGGCATTCCATGCCCTGACTACTCTCTGAGTAAAGAATCTACCTCTGACATCTGTCCTATATCTATCACCCCTCAATTTAAAGCTATGCCCCCTCGTGCTAGCCGTCACCATCCGAGGAAAAAGGCTCTCACTGTCCACCCTATCCAATCCTCTGATCATCTTGTATGTCTCTATTAAGTCACCACTTAACCTTCTTCTCTCTAACGAAAACAGCCTCAAGCCCCTCAGCCTTTCCTCATAAGATCTTCCCTCCATACCAGGCAACATCCTGGTAAATCTCCTCTGCACCCTTTCGAATGCTTCCACATCCTTCTTATAATGTGGTGACCAGAACTGTACACAATACTCCAAGTGCTGCCGCACCAGAGTTTTGTACAGCTGCAACATGACCTCACGGCTCCGAAACTCAATCCCTCTACCAATAAAACCTAACACACCGCACGCCTTCTTAACAACCCTATCAACCTGGGTGGCAACTTTCAGGGATCTATGCACATGGACACCAAGATCTCTCTGCTCATCCACACTACCAAGAATCTTAGCATTAGCCCAGTACTCTGTATTCCTGTTACTCCTTCCAAAGTGAATCACCTCACACTTTTCCGCATTAAACTCCATTTGCTACCTCCCATCCCAGCTCTGCAGCTTATCTATGTCCCTCTGTAACCTGCAACATCCTTCCGCACTATCCACAACTCCACCGACTTTAGTGTCATCCGCAAATTTACTAACCCATCCTTCTACGCCCTCATCCAGGTCATTTATAAAAATGACAAACAGCAGTGGCCCCAAAACAGATCCTTGCGGTACACCACTAGTAACTCAACTCCAGGATGAATATTTCCCTTCAACCACCACCCTCTGTCTTCTTACAGCTAGCCAATTTCTGATCCAAACTGCTAAATCACCCTCAATCCCATGCCTCCAAATTTTCTGCAATAGCCTACCGTGGGGAACCTTATCAAATGCTTTACTGAAATCCATATACACCACATCAACCACTTTACCCTCATCCACCTGTTTAGTCACCTTCTCAAAGAACTCAATAAGGTTTGTGAGGCACGATCTACCCTTAACAAAACGGTATCAGAGATAAAAGGTACTGCAGATGCTGGAGAATCCGAGATAACAAGCATGGGGCTGGATGAGCACAGCAGGTCAAGCAGCATCATAGGAGCAGGAAAACTTGACGTTTCGGGCCTAAACCCTTCATCAGAAATGGGGGAGGGGA
>JAHRHZ010000020.1:13472224-13484599 GCA_024137785.1 Ginglymostoma cirratum
CGGGCCTAGACCTTTTCTGATGAAGGGTCTAGGCCCGAAACGTCAAGTTTTCCTGCTCCTATGATGCTGCTTGGCCTGCTGTGTTCATCCAGCCCCATGCTTGTTATCTCGGATTCTCCAGCATCTGCAGTACCTTTTATCACCAAAAGGCACCACGTTGTTTTAGCTCAGTGAGTTATGTTTTGTCAACTTCACAGAGATAAAACTTTCTTTACTCCTAACTTTCAATGACGTATTACTGAAAATGAGCTGTAAAAGATCCCTGAAGAATCAGCACTGTCGTTTAATTTTGACAGTCAAGGTAAATAAGTTTGATAAGAAGATTCTGAAGTGTGTGCCATGTTGAAGGCAAGCAAGCAGTGGGGAAAAAAAGGGATGAGATAACAACTAACTTCAAAGCTTATTTAGAAGATGGTATAGCTTTGTCAGAGTAGCTGCACTGGACAGATTTGAAAACAAATTCCTCAGAGAAGTCTTGCAGAAATGGAAGGTTTAATTGTGAGTAAAAAACTTTGCAGAATGGCTCAAATCTGTTGCGATTAAAAAGTTAGAAATTTATTCTCCTCTGCTAATCCATTTTGGTAAGGCAAATCAGTGCAGGACTAATGCACTTAATGGTAAGGTCCTGGGGAGTGGTGCCTAAGAAAGAGACATTGGCGTGCAGGTTCATAGTTGCTTGAAAGTGGAGTCGCAGGTGGACAGGTTTGTAAAGAAGGCATTTGGTACACTTGCCTTTATTGGATAGTGCATTGAGAATAGGAGCTGGGAGGTCATGTTACAGCTGTACAGGAGATTGGTTAGGCCACTTTTGGAATGCTGTGTTCAATTCTGGTCTCCCTGCTATAGGAAAGATGTTGAAAAACTTGAAATAGTTCAGAAAAGATTTACAAGGATCTTGCCAGGGTTGGAGAGTTTGAGCTATCAGGAGAGGCTGAATAGGCTGAGGCTATGTTCCGTGGAGCATCGGAGGCTGAGAGGTGACCTCATAGAGGTTTATAAAATCATCAAGGGCAAGGATAGGATGAATAGTCAAGGTCTTTTCTCCAGGGTAGGGGAGTCCAAAACTAAAGGGCATGGGTTTAAGGTGAGAGGGGAAAGATTTAAAAGGGACGTGGGGGCAACTTTTTCACGCAGAGGGTGGTGCATGTATGGAATGAACTGCCAGAGGAAGTGGTGGAGGCTGGTACAGTTACATTTAAAAGACATCTGGATGGGTATATGAGTAGGAAGGGTTTAGAGGGATATGGGCCAAATACTGGCAAATGGGACTAGACTAATTTAGGATATCTGGTCAGCATGGATGAGTTGGACCGAAGGATCTGTTTCCGTGCTGTACATCTCTATGTCTCTAGTCCAAAACTCTTCTGCTTATAGCCCAGTGCCCATTCACCCATCATCCATAATGTTGCTAATCAACATTGGTTCTTGGTCTGGGAACATACCACTTTTAAAATTCTCTTCCTTGTTTTCAAATTGTGTCAGTGCCTCACATGTGGCTGTAAATCCCACTTCACCATCCTGAGCTCTGTAACTTCCTCCAGCCGTCCATACCCCTGCAATATCTCTGAAGTCCTCCAATTTTGTCTGTGTACATACACTGATTTTCATTGTTTCACCACTGGTGGGGGTGCCCTCAGCAGTCATGTGGTGGCTCATTGGTTAGCACTGCTGCCTCACAGTGCCAGGGATCCAGGTTCAATTCCAGCCTTGGGTGACTGTCTGTGTGGAGTTTGCATGTTTCCCTGTGTCTGCGTGGGTTTCCTCTGGGTGCTCGGGTTTCTTCCTACAGTCAAAAGATGTGCAGGTTGGGTGGATTGGCCATGATAAATTGCCCATAGTGTCCAGGAATGTGTAGGGCAGGGGGATGAGTCTGGGTGGCATGATCTTCAGAGATTCACTGTGGTTTTGATGGACCAAATGCCTGCTTCCACATGGTAGGAATTTTATGATTCTGTCCAGGTGCTAAACTCTGAAAGAGGAAAGGCTGAGAATACTGAGCAGATCTGGCAGCATTTGAGGAGGGAGAAACAAAGTTAACATTCAGAGTTCAACATTATTCTGCTTCAGCATTCCCAGATCGCCAGCATCCACAATATTTTGCTTTTACTTCAGTGCTAAATTCTGAAATTCCCTGACTGAGTATCTCTGCCCTCTCACCTCCTTAAAGATGTTTATTAAAATGTAACACTTTGAACAAGTTTCTAAGATCTCCTTAATAATATTTAATACGGCAAAGGATAGTCTTAATCTATATTAAGTGCAAGTTATTGTTGTCCAGACTACTATAAACTTGGATAGTATTCTGTTGAATAGAGACATGGCATTCCATCTCTCACCTTCCAGAACATTCTGTGGCATGTGGGAATCCCATGCCATTCCTTATGGTCGCGGACCTCCAGGCAAACAGGAAGCAAGATCAATGGGCCTGAGCTTCAGCAGCAGCTGGCATTACTGTGGTGCACCCATGAGGCCGAGAGCTATGTGAATGATCGTCCTGGATCTTTAGAGTGAGGATAATATGTGAGTTAAGAAGGAGGAGTGTGGATTATTGGGTGGGTAAAAATTAATAGAGTGACTAAGTGGTTTGGCTTTCTTGAAAGTGGATAAGTCACCAAAGCCAGAAGAAATGTATTCCAGACTTCCGGGAAAAGGCAAAGGAGCAAAGAACAGGCTGTGACCATCACCTTGGCCATAGGCGTGAAGGACAGTAATATTCCTTACATAGTACCATTGTTCAAAGAGGGAGAAAAAAAATGCCAAATATCTACAGGTCACCCTAACCTCAGTGGTGGAAAATTATAGGAAAAATTCTGAGTAACAGAATCACAATTCAGAAAAGTGTAGATTAGTTGAGTGGAATAAACGTGGTTTCATTTAAGGTAGTGCTATGTCTGGCTAACTTGTTTGAATTTTTGAGGTGATAACAAAGAGAGTGAATGGGAGTAGAATAATTGATCTAATCTACATGTAATTTATCTGTTTTTCAATAATGACTGACATGGCAGACAAGTGAAACAAGTGGGAGCTTAGGGACCAATAGGAATGTGGCAAGTCAAATCCAAAATTGGTTTATTGGCAGGAATAAAAGTGTAAGAATTGATGGCTGTTTTTGTGACTGGAAGGCTGCCACTGGGTTAAATAGTAGGTCCCTTGTTTTTCTTGGTAACTAACAATGAATCAGAATTAATTGCAGAGGATGTGATTCAGAAATTTGCAGATGATGTGTGGTTGATCATTGAGGAAGAAAGCAATGGACTGGTCTGATGAGCAGAAAGTGACAAATGGAATTTAATCTGGAGAATTGTGGGTTCATGTGTTTGAGGAAGGTAAAGAATTCATGACAATGCAATGAATGTTTGGATTCTGAGAAGTGAAAATGAACAGAGGAATTTTGGAGTTCACGAGAGTAAGCAACCCAGTACTGAATACTGAACCCTACAAAATCTCCCAGGCACATGTCTGCTATCCTCCAGTGAAGACAGCTACAAAGTGCTTTTTAGTCCCTCAGCCTTAGCTACTGCTTCCTCAAAAAATGTCTCCTTCTTGGTCTATAATCTAAACAACCTTTTCTTGACTACCTTTTCTTAAATTGTGCCAGGGGTGTGGACATTGCTGGCTAGAGCAGCATTTATTGCTGGCTGCCCTTGAGAAGATGGTGGTGAGCTGCTTTCTTGAAATATTGTAGTTCATGTGGTTCAGGGGCACTGGCAACGCCATCAGGGAGCAAGTTTCAGGACTTTGACGCAGAGACAGTGAAGGAATGATGATATAATTCCAAGTCAGGATGTTGTGTGGCTCGGAAGCTGATGGTGTTCCCATGTATCTACTGCCTTTGTGTTTCCAGATGCTAATGATCATAGGTTTAGAGGTACTGTTGAGGCAGCCTTGCTGAGTTACTGCTTTGCATCTTGTTGATGCTATATTCTGCTGCCACTGCACACCGTGAGCAAAAGGAGTAAATGTTGAAGATGGTGGATGGGCTGCCAGTTACGTTGGCTGTTTTGTCCTGAATGGTGTCAAGCTACTTGAGTGTTGCATAACCCATACCCATCTGTATAAGTGTTTATAAAAGACGTCTGAGTTCTACTCCATGCCACTTTTTACTTTTTGTTCCTTTAGTTTACTATAGAACTTGAAATAACTCACAGGGGCCGGAATCCCTTCATCCTTCATTTGCAGATGAACGGTGCTTGACCATAGTACTGCCTGATACGGAGTCAGGCACCAGAATGTCAGAATCCCTGACACTCAACCTTTTTATATCAGCCACAGCTCCTTGATTGGACCAGATTAACCGCCCCAGTCAGGGAACTCGTATTCTATGTTGTCCAAATAGCTGACCTTGTTACAGTCACTACAGCGCTGTCTTTATTTGGTCTTATGCTGCAATTATGACTTTAACGTTTCGTATAAATTTCTGCCTTCTGTTTCATTTTAATCACTATATGGTCATCCAGCAAGCCTTAGCTTTGATGCCTACCTTCCTTTTCCCCTCATGGAAATACATGTACCCTGTGCCTGAACCATCTTTGCTTTCAGGTTTAATTGTTCGATTGCAGTTTTATCTTCTTATTCCAAACAAACTTGACCATATCACTTCTGTAACTGCTTGTTCCTTATCCTTTTCCATAACTATTGTCAACCTAGTGATATTCATCATCAGTGCTCCCCATTGCATCTCCACTCAAGAATGCTGCACTCATCCCACTCTCCTCCCCAGATCTAGATCCAGTCCTGCTTTCTCCTTCAGTGGGATGGAAACAGACTGGTCAAGAAATTCATTTTGTACGCCATTCAAAAATTCCTCCCGCTCTTTGTTTTTGACACCATTATTTTCTCAGTCAAAATTAAAGTAATGAATCCCCCACTAACTTTAATCTAGCATTGTTTTATTTAACTGTAGAAAATACTGGATATACTGAGCAATCTGAATGTTCAAAGATAGAAGACAGATACATATTATGGTTATATTTTCTCCTTGAGGGTGAACTTTGTTGGAGTAGAGTTGTGCAAAGCTAATGGCACAGAAAGAGACCACTTTCCCACTGTGTCTGAGCCAGTCAATAAAAGACCCCTCAGCCCAAATCCACGCTCCAGCATTTGGTCTGTAGTACTGCAGGTTAAGGTACTTGAGGTGCATATCCAAGCATCTTTCAAATGAGTTGAAGGTTACTTATTTAAAAGGGATTGTCTGTTCATAGATGGGTTAGAATAATTTTTCTTCTGTCTGGCTTGTTCCTTTGCAAAGCTGTTGACATCCACTCCAAATCAAAAGATGGCTGGAAACCAAGAGTGTAAAATATTCAAATCAGACACTGTGTTTGCTTTCCAAGATGATAACATGGATGATCCTGGGAACAATATTCTGGAGGGAGATGGAACAGCCAGCTGTAAATCCCAGGATAGCCCACTTAATGTGAGTCATGTTCTTACAGCAAGCTACCATAAAACACTGCTGATTAAGACAGAGCTAATGGACAGGAAATGTGAGCAGTAACAGTCTCGATGAGAATTAGCCGCAAATCATTTGTTTCTCAATTTGGAGCTTTCAAACATTAGCCTCAAATGATAATCTGCCTGTCCGTATTGATCAGAGTTGTATCAACTTTTGGGTGGTCACAAATAAAACTGTGAAACGGGTTCTTGTTGTGCTAATCTTGGCCTTGTTTTCTTCCTCAATTTTAATTGCTTCAAAAAATGGTGGCCTGCCTGCCTCTGCTGAGGTCCTAAGCACTGGAGATCCCTTGAAATATTTCTCCAGCTCTTTTTTATCCTTTGTCAAAGCTTTCAGTATAGTTGTAATGTTTTTGCACACTCTTAATACTTCTTTATATAACTTAGTATCAAACTTTGCACCGGGGAGTCACGTTGGGTGTTATAGAGCATTTTATGAATAGATTAAGAGCATAGAACATAGAACACTACAGCACAGTATAAGCCCTTCGGCCCACGATGTTGTGCTGACCTATTATCCTACTCTAAGATCAAGCTACCCTGCATACCCTACATTTTGCTATCATCCATGTGCCTATCCAAGTGTCGCTTAAATGTTCCGAATGTATCTGACTCCACTACCACTGCTGGCAGCGCATTCCACGGACGGACCACTCACTGTGTGAAAAACCAACCTCTGACATCTCCCCTATACCTTCCTCCAATCACCTTAAAATTATGCCCCCTCATAATAGTCATTTCAGCCTTGGGAAAAAGTCTCTGGCTATCTACTCTATCTATGCCTCATCATCTTGTACGCCTCTATCAAGTCATCTTTCATCCTTCTTCGTTCCAGTGAGAAAAGCCCTAGCTCCCTCAACCTTTCCTCATAAGACCTGCCGTCCAGTCCAGGCAGCATCCTTGTAAACCTCCTCTGCACTCCCTGTAAAGCTTCCACATCCTTCCTATAATGAGGCAACCAGAACTGAGCACAGTATTCCACATGTGGTCAGCCAGGGTTTTATAGAGCTGCAGCATAACCTCGCGGCTCTTAAACTCAATTCCCCTGCCAATGAAAGCGTACACACCATACGCCTTCTTAACAACCCTATAAACTTGGGTGGCAACTTTGAGGGATCTATGGATGTGGACTCCAAGACCCCTCTGTTCCTCCACACTGCCAAGAATCCTGCCATTAACCCTGTTGTTGTCATTATCGCTGAGCAACATCTGAGTGCTGGACCTGGGACTTGTGAGTTAGGCTTAAGGGGATGGATGAAGAAGCAGGATCACTGGACATATTACTGCTGAGATTTGGATATAATTGTGCAGATGCAGCAGAAATGACAACGCTGAGGGAGTCCCCCTTGCAGCCCACTCCCAAGCTGACAGAATTGGAAGGAAGTGCCAGGGACATATAACTAAATGAAAACATGTTGATTATGCTTGAATTTTCTGTACAGAGTGAGCTGTTTATGTGCCAAGGGTTAGGGTGGGCAAGAAATATTTCACAACAGAAGTGGCAAATGGTGCAATTCAGTGAGAGTTTGCAATGTACATAAGGCCTATCACATTGACACACCTTTTTGTCACCTGTTCTAATATCTCCTCATGTGAAATGGTGTCAAGTATTTGTCTGGTTGTATTCTTGAAAACCACCTTCAGATCTTTACTGTGCTTAAGGGGCTATTTAAGTTCAAGTTGTTTCCGCAAATTTAACCATGTCTGATGTAGGCGAATGGAGACGTGATGATCAGCTTCCTATGTATTTTGAAAGCGTAGCTAATGCATACAATGATTGAAGTTACAAAGTAGTGGTTTTTTTTTAAAATGCAAATAGGGTAGACTTCCTGTGGCAATACCACATTAAATTGAAAGACAGAAGATTTGAATCTCATTCTACTTAAACAGAACCAAAGCCATGAGTAGGGTTGAAGCAGTCGCTTAGTTTACTTTAGTTTATTCTTGTACATACAGAATGTGGGCACCACTGGCTGAGGAAATATTTGCTGCCACCTTCATTGATTTTGAGAGGGTGGGAGTGAGCTGACTTATTCACCTTCTGCAATGCATATGGGTGTTACGGAGGGAGTTGTACCTCTTCCACCTTACAATAGTATGTGAGCTGTTTGACAGATGATCAAGATGGATGAAGCTCCTTTGAATGGTGTGTTGGTGGGGAGGAGAAGGAAGTATGGCCAAGAGTGATGCTGCAGCAAGTTTAAATGCATTAGTGCAAGATTAAATATATTGCATTGTATTGCTCCATCTGACCTACTCACTAGCTGCTGAATTTGCAAAAGGGACTCTGTATTATTCAGCTGCTGATAATCAGCTGCATATAAACTCCTCAATGCCCCAGCACAAAACAATTGTCTAAATAGACAGATCACAAGGTAAATTAGAGGCTAACGAGTCTCATATAAATTAATAGTTGTTTGATTTGATTTAATTTATTATCGTCACATGTACCTAAGTACAGTGAAAAGTTTTGTTTTATGTGCAGTACAGGCAGATCATACCATACAAACATCATCGGGTGATTGAACAGAGCAAAGTATATACAGTTACGCTTGCAAAGAAGGTACACAAAAAGCAAGATTAACATTAGATTTGAAATTTGAGAGGTCTATTCAGAAGTCAAATAACAAGCTGTTCTTGGAACTGTTGGTATGAATGTTTAACCTTTTGAATCTTCTGCCTGATGGAAGAGGTTGGAAGAGATTATAAACTGGGCGTGCAGAGGTCTTCTTTGATGTTGGCTACCTTCCCGAGGCAGCGAGAAATATAGGTGCAGTCAATGGATGGAAGGTTGACTTGCATGATGGAGTATGCTGTGTTCATAATTCTCTGTAGTTTCTTACAGTTCTGGGAAGAGCATTTGCCATAACGAGCTATGATGCATCCAGATAAAATGCTTCTATGGTGCATCAATAAAAGTTGGTGAGAGTTCTCATGGAGTTGCCAAATTTCCTTAGCCTCCTGAGGAAGAAGAGGCATTGTTGTGTCTCTTGACCGTTGCATCAACATGAGTGGTCCAGGTTATATTGTCACTCCTGGGAACTTGACAAGTTGCTGTTTGTTTTGTTATGGAAATTTCTTTGATAGTTCGGCAGGCACCTGTAAATCCCTATTTTCTCATAATGGTTAGAACAAGCTCACTGTCTTTTGTCTCTGCCTCATATTTGTTGAAGCTTAATTGCAATCATAACACTTCATGGAGAAGATCAGACTATGTGTATCTGAACACATAACTTTTCACTTAGTTTCGATTTTGTTGTAATTTTTTTTCATTTCAGACTTTAATAAACAGCGTGATTTACCTGCACTTGTTTCTGCCCACCATATTTGGAGGACCTATATGCAAAACAGGGAATCCCGTGACTGATGATATAAAGCGTATTGATGAATTGGTAAGTAAGAAAGTGAAGGAATTTCTAATTTAATTTTTTCATGGAAGGTGGATATCAGTAAAAAGCCAGCATTTGTTGCGCATCCCTAGTTGCCCTTGGGAAGGTGGTGGTGAGCTGCCTTCTTGAACTGCTGCAGTACTCCGGGTCTGGGAACACCCACAATGCGGTTAGAAAGGGAATTCCAAGATTGTGTCCCAGTGACAGTGAAGAATGGCCAATGTATTTCCAAGTCAGGATGGTGTACAATTTAGAGGGGAACTTGCAGGTACAGGTGTTCCAATGTATTTACTGCCCTTGTCCTTCTAGATGAAAGAAGTTGTGGTTTTGAAAGTTGCTGTCTAAGGCTCCTTATGAGTTATGCAGTGTATCTTATGATTGGTGTAAATTGCCACCATTGCGGTTATAAAAGAAATAGATGTTGAAGGTGGTGGTCAGGTGTCAAACAAGCAGGCTTGACTGAAACTTTGTGAGTATGACTTAATTTTTAACAAAGAAGCGTAGAAATGAGGAGCAGGAGTAGGCTATTTGGCCCTTCAAGCTTGCTCCACTACTCAGTGTGATCACAGCTGATCCTCTACCTCAATGCCATATTCACAATTTCTCCACATATCCCTTTAAAATCTAAAAAAAAATTATCTGTCTCTTTCTTGGATATATTCAGTGATTTGGCCTCCACAGCCTTCTGTGGTGGAAAGTTCCAAAGGTTTACTACTCTTTGAGCAAAGAAATATTTTCTAATCTCAGTCCTAAATGGCCTATTCCTGTGTCCTGGGATTGTGTCTCCTCATTCCAGACTCCTCAGTCAGACAAAACGTCCGATCTGCATCTGTTCTGTCCTTCTAGAACAATCCTGCCGTTCCTAGTATCAGCCTAGTGAACCTCTGAAGCACTTCCTCAATGGTAAGTATGTCCTTTGTTAGATCGGGAGGCTAAAGCTGCACACAATGTTCCAGGTATGATCTCAAAGTCCTGTAAAACTGCAGTAGGACATCCCTGTTTTGAACTCAAATTATCTTGTATTGAAGGTCAATATATCCAGCTTTATATCTAGAGGACTGGAGTATAAGGATGCAAGACTAATGCTGCACCTATACAAAACCATGATTAGACCCTGGAGTATTGTGAGCAGATCTAGGTACTACATCTTAGGAAGGATGTATTGGCCTTGGAAAGACTACAATGTAGGATTACAAAAATGAATCTTCAGGAGTTAAGTTATATGGGGAAATTATACAAATTAGGCCTGTTTTATCTAGAATTTAGAAGGTAAAAGTATGATCCGATCGAAGTCATCAAGATAATAACAGGAAAAGATACTATCTCCAATAGTTGGGGATTATAGAACTAGGGGACATAGTCTAAAAATTAGGGCCCAACCATCCAAGAGAGACATTTGGAAACATTCCTATACACAAAGGATGGTAGATGTTTGGAACTCTATTCCACAGGCAACACTGGATGCAGGATCAGTTGTCAATTTCAAATCTGAGATAAATAATTTTTTGTTAAGCAGAGGTGTTAATGGATATGGGCCAAAGGCGGGTGTATGGAGATAAGCCACAGATTGGCCATGTTCTCATTGAATGTTGGAAATAGGCTTGAGAGGCTGAATGGCCTACTCCTGTTCCTAATGTCTCGCTGCAACTGCCTGTCGACTTTCATTGACTGGTGTACAAGAACACCTAGATCCCTCTGTACATCCACATCTCCCAATATATCACCGTTTATATAATACTCCTCCCTTCTGTTCTTCACACTGAAAAGTAATCTTCACTTTTAGCTGCATTGCACTGCATCCGCAATATATACAACCACACAGTCAACTTGAAGAAACAACAGAATGTCTTAAGTGAGAACTCATCTCAGAAATGTCCCAAAATATTTCCTATACAATACATTTTTTGAAACCAAGTAACAGCTGTTTGTACACAGCAGGATCCCACAAACAGGAAAGACCAGTTTGCCGCATTTTGTATGGCGTTGGTTAACTTAGGACCAAGGCACACAGGCTTAATTCAATCAGTAGTTATGAGGCATCAGATCCTGAGTTTATTCTTAAAGGATAATTGGATTTTGTATTATTTATTGTTAAAAAAGCAAAACCAAGGCCTGTTGGAGAGCAAGCAAAGTATTGTTGGTTGGAACAGGGTTCATCCGCAGTTAAGTACCATTGTATACTCATTTCCTTGTCAAGATAGGAATTTGTTGCCCATCCTAAGATGCTCAGGGAAAGTATTGGTGGAACCTCTTTTCAAACAGATGGTGTTTTGATATGGAGTGGCCTACAATGCTACTTAAGGGGACAGTTAGGAGCCAAGCACATTGACATTGGTCTAGAATCACAAGTAGGCCAGTTGGGAAGCAAGCAACGTAGCATTGGTTCGAACAAGGTCCCAGTGGGTCTCCTTCTTGAGAGAAGATCAGGTTGGTGAGCATGAGGGTACACAAATCTGTGACAAACAGCACCTCCTGTGGCCGGAAGATTTCATTGCAGCACATCAAGTTTTCCTAGGCTGATGACGTCATAAAAGTGGTTATAGCAATTAATAATTAGCAAACAGTGTGACAGACACTTAACAAAAGACAGGAAGTAAGGTTTTATAGCCAGAACGTACCTGTAACCATGTAGTGGGCTAGACTATTAATTCAGAGACCCAGGTAATGTTCTGGGGACCAGGGTACAATTCTTGCCGTGGCAGATGGTAGAAGTTGAATTCATTAGATCTCTGGATTTAAGAGTCTAATGATGACTGTGAAGCCATTGCTGATTATTGGGGGAAATGCCCATCTGGTTCACTAATGCTGTATAGGCAGGGAAATTGCCATCCTTAAACATTCTGGCCTGCATGTGACTCCAGCCTCACAGCAATATCGTTGCCTCTTAAGTGCCCTCCGGGCAATAAATGCTGGCCTAGCCTGTGAGTGAATTTAAAAAACAAGATTTTTTAAGAGACTGATGCTGTTTTCATGCCGTGAATTAGGAGGTTCTGCACGCAAGTCTCAACCCAAAGGCTTGAGCACCAATATAGGCTGGCACTTGCAATACTGAGGTCAAGCTGCACTGTCAAAGGTGCTGTCTCACAGCCGTAAAACTAAAGTTATATTTGCCATCTTCAACGTGAGTAAGCTATCTCATGGAACTATTTTGACAAAAAACAGGAGAGTTATCCTGGCCAATATCTCATTGCTGCTTGTGGGAGATTGCTATGTACAAATTCACTACATGACAACAGGGACCGTAAAGCACTTTACAATGTCCTGAGGTTGTGAAAGGCACTGAATATACTTTGCAACAAGCAATTCAGTTCTTTAAGACACGTCTTTTTGCTGATCACATTATGCAATATTCTTTGAAATTAAACAGTCTTCCTGTAAATTGCTCTTAAAAGGCAGACCAGAATGATTGAACATGTGATTTAGGCCAACATCAGATTTATCTTCAACCAAATTTGTTGTCATTAGTATCATAGGAGCAGGAAAACTTGACGTTTCGGGCCTAAACCCTTCATCAGAAATTTCTGATGAAGGG
>JAHRHZ010000020.1:13484999-13530434 GCA_024137785.1 Ginglymostoma cirratum
TTTCTGATGAAGGGTTTAGGCCCGAAACATCAAGTTTTCCTGCTCCTATGATGCTGCTTGACCTGCTGTATTCATCCAGCCCCATGCTTGTTATCTCTTAATAGTGTCTATCCTGCTTTTATGGCCCATAGTTTAGGGATTCCCCCACAATCGGAAACATTTTCTCAACTGCTGCCCTTTAAACTCTTACACAATTCAGAAAATCTCTATCAGGCCCCTGTTCACTTTTCTTGAGATAAGAGCATTAACCAAGTCAATCTTTCAAGGACTGAGTCATGAGGAGTTCGTTGCCTCCATTGTGGCTCTCAGCGAAAGGGAAAAGCAGCAAAAAATGTAAGTAATTCCAACAAAATGCAGGAAATCCAGAACAACAGATAGGAAAATATTATCAGTGCAAAGCAGATTAGCCAGAACCTGTGGAAAGAGCAAATTCCAACATTTTTATTTATTTGTTCAAAGCTGTAGGTGTCATTGGCTGGGCCAGCATTTGTAACCTATTGCTAACTTCCCCAGAGAAGGTGATGGTGAGCTGCCTCCTTGAATCACAGCAGCCCATGATATAGTGACACCCACAGTTCTAGTAGGGAGAGAATTCTAGGACTTTAGCCCAGTGACACTGAAGGAATGATGATATATTTCCAAGTCAGAATGATTAGTGGCTTGGAGGGGAACTTGCTGGTGGTGGTCTCTCATGTATCTGCTGTTCTTAACTTTCTGGGTGGTAAAGGTTGAGGGTTTGGAAGGTTCTGTCAAAGGAGCCTTGGTGAGTTGCTGCAGTGCACGCTGCTGTTGCAGTGCATTGCTGGTGAAGCGAATGAATGTTGAAAGTGGTAGTTGGGGTGCCAGTCAACGAGCTGCTTTGTCTTGGGTGGTGTCGAGCTTAAACTGCACCCATCCAGGCAAGTGGGGAGATTTGCATCATGCACCTCACTCGTGTCTCAGATGATGGGAGTGCATTGGAGACAGGAGGTGAGTTAGTCGTCACAGAATTCACAGCCTGTGACCTGTTCTTGTAGCCACTATATTTATATGGCTGGTTCACTTTAGCTTTTGATCAAAGGTAACATCCACAATGTTGCTTAGAGGTTATATCAAAGCAGAGCATGAGCTGGTGATGACGACGATCATGGCTTTTGTCTGTAATTTCTGACTGATGGGTTGTGCGGTTCCAGCTATGTTTTTTTTGTTGGCTTACTTTCAATGCTGTTGTCTTTCTGGCAACGTTAGCTGTACACATTTTAAACAGTTGACTCACTAAAGGGGAAATTCGCTGTTTGTGAAGTGTCAGATTATTTTTATACTTCTTAAAATGTTCCTTTTTTGTTTTGTTTAGGTTGGAAACTTGCCAAATGATTATAAAATCCAGATAAAATATATTTCTAAAATCCCTAATGTGGTATGTATATTTTGATACAGTTTAATAAGTTGTACATGTATTTGAATCACTTCATGTCTCATCTTATTACTCTACACAAACATTGGTGAAAAATAGTGCTACCTGTTTGGCTTCCTTCTTTTCAATCCACCACCTACAAGGCATATATCAGGAGCTTAATAGAATGCTCCCCATTTGCCCAGATAAGTGCAACTCCATCAACACTCAAGAAGCTTGATACCATCCAGGACAAAGCAGCTTACTTGATTGGCACCCATCTACCTACAATGCATGTACTGCAGAGATTGAGAAGGCAAGTCATAATGGTTTTCTCAAGAGCAGTTATGAGTGGGCAACAAATGCTGGCCTTCCAGCAATGTTGAATGCCAAGAAAGAATAAAAGAAATCTCAAGTTTGCTGCAGCCTCATGTTTACAATTGCAACTCTACAACATGGCTGACGCACATGCATGATCCCAGGGTAGGATACCAACTGTGATTGGAAGCATTCTTGGAAATTTCATCGTGTGACCTCCCAACCCGATCGAACAAAACACTGTCGTCTCCTTCCCTAATATTTCTTTGATAAATGGAAGTAGTCAAATAAATCACGAGAAGAACTGTAGAAATTAGATTTGATGCCTTTTCAATTTTCCCCTATGTCCTGGAGCCCAAACCGAACGCCGCCAGATACAATGCAACCTGAGGGACTGGGAAAAGCCACTCTTGAACTAAGGAACAAAAAGAACAAGAGAAAATTAACTCTGATTTTTACCTGTGCTATTACAACGTTCTCCAGTTAAAGCAGAAGCTGAAATTAGCCATTCATTTGTAAGAGAGTCATAGATAACTCTTTCCTGACAATGGCAAAGTCATGGGATTGATCGTTTTAATGTAATTTGGAACGTGACCCAATCGGATCTGTTACCCAATTTCCAAGCTACCTCATTTGTATTTCAGTTGGCTGAGTGACAGATGGTAGAGGTTAGTGGTGAACTTATGACATTTTGGATGAGAAGGTGTATGGTTAGTCAACTGTTTACCTTGAGGGACATTAATGATCTCAAGCGTGCAAGGAATGATTTCAAAATTTGCAGCTGACACATGGTTGTGAAAAGTGAGGTCAGACTTTGGGTCTGAATGGCCTACTCTTGTTCCAAATTCATATGTTCGTAGAGCAGAATCCTTGAATATTTTCAATGCAGAGGTAGATAGATTCTTGTAAGGCAAGGGGTGAAATGTTATTGGTTGGGAATGCAAATTTGAGGTGGCAAACTGATGTTATGCTCTTATTGGTGAATGGACCAGATTCAAGGGATTGGACGCTCTGATCTTACTCCTAATTTGTATATTCATACTTTCATCTAGATTTCAAAAGGACGGCGGTAGGCTGATGGACTGTGCAGATATGTGACCGATGACGTTTAATGCAAAGAAGCCTGAAGTGATACATATTGGCAGTAATATAACAGATACCATTCCAAAGTGGGTGCAGGAACAGGGGGATCTTGCATAGATCATTTGAAAGTGTCAGGGTAGGTTGAGAATATGTTTATAAAACCATATGGGATCATGAGCTTTAAACACAAGTACAACCATACCAGTAAGAAGGAGTAGGCCATTCAGCCCTTAAGCCCACTCCACCATTCAATAAGATCTGATTGTGGCCTCAACTCCACTTTTCTCTCTACTCTCTATATCCTTCGACTGCCTTTCCAATTTGGAATCCACTAACTCAGCTTTGAAAATGTTCAAATACCCTGACCCCTACTGCTCTTTGGGAAGAGGATCGCATTGACCAACAAGCTTCTGAGACAAAACATTTCCCCTTATCTCTCTCGTGTTTTTAAGCTTTCCCTCAAGGGGAAACATCCGTTCAGTGCCTACCCTGTCAAGACCTTTCAGAATCTTACCTGTTTGAAGAAAGTCACCTCTCATTCCCCTAACTCCCAGTGGATTTAGCCACATCCCATCCAGCCTTTCCTCATAAGACAACTGATTCATTCCAAGATGATTTATGAGAATGGCTTCAGGGATGTGGGAAATCAGTTACAGAGATAGATTCAAGAAGCTGTGGTAGTCCTCCTTAGAAAAGTGAAGATTAAATGGAAATTTGATAAAATCATTACGGATTTAGACAGAATACATAAACAGAAATTGTTCCCATTGGCGGAAAGGTCAAGAACCAGAGGACACTGATTTAATTTGATTGACAATGTAGCGATGTGAGGAAAATCTCCTTTATGCAGCGAGTGTTCATGATGTGAAATGCACTGCTTGAGAGTAAGTTCAATCAAGGTTTTCAAATGGGAATTGAATCAGAACCTGAGGAGAAAATAATCACAGGACTGAGGAGAAATGGTGTGGGAATAGGAATAACCGAGTTGCTGATGGAGGCAGCTAGCATAGTTTCAACAGGCCTTCTGTGCTGTAACCGTTATGATTCTGTGATGTCAGCCAAAGCTGTGGCTCATTGTCTCATTCATTCAGTGTGGTGTTCCCAGAGGTATTGTTATTTAGTCCAAAGTTGTAGAAAAAGCCATAGGAATGTGTTGTCAACCGGGTTTGAGAACAGAAGCAGGGCAATTTGAATGCCATATTCAACTCTTATATAATTTTTACAGAATATCAGTATCTCATTTGTGTCTTTGAGAACCTTACAAGTAATGATATACGTTTGAAGCACAATAGTCAAGGGTCTCATGGCATGCACCCAGAAACAGCAATGAACCAAAATACTGATTAATCGTTTCTTGGTTGACGGATAAATTCTGGCCAGAAGATTGAGGACAACCACACTGCTCTTCATCAAAACTGTGGTGCCACGGGATCTTTTATGGTCATCTAACTGAACCAACAAGACCTCAGTGTGACATTTTAACGAAAAGACCATGCAACACTCCCTCTGTACTGAATGTTTCATGTTCAAGTGTCCAGAGTGTGTCAATCCTGTGACACAACAAGAGCAACTTGTAATTATATACTGGCATTCCTAAATAATGTATTCCAGACAAAGCATTACTCAAGAGCTAGTTATAAGGTGGTCCTTTCTGTTGTGTAAGGGCTTTAGGACTCAGGAGCAACCTTTCGATGATTTCATAGAATTGCTCTAAATTAACATAAATAGCACAGTGTGGATGGAATTAAAAAAAGAAGAGAGAAACACACAGAAAGTTAATTGGAACCCTGAAGCCTGGCCGTGTGAACACTAGAAACACGCAGCGAAGCGCGGAGAGTAAACTGACTCATATAAGGTGGTAGAGTTCGTGGCATAGTCTTTCAATAATGTAACATGAGATTGGAGTCTGTATTTCCCAGAATATCATGCATTGTAGTATTCAGTCTTAACATGTAGTAAGCAATGTTGTAACCCAAGCCTGAAGACAGTTGTTTTCTGTCGCTTGACTTTCTGTCCTTTCTGTGGACGTGAAACCACAAAACAAAAGACTTTCAAAAGTGCAGTGAAATCCTTTGACTATCCTAATTATCTGAAAGGCAGCATCCAGCTGCAGATTTTTGTGTTTGTAGATTTGACTTTGTTTAATCCCACCCAGCAGGACAGCTAGCAGTAATTCTAATTGAATTGTTATGGAACTTGCATTTCTCTTACACCAGATGTTTCACAAAATTTGTAGTACTTTTTCGATTTTTCAGCGTATTTATGGACAAACAATTAGCTCTCCATCCTCTTTGTGAATGTCAGGAACTTTAATCTTTGAGGAAAAGAATATGGCAAGTTGTTGTCACCTCTAAAGTCAGATACTTTAGAGACTTTTAAGCGATTCTTAGATAGGCACATGGAGGATAATAAAATGTAGGGTATGCAGGGTAGTGTGATCTTAGTAGGATAATAGGTCGGCACAACAGAGTGGGCCGAAGGGCCTATGCTGTGCTGTACTGTTCTACGTTCTAATGTAGGCAGTGAAATCGGAGTGTGATAAAAGAGAGGTAAAGTTCAATCCCCAAGACTTGAGTTATTTATTGACTTGCAGGGGATCTTGGAATTCTTGAATTTTCTTCCTGTTTGAAGTCCAATTTTTATAATCTAGACTTCTAACGTAAATCATCAACCAAATATATCAATCACCAAAGCTGTTGAGGTTGCATATTTTGAGAATGTGCTAAATAATGTCTTTGCTATCTTGGAGCCTTACATGGACTCACATTATAATGCATTCAGCATGATAGTGATACCTTTGTGCCATACTTTACATGTAATAAGATATCCTGTTTCTTCAGTGGAGCATTATTAACCAAATATTGATTGAGTCAGAAGGGCAGATGACCAAAATGATAATTTTTAATTTCATTCCTGGGATGTTGGTGTGAGTGACTGGTCCAGCATTTGGACCATCATCAGTGACTGCCCTTGAACCGAGTGGTTGCTGGGCAGTTAGGAGGCAACCACATTGTTGTCGATCTGACGCTACATGTAGGCCAACAGATTTCCTTCCCTCAATGCCGTTCGTGAACCAGACAAGTGTTTACAGTGATCAACAATAGTTTGGTTGTCATCTTAATTCCAGATATTTATTGAATTTCACCATCTGTCATGGATGGGATCATGAACCCACGCTCTCACAATTTAAACAGAGACACTTGATTACTAACGCAGTGACATTATTACGACACCACCACCTTCCCAAGTTTTAAGAAGCATCTTAAAGGAAGAAGGAGAGGTAACAAGGGCAGAGGAGTTTAGGAAGGGAATTCTAGAGCCTAGGACCTAGGGAGCTGAAAGGCACAGCTACCAATGGTGGAACAATTAAAACTGGGAATGCTGAGGAGTCCAGAATTAGCTAAATGCAGATATCACAGAGTTTTGCAGGCCTAAAGGAGATTATAGAGCCACAAACCACAGTGATGCCGAGAAAGTGACAATTCCCCTATGCCATGGTTCAAATTTGGAGCATAACATCTTCCTGCTTCTCAATAATACCTACGTGACTTATTATATCGTGCAGCCTAACAGAAAAATTTGACATCTTGGCTTGCTGTGTCATTCAAAACTACACAAACCATTCCCAGTACACTTCATCAAAAGCTTCCGAGCAAAACAAATCATTAAAGAGCCATCAAAGCATGGTAGCCGCTTATTTATGTTTGGTTTTGCATTGCGAAATCCCCAGATTGTCTCATACTTGAGCCAACTAATTAAGATTAAAGTGACTTGGAAATAGTAAGGACTATAGATACTGGAAGCTAGAGTCAATAAATGTGGAGCTGGAAAAACGCAGCAGGTCAGACAGCATCCGAGGAGCAGGAAAGTCAACATTTCGGGCTGAAACGCTTCATCAGGATTGGGGGTGGGGTTGGGTGGGGGGGAGGGGTGCAGAGGGGAGCCCAGAAATAAATAGAGGGTGGTGATGGGGCATGGGGGAGGGTAGGTGAGATGGCGATAGGTGGATGCAGGTAAAGGGTTATTCTGGTTGGTCAGTGGGAAGGATGGAGCGGATAGATGGGCAGGAAGATGGACAGGTGGGAGGTGGAGAGATTTTGAAGCTGATGAAGCCTGTATTCAGGCCATTGGCTGTAAGCTCCCAAAGTGAAGTATGAGGTGTTGTTCCTCCAGTTTACGTTTGGCCTCACTTTGACAGTGGAGGAGGCCAAGGATAGATATGTGACGGTGGCAGTGGGAGGGGAGTTAAAGTGGATGGCAGCCGGAAGGTTGGGTTGGTTGGTACATGCAGAGCGCAGATGCTCCATAATCTGTGACGAGAAATCAGAGTTAACGTTTTGGGTCCAGTGACCCTTCCTCAGAACAGTACCAGAATTGTTTACAATATTCTAGGTGTGTCTGTCCAGTGCTTTGTACAGCATTAGCAAAACTTCCCTATTTTTATACTCTATTCCCTTTGAAACAAAGGCCAACATTCCCTTTGCCCTCTCTATTAACCGTTGAACTTGAATGTTAGCTTGTTCACAGGTAGATTTTCTCAACATCGTGTTTTAGGTGAAAAACATGTCTCATTCATTAAGCCCTGAAGTCCTATGTAGTCTGATAGCCAACCCCTTAATGCCAACACATTTGCATTAGTCCTTCTGAACATTGAGTAATTTCTGAATTTTTTCTTGCTGTGCAGACTGATACATGTTGGCTGCGTTTAACAGTGTCTGAAATGTCATTCAGCTTGGATGGACTTCTGGAAAAGTTTGCCAAGAATTCGTCAAATTATTTAATTATCGAAAACCTGCACCGGGTTCTGAATGGTATTCACAACTGCCTATATGAGGACAGGAAGGTACAATATTTCCATGTTTCTCTATTTGCATGTTTAACCTGACAATGTCTTCCTTTGACTGTCTGCAGTTGAGCAGTCATGATGCATGGGTCAGTTGCTACAGGCTTCAGTTTCCCCTTCGTGAGGGAAAGAGAATATCCTTACAGAACTTCTAAAGCATTTCCATTATGCACATATTTGGAGATAGTGGAGTTGGGATCAAAGATCAGACCTAGGTTGGCTAAAAGGAACAAATGGTTCAATCTAGATCTTCTAGCTTGTGTAGCATGCACTTAAAACAGACTTCAGATAAATAGATCTGATGTTTAACTTTCTCCACATTTCTGTTCAGGACTATCAGGAAGAATCTGAATTCAATTGTGAAAAGTCCAATCTGGAGCCTAAACAATACTTCAGTTACTTCAATGAAATCATAACTGCATTCCAATTAGCAGAGGATACCAATCCATGTGATGCAGAGGCTGTTTGCAGGCCAACAGAGCCACCAGACTCAGGTAGAAATTTTGATATTCCATAAGTATTGTTGGCTTTCTTTAAGCATTGATGTGAGATTTATTGCAAGATGCTGGTGCAAAGGAACCTCAGCAATGATTGAACTTTTCACTTAGAGTTACATTTCACTCTTCCTTTCAATTACACATGTATGCTGTACCTCTGAAAGGGTACAGTGGCCTTAGAGGAGTGCAGGTTGGTCAGAATGTTACTTGTTAGTGTGTACAGATTGAAGTTGCATTTCCTTGAGTATTGGTGATGTTATTGTGGTGTTTAGCTGAACAACTTTGCACTTACTTCACACCATTTACAATCTCACAATGTCCTAATGTGCTTTGCAACACAGCAGTACTTTGCATCAAGCTTTGGAGTGTATTAGCTGCAAAGTGAGGTTGGACCAACTTGGATTGTTTCCATGACAGCATCAGAGACTGAGGGGTGACCTGATGGAAGTGTATAAAATGATGACAGGCATGGATAGCATTGATAATCAGAGTGTTTCTTCCAAGGTGGAAGTATCGAATACAAGGGGGAAAAGGTTTAAAATGAGAGGAAAAAGTTTAAAGGAGATGTATGAGGAAAGTTTTTTTTTTGCACAGAGAGGATGGTATGGAATGTGCTGCCAGGGGAGCTGGAAGAAGCTGAAATGTTAGCAAAGTTTAAGAACCATTTAGACAAAGGTATGGGTAAGCAGGGAGTAGAAGAATATGGTGCAAGTGGATGGAATTATCTTGAAATTGCATCACAGTTGGCACAGAAATGGGTCGAAGGGCCTGTTTCTGTGCTGTATTGTTCTATGTATCCAAGTTCTTTGTACATATTACTCAAAAGACAGCAGTTTCGAGCAGCCCTCCAGCATCAGACTGGATATTATGTCTCGAAAAGAATATTTGAACCACTACTTGCTTACAAAGCCAAGAATACTACATATTCAGCACCACTGACTATTAATAGTTGGAGAATCTGATAGAGTTGATAGATTTAAACTGTTTTATCTAGTTTGGGGCAGGACATTGAAAAGAAGCTTACATAATTCTAAATATACAGTTAGCGGTTGATGTCAGAAGCAGTTCTCTCTCCCCAAAGCAACTATTGAACCCATTAGGACTTACAGAATATAAAACAGGTTAATGAATTAAAGATATACATCACCAGAATAACAATTACTATTTGCAATTATATAGTGGTGTAGCATACGATCCCAAAGCTCACAGGAGCGATATCAAACAAAATTTGACACCAAGCCAATAAGGAGCTACTAATGCAAGTGGTGAAAAGTTTAGTCAACAAGTAGGTTTTACACAGAATTGTGAAGGAGGAAGGAGTAAACCTTATAGAGAGAATTCCAGAGCATAGGAAACTGAAGGTATGGTTGCTTGAAAGGTCAGAACTGGAAGTGCACAGAGATCTGGGAAGGGATTGTGGGCCTGGGCAGATAGTGAAGGGTGAGGCCGCGGAAGAATTTGAAAAGAAGAAAGAAAATTTTAAAGTTGAGATGTTGCTTGACCAGGAGCCAATATAGATCACCAAGTGCAGGTTGGACTGGGTGTGAGTTAGGATGCAGACCCCAGATTTATAGACTCCAACCACGAGTGTGTTGGAATAGCTGAGTCTGGAATTAACAAAGCCATGACTATGGAATAAGCAGCAGATGTGCTGAGGCAGGAATGGAGCTGGAACTTGTCACAGAGGAGGAAAGAGGCAGATATGCACTGGGAATGATCTAACTGAATGGCCGAACCAGCAGTTGCCTTTCCTTTGCTATCAGATAGTCAGGTAAATGAGAGTTAACCAAAGGTGCAGTTAAATTACAAAGTTCAAGTTGATGTAAATTGGGTCTGAAACTAATTCACTCTCATCCAAATTAGCCAGCATTTTACAGACATACAGAACAGGCAATCGCACCAGAACTGCAGTCATGACTTACACGGTGAGATCAAATCCCAACATGTCACCCAGTCAGATATATGGCATTAAACCTGTTATGGAAACAGCTGGATATCTTTTCTCCTTCAGTGAAAATGTACATTTAGTAGTTTCTGTAGCAAGAAGCATGTCTGTAAGGTAAACTTCATATTTACAATTAAGGGGAGGTGGTATTATTAGTGAAAACATCTCTGAGCTAGTCATACAGTTCTTTAGGTTAATGCTCTGGGGACATCATTTCAGATTCCACAATACCAGGTGGTGACATTTGAATTTGATAGAAGTGAGAATTATCATCTAGGCTAAGGATAGCCATGTAACCACTGCTAATTGTGATAAAAGCCCTTCTGATCCATTAATGTCCTTTAGGGAAGCAAATTCATCATCCTGATTTGGCCTGTATGTGACTCCAGACCCACAGCAATGTGGATGACTCGGAACTGCCTTCCTGGACAATAGGTGGTGGCCTAGCCACTGACACTCATATCCCATAAATTAATTTTTTTTGAAAAAATGTGTCAACTTTTTGTGTAAATTCAGAGGAAGCTTATTAATTCTCAAAAAAAGGAAATATATGTTGATTGAGTTGATGTGAAGCTTTCAATTTAAGAATGTTCCATGTTTGAAATTTGCAATTGGATTTGGCAACTTATTTCATAAACTTCCTGGACCACTTTGGACTCAGAAATGCAGCTATAATCCATTTGCTGTAATGGTACTCATTACGAAATCAAGTAATGTAAGAGTACGATTATTCCAAAAGTGGTTCATACTGACCTTAATATTTGGCTGCAATTAGCACTTGGTTCTGATCTGAGACATCTTTGGATTAATGCCCAAATCATGTTGTCTTAAAAGGCTAAATCCAGTTGCATGTGTTTGGTGTTTAAAACATTAAAAGGTTTCTATGTGGCGAATGCAGAGAAATGTTTTTTATCCTGATGGGTGAATCAAAAATAGAAAGACATAAGCTTAAAATTAGAGCTGGGATACTCAGGAGGGTCTGTCTGCACGCGTCATTGGACACTGGAAACCTTTGGAATTTATGCTGTGCATGCTGGGGGTCATTTGGAGCTTTCAAGGCTGAGATCAATCAATTTTTGATGGGCAGGATGGGGGAAGATTGACCAGAATCTAACTGAATAGCGGAGCAGGCTGGTGCTGAATTTTACTTCCCCCGTTGAAAAGGCCCAGAGTTGATTCAAAGACGGTGATGAGTTGTTTGTATATTTAAAACTAGCTCCCCAGGCTCAAATGGTGTGTTCGTGCAAAGCATAGGTCTCATGTTCATACAGAAATCATCCTCACTTCTTTGCTAATTTGTGTGTCACAGGCCAGGTCTGTTCCTTTTTTCTTGAAGTATTTTGTCAAAAAGCGATGAAGTTTGATTATGTGGATGACAAGATCTTCAAGTGTTAGGCATGCAATAGGAGAAGTGAAACTTGTTAATGGAAACCTGACATCTACACATTCAGGGAATGGAGTGTACAAGGGCTGACAACTGAGGAAAGGCAATGACATTAAATCATGCTTGAAGCATTCAGAGACATTGAACTAAAGAGCATTATGCTCCTCCGTGAGAGAAACAACCCACAAGTTTGTGCTCACGCTCTGCTCCTCACATCCTCAGGGTGTCCCACAAAGCTTTACAGCTAAAGAGCTCCTTTCACAAATGTCGTCACTGTTTTATTGGGAAAAGCAGCAAGTTCGCTCATAAGGAGGCAATGTGTTGAATGGTTAATTAATATGCGTTGTTGATGTTGGGCAGCTAGGCCACTGAGAGAAATCTTCTTTCTTTGGAATTGTGGCTCTGGGGCCTTGTAATTCGTTATAACAGGGAGGCAAAGCCTTGGTTTGATACCTGTCCTAGCAGAGTGGCATTGTAAACTGCAGCATTTCTTCTGTCTTGCGCTGTTAGCTTTGATTTTGTCGTCAAATCTCATCACAGATCTAATTTAGACAAGAGAAGCTTTATTTAATGATGACAGTAGTAAGGATGCAGGATCATTTTGTGGTCAGTCACTTCCAAAGATCGTAGGCCAGAAAACCTCAAACCCAGATATTTGGCCTTGTTAAATAAATGAAGAGACAAACTTATAAATGTTTAAATGATTACACACAGGTGAAAGCAATGGAGGGTGAAGCAAGTCGTGACCTGCTTGCTTGATGCTATTTACGCTGCTATTCAATATGAGGAGGGAGCATTTGTAAAATTTCCATTACAGGTGGGGAACTTCATTTGCTGAGCTTCTTTTCTACTAACAATAACTTGCATTTATAGTGTACCTTTAATGTAGTAAAGCAGTTCAAAGCACTTTGTGCAAACATTGATTGGAAGAAAAATGAGGAGATAGATGGAGGCAGTAACTGAAAGCTCAGTGAATGAAAGAAGTGGTTTTTAAGGAGCATCTTGCAGCAGGAGAGAATGTATAGAGATGGGAAATGTGTTCCAGAACTTAGAGGCTTGTCGGTTGAAGACACATCTGACAATGATGGAGCGATGAAAATCAGGTATGTGTAATAAACTACAGTTGGACATTTTGGGGGAGGAGTGGAGGGTTGTAGGACTGAAGAAGGTACTCGAGATGGGGAGGGATGAGGCTACAGAAGTGATTTGAAGACAAGGAAGAAACCTCAAGCTATTTTCACAGTGAATTAGTTATAGTATGCTCATAGTTATAATGTTAAGCGTGTAGCAATGTCTTGGCAAACTTCAAGCTTCTCATAGCTTACCTGCGTTCTCATGGTTGCTTTTCTGATTTTGTCCCCATTCCCTTTTTATAACTGTGCTCTCTGT
Organism: Ginglymostoma cirratum; assembly: GCA_024137785.1. Lineage (NCBI taxonomy): Eukaryota > Metazoa > Chordata > Chondrichthyes > Orectolobiformes > Ginglymostomatidae > Ginglymostoma > Ginglymostoma cirratum. The sequence goes on from JAHRHZ010000020.1 coordinate 13,497,831, forward strand.
CCTGCTACTGGAAGGCACAGCTATAACAGAATGATGGAAGTTGGGGATGCGCAAGAAGTCGAGTTGACAAGTTTGTGGGAGCTTTGGAGGGGTGAAGGAGGCAAGAGGAAAATCAAGGGACTAGGCCATGGGTGATCTGGAAAACAGGGATAGAATTTTAAAATGAAGAATTACTGGACAGGAGCCAATATCTGTTATCGTATCACTGAGTTTAAAACCACAGTACTTCATCTGAAGAGTCCTGCGAGATAGTAGTTTGTGAAAAAACAGATGCTGCATGATTTTGTCCTTTTTGTGAAAATTCCTTATGGAAGCAGAACCTACTTCTGACTCTAGTATGTCAAACTGGAAGCAACCGTAGAGTTTTACATGTTTAAATAGACTCTTGCTAGTTAGACAATTATTCCAGATGTTAATCCAAATGGGGATACTTGTCAACCAGTAAACAACTGTTTTAGTCTAATTCAGGACAGGATAGAAGTCTTTCCATGGGAATGGTCATGTTATCCTGGAAGGCCATGCAGCTGCTTATTTCACCAGCCACTTGGTTAGCTGTTGAGATATACCACTGGGATTGTCCAGTGCCTCAGCTAGTTTGTCTTGGTTGGACAGGGTTGGAAGCAGGAAGCAAACTGTACCCCTTTTCCATTAAAATTTCTAGCTGAACGTTATGGGGGGGGTGGGATCATAATTGTGAAAGGGAATAGATTGGAAATTTTACACTTCGTGCTATTTCTGTCAATGTTTTTCCAATGTTAATCACTTATGTCCATGTGTGCATCACATTTACCAGCTGCGGCTCAGATGGTAGCAGTCTTACCTTTGAAAGTGGAGATTGTGGATTTAAATCCTGCTCTCAAGAGTTAGTTCATGATCCTGGCTGACACTCCAAGTGAGGGATTGATGCATTGTGATGAGATGTTAAAATTGTGCCCTCCTGGGTAGAAGAGTTCCCATGGCAACACTCTAAAGAAGAGGTATTTTTCAGTGTTGCCCCAGGTAATATTTATCATTCAACCACATTTCTCCTTATTTAAGGAAGAGCCTATTCTGGTATAGTGGTAGTGCCCCTGCCCCTAGACTGAGAGGCCCTGGTTGAAGTCCTATCTGCTCCAGAGGTGTGTAATAGAATCTCTGAACAGGTTAAAGGAGGATGTAAACACATTGGAAATTGTTCAGAGGAGGTTTACTCAATGGATATCTGGAATGATTGGGTTGTCTTACAGGAAAAGATTGACCAGGCTGGACTTGTTGTCATGGGTGTTCAGAGGAAAGGAGTGATTTGGTTGAAATGTATAAGATCCGTAATGATGACCAGGTAGATGTGGAAAGGATGGTTCCTCTTGTGGGTGAATCTAGATCTAAGGGGCAATGGGATTTCCCTTTTAAGACAGAAGAGGGGATTTTTTTCTCTATCTCAAAGAGGGTTGTACAATTCTGAAATTCTCTGCTCAGAAGACAGTGGAGACAAGGTCATTGAATATATTTAAGGTGGAGGTAGACAGATTTCTGTAGACAAGGGAATCAGAGATTATGGGGATGGGAAGAAATGTGGAATTCAGAACGCAACTAGATCAGAAATGATCTTATTGAATGGCAGAGTAGACTTGAGGAGTTGAGTGGTCTACTTCTGCTCCTAATTTGTATGCTTGTATGAAACAGTGTTAAAGTGATCTTCTTGTAAGAGCTACATATTCAAGACATTTAATTTCCTTTTTAGGCTTTATCTCCAATAAAATTTGGAAGTGCACAACTAAATAAAGATATAAAATTCTCTAAGAATCAGAAGAGCAAAAATTTTGCCTTGTACAGCTTTTGAAATGGTGTACAAAGGAGATTAGGTAAAATTGTGCTTCAGTCAAGGAGCAAAGAACTGAAATGAAAACAAAATACTGAAGATGCTGGAGATCTAAAATCAAAATAAAAAGTGCTGGAGAATCTCAACGGGTCTGTCACATAAAAACCAAAAGAACTGCCAATGCTGTAAATCAGAAACAAAAACAGAAATTGCTGGAAAAGCTCAGCAGGTCTGGTAGCATCTGTGGAGAGAAATCAGAATTAACATTTTGAGTCAAGTGACCCTTCCTTAGAACGCCTCAGGGTTGTGAAGAGGGATTACTTGACCTAAAACGTTAATTCTGATTTCTCTCCACAGATGTTGCCAGGCATGCTGAGCTTTTCCAGCAATTTCTGTTTTAGGTCTGTCAGTATCTCTGTAGACAGAAACAAGAGTAACAATTGCAAGTCCAATGACATTTCTTCAGGTTGAAGTCATATCAAACTTGAAACATTGACTCTGTTTGTCTCTCTACAGATGCTGACATGCCTGCTGAGTTTCTCCCATACTTTCTGCTTTTACACTAGATGTCTAAGTTTACCCTGAAATAGCCTCTGTGCTTAATAGTATATAAAAGTCTCCTTAATAATGCATTGGAGTAGTGGTGGTTGAAAATAGTTATTGATGTTTGTTGCTGTCTGCCACAGAAGTGCTGGCGACCACAGTCAGCTTTTTTTTGCTGTTCATTTTTTCGTGGTGCATGAGTTTTATTGATTGAGTGGCACAAATTTAACAGCTTAAGGCTAGGTGGTACAAATGCTCAAAATCTGAAATGAGCTGGAAATGGTTGGCAGGACCCGTGGACATAGAAACGGAGTTAAGATTTCAGGTTAGTGAGCCTTCATCAGAATCTATTGACCATTGTCCCATAGATTTGCCTGGGTGCTGCTCCTCCTGATTCCAGCAATTGCTTCTTCATCTTTCACATAGACCCTTTGGTTTGACTTGTCCATTGCTAACCAGATATCCTAAAATAACCTAGCCCCCTTTGCCAGCATTTGGCCCATATCCCGCTAAACCCTTCCTATTCATATATCCATCCAGATGTCTTTTAGATGTGGTAATTGTATCAGCCTCCATCACTTCCTCTCGCAGCTCATTCCATACACACACCACTGTCTGTGTAAAAAAGTTGAAGCTTAGGTCTTTTTTAAGTCTTTCCCCTCTCACCCTAAACCTATACCCCCTAGTTTTGGACTCTCCCCAATCCTGGGAAAATACCTTGTCTATTGTGTCCATGCCCCTCATGATTTTATAAACCTCTGTAAGGTCACCCTCATCCTCTGACTCTCCAGGAAAAATAGCCCTAGCCTTTCAGCCTGTCCTTATAGTTCAACCCCTCCAACCCTGGCAACATTGACCTGAACAATCTTTTCTGAAAACTTTCAAGTTTCACGCCATCCTTCACATAGCAGGGAGACCAGAATTGCACACAATCTCCCAAAGCGGCCTAACGGAATGTCCTGTACAGCTGCAACATGACCTCCAATTTCCTGTACTCAGTGCACTGACCAATAAAGGCAAGCATATCAAACATCTTCTTCACTATCCTGTCTACCTGCGACTCCACTTTCAAGGAACTATGAACCTGTGCTCCAAGGTCTCTTTGTTCAGCAACAAATTGAATTTTATCCCTTGTCCTTCCAATCTCTTCATGGCCATGTGTCTCCCTGTCTCAGTAGCCTTGTCCACTGCTATATTCCTCCAAATCTGGTCCTTTGAGCGTCCTTTAAGTTTAACTCAACATTGGTATCCATGCCTTCAGCTACTGAAGCCTTAAGTTCTGGAATTCCCTTGCTAAACCCCCCTATCTCTGTCTCCTCTGTCACATGTAGATTGAGTGGTTAAGAAGGTGTTTAGCACGCTTGCCTTCATTGCTCAGACCTTTGAGTATAGCTGTTGGGACGTCATGTTGAAGTTGTACAGGATGTTGGTGAGGCCTCTTCTGGAATACTGTGTCCAGTTCGATGACCCTGTTATGAGAAAGATATCGTTAAGCTGGAGAGAGTTCAGAAAAGATTTACCAGGATGTTGCCAGGAATGGAAGGTTTGGGTTATAAGGAGAGGCTGGATAGGCTGGGACTTTTTTTCACTGGAGTGTAGGAGATTGAGAGGTGACCTTGCAGAGGTTTGTAAAATTGTGAGGGGTACAGATGAGGTGAATGGCAGGTGTCTCTTCCCTAAGGTGGGGGATTTCAAGACAAGGGGGCATATTTTTAAGACAAGAGGAGAAAGATTGAATAAAAAATGAGGGTCAATTTTTTAATACAGGATGTGGTTCATGTGTGGAATGAATTTACAGAGGAAGTGGTGGATGAAAATATAGTTACAATGTTTAACAAACATTGGATAAATACATGATTAAGAAATGTTTGGAGGGATTTGGGTGAAGTGCAGGCAGGTCGAACTAGTTTAGTTTGGGATTATTTTCAGCATGGACTGGTTGGACCGAAGGGTCTGTTTCAGCGCTGTATTACTCATTGACTCTATGACTATGACTATGACTCTAAGCACTTGGTAATTCAGGGATACTGCAATTTAGTCGTAATGTCACTAGACTAGGAATCACGAAGTTGAGACTAAAACTCTAGGAACCTGGCTTCAAATCCCACCTCTGCAACTCCTGGAATTTAAATGCAAGCAATTAATTTGGAATGCAAAGCTGTTTTTTTATTATTGATGACCATGACAATTATCATTAATTGTTGTAAAGTCAGATCTGGTTAGTTAATCTTCCCTAGGGAAGGAAAGCTGTGATCCATACTTGGTTAAAACTATGTGTGACTCCAGACCCACAGCAATGTGGTTCATTTTTGAATTGAGCAGGTTACCAGGGTCATTTTCAGTGATGGGCAATAAATGCTTCCACAGGTAGCAATGCCTACATCCAACAGATTAATTTTTAAAGATTCAAAGGACCTTGTGTTGTTTTAGGCATGGTCATTGTAGAACCCAGGTAAAATGTCATCTGTAAGCTGGCATAAGCAGATTTGGAGGAGGTTACATACATAATATTCTGTAACTACAAGTTGCAATCTAAGCTGTTAAATAAACCTATATGAGGATTTTCAAATAAATCGAATCCATACTACTTAATCTGCGTTACTTACAGATAATGCACTGCCAGCTATCCCTGGTGACAATATGTGCAGTTGACAACACATAACAACAGATGCCCTTTGTTGTCTTAAGCCTGACTTGACCTCATCAGCAATTTCCAGATTCACGGAAAACAATCCTCACCCGCAAGAGACAGCCAATAATAATATAATAGCATAATAATGTTGAGTTTGGGGCGCTTGTGATGCAGTGACAGTGTCCCTGCCTCTGGGAGAGGTTCAAATCCCACCTGTTTCGGATGTGTGTCATAACATGCCTGAAGAAGTTGATTTTAAAAAAATGATAATGGCATGGAACCCTCTAAATCCTGCTGTCATTGAGGTGAAACATAATGATTTTATTAGCGAAGACGGTGAAGCATTTTCCTCTGAAGTGCTTGAAGTTAATTCATCAGTTTTCCCTGTGCAGTTGTACAATGATATAAGTTGAGAGTGGGACAGGCCTCTTTACACAGTTTGGGCTGAATCTTGTGCTCCTGGAGACTGAACGCCCAGTCTGTACATGGTTCGTGCTCCTGGCAGAGACAAAGGTACAATCTGCATGGAGGATGGGCAAACTGACCACATCACCATCACAGAATGGCGTTCAAGATGGGGAGAAAAGAGAAATGTCGTAGTGATAGGGGATAGCGTAGTTAGGGGAATAGAAACTGTCCACTGAAACAAAGACAGAGCTCCCAAAGCTGTGTTTCCAACCTGGTGCCAAGGTTCAGAACATCTCTTCTGAGGAACTTGGAGTGAGAGGGTATGGAACCAGTTGTCATGATCCATGCAGATACCAACAACCAAGCCAGGATGAGGAAAGAGGTTCTTCTGAGACATGAAAAGACAGAACCACAAAGGTAATGCATTCGATTACAACATGCAAATTGATGGAGGATAATTAGGATTAGAGAGATAAATGCATGGTAAGTGGTTGGTGTGGGAGAAATAGGTTTTGATTCATGGGCACGGGCACCAGTACTGGGGGAAGAGAGAGTTGTTCCATTGGGATAGGATTCATCTGAATCATGCTGGGACTTATGACCGGGCAAATTGTAAACCTAGGGCTGTATACAGGGTCTTAAAATATTAAGTTTAGGAGAGGATTCAATTGAAGGGGAGTTTAAAAAATCAAAACGAAATGAGAGAGCAGTGGTGCAGGATAGTGAAGAGGTGAATAATGATGTGTGACAGGAAGCAATATAAAAAGATACAAAGAAGAGTGAAAATTAAAACCAGAGTAAGCAATCATGGCAAAAAGTGAAAGCTGAAAGCGCTTTAAATGAATGCAGACAGCATTTGAAACAAAATTGCTGAGCCGATAAACAAAAATAAATGTATATAACTTGATAGCTATTACAGAGAGAGTAATTTATAGGGTTAGAGGTGACCAAAACTGGGAATTCCATGTTCAAGGTGATTTGAGATTCCAGAAGAATAGGCAAATAGGAAAAAGAGGTGAGGTAGCCTAGTTGATCAAGGAAAGTATCAGTGCAGTGATAAATAGTGTTATAGCTACAAGACTTCATGATGTGAAATTAGATTGAGTGGAAATAATGAGCCATCGGGTCATAGAAGTACTGCACAGAAACAGACCCTTCAGTCTAACTTGTCTATGCCGACCAGATATCCTAAATTAATCTAGTCCCATTTGCCAGCATTTGGTCCATATCCGTCTAAATCCTTCCTGTTCATATACCCATCCAGATGCCTTTTAAATGTTTCATTTGTACCAGCCTGTAGCACTTTCTCTGGCAGTTCATATAGAGTCATAGAGATGTACAGAATAGAAGGGCCCCCAAATAAAATTGGAAATAATGAGGTATGTAAGAACGGCACTGCAGTTGTCATGGAGAGATAGCAAGAACTGTAAATGTTGGAGTCAGAGATAATACAGTGTGGAGCTGGAGGAACACAGCAGGCCAGGCAGCATCAGAGGAGCAGGAAAGTTGATGTTTCGGGCCAGGACCCTCCTTCAGAAATGTATTTTCCAATTTACCCCTGTACTGGCTGTGGTCTTTACAGAGACTTGGTCTCTGTAGTGATTGTAACAAGGTCAGTCAGCTGGGTGTCATGGAATATGAGTTCCTTGATTGGAGCTGTTAATGTGGTGCAATCAGGGAGCCTTGACTGATAGATAGAAAGAGGATTGTTAGGGATACTAACACTCTGAGAGCTGATACTGAATGAGGCAGAACTAAAGTCAAGGACTATTCATGTGTAAATAAAGGGTGACTTTGTGACAGGATTCCAGCCTCTATGGAGTTATTTCAGTCTCCTCACCTTTATTTACTGGTGGTGGTTCACAGACGGGAAAAATAAATCATTATTTCATGATGGGGGAGAAAATGATGAGTTGTGTGTAAGAGTACTTCAGGATATATTTTAAAAAAGGAAAAAAGAAAGTAAATGGAGCTGGTGCTTCCCCCTTCCAACGCCATTCTGATTTAGCCCCCCTCTCCGTCTCACTCACCTTTGATGGTCTGTATTGCCTTTAATGGGCTTTGCACATGAATTAATCAATTGAAAAAGTCGAGTGATTTAATGGTGATGGTTAATAGGCGAGAAAAATAAATATCACCGGCCGTTTGGTGATTGGTTTAAAAAAAAAGTATTCACCTGTGTGTAGGAACACTTCTGGATACAATAAGAGGAGAGCTGGAGATTCAAGAAACTATAGGTCATGATAGTTAATGGATCCTATCTATCCCTGAAGAGCTTTTAACCGTCCTCCATTAATTCCTGATTCCAAACTGTGGGGGCTAAGGTCCTTGGAATAGCAACAATAAGGTCTCAATAAACTCAGCATTAATTTCAAATGGCCTCAGCGACTTAAGGTTTCCTGTTTGTGTGACTCACAACCTCACCCCTACTGACCAAAAATAGATTCTACCTGAAATGGCACAGGCCCAGCATTTTAACAAATCTCCAGGGTCAGCCTTAAAAAACCCCAAAATACCAGAGAATCTCCCTGCACTGTTGGTCATTTTTATTTCAGCTGTTTGTTTTTTTTTAATTCTGGTTTTTGTAACCAAGATGGACCCAGACAGTGTTGACTTTGTGCCCTTTTCGCTGTACTCCTGTATTCCTATACTTGAGAATGTGATAATAAATATCTAATTCTAATTCTAAACTCGGGCCTTAGCTGTCATTTCTGTAAGTCTCAAGAGAGAGATATTTTGGTACCGTTTGTATCAGACAACATCATCCAATGAAGTGCCAGTCTTTGTGTTGTGTGCTGAGCGATGTACAGAGCTTAGACTGTGGGAATAAACACATAAGTTGGCCTTAGAACGGAAAAGGACATCCTTCAGTTTATTTATTAAGCTGTAGGGGAAAAGGCAAAAAGGTGAAGAGTTTACTATCAGACTAAAAGTAGCACATGACAAATATATAATATTTGGAAGGAACTATGAACAGAAAATCCAGGCTGATAATCACAGTACGGTACTGAGGAAGTGCTGCTGTGTCCAAGGTGTTTGTTAAACTGAGCCTTTGTCTACCCTCTGAGATGGATGCTAAGGATCCCATGGCACTATTTTTGTAAAAGAGCCTCCATCAACATTTATCCCAATCGTTTATCTGCAAAAAATCCTGAGGGGCCTGTTTCTAAAATTCATTCATGGGATGAGGGCATCACTGAGGTCAGCATTTATTGCCCATCCCTAATTGCCCAAAGAGCAATTAAGAGTCAGCTGCATTGCTGTGGGCGTAGAGTCACATCTTGGCTAGACCAGGTTGGGATGACAGATTTCCTTCCCTAAAGGACATTATTGAACCAGATGGATTTTTCTGACAATTGATTCATGGTCATCATTAGACTCTTAATCCCAAATGTTTATTGAATTCAGATTCCACCATCTACAATGGCAGCCTTCAAGCCCAGATTGCTGGGACATTACATAGGTTTCTGAATAAAGAGTCCAGTGATAATGCCACTAGGCAATCACCTCCCCCTAGACAGGGTCGATATGGAAAGGACATTTCCACTTATGGAGAATCTAGAACTAGAGGGCCCTATTTGAAAATAAGGGGTCATTCATTTAAGACAGCGATGAGGCTAAACAAAATCATCCAGAGGGTTGTGAGTCTTTAGGATATCTAGGTTCAGGTCCAAGCATCTCAGAGGTGTGTACATTAGTTGATTGGGAAAATACAAAAGAACTGACTTCTCCCCCAGTGGGGTGTTGGTTTCTGAGCAGGAATCGGGTCCAGAAAGAAAAGGTGAAAACAAATGTTTATACTAAACTATAGATATACAATAAAACTCTTCTAAATCTCTGAAATTATTTTGCTGCTGGATTTTTTTTTAATTCACTTATGGGATGTGGGCATCATTGGCTGGCCAGCATTTATTGTCCATCCCTAGTTGCCCTCGAGAAGATGGTAGTGAGCTGCCTTCGTGAACCACAGCAATTCTCCTACTGTGGGTTGACCCACAATGCCCTTAGGAAGGCACTTTCAGGATTTTGACCCAGCAACAGTGAAGGAACAGCAATATATTTCTAAGGATGGTGAGTGGCTTAGAGGGGAACTTGAAGGTGGTGGTGTTCCCATATATCTGCTGCCCTTGTCCTTCTAGATGGAAGTAGTCATGGGTTGGAAAGGTACTGTCTGAGGATCTTTGTTGAATTTCTGCAGGGCATCTTGTAGATAGTACACACTGTTGCTACTGAGCATCGGTGGTGGAGGGAGTGAATGCTTGTAGATGTAGTGCCAGTCAAGCGGCTGCTTTGTCCTGGATGGTGTCAAGCTTCTTGTGTGTTGTTCGGATATTGGTATATGAAACAAAACGTTTGTATGTACCCATCAAGCACCGTCAGTAAAAAGAAGCTATCTAGTCATTTTCAGATTGCTGCTTGTGAGAGCTTGCTGTGCATGTTTCCTACCTGGCAATGATGATCATGCTTCTGAAGAGCTTCCTTAACTATGGACCACACTGGGATACCCTGTGGTTGTGAAAGTCACTATATATATTTTTTCAAGGCTTTCCCTGATTCATTGAGTGAGTACTCCCAGAGTGTGATTGGCATGTGCAGGGATATTAACAAAGCAATTGCAGATGTGCTACTTCCAGTATCCCAATTTCAGAATCAACCCTCCTTCCTGTAGCTTTAATGAAGACAAAGATCTCTTAAGTGAGATTTGGCCAAATATCCTTCTGATAATATTTTCCAACTCCTGAACTTGTGCAGAAAGAAATGGAGTCCAGAGAATGCAGAGAAATAAACTTTGATGTTTTAAAAACAGTTGACAATACAGAAGAGGAAGTTCGGGAGGTCTTGGAGAATACAAAGGTGGATAAATCTCTGGGACTCGATCTAATGTATCCCAAAACGTTGTGGGAAGTAAGAGAGGAAATTACAAGACCCCTTGCCGAAATATTTGCATCATCTCTAACTACGGGTGAGGAAGTTGTTGGAGGTGGATTACAAAAGATAGGATTTATGGACATTTCAAGAGGCAAAAATTGATTAGGGACAGTCAGCATGGTTTTGTGTGAGGAAAATCATGTCCCACAAACTTGACTGAGTTTTTTGAGGAAGTTACCAAAAATGTTCGTGATGGCTGAGCAGTAGACATTGTTTGTTTGGATTTTAGTAAAGCCTTTGACAAGGTTCCGCATGGTAGTCTAATTAGTAAAGTTAGGTCACATGGGATTCATAGTGAGCTTGCCAATTGGATAGATAACTGGCTTAACGGCAAGAGACAGAGAATAATGGTGGAGGGTTGTTGGACTGGAGGTCTGTGACCACCAGTTTTCCACAGGGATCGGTTCTGGGTACTGGATGAGAATATAGAAGGCCTGGTTAGTCAGTTTGTGGACAACACCAAAATTGGTGGCATAGGAGACAACGAAGAAGGTTTTCTAAGATTGCAAAGGGATCTTGATCAAATGGGTCAATGGACTGAAAAATGGCAGATGGAGTTCAACCTGAATTTTTTTTTTATTCATTCACGGAATGAGGGTGTCGCTGACCAGGCAGCATTTGTTGCCCATCCCTAATTGCCCAGAGGACAGTTCAGAGTCAACCACATTGCTGTGGGTCTGGAGTCACATGTAGACCAGACGAGGTAAGGATGGCAGTTTCCTTCCCTAAACGACATTAGTGAACCAGTTAGATTTTTCTGACAATCGACAATGGATTCATGGTCATCATTAGATTCTTAATTCCAGATATTTTATTGAACTCAAATTCCACCATCTGCCATGGCAGGAGTCAAACCTGGGTCCCTAGGGCATTATCTGAGTCTCTGGTTTTACAGTCCAGCGATAATACCATTAGGTCATTGCTTCCCCTTAAATGTGAGATATTGCATTTTGGTACAACAAACAAGGGTGGGGCTTCTACAATTAATAGTAGGGCCTTGGGTAGTCTTGTAGAACAGAGAGACCTGGGGCACAGGTACATAATTCTTTAAAGTTTGCATCACACATAGACAGGATGGTTAAAAAGGCATTTAGCACGTTTGCCTTCATTGCTCAGTCCTTTGAGTATAGGCGTTAGGACGTTATGTTGAGGTAGTACAGTACAATGGTGAGGCCTCTTATGGAATACTGCATCCAATTCTGGCCGCCCAGTTATAGGAAGGATATTAGTAAGCTGGAGAAGGTTCAGAAGAGATTTACCAGGATGTTGCCAGATAAAGAAGGTTTGAGTTATCAGGAAAGGCTGGATAGGCTGGGACTTCTTTCACTGGAGTGTAGGAGGTTGAGAGGTGACCTGATAAGAAGTTTATAAAATAATGAGAGTATAGATAGAGTTGATGGTAGTTGTCTTTTCCCTTAGATGGGGAATTTCAAGACTAGGGGCACATTTTTAAGGTGAGAGGAGAGAGATCTGAAAAAGAAATGAGGCAGATTTTTTACACAAAGGGTGGTTTGCATGTGGAATGAACTTCCTGATGAATTGGTGGATGTGGTTACAATTACAACATTTAAAAAACATTTGGATGGATATATGAATAGGAAAGATTTGGAGGAATACGGGCCAGGAGCGGGCAGGTAGCGCTCATTTAGTTTGGGATTATGTTCAGCATGGACTGGTTGGACCGAAGGGTCTGTTTCCATGTTGTATGACTGTATGACTCTATGTGACATAAAAGCACAGTCAAGTAACTAGCTTATTCCAACTCATATTAGAATTTACAGGCATCTACCAGAGACAACAGGGCAACTAAAATAAGATGCAGAATGCCCCATTGTTGTGAAAGAATGCAAAAGGACAAAAGAATAATCCTGAACTATGTCAGTTACTGAATGCTGCAGCACACAAGTGCTCAAATTCCAATTTCAGTCTCTACCTCCCACAGTTTATCATATCTTTTGAATCATCAGTGGGAGGAAGGTCATCGGGTTAGAAAAGAAATGCAGTGAAAGCATCTGTAAAGCTGTACATCAGCTGCACCATCCTGTGTTAACTGATTGCAGGCCAACTCCAGAATCATTTCTCAGCCAAGTGCCAAAACCTGGGTCAGTTTGTGCAATTGGAAAGGTCAATGGTTAAAAGCAGCAATTTTGGTTAAGCCCAGTTGGTTTGTTTTTGAAAGGTATTGACACCGTTGAACTTCTCTTTAACCATTTGAAGAGTAGAGAAATATGAGCATGTAAAATGGGATAGTTGGTTACGTTATCCTCTTCCAACCTCTCCCCACCAGCCCCACACCATTCACTGTTCACAAACTGATGCTGGTGATAGTGGTAATGTCATTGGAATTGGAATTTAGGGACCTGAGCTGATGTTCTGCTGACAGGGGTCACCTCTCTAGCAGAAGAGTGACATTGAACGTGAAACATGAATTCTCTTTCCCCCCCCCTTGACAGATTTGTTGAGTTTATCCAGAATTGTTTTTTTATTATTTCAGGTTTATAACATCAGCAGTATTTTGCTTTTATTGTTATGACTCTTGATGCTCTTTAGAAGCACAGCCATCCTTCAGTCTCAGGAAAAGTGTGCTGCCACAGCCGGCAATATCCAGTTAGTCTATTGTTAGTGAAGGCGTTTTAGGGGGTAAATGTAGACCCAGACTGTGAAGAGATCTCCCTTCACCCTTCTAAAATGTAGTGCCATGGGATCTTTAGTATCTACTGAGAGGCTAGACAGGAGCTAGGTTTAATGGACACCTCAGACATTGTAGCATTTCCTCAGTACTGTACTGCACATATCAGTCTGGATTCTCAGCTCATAAAAACCGAAAGAACTGTGGATTCTGTAAATCAGGAACAAAATCAAAGTTTCGGGAAAAGCCCAGCAGGTCCGGCAGCATCTGTGAAGGAAAAAACAGAGTTAACGTTTCGGGTCTGAGGAATGGTCACCGGACCCGGAACGTTAACACTGTTTCCTCCTTCACAGATGCTGCCAGACCTGCTGGGCTTTTCCAGAAACTTTGTTTTTGTTCTCTGCTCATAGTTCCTTTCAAGATAATTTGTGTATTTGACTTGACCTCCTTTTAGCGTTCAACTGGCATTGTTTTCCCTCCCGGTTTAATCATTGTACAAAGCTACCGAAGGAAATACTTACCTAAAAGCAGATTACATGTGTATTCCCAGAGTCTAGGCACAGCTCGCAGTCTAAGCACACAGTGTGAAACTTTAATTTTAAAAGAATCATGAAAACCCAATCTGGCTTAGGGGAAGATAGCTATCCTTTCTTGTTTTGGCCTAAATATGACTCCCTACACACCATAGGTTAAATAATTAAATAACATTTTTAAAGAGTCAATACAGGCTCACTGGGTCAAATGACCCCTTTCTGTGTTGATGATATCTGGTGAACCGTACCATATCTCATGTTGTTTCACTATTGTGGTGTTTTGGAGTGGCTCTGTCAGATGGTGAGGTTGAGTCCTTTAAGATTCCTATTCTTGGACTGCTTTGGTAATAAGTATGCAATACTGAATCACAGGGCAGACCTGTAATGGGAGCTTTTCAGCATCAGTGATTCAATTGGCATAAATTGTGGTCAGGTACAAAAATCCCCAGCCTAGCCATAGGTCCCATGATCTGTACATATCACTGAGCATGTTCCAGAATAGAAACAAGTCATGAGACCAAAAGCTCCCACGAGATTGGAATACTAGCTAAAGAAGCCTGGCAGTAATTATGCAATTGTATTGGAGCTGGAATACGCCTGGAGTACTGCATAAAGATTTAGATCTTTTAGCTGAAAAAGGATACTACCCGACACAGAATGAACTGCGAGAAAAGCTGGATTTTTGCAGCTGGGTTACGTTCTTGGAGTCTGGTGAACTCAACCTTTAAAAGTGGCCACCTGGACATGGATTTTCACTCAGCAGCGGAGGGGAGGGTTAGGGAGAACCTGAGGTTAACGGTGTTGGTCTGGATTACAAAGTTAGGCCAGGCAACACCAGAAGAACAGAGGAGGATGCCAGGTGTGAGGTAACTGGGCAGAAGGCCTGCCTCAAGGGTCTGGTAATGTGTCTGAACTTTACAGATAAAGAACAAAACATGGAACATTCCACTGACGATCACCTCATATACTCCCAAGCCTCGCCCACGCCAACCCATGACCCCACCGTCACCTCCATGTCAACCTATTCCCCGCTAAGGAAGACATATAATCATAGAATCTCCATAGTGTGGAAGCAGGCCATTTGGCCTGTCAAGTCCACACTGACCCTCTGAAGGACATCCCACCCAAACCCACCCCTACCCCCCTACACTATTCCTGTAATCCCATGGCTAATCCACCTAACCTGCACATCTCTGGACACTATGGGCAATTTAACATGGATAGTTCACCTATCCTGCACATCTTTGGACCGTGGGATGAAACTGGAGCACGCAGACTAAGGGATAACATGCAAAATCCATACAGAAAGTCGAGGGTGGAATCGAACCTGGGTCCCTGGCACTGTGAGGCAGCAGTGCCAAGCACTGAGCCGCCGTGCCACCCCATATGGTCCTTCAGCTCCCATGCCATCACCCACATTCCCTTGGTCTTTTATAGCCCCTAGGCCAACCTTGTGCCAGCTCAAACCAATCAGTTCCCTGTCTATTGTCAAATTACATACCACACCAACTCACTGTGTATTCACTCTGGATTGAACTCAGGACCTGTGCAGGGATAAGATATATTAAAGTTCTTTAAGTAAACTTCTAAGTGTCTGTTGCAGGCTTCACTGTGTTAAAAATATAAGCTACATTTGTATTACTTCAAGCAAATCAAGCCTTACAAGAATACCACTACCTTCTTAAGGGGCAATTATTGGTGTGCAATAAGTGTGGAAGCCTACATCTCACAGACATGTAAATAAAAGATGTTGGACTGATAACCATTGAAGTCTGGATGATTTAGTGATCGTTTGCAGAGTCCTTAACTGGTTAGGCCTACATGTGACTTCAGATCCACAGCAATGTGGTTAGCCCTTAACTGTACCCTGGACTGGCTTAGCAAGCTATTGAGTTCAAAGTCAGTTAAGGGATGGGCATCAAATATTGACCAAAACAGTGAAGCTTACATCCTGTGAATGAATAAAGAAGAACTTCCTGAGGAGATTTGGTAGGGTGGATGCTGAGAAGATGTTACCTCTTGTGAGGGAGACAAGAACTACAGGGCATAGTTTAGGAACAAGAGGACTGGAGAGGGAGAGATGAAAATAAACATTTTCTCTCAGAGATCATTAGTGTGAAATGCTGTTTGACAGAAAAGTTTGGAGGCTGATTCATTTAATGTATTGAAGGCTGAGTTGGATAGACAGTTTTAAGGACAAGGCAATTAATTATTACGAGGAGGGGATGGCAGATAGAAAAGGACCACAACCAGATCTGCCATGCTGTCATCGTGCAGCAGTGGATTTAAAGGGCTGAACAGCTTACTCCTACTTCTGAGCCCTTTGTTCGTATTTAATTCAAATGCGCAATCTCATATAACATTCATTGTCCCACATCAAAGAATCTATAACCACTTGAAACTGTCAATCAAACAGAGAAATGTCAGGCACTCTGCCATGATAATAAATTTGTAAAATCAGTCAGACAGTGCTAAGGAATGGAAATCATCAGGTTTTTGTCAACAGACTGAAATAGCAAACAATTTTTTTTTTCAAAACTGTGATGGTCGGACAAGAAAAGTTAGGTGCAAACTAATTAAAAAACAAGTTGATGATAGATGTCAGGAGATGTGCCTGGCATGGACTGTTTAAAAGCTGGAAGTACAGTGCCAACACATACCCTGGAATCACTTAAGGGGCAGCTCAACTCTGAGCTAATGGGACCAAAGAATTCTAATGAGGGAAAATCCTTATCGGCTATTTAGACTAGTACACATGAAATATTGACTTTGGCTCTTGTTTCTGGTTCGGATCCCACTCCTGATACTTAATCTAGTCTGGCGAGACTGAGGATAGCTGCACAGTCCGGTCATGACCCATTAGGGTAGAATGCTATAAATTGAACCCTACTATTCCCAGAATCGTACCAAATGTTGAATTTTTTATTTTGAGATGCACACACTACCCCCATTTACCTGACTTTCAGACCAAAGTTGATAGAAAGCACAGACCAGGTTTCTGTACTGCTCAAGAATTATTATGTATTATAAGTTAGTAAACTATAGCTATTGGTAAACAAATATAAACCATTGATAGAAATACTACTAACTAAATCTCTAAACTTCTTGTGCACTCCCCCTTACACACACACACACAAACGCACGGAGAAAATAGATACAAAAAAGAAGTTGCTGGAAAAGCTCAGCAGGTCTGACAGCATTTGTGAAGAGAAATCAGAGTTAATGTTTTGGGCTGTCAGACCAGCTAGCTTTTCCAACAATCTCTATTTTTGTTTCTGATTTACAGCATCCGCAGTTGTTTTGGTTTTTAATTAGAGAAAATACAGTAGATTATTGACAGAAGTAGAAAAGTGGGAGTCAGTTCAATGCTCTTTGCTTCCTGATTCTGATTTTGGCATGGTTCTTCTTTGGCAACCAGGCCATTGTTATTCAGATGCCTTTCTCTGGAAGCTTCCACTAGTTTGTAAGAAGTACAGAGTAGCTGATTCACTTGGAAAATGTCTCTGATTTATTCATTCAAAAGTCACAGTTCACAGCAACTGCTGCAGGCAAGGTAACCGATTTTCTCCAGGTTTAAACGGAGGTTTTTTTACTGCAGAAAGCAGGCAGCTTCTGGTCTGGGAAAAGATCTGCACACTCCTTTTCCTGTCTCGCTCTCAGTGACTCTGTAACTTGTTTCGAGCTCCAAAACGCTCAGCCAGCCAAGAACTAATCACACAATTGTTGGCAAGTGAAAGGTTTCCGTCATCAATGAACGGTCACTACTCCATAGACCAATCAACTTCTTGTCACCAGCCAGCTCCACCCGAACACAGAACGCCTCAGCTCCAGTTTGTCTGCAACCAAACTTTAATGACTAGTCATTCAAAGAGTTATTTACACCATGCTTGCAATATGTATCACGTTAACTTACTTTTCAAAACAGGTAGCATCATTTTAAAGCACAGGTTTTGAAAACAGCTCTTTATCATTTTGGTCCATAGTATTTTTTATACATTAAATGAAAAGACATGGTCCTTACAATTATCAGAGGTGCTTTTTTGTTTATTCAGGTGTAAAACTGAGGCCTTGACTGCCATTTAGGTGTGTGTCAAAGATCCCACAGGTCCCTCTTGGAGAAAATGGACCCTCCCCAGTGTTCTAACGAATATTGTTATTATCAGAATTCAGAAGAAACTCCTTCACCCAGAAAATGATTAGACTAACGCGTGGATGATACCAAATATCTGAAATATATAGTCTGCCTTATGAGGAAGGAAGGTTTGGACCGGCTAGACTTGCTGAAGCAAGAGACAACTTGATTGAAATGTGTTGCAAGGATCTTGATAGGGTAGATGTGAAAAGGATGTTTCCTGTTGTTGGTGAAATTGTATTCTGCTTGAGATTTATTTTTCCATGGTAGTTCCTTGTGTTTCTTGGGCAGGATTTTAGTCAGGTCCAGACGACCAACCTCTGGGCGTATCTTGATGTGTTTGGATTTTTCTCCATGAAGAATTCGAAGTATGAAGTAAGTGGTTTCTTCTGAAAATTGGGGTGAGATTTCTTGACCTTGTAAGGATTTTTCTCAAAAGTAAGGTGTCACCCACAGGTGTATTTTTTTTATTTCTCGCAGGCATTCACGATCCTTTGGTACTTTCTTGTTGGTGGAAGCAGAGTCCTTGAGTATTTTTAAGGCAGGGGTAGATTGATTGGTGAGAAGCAAGAGGGTGAAAGGTTATTGGGGAAGGGAGGCTAGGCAGAAGTGTATAGTAATCAGATCAGCCATGATCTTATTGAATGGTGAAGTATGCTGAAGTGGGGTTTTCCTGCTCCTAATTCTCATGTTCACATGTATGTATAAAGATCCTGCTGCCTCAGGGAGTAGTTGAGACAAATAGCATTGATACATTTAAAGGAAAGCTGAATAAGTACAAGATCCAGAACAGAATAGAAAATTGGCTGAGATGAAGCAAGGAGAGAGCAAATTTAAACTCTAGCTTTGAGCCTGCTTCAATGCGATACATTTAATGTAGACAGACTCATTACCTTAGATCCAAGCACCGCTATAGCAGAGATACGAATGGAATCACATACCCATCTCACGACAAATTAAATCATCTCCATATCTCACTTACTCTTGTATGTACAAGGCTGATCATTTGGATTCAGCTGTCTCCTTTTTCAGAAGGAGTTTCCTAGCTCAGTTGGCTGGATGGCTGGTTTTGCAATACAGAATGGTGTTAACAGCATGAGTTCAATTCTCACACCAGCTGAGGTTACTGTGAAGGATCCACCTTCTCACCCTCTTTCTCTCACCTGCAGTGCAGTGACCCTCAGGTTAAATCACCACCAGTTGTCTGTCATTAACTGATGTGTTTCCAACAGTACTACAGTGTCTGCTCTTCAAAAGTTCTTCATAGCTTGCAAAGCTCTTTAAGGTTATGGATGCTGTTGTGTATGTGCAGGTCTCCCTTTCCACTTGCACGTCTGAAAAATGACAGGCACACTGAACTGTTTACAAACAAGAGGTTTTGAACGACTGAGCAGCACTGTGGTATGGTAACACTGTGGTATCTTCTCTCTTTACCTTTCTTAAACATCACAATAGTTGGGAAGAGTTCAGCGGTTAATCGTGAATCAAGAAGGAATCAGGTGAAGAGTCTCCAAAGTGACAAAGCAGCATCAGGTTCTCAAAATTCATCACCCATGTTCTTTAACCTCTTGTTTGTAAACTGTTCAGTAAGTCTGTCATTTTTCAGATGTGCAAGAGGAAAGGGAGACTTGCACGTACACAGCATCACACATAACCTCAAAGAGCTTTGCAACCAATGAAGCACTTTTGAAGTGTGGACACTGTAGTGATGTAGGAAACCCATCAGTTAATTTTGTGCACTGCAATCGGCCACAAACGGTACTGTGAAGTTAATCTGTTTCCTACTGGTGTCGGTTGAAGATAAATGTTGGTACAGACATTGAGGGAATCTTTTCCCCCACCCCCAGCTTATCCTCACCTCACCCACCGAATGGTCATCCATCAAAAGAGTATCACAAATTTCACAGAAGTATTACCTCATTACCTCAGCCAATCGCCTGTTTTTTCTCTATTTCATTGCACATTATTTTTATCCAGAAAATCATCCAATATCCTCATGAATGCCCCCATACTCTCTTGAGTAGTCTCAGGAACTTTTATATCCAATTATAAGAGAATAGTTTGGGGCCTCAGATTTGCAACTTCATGAAAAGATAACGCTCCAAAAGCAAGGCTTGGGAGTGTCAGCTCAGTTCATGGTGGCTGGAATGGAGTTTGAACCAATAGGACAGAGAGCTAAGTTCTTGAGCAGTTGAATAAATTTGAAAAAAAACTCTTTTCGTTTCAATAATTTCAACAACAGCTTTTTTATATATATGTAGCATCTTCATTCTATTAAAACACTTTAAGGTGTTCACAGATGTGTTTTAAATGTTTGACACTGAGTTACATATGGAGATAATTATACAGACAACCAGAAGCTTGGTTCTTTAAAAAAGAAAAGAGAGAGATTTTCAGGGGTAATTCCAAATCTGGGGGCCAGGCTGCTGAAGACATGCCTACCAATCATGGGAGATTTAAAATTGTGCCTGATGAAGACTGTGGAGTTGGAGGCATTCAAGGTCTCAGGGAGGATTGTGGGATGGAGGAGATTACAGAGAAAGATGTCGTGTGGTACCATTGGATGGTTTTGAAAACAAGAATGGGAATTTTTCAATTGAGACATTGTTAACATGAAAGCCAATCAGGCCGTTTAATGGGAGGTCATGCAAGTTGATTGTAAACAGAGTCTGACATGAAACGAAGTGTCCAGTGACATTAATATCCATTTCAATGAAGGTGCACCATGTCGCACATGACCCAATTCCCAGCAGCCAGAAACCGAAACTTTAGGCAGCTTCAAGAGTTATTACAAACAGTACATTTCACTAACACTGCTGTCCAGTGGACAAAATGCATCAGCAAAAGCATTCCGTTTGTAGAGTGGGAATTATACGAATGAGTTACCCATGACATCTCCAAGACAATATAGATTTTTTGATGTATCTGCTTGCAGCAGGTGGAGACAAGTTTGGCAGAGACACCTGTTGGCTGAAAATGGTACTTGCATTCTAATCCATTGGCATTGAATCAGGTGACGTTGGCATAGAGGGAATCTTTTATGGCTTCACATTCTGAGCACATTGTCAAGTTTGACATAACCTACCTAAATCCCATTGGTATGGGGCCAGGTTGCAATCAAAGCATCGAAAATGAAAACCGTTCCTAGCAAGGGACAAGAGAAAATGTTTTCTGAAAGGTGTGATAATAGGAAATAAAGTTGGCGCATGCCCTTGATTTTTAACAATGTGTAGATATATTCAATAACATGAAACTCCATGTCAATTGAGTCAAATTTAAGACATGATAGAAACAGGTCGCATTGTTTAAGTGAACACAGGGTCTCATAGGTGTATAGGCCTTCCATGAAAAGAACATTCATAGTTCTCCTTAATGCAATATATTTACAAGTTCTTTTTCTAAGTAAGATTTTTGATTTCCTTACTCACTTAGTTCAGACATAGAGAAACCCCACCAGCAGAGCTTCCACTAGAACCAGCTGAAGTATCCAGGCACCTGGACGTTCGTAGTCAGGGAAGTAAAGGGCACAGGTTGGCAAAGATGGTATTGACAAACCACTCATCTCCAACATGTACAGATGTAACTAAAAGACAAAGATAGATGTGCAATTATGTGGCACTTCTCTTAATCACCAGGCATGTCAAAGCACGTTACAGCCAATGAATTGCATTTGCCATACAATTGCTATTGTAATGTTAGTTATTTTCAGATGTTCATGGGACATAAGTACCACAGGCAAGGTCAGCATTTGTTGCCCTTGAGAAGTTGGTAGTGAGCTACCTTCTTGAACTGCTAGTGCCCATGCGCTGTGGATAGACCCACAAGGCCACTAGGGAGGGGGTTCCAGGATTTTGACCCAGTGATATATTTCCAGTCAGGATGCTGAATAGCTTCGAGAGGATCTTGCACGTTATTTTCATGGAACACCTGTAGAGTTCCACCTGCTCTCTTTCGTGGTTGGGTCCACACCAGGACAGCCGTGATGAAGGATCACGTAGAGTTTACTAGTACATTTAAGGCCTCCTGCAACTAGTAGGCACTGTAGGGCCTGGTGTGCATTATCACCCCAGAGTTTTAATTTGAGCTGCATACATTTCCTTGGTGAGTTTAAAGTTTGTTACGGTATTCCTTTAAGGAGCTGTCATATTTCTATTTGGTCTTATTTGGTTTAATTGGTTGATGTAATATAGTACAAAAGAGACTACTATTTCAGGAAAAATCACGTTGGCCCCGGGCCCCAAAACCTCCCTTAGGAATTGACACTCTGCAATTTGATCCATTTCGTTGGAACTTCCCTCTGCTCCATTCCAGTTTGCATGGAGAGGTGTGCTGTAAAAGGCTGCAGCTGCACATCCCCCACTTCCTCGCCCTTGTCTCTTCTCTCACTGCACTGTATGGGTGGGGCTCCTGTAAGTGGCTGGTACATGGATATCCTCCCCTTCACCACTGGGTGATTTACACAGCAGCATCATGCAATAGCCATCTAGGATGTCTCATAAACACCCAGGCTATTTTTGCAACCTCGGACTCTTAGTTCCACATGTACATAGGCTGCATTAGGCTACGATCTCTTTTTCATTATTTGAAGGGATTGATTTTACACTTTTGCTTGCTGTTCAGTGCAGAGAGAGGCAGGCAAGTCAAGTGGGTCTGATCTTGCACTTGGCCAAGTTGGCCATAAGCATTTCCTGGGAGGAAGTTGTGGAGGAGATCATTGGACTCGACTGCCTGTCTCTGTTCTATGGTTACATCTGCATCAGGGTTACCCTGAAGAGGGGACATAATGGGATGATTGAGGCTGCCACGACCAGTGGTCACTGTAGGGGTAGAGTGCATCATCTCCTCTTACAACCAATGGCCAATTGAAAGTTGAATCATTACATCTGACTATTGTTAAGTGTTCCTATTACTTTGTAATTTGGTTAACTTAAACGGTTTGTAACAGAGCAAAAAGAGAGACAGCTGGGACATGAGATAGTGAGGAAATTGGATGGAAGCAAACCTATTCTCAAAATTAGTAGTGTCCGCGGTAATTGTTTGGGTGCTGAATCATTCAAGACCCTCCCACCGAGTGAGTTTTATCTCTGCCAATATCCTGCTGTTAAGTAATCCCCACTGTCTGGCTGGCAAGCTTGAAATAAATAAACTGTATGGAAATATTAGGTATAGTGTGCATCATGCTGAGTGATAAATGTTCTGGACTAAGAAAGATCTCTTTTCTACTCTTAAATACTTCCAGACAGGAGATTAATTGTGGCCAGAGCAGCAATGAATGTTAATGAAGCGGACAAATGAAGTTAAAATTCCAATCTGCCATGATCTAATTGAATGGTAGAACAGGCTTGAGGATCTGAATGGCCTCCTCCTGTTCCAACATATCAAGACAGGGAAGTGCTGGCATAGTGGCCATTTCCCTGGATTAATAATCCTATGAAGCTCAGGCTAACGGTCTGGGGATATGAGTTCAAATCCCACCATGGCCCTTCCTGGAATTTAACATCAATGAATGAAATCTAGAATTGAAAATCGATTATGGTAACACTGACTGTGAGAATCTTGGTGATTGACATTAAAACCTACTGACTGCACCAATGCCCCTTTAGGGAAGAAATTTGACATCGTTACCTGCTCTGGTCTGTGTAACTTTAGTCCTACAGTAATGCAATCGACTTTTAACTGCCCTCTATACTGGCTTAGCAAGTCACTGTGCTCAGGGGCAATTAGGGATGCTCATGCAATGCCCACATCATCAGAAAGAATCAATACACATTTCTTGAAATTGGGGCTTGTCTTCTCAGTCGTCTGTTAACTAAATTATGCGTTCACTTTATTTTCAATAATGTTTCTTCCACCATGAGGTGGTTTAATTTATTCCGTCCAGACTGTTCACATGTTTGTGTCTTTGGTCAAACATTGGGAATGGTAGGAAAGATGAATGACTGAAGTCACTATATCACTGAGATTCCAACTCCTGGTTGCCTTCTGGGGCCTAATGGGGAGTTAGATTGTGGAAGCTGCTATATAAAAGGAGTAATAGAGGTGAAAAGTGTTAAAGGAAAGGTGAGATTAACCATTAAGAGATGGAGAGAGGGAGGAATAAGAAGCAGTACTGATAGGGTTAGATGAAAAAGGCATGGACGAGGCTTGTGTGGAGCATAAATACCAGCATATACCATTTGGGCCAAAAGGCCTGTCTGTGTGCTGCAGACTCCAAGTAATTTGTGGGAGATTCAGTGAAAGAGTCACATAATTTGCAAAGTGTCTTTCTTTCATGTAACACACTGACAGCACCCCAACCTTTTCTACCCAGGGCGTGGCTCCAACTCCACTGCACATACTCTGGAGCAGACAAATAAAACCCGTGCGCCAAAGTGTGAACGCACACATCCGGAGCTGGGTAGGCTGGTCCGTGCTAAAAGACACTCTCTCACAGCCAGTAAGTATTTACCAATCACTGCATTAGGCAAGGTTTAGAGTGACCCTAGGCCTGTTTATGACTGGTTACGTGAGGATGCAAGTGTGTATCATATGGATTGTTTGTGGGCATGAGTATGTTTCTGTATGTGTGTGCGCAAATGAATGTTAGAGTGCGTGTGTTTGTATATATGAGTGAGTGAATAAATGTTTGAGTGCGTGCGTTTGTACATATGAGTGAGTGAATAAATGTTTGAGTGCGTGTGTTTGTATGTGTGTGAATGAATGTTTGAGTGCGTGTGTTTGTACATACGTGAGTGTATGTTTGTGTTTGTACATATGTGTGAGTGAATGTATGTTTGAGTGTGTGTGTTTGTACAAATGTGTGAGTGAATGTGTGTTTGTACAAACCTGTGTGAGTTGAGGGGATTGTATGTGTGTGGTGTGTCTGTGTGAGTACATAGGATGACCGAAAAAAGGGAAAAAATAAACTATGAAGATAAAAATGGACAGTGAGAATTTCTTTAAATATTTGAAAAGGAAGAGAGAGGTCAACATAGGCCCCTTAAAGGATGCGGCTGGGAAAAATAATAATGGGGAAAACAGAAAATGGTTTTGAAGTTAAATAAGTACATTGCATCAGTCTTCACGATAGAGAACATTAATAGCATTCCAAACATACTAAACTATAATGCAAAACGTGGGAAGGAAACGAATATAATAACAATCACCCGAGAAAAAGTACTAGGAAAAAGTGTTAGGGTGGCTCAGTGGTTAGCACTGCTGCCTCACAGCACCAGGGACCTGGATTCACTTCCAGCCTCAGCTGAATGTCTGTGTGGAGTTTGCATGTTCTCCCTGTGTCTGTGTGAGTTTCCTCCCACAGTCCAAAGATGTGTAGGTTAGGTGGATTGGCCATACTAAATTTTCCCTAGTGTCTAGGGATTTGCAGGCTAAGTGGATTAGCCATGGTTAATGTGGGGTTACAGGGGTGGGGTGAGTCTGGGTGAGATGCCCTTTGGAGGGTCGGTGTGGACATGATGGGTTGAATGGTCTGCTTCCACACTCCAGGAATTCTAATGAGGCTAAGAGCTAATATAAAGGATGTAATAACAAGGCATTTAGAAATGTATAATATAATCAGTCAGAGTCAGCATGTCTTTATGCAGAGGAAATCATGCGTGACAAAGTTATTAGAATTCTTTGAGGAGGTATAAAGCAGGTTAGATAAGGATGAACCAGTCAATGTAATATATTTGGATTTCCAAAATGCATTCAATAAGATACTACACATGAAGCTACTTAATAAAAGCCCAAAGTGTGGAGGTGGTATTTTAGCATAGACAGAGGATTGACTAACTAACAGAAGAAAAATAATTTAGATAAATTCAGGATGGCAGTCTGTGATTAGTAGGGGTGGGGGGGCACAATTATTTATAATGTATAATAATGCCTTAGATGAGGCAGGTGAATGTATTCTTGCCAAGTTTGTAGATGTTACAAAAATATGCAGGAAGATAAGTGGTAAAGATGCCTCAAAAGTCTATCAAGGGATATAAACAGATCAAGTGAGTGAGCAAAACTTTGGCAATGTATCATACTGCATGAAAATGTGCAGAAGTGCACTTTGGCAGGAAGAATAAAAGAGTCAAAAATATTTTATGGTGAAAGACTGCAGAAAGCTGAGTATGGAGGGAGTTTCTTATGAAGAGGGATTGAGCAAGTTCTTTGGAATTTAGAAGAATGAGAGGAAACTTCATTGAAACATTTAAGATTCTAAAGAGGCTTGACAGGTAGATGTGGAGGGGTTGTTTCCCACTGTAGGAGAGTCTAGAGCCAGAAAATATAATCTCAGAGCAAGAGGTTGCCCATTTAAGATGGAAATGAGGAGGAACTTCTTCTATCAAAGAGTAGTGAATCTGTGGAATTCTTTACCACAAAGGGTTGTTGAGGCCAGGTGATTACACATGTATAAGGCTAAAATGGAATTTTCATCTGCAAGGACATTAAAGGGAAAAGACAGGAAAGTGGAGTTGAGGAATCAGATCAGCCATGATCTCATTGAATAGCGGGGCAGACTCAATGGGCTGAATGTCCTAGTCTGCTCCTACATCTTGTTGTGTTATGGTTTATGGTGTGTGTATTTGAATGATTTTGTGTGTGTGCATGAGGAGCATGTGGGCATTTATGTGTGTGTGCGTGTGCATGTGTGAGTGTGCGTATGTGCATGTGCGTGTGTGTGTGCATTTCCCAGTGAAAGATTCTCATTTAAGTCCCAAAGATTTGGAAGTATTAAAGGGCAATCCATGTGGCATGTCAGTAGCGGGTGGTAACTGTATTCTATGGTCACTGGATCCATGTGAAGTCAATGGCAGTTATTTCATTTTGCCAACTCTTCTTCCCATTCATTGTACCAGTGAATACTACCTGAGATGAGGAGGAATGTTCAGAGGAATACAAGAAGGAGGGGTTAATCTTAACCTGTGGTGAGAGTGTAAAACAGGAGCTGAGACTCTATATATGATCAGCTGCCTGTTATACATCTTGGAATCTTAGATTACAGCACAGAAGGAGGCCATTTTCCCATTATGTTTGCGCTGACCCTCAGCCACAGCAGTTCATCTAGTCCCATTCCTCTGCCTTTTCCCTGTCAGCTTACTGATTTTTTTTTATTCTGATGATCATCCAATTGCCACATGAAAGCCATAATTGAACCTGCCTCCATAATACTGTCAGATACTGTATTCCAATTATTAACATCTTGCTGTATAAATTGGAGTCCTCTGGCTCTGAATCCCCCACTAATGGGAATAGTTTCTCACTCACTATTCCATCCAGCCCCTTCATGATCTTGAGCACCTCTATTAAATCTTCTCTTCACATTCTCACATGCCAGCTTCTCCAATCTATCTATTTAGCTGACTGTCCCAATCTTTCAGTCTGATTTTCATCGATAGTCCAACAATTAAAAGCACTGTAAATGCTACGTTCTTTCCCCAACAAAAATCCAAATTATCTGAGCAAAAGTTAACAGAAATGAGATATTCAGATTTTTAATTTGATTTGATTTATTATTGTCCCTTGTATCTAGGTACAGTGAGAAGTTTTGTTTTATATGCAGTACAGGCAGGTCATACCATACAAAGTGCGTTAGAGTAACAGAACAGAGCAAAGAATATAATGTTACAGCTGCAGAGAAGATGCACACAAAGCGAGATCAACATTTAAATTTAAAGTTTGAGAGGTCCATTCAGAAGTCTATAAACAGCAGGGAAGAAGCTGTTCTTGAATCTGTTGGTATGTCTATTTAAGATTTTGTATCTTCTGTCCAAAGGAAAGGTTGGAAGAGATTATAACTAGGATGGGAGGGGACTTGGTTGATATTTGCTGCCTTCCCAAGGTAGCAAGAAATATAGATGGAGTCAATGGATGGAAGGTTGGCTTGCCTGATGGACTGGGCTGTGTTCACAACTCTCTGTAGTTTCCTACGGTCCTGGACGTCCAGCTAAAATGCTTCCTATGGTGCATCTTTAGAAATTGATAGGGGTCTTTATGGACGTGCTAAATTTCCTTAGTCTCTTGAGGAAATAGAGATGTTATTGTGCTTTCTTGCATCAACGTGGGTGGACCAGGATAAATGGTTGGTGATTGTCACTCCTAGGAACTTGATGCTCTCAACCATCTCCACCTCAGCTCCATTGATGTAGATAGGAGCGTGCCCTCCACCTTGCTTCCTGAAGTCAATGACCAGCTTATCTCGATAGTTTATGGAGGATTATATAACAACTTGTTAACATGTAGCTAATAATACAAAAGAATATACTTGCCTTAGAGACAATGCAGTGAAGGTTCACTAGTTTGGTCTGCTGTGGGATGAGATGTTTGTCCTGTGTTGGGAGGCTGAGCAAATTGGACCTAGGCATACAAAATTCTGAAAGTGCTTGACAGGTTGATACTAAGTAACCAGATTGTTTCCATGGTTGGGGAATCTAGATAATCTAGACCTGGAATAAGAGACTGACCACGCAGGACTGAGATGAAGAGACAGTCAAAGGTTTGCGAATCCTTGGGATTGTCTGTGCCATAGAGTTGTGGATGCTACAATGTTGATAGATATTGAACACAGGGGGAGAGATCTTTACAGAGTCAGGAAGACTCCACAGGCCTCTAAAATTCTGGGCAGAACTTGGATGCAGAAATGCTGCTTGCATTTTTGGCAGATCCAATGTTTGCCAGTAGGATGAAAGGGGCAAGTCATGAGTTTCACGGGAGGGAACTCAGCAGGAACATTTGAACTTAGTGCTGAATTTAAACAGACCCCATTTTGCTTGTTACGTGACCTAAACCCATTGTGTGAGAGTGATGAATTGATGGAGCAGATGTAAACACTCCTCAAGAGTGATAACATGTACTTTACCTACATTTTTAAATTCCCTGTTCTTTAATTGTCTTTTAAAGGCTGCATGCTGGTAGTGTTAGCTAAAAAAAAGCATAGAATCTTCGAATTGTACAGCCAGAAGGAGACCATTCAATCCATTGATACTGTCCTGGCTCTTTGAAAGAGTTGTGGGTAGCACAGTGGGACATGTGTTTGATTTCAGCTGCGGCTGTCTGTGTGGAGTTTGCACATTCTCCCCATGTCTGCGTGGGTTCCCTCTGGGTGCTCTGGTTTCCTCCCACAGTCCAAAGGTTATATGGATTGGCCATGTGGGGTTACAGGGATGGGGTGGGGGGATTGGGTGCAGTGGCATCCTCTTTGAGGGATGGTGCAGACCTGATGGGCTGAATGGCCTCTATCTGCATGGTAGGGATTCTAGCCCCCTAGAACTGCTTTGTTCCCATAATCGTTCAAGTACATCCTATTCCAATACTTGTATAATTTCCGATTCAATCAAGCTGTTTGTTGACATTTGCCCAAGGGCTAATACTTTGCACATTTAATTGCTTGAGTTCCAAAATCTACACTTATTTCAGAAGAGTATCCTGGGTTTGCTGTTTCATTGACAGTTTGATTAAAAGGGCTATATAAAGAATTAGATGACTTCAGTCTGAATAGAAATTTATATTATCAGAGGTTGACCGCTTGAGAAGACTTAAAAGCTTTGAATGGATTTTATGATGAGGAGTTTTTGTTTAACCATCATTGGAGTTCAAGTGGGAGCCATTTAGACTGTTAGAAGTTGATGTGCTTTTCAATGACACTTGGCTCCTGTGGTCTGGCCTTGGGGGATATTGATTGAGTGACTATGGTGATGATGTACAGAGTGTAGGGAGCTATGGGAAGTGGTTAGGAAGACGGATGGTAGTGATAGACTGAGAGAAGGTGAGGGTAAGAGAGCCCAATAACTTCTAAAACAACTGAGATGAAGATCCAAAGAATCGAGGGAAGGTGTTCTCAACAGCCTGCCGCAGCATACAGTTGCCCTAGCCACTTCCAAAGCATCCCTCTTCACCCATCTACCAAAGCAAAAATCACATATTTCAGAGGGTACCTTTTACTCAGGCACTTGCATGAGCTGAGGTATCACCCATCTCGGATCATCCACCTCAGTAACAAAATTTGAGCCCTGAGATCATTACAGATTTTGATCTTTCAGGGAATCAGGGATATTAGGAGTGGACAGGGAAAGTACAGGTAAAAGGTCAGCCATGTTTGTACCAAATGGTGAAGCAGGCTCCAAGGGCCAAATGGCCTACTCCTATTCCTATTTTTCATGTTCTTACATTCTTAACAGTGAACCAAAAATATGAGTAATGAAGAGAGCTTCTTACTGCCGAATTAGGCACTTTTCAAAAATGATATCTCCTCAGCAGTTTGATGTTTTATAATCCTCCATAAAGTGCCTTGGAATGTTTCAGAATTTTCCCCATTATTTGTTCATAGGATACACGCGTCACTGACTAGGCTTGCATTTATAGCCCACACCTAATTGCCCTCAACTGCTGCAGTTCTTGGAGTGCAGCAACGTTCAAAGTTCTTCCACCGAAAGGAGATCCAGGATTTTAAATCAGGAGATAATGAGGGCATGTTTAAAGGAAAAAAAGCATAGTGTGCATTTGGGACAATTTCCTAGAACAATATGTTGTGGATTCAACCAGGGATCAGACTCTTTTAAATCTGGTGATGTGTAATGAGGTAGGTTCAATAAATGATCTCAGAGTAAAAGATCCCCTCAGGACAGTGACCTTAACATAGTGGAATTTAACATTCAGTTTTGAGAGGGAGAAACTTGGGTTGGAAACTTGTGCTAAACTTAAATAAGGGTGATTACAAAGGAATGAGGCAGAACTGGCTGGAGTGAACTGGGAAAGGGATTTAGCAGCAAAGATGGTTGAGGACCATTGGCAGACTTATGAGAAAATAGTTCATGGCTCAACATAAAGATATATCCCAGTGAAAAAGAAGGGGATAAATGTTAACCAGGGAAGTTGAGGATTATATTAATTTTTAGATGTTGGTGTGTTCACTGAGCTGGGAGGTTTGATAGCAGACGTTTCATCCCCTTGCTAGGTGACATCCTCAGTGTTGTGGAGCCTCCTGTGAAGCACTGTTGTCTTGTGCCATTTTGAATTTATATCGTCTGGTTTTTGCTGCTTCTGGTAGGTGGTGGCTCCGGCCGGGCATTGTAATGGTCGGTATATCGGGTCTAATTCCATGTGTTTGTTGATGGAGTCTGCGGATGAATGCCAAGCCTCCAAGAATTCCCTAGCAGTCCTCTGTTTGGCTTGTTCTATGATAGTATTGTTGTCCCAATTGAAAGTGTGGTTTTTCGCGTCTGTGTGTATTGAAACCAAGGACATCTGGTCATGTCGTTTAGTTGCTAGCTGGTGTTCATGTTAATTTGAAAGAGAAAACAAACAAAGTGGGAACAATTAGTGTTACGTCAGGTGATTGGGAAAGTCTCAAAAATTAACAAAAGATGACCAAAAATAAAGGCAGATCATGAACTTTGAGGGTAAACTTGCAAGTAAGTTCAAGGTGGACTGAATGAGTTCCTTTAAGCATATCAAAGGGAAGAGGCCAAAGTGACCGTGGGCTTCTTAGATTATCAGGCTGTGGATATAATAATGGGGACCTCAGAAAATGACAGAAGCATTGGATAAATATTTCAAACTGGTCTTCAGAGTAGAAGACACAACATTCCGAAAATACTAATTAACCAAAGGGCAAAGAGAGCAGAGGAAATAAACACAAGAACTATCACTAGAGATAAAGGAATAGAGAAATTCATGGGACTAAAGACCGAGGAGTACCCTGGACCTGATGCATTGCATCTAGGATGTTAAAAGAAGTATCTACAAAAATAATGGAAGCACTGGTAGTATTCTTCCAAGAATCTTTAGATCCTGGAAAAGTCCCAGAGGATTGGAAAACTACCAGTGTAAAACCCTTAATGAAAAAGGGAGGAAAGAAAAATGGTAACTACAAACCTGTTAGCACAACATCTGTTGTTAGGAAAATATTAAGAGACTGATATGAAGGATGTAATAGCAGGTAATGTAGAAATACGTAATATGATCACACTCCGAACTTTTGCTTTGTAGGTGGACAGGCTGTGAGGAGAGCGCAGGTGAGTCATTTGCCTCAGAAATCCTAGCCTCTGACCTGCTGTTGTAGCTCAGTACTTATATGGCTGGTGTGGATCAATTTTTTGTCAATGGAAACCCTCAGATATTGATTGAGGGAACTCATCATTGTTTTTGAGAAGGTTTGTAGCTTGGGTTGTGGATGAGGTTGTAGGCTTGCTCACCGAGCCTGTGGGTTTGGTTGCAAATGTTCCGTCACCCCGCTAGGTAACATCATCAGTGCACCTCCGGTGAAGCATTGGTGTTCCATCCTGCTGGTTATTTATATACCTCAGTTTTTTGGGCAACAGATGGCGATAGACCTGACACCACAGTTAGGGATAACAAGCATGGGGCTGGATGAACACAGCAGGTCAAGCAGCATCATAGGAGCAGGAAAACTTGACGTTTCGGGCCTAAACCCTTCATCAGAAATGGGGGAGGGGAAGAGGGTTCTGAAATAAATAGGGAGAGAGGGGGAGGCGGATAGAGGATGGATAGAGGAGAGGATAGGTGGAGAGGAGGCAGACAAGTCGAAGAGGCGGGGATGGAGCCAGTAAAGGTGAGTGTAGGTAGGGGGGTAGGGAGGAGATAGGTCAGTCCAGGGAGGACGGACAGGTCAAGGGGGCGGGACGATGTTAGTTGATGGGAGAGGGGGGTGTGGCGTCAGGTGAGAGGAAAAACAGGTTAGGGAGGTGGAGATGAGCTGGGCTGGTTTTGGGATGCGGTTGGGGGAGGGGAGATTTTGAAACTTGTGAAATCCACATTGATGCCATTGGGCTGCAGGGTTCCCAGGCTGAATATGATTTGCTGTTCCTGCAGCCTTCGGGTGGCATCACTGTGGCATTGTAGGAGGCCAAGGATGGACATGTCATCTGAGGAATGGGAGGGGGAGTTGAAATGGTTCGCGACTGGGAGCGAACGCCTCCGCTGCAGAAACAACCGCCTCCATCACCGAAACCAACACCGTCATCGCCGTTGCCGCCGCCGCCGCCGCTCCGCCAACCGCCGACGCCGCTC
>JAHRHZ010000020.1:34056979-34098964 GCA_024137785.1 Ginglymostoma cirratum
GGACAATGCTATTGCTCCAAATGGCTGGGTGGAGCTGTAGCAGAGCATCATACTCAACTACACGTTGTTCTCATTAAATGCCAGCTCGTGTACATTAGCAAAACATTATTTTATTGCAATATCTCAGGATCCAGAAATGGAATCTTGTTGAGGCAAGAGTCTTGCCTGCTGGCTACAGCGCTGGCGAGAGACCTGTGCTGACTCTTCTCAAAAAGGGCTAATGAAGCACAGGTCCACCAAGCAGTGATGAGACCACAGATGTGCCTTCATCTGGAATTAAGCTGCCGGGAGAGGAAGTCTCCCGTACGAAGGTAGCCAGACAATCATAGGCCAGTTGCTATGGTCCTGAGCAATGACATAGGGAGGCAATGGCTGCTGCAGGGAAGCCACATACCAGAGTTCCAGGATCACAGAGCTACCCTGACCACAGGTAAGTAATGTGGAAGTTATGGGAGGTTCATGCAGACAGGGTGCAGGAATGTCAGCAACACTGCCAGGGGATGGGCCCTCAACTGATACCACTCCTTCTAATTTCCAGATCCTCATTCAGGCACCGAGGTGACAAGCTGGCTACGAGGTTTTGTTGCCATGAACAGTATACAGTGACAGGTTCTCTCTCTCTGTAATTTAATGCTACTTCTTTAAAATACACATTCTTTCAACATATACACACTTTTAACTTCCATAATGCAATGACTGTACTCTCAGTTTAAGTATATAATAAAGCCCAAAGTTTATTGGTTCCGTTAGAGTATAACAATAGAGGTATCAATGTATCTGTCTGTGTGCACGCGCACCTGTCTGTACACACATTGAGAGACAATTAAACCTGCATTCAATCTGTAGACTGGAGAGAAGATCCAAACTGTAACTGGGAAGCTGGGCTCCAATAAGATGGTTAAAAGGACTGATGGACATAAATTTAAAATCATCAGGATTTTCTAGCCAGACTGAATGGCCTTCATACCCTCACTGCCCTATATTTGTTCTAGGAAATTGAGTATAACTTTAACAGCGTTAATGTTTCGGGTCCGGTGACCCTTCCTCAGAGGGGTTCTGAGGAAGGGTCACTGGACCCAAAACGTTAACTTTGTTTTCTCCTTCACAGATGCTGCAAGACCTGCTGAGCTTTTTCAGCAACTTTGTTTTTGTTCCTGATGTACAGCATCCGCAGTTCTTTTGGTTTTTACAACCTTAACAGTGTTCCATATGTTAGTTTTAAGAATAACTCCAGAACTGTATTTTTACTCAGACTTATATTTTACATACCTAAAGATAAAAGGTAGTGTTGCTATAATCTTACCAGACCACAGCGCTGCTCTCTCATTAGACAGTTGACTGGAAGTGGTTTAACCGGAAGATCACCATGTTTCACGTGAAGGGAGAGATTGAGAAGACAGTCCTTTGTGGTAAACTCAACTGGTGCAGGAATTGAAACCACACTGTTGGCATTACTCTGTATTACAAACCAGCCACCCAGCCAACTGAGCTAATCTACTGAATTATTGATTGAAATAAAGTTTTACTATCATACAACATACAAATAGACTCTACTAATTTGAGATTTTCAAACATTTATTCTAAGTATGTACAATATAGAAAATAGTAAATTCATATGGAAAATAATCTATGTCAGTCAAGCAACAATAAAAATGTTTTCTTACATAAGGGCCCTAGTACAGAACAACTGAGGTATGTGTCACAACTGTAACCAAAGTGACTTGACATTGCATTTCATTACAAAATTTCAACATATACAAAATATAAAGTACAAATAAATAGGTTTTATGTTTCCCAGCATCTAGTGCCTTGGAAAAGATTAAAATACTGGCTGTAGCTAGTGCAGACTTGGTGGAAGACTGCAAGACTGACAGTCTGAGGTATGTTTTGTCTTTTATATAATTAAAAAGTAGCTAAAATCCACAGGGTCTGATCAAAGATCATCAATTGTTGGAGTGTTTAAGTGGCTGTACGTTAGCTGCCTTCAGACAAGACAAATATCCTTTATAAAATGGGATCATCAAATGCTACAGCAAGACTTTGATAAAGAAAATGTGGGATTATTGCTGCATAGATTTTCCAGAGTTCTTGGAAAGAATTCAAGAGGCTGCAGAGAAAGTCAGAAATCAAGAAACAGAATCCAAAGCATTTTCATCGTTCTCAATTTCTGTTCCACTTTCCAAAAAGTGCTGACATTAGTGTCAGCATGGCTCAGTGGTAGCACTCTTAACTTTTAAGTCAGAAGGTTGTGGATTCAAGTCCCGCTACAGGACTTGAGTGAATCTAGGCAGATGTTCCAGTGCATATCAAGGTGGCGCTGCTTTTTTGGAGGCAGGTTTTTGGATGAGACATTAGACAGAGACCCTGTCTACCTGGGATGGGTGAATGTAAACAATCCCATGCTACTGTTTAAAGAGGAGCATCTCCCCAAGTGTCCTGGCCAACATTTATCATTAATCACAGAAAAAAAGATTATTTCAATGTTGTGCGTGAAACCCTGCAGTATGCAAACTGACCACATTTGTCTCCAAAACTACAGTACCTATATTTTATAAATACAGAAAGGTAATTAATTTGACTGTGAAGCACTTTTGAGACATCACAAGAATGTGAAAGCCATTAATTCAATGCAAGTTCCATATTTTGTACCAACGTATGGATGCCCAGGTGCTGGCAATCCTCTTGTAACTCAAAAACGGCAATTCTTCATTTAAGAGTGCAAACATTACATGTCAGCAAATGTTTAACTGAAAGCAGCATCATAACCTAATCCAAACCTGCCCTGACTCAATTCCATACATACACATACATGCGTGGGTTTCTAAAAAGGACTAACCAACAGTGAACCACACTGGGAACCCTTAGTAGTTTTCCCCTTCAAGCCCAGGGAATTTCATATAGCCATGACTGACATGTCTATCCCTGACCAAACCACAGTGTCCAAATAATTGGTGAAGCAGGCATGGGGGCTGGTTGGCACTGATAAAGTACAGCAGATTCATGTCGCACTACATGCTTAAGAATTGTAACAGCAGATTTTATATTTTAAAAAGAATTTATATATGAGCCATGCCCCACCTGGTCAAACATGACTCTTAACGTTTTAGGTCAATTCAAAGGACTAAATGCAAACATCCTTTCACTGGCACAGTTTAGTGGTTACCAGTTGTACTGATTAATAAGCACACAAGAGGAGAGTGGCGAGGATGGGGGCAATGTGCATCTTAATGTGCTGAGGCTTCATTTCTGAGAGATAATTAAGTTTTTCATTTGAAAGCCAAAATGAAAATGGGAGACCGTTGACCAGGAGCAGGGGACTCAAATCAATTGACTAATTCCAGTACCCAACTGATTTATTTTTTAAAAATGTTATGCACAATTGTGCTAACTGTGTTTTTGAGGCTGCAATACCATGGAGTTGCTGATTGCATTTAACAATAAAAGACCTTTATCCTATCTGTTACCTCAGTTGATTTAAACAGTACAGGAACTAATGTTTAGCTGGTGAACCTGTATCAAATATTTTAAATAAAATAAAGTTTATTTTAGTGTTGTCTCGGGTTTCTTACCAGGATTTAGTATTTGTGATATAGCCACTGCAAGCAAACCTGAGACTGGCGATTAAATATTACAATTTCAGCAGCAGAGAACACATCAAATACAAAAAGACAATATTAAACAAAGAAATGCAGAACAACTAACATTCTGTGCATCAGTGCAGAATGATTTTCATTACAACAATTTAGTGTATCAAATGTAACATTATTGAATAACCAGGGGAAAATCATACAAAATAGAAAATAGTAATCCTGCAACTAAACTACTGCATCACAAAATAAAACTGTTGCTTGCATGTATTGGCAACAATAACAGATTTCTACAGAAATCTTCTAAAATGATTCTGAGCTTATTAAAAGGATGCTTGGGTATCTCACTGCAGTGCTACATCCATAAGATATTGCTTTTTTTAGTTGCTACCTGTTCATAGATACATTCAACAGACTAGAGAAAAAGGCATCATTTATTCTTGTAAACCAGTTTTAACCAAATCCCTACACAGATAGAAATGCTACAATTTAAAGTACATTTTTTACACCTGAGATTCTCATAATACCTATTCTTTTTTTTTAAATGAAAAATTGCATCTACCCATTGAACTAGAACACTGAATTGCTGTCACAACAATGTCCTCTTAGATCTTGGCTCCGTTTGCAACCATCTTGCTCATTTCTGTCGGATAGAAAAGGAAATCAGTGTTCATTCAATGAATACAAATGAATAACAACCAGCATATTGTTCCAGGTAGCAGCTACAGTTCGAAAACATCCATCTAAATACAAGTGGATAAAGCTCATTTAGCATTTAGATAAACAAGACTCATTCAGTAGTTCCACTTACATAACAATACTATTAGATACAATAAATAAAATATTCAAGTAGAAAGGGACAGTTTTTTTTTGTCCAGGTCATCAAAGATGTTCATTTGTAATAAAGCAAATAAATGGAAATAAACATATTGAAAATTAATTTTAAAATACAAAGTGTAATTTGAAGAACCATAAGGAATAAGGCTTTCATATAACCCTCATCTTGCATAATTTTGGAAATCTATGGTTTCTGTTTCCCTTTCACATTTCTGGTCATTCAGATGCCTACCAAAACAGTCTCATTTCTACTTTGACCATACTTTAAAAGTAGTTTATTGGCGATCAAGTACTTTGGGACATTTTGAAATCATGACACACGCTACCTTAGCAGGTCTTCTCTTTCATACCGAGCATGATGTGAAAAGGACTTTAATCCATAAGCCCCTGCACTGCATATGAATTATTCTGAGATACCCCAAGGATGTGATAAAACTTTAAAGTTTTGCAAAGCAGCAGGCCATTCAACCCATTAACCTGCTCTCTTATTTTATAACATCATGGCAAACTTGATTGCAATTTTAAATCAATATTCATACCTGCTCGCTACAACCCTTGTTTTTTGAAAATATGTTCAACTCAGCCTTGAATGTATTCAATGGCTCTACTTCAAATGTGTCCTTTGGAAGAACATTTCAAAAGGCTATGAAACTTTGGGGAAAAAAAAAAGAAATTCCTTCTCATTGCTGTGTCGAATGTACGGCTCCTTTTTTTTGTTTTACAAAGTATATTCTAGATTTCCCCAAGAGGGAAAGCATCGTCTTTAGCATGTAAGGCAAGGTATCTCATGTTTTTCAATAAGATAATCTTTCTTTCTTAAGGAGACAATTCCTCAACCTAGAAATCAGAACAGGGTACATATATTCCTCAAGTACAAAAGGTCAAAACTGCACACTTCACTCTTGTTTTGACTTCACCATTGCCTTTACAGTTGCTATAGGACCTCTCTACTTTTACACTCCATCTGTTTTGCAATAAAGGTCAACATTGCATTTGCTTAATTATATGATTTTATGATTCATGCACAAAGATTATAAATACATTTTGTACCCCAGCATTCTGCAGTCACCCTTCATTTAAATTCTATTTGATTTTACTATTCTTCCTGCCAAAGTGGAAATCACATTTTCTCACATTAAATTCCATTTACCAAATTTTGTCTATTCACCTAATCTACCTACAACGTTTTCCAGACTTCACAACTTGCTCAGGCCTATTTTTGCGTCAGCACTGAAACTGGTTACAATGTACTCGGTTGCTTCATCCAAGTCGTTAATCCAGACTGCAAATAATTGAGGTCTCACCACAGACTACATGATCCATTCATTCCAACACTGTTTCTGGACAAATAGCCAATCCTCTATCCATTCTAATATATCACTCCCAAAGCTGCAAGTTCTTACCCCATGCCATAATATTTAAGTGTCACAGCTTATTGAATGCTTTTGGAAATCCAAATGTAGATATTCAGATTTTCTTTATCTACCTTGCTTATAATAGAAGTCTAACAAAATAAAAAGAACTCTAATAAAATAAAATTGACTACATGATTTCCCTTTCACACAACCATACTAACTCTGCTGATTGCAATATGATTTCCAAATGTCCTGCTACTGCTTTCTTAATAATGGATATCAAGATTCCAGCACTCTCCCAATGATAGGTGTTAGATGAAAGGTAGTTTCCTGGTTTCTGCCTCCGTCCTTTCGTGTACAGCAGTATTACATTTATTGTTTGCTAATTGGCTGGGACCTTTCCAGAATCTGAGAAATTTTAGATTATAACCAGTACATCCAATGATTAAGCAGCCACTTCTTTTAAGATCCTAGCATACAGTCCATCAAATTCAGTACTTGTACCCTTTAGACACATTCATTATCCTAGTGCATTTTCTTTAGTGACTGTGCGGGTTTCATTTTCTCTCTGCCTTTTGGTTTTCTACTACACTTAAAGATTTTGTCTTCTAGCGTGAAGACAGATACCAAGCACTTGTTTGAAGTCTCTGCCATTTCCTGGTTTCCCATTATTAGTTCCCCAGTCTCATTCTTTTAATGGGCTAATGCTCACTGTACATGTCCTTTCTTTTTATATAATTGCAGGTGTTTTCTTGAGTGTTTTAATGTCTTGCAAGTTTTCTTTCATACTTCACTTTCTCCCTGATTTTGATTCATTTTGTCATCCTTTGCTGATATCTATTAACCTTTGCAGTAGTCATCTTATCTTTCAATTTTATATCAAGCTCAACTTCTTTGGTTAGCCATGGCTGGTGCATCCTTTTTGTAGAGTTTTTCATTTTCAATGAAATATCTTTGTTGAGGTTTATGAATTAGCACTTTAATTGTTTGCCACACCTTACACACAATCTTACCTATTAACTATTTTCCTAGACAAAAAAACCAAAAGAACGGCCGACAGTGGAAATCAGAAATGAAAACAAAACAAATTGCTGGAAAAACTCAGCAGGTCTGGCAGCATCTGTGGAGAGAGATCGAAGTTGAGTTTTTGGGTCCAGTGATCTTTGTGAACGATTGCTGAGTTTTTCCTGCAATTTCTGTTTTGTATTTGTGGCTAATTTCCTAGTCCACTTTAGCCAGTCCATACCTCTGCAATTGACTTCAATTAAGTTCAAGTTTCAGACCCATATTTCTCATCTTCAACTTAATATGAAAATCTGTCAGGTTATGATTATTCTTATTGAGGATCTTGGGCTATGGGATCATTTGGTAATGATGTCTTATTAAATATTACCAAGACTAAAATACACTTTTAGTTAATTGATTCCAGAATGCATGGTTCTTAAAAACTGTCTTGAATATACTTTGGACTCAAGCTAATTTAGCTGATTGGACAATCAATTTATAAGATGGTTAAAATATCTATGATAAGAGCAGTACCTTTCTTACAACCCCGCCGTTATTTCTCAACTTAGTGCTACACTGTAGTATAGAGTCTGTTAGAGAGCATACAAACAACCTCCAGTGATTTCCTTCCTTTACTTTTTATGTCCAACTTAACTGATTCTATATCTGGATTCTTTGAACCAAGATCCCATCCTTTATTACCCCATTTCATTTTCCTTTCTTTCGCACCTCAGTAACATCGAATAATCTTGAATATTCAGATCACAGCCAGAAGTACCTTACAACAATCTCATTATAATTGCTATCATGTCATGCTCATTTGTGTCTGTTTGCTCTATTTATTTAAAACCTAGATAAATGTCTCCTGCGTTCAAATAATTCTGTTGCTTTATCAATTTTCCCTACACTGACCTTAGTTGCTGATGCGCTCATTTGCATTGACCTTCTTGTCATACTCTGGTCATAACCTAAATCGCTATCCTGCACTGTTGCCTTACCCTTTCTCCTTAACTTTGAAAATTTCCTCTGACAAGAATCCTACTCTCACTGTCCTGACGCCACAGCCCAAAAGTATTTAGTTTTAGCCCTCTCTAAAACTTTAGTTGCACAAGTTGCCTGCACACCCAAACCCATTTAAGTGAAGGCCTCCAACAATACAACTTCCTCTTACCCCAGAAGTGGTGCCAATGCTCATGAATTTAACTCATTTCTCCTAAACCAATCTTTGTGTCACACATTCAACTTGCTGATTTTATTTTTCCTATACCAATCCACACCTTCATGGTACTGCTTCCTAACTTAGTCACAAGCTATTCATGTTCCCTCAGCAGATGTTTCTTTCTTGGCCTTATCTATATGGCTGGTACCCACATGCACTACAAAAACTGCATCTTTTCCCTCCCGCTCCAAGTTCCTTTGCAGTCATGAGGAAATGTCTTTATCTTTGGCAGCGGGCAGGGAAGACTGCTTTCGACTCTCATGTTCTTAATTGTAGAGGTCAACGTCTATCTCCCTAACAATACTGTCCATTACCGCAACTACATGCATTTTAATTCCCAACGTGAATGGCTCCTGCACTACAGTACTCTGTTCAGTTTACTCTTCCTCCCTGCAGTCCTGGTTCTTGTCCATACAAATAGCAGGAATTTCAAACTTGCTGAACAAATACAAAGGCTAAGGTTCCTCCATTGACACCTCTGGAAGGCTATATCTACCACTCCCTTTGTCAAACGCTCCCTTCTTGACCACAGACCAAATCTGAAGTACTTAGCATAAGTGCGTAACTGCCTAAAGGAGCAAAGTGCCCATGGTACACGCTCCCTGAACCATAATAGTATCCGAAGCTTCAATTCTGTGGAATTCAACATAAATACAAGTTTTGCTTTCTTTTCAAATGTTTCAAACAATTCCCAAAACAGATTAATATTTAGAGAATTTGATAATTGGAAATAATACCCCTATTTTCAACTTTAACTCATGTTTAAAGTCATAAGCATGGGAGTTAACTTACTGTCTGTGTCCTAATCACACAGCAAGTCCTGAGCCACAAAATCTGGAATTCTCTCTTAAAAGCACTGACCCCCAGAACCTCATTCAAGATTCTCCATCGAAGCTATTTATTTCAGCAAACATTCAGTTCTACCCTACAACTTCCCTCTTTGGTGCAACATACTTTTTTTTTAAGTTCTGCCTTCGGATGTTCTCTATGTGAAGACTCCATATGAATACCAACTATCGAAATGTTTTAAGTGTAGGATGCAGTGAATAAAAATACCTCTGTTGGATTTCCACACATGTAAGAATGAATACTCACCTGATCAGAAAACGAAGCTGGCATCTTCTGCTCAACTTCCTTGCCTATTTCTGTTCCTGACACAGATTTCTGATATGGGTTCTCCTGTACTGAAATCCTATTAAAATCAAAATTGAAAGTAAAATTAAAAGTAACATCGGACTCGATAATGCTTCCATACCACTTTGGGAAATATGTGTTTCCTGACTTCCAGAACAGGAGACAGGTTCATTCAGTAGTTATAGGGTAAATATTTTAAAACAACTGTTTCCCAAAAAGCAGATGCCATAGGTCATTTAATCACAAATACAAAGATTGGAGGACTGTAAATTCCACTGTGATCATTTTGGTGAAGGGACTGAAGGTATGGTAGCTAAATTTGCTGATGACATAGGAAAGGATGTTGTAAAGGGGCGTAACAAACTTACTAAGGGGATATTGATAGATTAAATGAATGGGCACAGATCTATCAAATGGAGTATAATGTAGGAGAGTGTGAAATTGTCCAGTTTGACAGAAAAAAAAGACATTATTAGAAAGATCTTAGTGCATGAATCACAGAAGGTTAGTATACAGGTATAGCAAGTTATCAGGAAAGCGGATAGAATTTCTGTTTTATTACAAGGGGAATTGAATGCAAGAGTAGGGAGGTTATGCTTCAGTCATATAGGGCATTGGTGAGACTGCATTTGGGATACTGTGTACAGCACAGGTCACCACACTTACAGAAGGACGTTAATGCGTTAGAAGCAGTTCAGAGAAGACTAACCAGACTACGACCTGGAACGAGTGAATTGCCTTCTGAGGGAAAGCTAGATTTGTATCCTCCAGGGTTTAGAGGTGTCAGAGGTGACTTAATTGAAACAGAGTCATAGAGCTGTACAGCACGGAAACAGACCCTTTGGTCCAACTTGACGAGACATCCTGAATAAATCTAGTCCCATTCGCCAGGAATTGGCCCATATCCCTCTAAACCCCTCTTATTCATAAACCCATCCAGATGCCTTTTAAATGTTGTAATCGTACCAGCCTCCACCACTTGCTTTGGCAGCTCATTCCATACATGCATCAGCCTCTGCATGGAAAAGTTGGCCCTTAGGTTCTTTTAAATCTTTCCCCTCTCACTTAAAACGTATGGCCTCTAGTTTTGGTCCCCCCTACCCAGGGAAAAAGATCTTGGCTATTCACGCTAACCATGTCCCTCACGATTCTACAGACTCTAAGGTCACCCTTCAGCTTCTAATGCTCCAGGGAAAATAGCCCTAGTCTATTCAGCCTCTCCCTATAGCTCAAACCCACCATCCCTGGCAACATCCTCATAAATCTTTTCTGAACCCTTTCAAGTTTCAAAACATCCTTCCTACAGCAGGGAGTCCAGAATTGCATGCAGTATTCAAAAAAATGGCCTAACCAATGTCCTGTACAGCTGCAATGTGATGTTCCAACTCCTACACTCAATGCACTGACCAGTAAAGGAAAACATACCAAACATCTCTTCATTATCCTATCTACCTGCGGCTCCACTTTCAAGGAACTATGAACCTGCACTTGACGATCTCTTTGTTTAGCAACACTACCTAGGACCTTACCATT
This sequence comes from Ginglymostoma cirratum, assembly GCA_024137785.1. Lineage (NCBI taxonomy): Eukaryota > Metazoa > Chordata > Chondrichthyes > Orectolobiformes > Ginglymostomatidae > Ginglymostoma > Ginglymostoma cirratum. The sequence goes on from JAHRHZ010000020.1 coordinate 34,067,650, forward strand.
AAGTGTTTAAGTCCTGCACTGATCTGCCTTTCGAAAATGCAGCGCCTCACATTTATCTAAATTAAACTCCATCTGCCACTCCTTGGCCCATTGGCCCATCTGATCAAGATCCTGTAAAGATCCCGGGAGGTCTTGAGCAACTGGATGCTGCAAGAACATTTCCTCCTGTGGGAGAATTTAGAATTGGGGTTGGAGTTTAAAAATAAAGGAGTCATTCATTTAAGATGAAGGGTTGAGTGTCTTTGGAATTCCCTTCCTCTAAAGGCAGTAGATGCAGAATCTTTACATAATTTTAAGGCAGAGGCCGACAGAATTTCAACTACTGGGGAACGAAAGGTTAATTGGAGATAGGCAGAAATGTAAAGTTCAGGTTAAAATCACGTCAGCTACGATAGTTTTGACTAGTGGAGCAGGCTTGAAGGGTCGAGTGGCATATCTTGTCCCGAATTTGCACGCTCATATCATTAAGTCCATAACAGTCATCTACTAGAAGAGAGTCTGAAGCATGGCTGCCAATGGACAAAATACCACTACTGATAAATTCATCCTATAAAATATATCAGAATAATTTCCCCTTAGGCAATTAGAACTAACAAAATCCAGACCCATGATAGTTTCTTCTGTTTTTATTAAAATTACTGCTGACATAGTGGTACGAATTTCTAAAACCTGTTTCATCAATTAAAAACCTAGCCTCTAATCACTTGGCTTAGTACAACTAGCAAACAAGGTACTGAACCTCACTAAAAGCAGTGAATGCAAGCAACACATTTCAAGAAGTGAAAAGGCAACATTAATCAATTTTTTCGTTTGAATAAATACGAAATCTGTAAGCTACATTCTCAAAGCAATTAGATTGGTTGTAATACTGCTGTATTTCGAAATGGAACCATTTAGTGCTTCTGTTTGTTACTTGAGAATTTTAACCACATTCAACAAAAATATTTTGTCTTGTTTCTCGTAGGAACAGGAGGCCCAGCCAATGAACCTGCTCTGCCATTCAATTATGTAATGACTGATCATCTACATCAATGCCACTTTCCCATGCTATGTTGATACGCCTTGATGTCAGTAGTATTCAGAAATCAAGCGATGCTCAATGATTGAGGTGGAAAATTCCTAATATTCACTAACCTCTGATTAAAGAAATTCCTCATCTCAGTCTTGGGTGTTTTACCTCTTATTCTGAGATTATGGCCCCTAATTCTAGACTCACGAGCCTGGGGAAACAACCTATCAATATCCATTCTGTCATATCCGGTAGGGTTTTATGTTTCAAAGAGTTTACCTTTCATTCTTTGAAATTCTAGAGAGAACAGGCCAAGTCTCTTCAATCTCTCGACATAAAATAATCCTGCCATTTCAGGAATTAATCAGATAAAACCTCATTCCATATTCTTGACGGTAAGTGCCCAAAACCGTACACAATGCTCAAGGTGTAGTTTCACTAAGGTCCTATTTAATTGAAGCAAGACATTTTTATTCCTATACTCAAATTCCCTTGCAATGAATGCCAACATACCATATGCCTTAACTCCCATATGGATGATGATGGGATAGTGTAGGGGGATGGGCTTAGATTAGTTCACAGGTCGGCGCAACATCGAGGGCCAAAGGGCCGGTTCTGCGCTGTATTGTTCTATGTTAACTGCATGATAGCTTTCAACAAATCATGGTCAAGGATATCGACACATTCATTCTCACCATTTAAGAAATAGACCGACTCTCTGTTCACCAAAGTGGGTGTTATCTCTATTCATGTATTAACTTAGATGTAAGCTACCGGTTGTGCACTTCAGCATTATAGCTAGGATGCTATGTGGGCTATTGCTACTGCTGCATCCAATGCAAATATGATGAGGCATAAGCTATATTAGTTGAGCTATATAAAATAGTGGACACCTCAGAGAGGCTGAGTAAGATCATCCACTCACCACTTTGAGCAAAGACAGTGAAAACCAACCTTGTCTCTTGTATGCACTATTGACAATCATGGCTGAGATATAATGTTCATGCCGCCATTCGCAAACAGATTTGATAGGGAACAAGATCTTTGTTCTGACGTGTAAGTGGACGCCCAGCCTGCTGATTTTACAGTTTAGAATGTAATGAGCCCAACACGGTAGGTCTGACATGTTCAGTCTAAGCTATACCTGTCACTGTTGATGTTACTTCTACAATATGCTTTGAACAAGTAGTTAGGGATGTGCTGGACAATGAGATCATGATGACGTACAATTCTATTGCTGATCATGATCAAAGTTTCATGAATTCCACTGTTGTTAAAACCATCTGTTCCATTCTTTAGTTTCCAGTTAAATGCATCAAAATATTTGCTTTAATCTCTACCTGAGATAGCAAGTTCCACATTCTTACAATTTCTGTGAAAATAAATTTATTCTGAATTCCCTGTGGGATTTCTTGGTGACTTTCTTATGTTGACGGTCTCTGGTTAAGGCCTTCCCTAAATTTGAAACATTCTTCCTGAATCCATCTCAAAACCTTTCAGGATTTTAAGATTTTGTCAGTTCACCCTGATTTAATTTTCAAGAGGAGACTCTCAATCCTTTCCTGATATATTTAGCCAAGACATTTATGGCACTATCCTTGTAAATTTTATCTGCAACCGCTCTAATACTTCTGTATCTTTCAGATAATATGTTGTCCAGATCTGTGCAAAATACTCTTAAGTATGGTCTAAACCACTAGCAGCACAGGTTTAGCATTACTTCCCTTTTCAATTCTATTCCTTTAAAAGATAAAAAGGGCTAAACAAAGCACTAGGTTTTATGAATAAAAACCAAAAGAACTGCAGATGCTGTAAATCAAACAATGACAGAAATTGCTGGGATAGCTCAGAAGGTCTCGCAGCATCTGTGAAGAGAAATCAGAGTTTATGTTTTGGGTCCGGTGACCCTTCCTCAGAACTCTGGGAAGGGTTACTGGACCCAAAATGTTGACTCTGATTTCTTTTCACAGATGTTGCCAGGCCTGCTCAGCTTTTCCAGCAATTTCTGTTTTTGAGACTAGGTTTTCTGATCTTGCTAACCTACGGTGTAACTTTTAACCACTGTATTTGTACTGTTGGATCCCTTTACTCCTCCACCTCACCTGGAAAAGCAGCTCCAAAATTTCAACCTCTCAATTATTTCTCCTGGGGTTTTGTGGCACAGTTGTTAGCATGCTGGTTGAGCCAGAAGCTCCAGGTTCAAGTCCCACTCCAGGACTTCACGGCCATGGAAGGGGTGCTCAAAGTGACCAAAATGAGTTGATTATTGACTTGCAACGTTTTCGATACATCTTTGACATGTAGTTAACAACGAGTGTCTCCTGGTCCATTCCTGCTTCACATGGAATGGCGACTCTCTAGCTATAGCCGCTGGTGAAAGCTGATACTGACTTGTTCCAGGAAACCTAACCATGGAAATAGACGTAAACACGTGCTTTGCCAGCTGCATAGGCGGGGAATTGGGACTAAAGGGGATTCTCTCTATCAAAATGTACTACCTCACATTTATATCTATTGAACGCCATTTGCCGATGATTTCTGCAAGTTTAGTAATGTCTATTGGAAAATTGTTCCAGTCTTCTTCAAGATTTACATGTAAATTATTAATATGTTTAGTTTAAAAAGATTAATATGTTTAGTTACAGTATTTTTAGAAGATAATTTATAAACTGAAAGCACTGCATGCTGAGTGTGCTTGGCTTGTTATATTTAATTCTTGGAGAAAAACTCCACACAAAATGCAAAAGGTTGCCTTACCCTCTTATATTGTAATGTTCTTCTGGTGGTCTAATTCCCTGTTGCTGCATCACCATATTTTGATACTGACCCATTCTTTCATCAGATTGACTGTACAAAGGCATTCTGGTTTGTGGCTGGCCATTTATCTGATGAGGTGGGATATGATGACGTGAAGCCCCCAGCATGGCCTGAGGTGGTCGCCGAGGGGTATAAGGATTAGTGTTAAAAAGAGAAGACGACTGGGCTGTATAAACAGATGAATGTGAAAGAATTCCATGGGGGCCTTGAATCCCAGGATGTACTCCAGGTCCCCTGTATATCAGTCCACTTATAGGTTGAGCACTGTGTCTTTTAGCAGCAGCATTATGACTGTCTAGATCCAGGATTTCCTTTGGACTTTCAGGCCTTTCCTGTTCTTTATTTAATTTTTCATCCTTTGTGGTGTGCGACATGTTATTGGTCCCCTGGCTCATGTCATTGTTTTCTTTAGAGTTTCCATTCATTGCTTCCTGTGTTGCATTTACTAATGTGTGACTGTCTGATGATCCCTCCGAACCCTGCAAAGGAATACCAGACACTGATGTTTTCCCATTTCCATTATGTACTGACAAATGGCTAGACTGCTGTAGGTGAGGGCCTGTTGGTGATAGGGCCTGGGGCCAGTCCTCTGGAGGATAACTTTGCCCTTGAGCATAAGCATAGTAATGAGGATGTTGATATTGGTGGTATGGTGATTGAATTTGTTGCTGGGAAGTATGATATGGATAACATTGGACTTGGTGCTGATATGCGGGGTATATCCCCGGTGGCAACTGCTGAGAAAACCTTGGATTAGGAAAAGGCTGTGTGTTTGCAAATGTCTGGGGTCCACTCATACTTCTTCCAAAGGGTCTGCAACCACGAGCCATACCATACTGTCCTGCAACGGAGTACTCTGGATTATGTCCATACTGTGTGTGTGCCATAATTCCTATCATCCCAGGATTCGTTCCATTATTTTTTCCCTGTTTGCCTTCTGTTAAGGTGTTCGTATTTTTTACAGACTCCTCATTTCTGTTCAAATTGTTGGAGGCTAATTGGTCTGAAGATTCAGCATAATGTATGAAGTTGGGGGCACTTTCGTTGACCAGGTTATCATTATGGTTCTTCACCTCAGCTTTATTTTGATTTTTGACTTTTTTCTCCTTGTTTACTCTGCTGCTGATTTTTTTATTATTCTTTGCATTGCTCTTTACGGATCTTTTTTTGGAGTCTACAATTTGTTTGTTTGACGCTTTCGGTGTCTTTCCAACAGAACTGCTAATATCTTTCAATTTAATGTCATATTTTTCTTTCTCTTCAACTTTGATAGATCTCAACCCATTACTTTGACTTTCACTTGTATCCGATTCAATAAAATTGGCTGGATTCAGTTTGATGTCACCTTCGGAGAGCTGTTGTGCGGTTGGTTCGGTATTTGTAGGAGAGATTCCGGAATCTTTGCATTGTTGTTTTTGCTCCCCTCCAATTGACCTGCTTTTGATTGGCTTCATTTCTGTTCAAAGATAAAAAAAATTGCATTTAGTAACAGCCATCAACAAATTTAGATTTTCAATCTCAAGTCTTTTCAGGAGAGAAGTTAGGGTGAGAGAAGGATGAAGTGAACTAGTGGTCAATACGTCCATTATCAGTTGACTCCACTCATTTTAAAATAAAATATTTATATGGGAAGAGGGAAAGCTATTGGGAGGAAACAAGTTAATTTTAGCTTCTACCATAAACCCATTAAAAAAGGTCAACTTTTTTGTTTTGCAAAATCTCTTGGCTTTCTGGACTTCAGTGTTTAAAATGCAGACACGCTTACCTTCTGTTTCATCAATATTTTCTGGCCTATCAATATGCTGTGATACTCCTAATGAATCAGCACTGCCTTCCAATGCTCGTTTGTGAGGTTCCATACTGGAGATACATTGCTGGGCTTCACCATGTTGCTGCTGTGATGCTGGTACATGGGGACCAGAAAGATATGCTGAAGAATGCCCCGGTGGACAGACAGGGGCAGAAAGTTGCTGCATTGCAATCATCTCTGGACTAGACAGCATAGAATCAATGTGGAGACCTTGATGTGAATGTCTTAGGAAAGGAGGCGGCATTCTCTGTACACTAGGTGCTTGGGGTGAATTTGGAAGTCTGGGATATCCTGGCGGCCCATTTTGAGGTAGACAATCTGGTTGATCTGGCCAGTGATTGAGTGGCACAGATGGCCTTATTAGATTGCGCTCCATCATTTGCGGAAATGGGCGATGCTGTGACTGTGGGGATTGGCCTGGAGCAACCAGTCGATTTTTTTCAACAGATCCCATAGGTCTTTCAATTGAACCATCATTATTACTGTTCCATACATGACGAGGCCCATGACATGGACCATTTGGGCGACCATATGGATTGTACACATGCCTCCCCTGAAAATCAGTGTTTGGACGGTGAACTGGCCCTTCCAGACGGTGTGCTGTGTATTCTGGTTGAAATGGTTGGCTTGGGTACAAACTTCCTTCCTGAGGTGGAGCATTCACTGTTCCATGAGGCACTGATGGGGGTCTAGGGCCTAAAGAAGGCCCATGTACTGGCCCAGGAAACGTTGCTTTATTGCCAGCTGCTAACATCCGAGGGCCCTGATGCTGTAATTAGATGAAAATACACCATAGTTTAACTATTTTTGTTTCCCAAAGGAGGTTTAAGAAGTTCACACAATATCAAGTCATTTATAATCATCAGACTCAATCACTGTTATAGGCTAGGAAAGACCTGATCTGAAGTTGTTACACAATTAATCGTGAACTACACTGATTGATGTTGACAGATTCTCTACGGTATATACATTAGAACAGAATTGTAACAACTGCTCTTGTTTATATCCCTCTTCAATAGAGCACGATATTCACCTTGGGAACACAAGATCAAATACTACATCTTACAGAAAAGCTGAGGCTTTTTAGGAAAATCCTATATGAAAATGATAATTTTAAAGGAAGGATTGATTAATTTATGGGGAAGTATTTTATTTGATGTGTGTTTGTGTTATAAATTTTATTTCTAAACTAGTTATCTGTGAAAAGTGGGTTGACTGAAGGGAAATACTGGAAAAATGTTTTGGGTAATTGGTTTTTGCTTTTTGGGTAAAGAATATGGCAATCCTTGTTCATTCCAAATTTCTTCCTTTATAGACTTTCTAAAAAGTAATAGTATGATATCAGAGCATTCTGACAAAGAAGAAATGATTACATGAATATTACTTCATCAAATTCTATTTATTTCACAAATTTATAGTGTATTTTATGTTCATTTGTTCACAATATAAAATAACATTCATTTGATAAAGAATATTTGCTACAAAGGTTTAAGTAGGTACTTTCCTTCAGACCTGAATTCTCATAGCTGTAAGTCAACTGCAGCCAGAGATCATTAACTTTGAGATAACAGGAAAATTCAAAGAGAAGCTGCGCACATTCGTGAATTCCTTCCACATATGCCCTTCCCTGAATAATCCACTGATTTTTCAACAGTGCTTTCTCTACAAATTTAAACATGTAGGACAACATTTTCAAGAATTCTGTCCCTTGAGAAAGACTGCTATCTTGGCCCTGGGGTCTGACTACATTCAAGTACCTCTGGATTTTTTACCACCATATCGAGAGCTAATGCCCAAGTCATAGATCAGAATACTCCAGAAGGAGTTGGATATAGTTTATAGAGCTTAAGGGAACAAAAAAAATGAGGAAAAAGTGGGAGCAGGGTACAGAGTTGATCAGTGATGATATTGAATGGCGAAGCAGACTTTTAGGGCTGAAATGTCTACTCCTGCTCCTATTTTCTATGCCATGGTGGAATTTGAACCCATAGCCCAGAGCATTAGCTTGAACCTCTGGATTACTGAAACAGTGAGGTTATCACTGCACCACCATGTTGGTTTCCAAGACAGACTCTCTCAGACTAATTAATTGTTGGGGAAAGAATATTTTTACCAATGTCAGAATGTGAGTGCCAAATTGATCGCAATCTTTTGCATTTATTGATTTTAGATAAGTCAATATTTTCTAAATAAGCTGTTCAGACTTATGACACACCTCTGGAGGAAGTGAGACTTGAATCTGGGCTTCCTGGCTCAGCAGTAGGGACACTACCACTGCACCACAAGAGCCCCAAACTAATTGTTGTTATTGTAAATGGAGAAAGTTACAGGACACAAACTGGCAATAAAATGCATAATTCAGCAACTGAAAGCACAGCTGCACTTAAGAGCAGATTGCTCTCTACAGAACTGGTGTTGTGTCAGCAGCATTTCAAAAAAACTAAGGAATTTCAATTCTTTTCTCATTCAAAGATCAGAGCAAATTTCAAAAAGATCTGGCTAAACATTAACATAAATTCTAAAAAATAAGTTGAGGTATGAAGAAAATTTTCCGAACAAAACATACCAGTGCCAAGGCAATAAGTTCATTTATTTAAATGTTTAGTTAATAAAAGTGACCATTTAAGTTGCTAAACAGATCTTTCTAATAAAATCATTTTATTGTTTTATTTTGCTTCAGAAGCAGAGCTACAAAGAGAGACTAGTCCTCAAGATCCCGGTCACCAGCAAATTGCAAGGGACCAGTGCCGAGTTAAGGCTGGTGGCGCACTCTCCCAAGCTGGTCTTGAGGAATTCATAAAGAAGCAGGGCTTGGAAGCAGGCACCTTTCATTTGAGTTTTCTACTTCACCTGGCCCAGTGGATGAACAGGGAGGAGAGAGGAGGAAGGGATGTTGTGTCCTTGCTCCAAGCTGTGTGTGGTATATGACTCCATTTTACTCCTAATCTCAGAGTTCTCACTCACTTAGCTTCAGCCATTCATAGCCACAATATGAGTGAGGGTGCGGTGTAATTGTCTGCAGGTAATAAAGGAGGAGTGAGACTGGGAGACAGCCAGACACAGACAGTTATAGTCACTCACTCACTCACAGAGACTCATCCCTCAGGCCCAGGAGTTCTGAAGATTAATTTTGCAGTTCTTTCCTACCCTGCGACTCCAGCTTTCCTCGATACTAGTGTTGTTGCAACCTTGTGGCGTCTCTGGTCCCTTCAGTCAACTCAACTTCAGCAGTCCACTGTAGGAGCAGCAGTTGAGTAGGAGGGCAAGAGCCTTCACTTTCTACTATACAACTACAAACACTAGTTTCACTTTTTAATTGATGGCCATACAGAAGTTCACCTATTATAGAACAAAGATCTTTGAAAGTTACCTGCATGATAAATTGGTGATGCAATTGCTGTCGTACTTGATGTGCCAGCAGTGGTTCCCTTGGGGAACAATATTGATACTGGGTCTCTACAGTTGGCCGAGATCCAAACATACATGGCACCGATGGTCTCTAGATGAAGAAAACACTTCAATTTGTGGGCTACCATCTTGAACAGGATGGGAGAGGTAAAGGGTGGGGGTGAGGGAAGGAGGACGGCAGGAACTTGCATGTATATAGCACCTTTCATGACCTTCAAACATATCAAAGTACTTTATGGCCAATAACATACTTGGAGACACAGTCACTGCTCTAACATAGGGAAATGTGGCAGCAGAATCTGCACACAAAGGTGAACACACGGTGATTAGACAAATTACTAGAAGGAGGAGGTTATAAAGGAGCAATTCAAAGGAAGAAAGAAGAAAGAGAAGCAAGAATATGGAGAGGATCGGGAAGAAAATTCCAGAGGTGATGCCTAGCCAACTGTCGACATGGCTGTGATTGGTAGAGTGGAACTAATTAGTGAAGTGCAAGAAACCAGAATTGGAGGCACACAGATATCTCCGAAGGTTGTACGATTGAGGTTACAAGAATGGAGGTTACAGTGGTGAGGCCATGGAAGATTTTGAAACAAGGATGGAAATTTTAAATGAGTCATTCCTAACGAGGATAAATGACAATTCACAAAATTCAGGCAGGATGGGTGATCAGGATTTGGTTCAAGTTGGGAAATAGGTAGCAGGGCTTTGCTTCAGAGAAAGATTGAAGGCCGGCCAAAAACTGCATTGGAACAGTCAGTTCTGGAGGTAACAAGTGCATGAAGTGGATTTCCAGAGAAGGTAGTCTGAGGATGTGATGGACCCACCAGAGAAAGTAGACATAGCCTGCTTTAATCTATTATAAATGTGGCATTTCTTACAATCCTGTACTCTCGCAGCACTGCACAGATGTTTCAGCTAAAATTATACATCTCTCGATGTTGAGATTGAATCCACAATCATCTGCTTCAAAGCAGATAATTTTTAAAAACCTCTAAATCGAACAACAGTTTTTATTTTTTTTCTATGAGGTACCAGATGACATTTTACCTAGTGAGTGTTCACCTCATCAACTCAAATGAGGCCCAATTGTGATCACTGATTTAAATAGCAAGAAGTAAGTTCGACAGCACATTCAGTCACATTTGCACTCTTGGATTAGTTTCTGTCTTACATAAGGTTGCAATGCCTCATAATTTATCGGTGCTATTAGTAAACAAACACCTAGCACAAAAGTTCCGATTCACTATTTTAGTCGAGGTGTTAATCTCATGCAACATAAATGGATTAATAATCCCAGAAATGGTAGAAAAACATTACATGCTTGCTAAATTTTGACCTGCTAATATCAGCAATTGCAATGTTTAATTTTAGTACAAGTAATGTAGAGTCAAAGTCAAACAGCATGGAAACTGACCCTTCAGTCCAACTTGTCTGCATTGACCAGGCATCCCAATCTGATCTAGTCCCGTTTGCCAACACTTGATCCATATCCCTCTAAACCCTTCCTAAACATATACCCATTCTGATGCCTTTTAAATGTTGTAATTGTACCCACCTCCACCACTTCCTCTGGCAGTGTATTCCATACAAGCACTGCTCTCTGCACGAAAAAGTTACCCTCAGGTCCTTTTTAACCTTGCTCCTCTCACCCTAAACCCCTATGCCCTCTTGTTTTGGAATCCCTCACCCTAGGAAAAAGACTGTATCTTTCAGCATTGAAAATAATTAAGATTGTTGCTTATTTGATTTTTTAATGTCTCATGCTTCTACTTTATAAAGTTAATAATAGACATTATTAGATCACAAATCAGATCTCATCCAATTCCATAGCCAAATAGTAAAATACTTGTACAATTAGAGCAAACAATATTAAATTTGATTGGAAAAGCTGAAATGGTATGCTTTAATTTGCCCATTTCCAGAATTAATAACTGGGTTAAGTGACCAGTAAGCATGAGTAAAACAAAATTTTTCTAACAGGACTGCACTGTATTTAATCAAACATTTAATATCCTCATGCAAGTTTTTGTCCACAAGTCACAATAAAAAATATGGGGCAGAAATGACACTACCAAAACAAAGGATCATGTCTCCTTCCACATACTTTGAATATTCCTTTAATACTTGCCACAACAAATGTTACGGGTTGCTACAATTGACCTCACTTTCTAGACCGATAGGGATGAGTTAAGGTCAAGATTTTCATTACTCGTGATTGCTGCAACTTGTATTGGGCAGGTGGATATCAAACAAGAGAGAATATGACTCTTCTTCTTTGTGGTTGAATGGTCTACAACTGGCTAGGTGCACAAATGAACTAGGTAAACGTATTGGTCACTTTGTTTCCTTGCAATTGCACATCAGCAAAGAGTTAAGAAATTCGGGAAAGGATAGCACAAAACTAATGGGAGTACAAACTACTTTATTATCCACAAAGTATAGCATTCAAAGTAAAAGAATTGCATCTTACTTGTTGTCCTTGAAGATGATACATCTGACGTGGTGAATCAGTACACGACATTCCCTTGTATGGTGGTGTAAGAGGATAAGTCTGCCCATTTTCTACTCCTAACGTCCTTAAAGGAGGCCCATGCTGCAACTGGTCACTGTTCATCTCAGTTCCAGCACTTTGCACTTCTCCGTTCATCTGTTTTTGTTGTCTTAGAGATTCATCGGTCATTTTACTTAGAGTTTCAGTGGCTTCTTTTCCAAAGCGATTTGACTTACTCCGTCTCCGATCTTTCTTTTCCCGATCTTCCCACCTTAAATTAAACTCTTCATCGCTGTCAGCATCTTCTGCAGGGAAGTGTTTCAGCATTGATTTGTTAAAACACCTGTCTAGAGCTTCAGCCATCTTTGTGTATTCTATTAGAAAATGAAAGTTTAGCGATAATCAATGAGGGTACATAACCAAAAACACACTCACCAATGTTCTCAATGAGTTCAAGCAAGAAAAAAATGCAGAAAAGTTTAGAAATAACTGGTACAACATAACCGTAAACCTACTAGTTGAGTACAGTAACAGTAAAAGAATTAGCTAAAGAAAACAGCAATTTTCTTTATTGTTAACATGGAAACATGTTGCATAGTGTAATTCCTACTTTGTTCAACCACGTAAAATTTTCTCTCAGTTATGCGAAGTGAACTTGAATTCTATCCACATCTTCAACTTGTTACAAGAAAGGACATTTCAAAAAAAAAATCAAAGCATACTTATTAAGTTTGACACTTCTTTAAAAAAAGTGCAGGCGAATATAAAACAAAACAACACACAATATATAACTCACTTTATGTGATTATACCATTGGTTTAACTAACAAGCAATGGCTTTCCTTTTCAGTTTATCATAAAAGTTTCATGAGGCAAGTTTTATTTTTGAATTTCCAGGGATAAGCTAGTAACTTTATTAATAAAGTAAAAATCCAGATCTAAGAAAATTTATACTTTCTCCCCTGTAGAACAAATTTACCCCAAGATTTAGAAAACATCACTAATTAGTAGTACAGTTCTTTCTCTAGAACAAGAAAGGGTGCATTATTGGACTTGATTCTTGGAAATAAAGTGGATGATGTCAGTGGGGGAACATTTAGGAGACAGTGATCATAGCACTGTAAGGTTGAGGATAATAGTGGAGAATGACAATGCTCAATGCACAGTTTTAAAAAGAATCAATTGATTGAAAGATGACAGATGCCATGAGTGGAGCAGGGCATATAGACTGGAATGAAAAGGTTGGTGAGAACAACTGTAAGTGAGCAATGGACTACCTTCAAAGAGAAGATGCTGTGGCGGGGAAGCTTCTTGAAACATTGAAATTGAATTTTTACAACAGAATTAGTAGTAACATGAAAAAAGGTGGATTGATTAGGAAGAGCCAGCACAGATTTCTAAAGGAAATATCAGGCTTGACTAACTTGGAGTTTTTAAGATATGGATACAAAATTGACTTGAAAGTATGAAACAGAGGATGGTGGTAGAGAGTTGCTTTGTGGCTGGACACCTGCGTGATCAGCAGTGTGCCACAAGGATCGGTGCTGGGTCCACTGCTTTTCGTCATTTAAAGAAAATGACTTGGATGTGAATATGAGAGGTGCAGTTAGTACGTTTGCAAAATAGGTGGTGTAATGATCAGTGAAGATGATTATTGCAGCATACAACAGGACCTAGATCAGATGGGTCAATGGGCCGAGGAGTGACAGATGGAGTTTAATTTGGATAAATGTGAGGTGTTGCACTTTGGTAAGGCAAACCAGGACAGGTCTTATACAGTTAATGGTAGGGCTCTGGCAAGTGTTGCTGAACAAAGAGACCTAGGGGTGCAGGTGCATAATTCCTTGAAAATGGAGTCACAAGTAGATACAATTAAGAGAAGACAGCATTTGGCATGCCTGCCTTCTTTAATCAGAACATTTGAGTGTAGGAGTTGGGATGTCATGTAGCAGCTGTACAGGACATTGGTGCAACCACTTTTAGAAAACTGTGTGCAATGCTGGTTGCCCTGCTATAGAAAAGACGCTAAAGTTGAAAGAGTGCAGAAAGAATTACAAGGATATGGTCAGGACTGGAGGGTTTAGTTTAAATTGGTACTGGAAACTGTTGTTCATTAATAACATGCAAGGCTATAGAAAATAAACATTGTATTAACAACAATAAATCAAATAAACATTGTATTATCAACATGACCCACAAATCAATAACAACATCAAAAGTCAACATGTGTACCTTGAAATGAGAACTGTCATTTACAGAATGATTGCATTTTGTTTGGATTAAAGACTGGCTTGACAAAAAGAATACTGCAAGTTTTTATTGATGTTTCAAGCTCTCTTATTGTTTCCACTAGTAGGAGGGGCTAGGACCAGGGGGCACAGCCTCAGAGTGAAGGGATGACCCTTTAAAACTGAGTTAAGGAGCAATTTCTTCAGCCAGAGAGTGGTTAATCGGTGGAACTCACTGCTGCAGAGGGCAGTGGAGGCCAAGTCATTGAATGTATTTAAGAAATAGATAGGCTCTTGATTGGTAAGGGGATCAAGAGTTACAGGAGAAGGGTTTGAGAAACATCAGTCAAACCGAATGGTGAAGTAGACTTGATGGGTCAAATGGGCTAATTATGCGCCTAAGTCTTATATGTTACAAACATAACAAAATCTGAAGAAGGACATGACCTCAAAAGGATTTTCTTCATTTGGTATAACTAGCAGAGTACATCATGTGAGGACAGGACTGCAACAAATTCAATCAACAGTCTCCAATTATTTAATTCTAAAAGAAGCAAGATCAATTTAAATCAATACAGTGTGGTGCTGGAGGAACACAGGAAATCAGGCAGTAGAGGAGCAGGAGAGTCAAAGTTTCAGGTTGGGACCCTTCATAAGCATTGGAGAGGAGGAAGGGAGCTGGGAAATAAATAATGGGAGAAGGGGTGGGGCTGGGGTAAGGTAGGTGGGATGGTGATTGACAGATGCAGATGGGGTAGTGGGAAGGATGGGGAAGATAGGTGGGAAGGAAGATGGACAGGTTGTGTCAGGTCAAGGAGGCGGAGATGGGAGGGATGGTTGGACTTGGGATGAAGTCAGGGGTGGGTAGATTTGAAACTGGTGAATTCTATGTTCAGACCACCAGGCTGTAAGCTCTCCAAGTGGAATATGAGGAGTTGTTCCTCCAGTTTGCATGTGGCGTCATTGTGGCACTGGAGGCGGCCCAGGATGGACATGTCACCAAGGGAGTGGGATGGGGAGTTAAAATGTTGGCAACTGGAAGGTGTTGTTGACTATAGCATACAGAGTGCAGATACTCTGCGAATCAGTCACCGATTCATCAACTTTACCAACACCTTTCACCCCAACCTCAAATTCACCTGGACCATCTCCATCTCCTTCTCCGGTAACCGTCTCAGCACCGACATCTATTACAACCCCACCGACTCCCATAGCTACCTTGACTACACCTCCCCTCACCCACCCTCCTGCAAGAATGCGATCCCTTACTCCCAGTTCCTCCACCTCCACATCATTTGCTCCCAAGATGGAGCGTTCCACTCCTGGACATCCCAGATGCCCTACTAAAAGACCACAATTTAACCCCTCTGTTGATCCAAAATGCCCTCACTTCATCTCTTGCATTTCCTGTACTTCTGCCCTCAAACTCCCTCCCCCAACAAAAGCAAGGACAGTGTCCCCCTTGTCTTCGTGTACCAGCCCACCAAACTTCGCATCCAGCGTATCATTCTCCGCCACTTCTGCCACCTGCAATCCGACCCCACCACTAAAGAGAGATTTCCCTCCCCAGCCCTATCTGCCTTTCATAGGAACCGCTCAGTCCGCGACTCCCTCATCCGCTCCACACTCCCCACCAACCCCACCACACCTGACACCTTTCCTTGCAACCACAGGAGGTGCTACACCTACCCCACACCTCCTCTCTCACCTCCATCCAAAGTTCGAAATAAAATTTCCAAATCCAACAGGGGTTCACCTGTACATCTTCCAGCATGATATACTGTATCTGTTTCTCCCAATGTAGCCTCCTCTACATCAATGAGACCAAGTGCAGACTCTGTGACTGATTCACAGAGTATCTGCACTCTGTACACTATAATCAGCAACACGTCCAGTTGCCAACCATTTTAACTCCCCGTCCCGCGCCCTGGGTGACGACATGTCCATCCTGGGCCTCGTCCAGTGTCACAATGATGTCCACATGCAAACTGGAAGAACAGCACTTCATATTCCGCCTTGGTAGCCTACAGCCTGAATATAGAATTCACCAGCTTCATTTCTCCTCACCCCTATGACCAACCCTCCCTCCCATCCCCGCCTCCTTGACTTGACACAACCTGTCCATCTTCCTTTCCACCTATCCACCCCACCATTCCCACTGACCAATCCCCACTACCCCTACACCTGCATCCACCTATTACCATCCCACCTACGTTCTCCTAGCTCCAGCTCCAGCTCTCCTCCCTGTATTTATTTACAGTTCCCTTCCCACTCCCCAGTCCTGGATGAAGGGTCCCGAACCAAAACATCAACCCTCCTGCTCCTCTGATGCTGCCTGACCTGCTGTGTTCCTCCAGCTACACACTGTATTGACTCGGACTCCAGCATCTGCAGTTCTTGCTATCCGAGTGACTTAAGACCAATTTAAGAACAGGATTTAAAAAGTGTATGGAGTTAAGTACTTAATCTAAACTCACTCTGAAACAAACAAGATTTTTCTCCTCTTCCCACTGAAAACACTGCTCTTGGACTCTTCATTTGGTTGCATTCCTCTTAGAGGTTGCATATCTCAGTGTATAAGCTGGCATGCATCCCAGAACGAAGGAGGTTGAAGAAGAATACGAAAGCACTAATCATGTCTTTCCCCCAAAAATCATAATCAGGATTATGTCAAAGGAATAGAAGGGAAAAACATAAAACCAAAACCTCAAGCTAGTCAGTCTTTCCACATTCAAAAAACCGAAAGAACTGTGAATGCTGGAAATCAGAAACAAAAAGAGAAATTGCTAGAATGGCTCAGCGCATGTGGCAGCATCTGTGGAGAGAAATCAGTTAATGTTTCAGGTTCAGTGACCATTCCTCAGAACTCATGGGGTCTCTTCACATGTTACTCCCAAATAGAATACCTCCATTAGAAAGGTGGCAGATCAGCGCAGCGAAAAGAAATAGTGAAAGGAACTATAACTTAAACAATCAGATTCTTAAAAGGGGAGAGAAGAGGAGAGATACTTAGGAGTATGGATGACAGTGTAGGTAAGTAAGATCATTAAAATGTCAACTGGAATAATGAAAAATGTTGTGTTAAGCACGAGGCTATTTAACATCAGACCAGGGAACTTGTTATGTAAGTTGTTGTTGTTTATTCTGATCCCATTTCTTTGCGTTTTGCTCAAACAATTTATTTTTCAATTTCCATTTTTAGTTTCTCCCTGCAATTGCCATTTAGGTTGAAGCACTAAGTTTTGTCCTACGATTTATAACCTGTCCCACAGATTCACCAAACAGCAGATAAAATCTCTTTCACTATTTACTTATACTCGCTTTGATTAGGTTAGGTTTAACTGTTCCAGTGAGAAAACCTCAATTTTTCTAACTTTTCTTCAGAATTATAATCTCATACCATATAGCATTCTGATGAATCTTCATTTCATATTTTTCACAGCCCTGGTATTATTTGATACATTCAAAGGAACATTCAAAGTTGCATGCAACACTCCAATTGTTGCCTAGGTGTCAGTCTTTGCTCAATAGTACAGCTTGCTTTTGAGTTACATGGGTGCAAAATTCAACCACCTCTTCATCAGCTTCAGCGCATAATGTAAATTGACACTTCGGCACTTAACTGAAACAATGTAACACTGTGGGAGGTTCCATTTTTAGACAAGAAGCTAACCGAAACCCTGTGTTTCTACTCACTGCACTGAAGAGAAACAACAGCATAATATGAACAGTAGCAGTACAGTTTTCTTACTGTCCTGACCAACATTTATTATTCAGAAATAAATAAAACTAAAGAATAAATGGAATATCTGGTCATTTCATTGTATTACACCTGGTGGGATCTTGTTGTGTACACATTGGCTGAGAGGTACTTTGGGACCTAATGAAGAGGTGAAAGGCACTATATCAGGACTTCCCAAACTGTGGGTGACTTTAGGAGTCGCGAACTCCATGGCAGCAATGGTTGTCATAAAGCTGGGGCTGAGTAATAATAGCTGTGGGGTATGGTGGGCATAGCCTAATGGATTGGATTGCTCCGAGACCTGATTGCTCCTACTGAAAAGCCTGCGATACAGCTTTTTTTTATTGGAGCAATCCTGCATTTTCATCAACTCTATTTGCCACCTTTTGATCAAGAATGAAAACCCCCACCTTGTACTCCACCCTCACCAAATGAAGTCTTCTCCTCCTTTAGCAACTTGATCTCACTCCTTTGTCCACTTTGATCACTCAGTAGCTCTCATAAACCCAAAATTTAACTTGTGTCACACAAAATTGGAGACAAAATATAGGGTCACATTGGGAAAAGGTCAAGAAAGCATGGTACTATATATACATGCCAATCTTTTACTTTTCTGAACATCTAATTAAAATAGTTCAACTACTTAACATGCCGCCTTTTATTTTGTTCACATAACACCTCATTCCATAATTTCATTTTTCCCCAACGTCCTTTATCCTTTTCTACTAAATCCTTAACTTGTGTAACTTTACTCCATTTCTTGTTGTTGGCTTTTATTTTCGTTGACCTGCTTCTTTCTGAGCTTATATTCTTTCTAAATGATTTTCCTTTTCACCTGTTTGTCAGTTTCCTTCATGTTACTCTTCCTTCAAAGTAGCTGCCTTTGGCTAAGTCCTCCATCATCTGCAGAACTACAGTCCATTTAAAAAAAGGAAACCTCATCTTGACACCATCCCGACAACTATATGTTGAGCTTCTTAGTTGTCTTGTCCTATACCTTTTTGGGAACATGACTGGGAGATCAATCCAAAGATTACCATATGTAGAAGTATTGCAATAAATGAATCCCTTAATCAAGTGTCTGCCTTTTCCAGAACGTAGGCCTTTCCTTTCACACACAATGAGTCATCATTCTGAAGTTTCCTGTGGTAATAGTGAATGATGATAATTTGTCACGCTTAGAGGCCTTGTATGCAAAAGGTGGCATGGCTGGCCTTCAGGAGGCCACTAACTAACTCTTATCGTGTGTACAGTGGTGGGTGCCACACTATAAGAAAGTTGCAAAACATTCGAGAGTGCAGAAGTGATTCACTAGAATGGGTTCCAATATGAGATTATGATGATAGATTGAAAAGGTTGGGACAGTTCTTCCATGCAGGTAATCAGGTAGTGTTGGCCTTTATTTGAAGGGAGTTGAGTATTAGAGTAGGTATGGAGGGTTTATCTTACAAGTTAAGGTTAAACAGGTTGGAACTGTACTCACTGGGATTTAGAGCAACGTGAGATGATCTCATTGAGACATATAGGATTCTTAAGAGGCTTGATAAGGCAAATGCTGAGGATGTTTCACTTCATGGGAAAGTGTGGGGCCAGAGGGCATTGCTGCAGAATTTAGGGGAGTCAATTTAAGTCTGAGATTAGGAGGAATTTCTTCTCAGTGAGTTGAATGTCTTTGGAACTCCTTGCCAAGAGAGCTGTGAAGGCTGAGTCTTTATGTATATTTAAGGCTGATTTAGATAGATTCTTCATCAGTAGGGGAATCAAGGGCAGGCGTGGACATGGGGTGTATTAGATCACCTATGATCTTATTAAATGGCAAACCAGGCTCAAAGAGCCAAACTGCCTACTCCTATTCCTATTTCTTATGGTCTCATGGATAGAAGAGAACAGAGAGATCTGATTGAGGTTTTCAACATCATGAGCAGGCTGGACGCCATAGATTGAGTGAAGCTGTTTCCATTCATAGAGCCATAGGGATGTACAGCATGGAAACAGACCCTTCGGTCCAACTCGTCCATGCTGCCCGGATATCCTAAATAATATCCTAACTAAATAAATCCATTTGCCAGCATTTGGCCCACATTCCTCTCAACCCTTCCTATTCATACACCCATCCACGTGCCTTTTAAATGTTGTAATTGTACCAGTCTCCACCACTTCCTCTGGCAGCTCATTCCATACACACACCACCCTCTGCTTGAAAAAGGTGGCTCTTAGGTCTCTTTTAAATCTTGTCCCCTCACCTTAAACCTATGCCCTCTAGTTTTGGACTCCCCCAACCAGGGGAAAAATTTTGTCTATTTATGCTATCTATGCCCCAATGGCATTATAAACCTCTATAAAGTCACCTCTCAGCTTCCAACGTTCCAGGAAAAATAACACCAGCCTATTCAGCCTCTCCCTTAGCACAAACCCTCCAACTCAGGCAACATCCTTGTAAATCTTTTCTGAACCCTTTCAAGTTTCACAACATCCTTCCTATAGCAGGGAGACCAGAATTGCAAGCAGTATCCCAAAAGTGGCCTAACCAATGTCCTGTCCAGCTGCAATATGACCTCCCAACTCCTTTACTCAATGCACTGACCGATTAGGCAAGCATACCAAACACTTTCTTTACTATTCTATCTTCCTGAAACTCCACTTTCAAGGAACTATGAACCTGTACCCCAGAATCTCTTTGTTTAGCAACACTCCCCAGGAGCGTTATACATCTTACTATTAAGGTGTATAAAGTCCTGAACAAAAACAAAGATGCTGGAAAAGCTCAGCAGGTCTGGCAGCATCTGTGGAGGAGAAAACAGTTAACGTTTTGGGTCTGGTGACCCTTCCTCAGAACTGTACAAGTCCTGCCCTGATTTGCCTTTCCAAAATGCAGTCCCTCACATTTATCCAAATTAAACTCCATCTGCTGTCAATTGGCCCATCTCATCAAGATCCCATTGTACTCCAAGGTAACATTCTTCACTGTCCACTCTGCACCTCCAATTTTGGTGTTATCTGCAAAGTTATTAACCATACCTCCTATGTTCACATCCAAATCATTTAAATAAATAACGAAAAAGCAGCGGACCCAGCACCAATTCTTGTGTCACACCTCTGATCACAGGCCTCCAGTCTGAAAAGCATCCCTCCACCACCACCTCTGTCTTTTACCTTCAAGTCAATTCTGTACCCAAACGGCTAGTTTTCCCTCTATTCTGTGTGATCTAACCTTGTTAAATGCCTTACTGAAGTCCACATAGATCATGTCCACTGCTCTGCCCTCATCAATCTTCTTCATTACTTCTTCAAAAAACTCAATTAAATTAGTGAGACACAATTTCCCACACACAAAGCCAAGTAGACTATCCCTGATCAGTCCTTGCCTTTCCAAATAAATATAAATCCTGTCCCTCAGGATTCCCTCCAACAACTTGCCCACCACCGATGTCAGGCTCACTGGTCTGTAGTTCCCTGGTTTTTCTTTGCCACCTTTCTTAAATAGTGGCACCATATTAGCTACCCTTCAGTTGTACGGCATCTCACCTGTAGCTATTGACGATACAAATATCTCAGCAAGGAGCCCAGCAATCACTTCCCTTGCTTCCCAAGAGAGTTCTAGGCTACATCTGATCAGGTGCTGGGGATTTATCCACCTTTATGCATTTTAAGACATCCAGCACCACCACCTCTGTAATATGGACATTTTTCAAGATGTTGTTATTTATTCCCCCATGCACTATAGTGTTCCTCTCCACAGTAAACACTGATGCAAAATATTCATTTAGCATCTCCCCACCTCCTGCGGTTTCACACATAGGTGGCCTTGTTTATCTTTAAGGGACTCTATTCTCTCCTTAGGTACGCTTTTGTCCTTAATGTACTTGTAGAATCCCTTTGGATTCTTCTTAACCCTATTTGCCAAAGCTATTCACATCCCCTTTTTGCCCTCCTGATTTCCCTCTTAAGTATACTCCTACTGCCTTTACACTCTTCACTCCACCTCTGCATATGCCTGACATATACGTTTCCTTCTTTTTCTTGACCGAAACGTCAATTTCTTTCATATCCAGCATTTCCTACACCCACCAGCCTTGCCCTTCACTCTAACAGGAACATATTGTCTCTGGACTCTTCTAAAAGAAACAAGAATGAGCGGATATAGATTTAAAGTGATATGCAAACAAATCAAGGGTGATATGAGAAGAAGCTTTTTCGCACAGCGAGTTGTTAAGGCCTGGAATGAACTCTTTCGATTGAGGCAATCAAGAGGACATTGGACAGATGTTTTTGGATAGAAACAGTGTGCAGGATTATGGGGAAAAGGCACTAATTAAGAACATAAGAACTAGGTGCAGGAGTAGGCCATCTGGCCCCACAAGCCTGCCCCGCCATTTAATAAGATCATGGCTGATCTTTTTGAGACTCAGCTCCACTTACCCGTCCACTCACCATAACCCTTAATTCCTTTACTATTCAAAAATTTATCTAGCCTTGCCTTAAAAACATCCAGCGAGGTAGCTTCAACCGCTTCACTGGGCAGCGAATTCCACAGATTCACAACCCCTTGGGTGAAGAGGTTCCTCTTGACCTCAGTCCTACATCTGTTTCCCTTTAGTTTGAGGCGATGCCCTCTAGTCCTAGTTTCACCTGCTAGCGGAAACAACCTCCCTGCCTCCACCTTATCTATTCCCTTCATAATCTTATATGTTTCTACAAGATCTCCCCTCATTCTTCCGAATTCCAATGAGTATAATCCCAGTCTACTCAGTCTCTCCTCATAATCCAACCCTCTCAACTCTGGAATCAACCGAGTGAATCTCCTCTGCACCCCCTCCAGTGCTAGCATATGCCTTCTCAAGTAAGGAGACCAAATCTGCACACAGTACTCCAGGTATGGCCTCACCAGGACTCTATACAGCTGCAGCATAGCCTCCCTGTTTTTAAACTCCATCCCTCGAGCAATGGCAGACAAAATTCCATTTGCCTTTTTAATTACCTGCTGCACCTGCAATCCTGCTTTTAAGCGATTCATGCACAAGGACACCCAAGTCTCTCTGCACAGCAGTGTGCTGCAATTTTTTACCATTTAAAACATAGTCCATTTTGCTGTTATTCCTACCAAAATGGATGACCTCACACTTATCCACATTGTACTCCATCTGCCAGACCTTTTCCCACCCACTTAGACTATCTATATCCGTCTGCAGACTTTCAGTGTCTTCTGCACACTTTGCTCTACAAATACAGCAATAGAGATTAATAATAGATTAATAGAAACTGTGCAGGCTCAATGCGCCGAATGACCTTCCTCTGCACTGCAATAATTCAGCAATCATTCTGCTGTCATTGTTTGAAGTCTGAATGAACTAGATTACAGTTCACTATATAAATGGTATCCACCATGGTATTCTGGTCAATTCACATCTCACCCTGAGTGATGGGAGCAGGTGGTGAGAAAACCAAGGGGAGGGAAAAACCTACTTGTCCTCATCCTAACGAAACTACCTGCTGCAGATGCATCTCTTCGCTGTTAGTATTGGTTGGAGAGACGACCACAGCATGTGTGTGAAGTCAAAATCCCGTCTTCACTTTGAGGATACATGCAATGTTGTGAAGCATGACCACCTTGCTAAATGGGATGGATTTCAAATAGAACTAGCATATGGCCCATTCTACCATAACCATCAAGCTGATCTGTCAAGATTGCAAGAGGGTTTACTAGGAACAGCAACAGATTGATTTTCTTTCATCCTGCCACATCCAGTCACAAATTATGATGGACAATTAAATAAATAACTGGATGCAGTTCCACAAATATTCCCATCTTGATCGATGGTGAAGCTTAGGATGTCAGTGCCAAAGACAAAGCTGAAGTATTTGCTAGCAGTAACAAGTAGATGATCCATCTCAGCATCATTCACAGATAGTCAGCACCACAGATAATAGCTAAAAACAACTTAAGGGACTGGATACCGCAAAAACTATGGCCCCGACAATATTCCAGCAACAACTGGAACTGAAGATTTATGTTCCAGAACCAGTCACATCCAAGCCAAACTGTTCCTGTACAACTAGAACACTGGCATCAAGCTGGTAATGTAGAAAATTGCCCAGGTATGTCTTGTGCACAAAAAGAAGGACAAATCCAATCCAGTTCGTTGTCGCCCCAGTCTAACTTTCAAACATCAGCAAAGAAATGGAGGGGGGCATTGACAAAGTTGCACTTGATCAGCAATACCCTGCTCACACGCAATCAATTTGGTCCAAAATGGACAAAAGAGCTGAATACCAGAGGCAAGACAAGTGTAACTGCCTCTAACATTAAGGGCACATTTGACAGAGTATTGCATCAAAGAGCTCCAGCTCAATGGGAGTCAATGGAAAATCAGGAATAAAGCTCTCCATTGGTTGTGGTCATGCCTAGCACATTGGATATTGTTTACAGTTATTAGTGGCCTATTATCTCAGCCACAGGATATCACTGCACGAGTTCCTCAGGGTAGGGCTCTCCACAGCCCAATTATTGCTGCTTCAGCAATGAACTTCCTTCCATCACAAGTGCTGAAATTGGGATGTATAATGGTAATTGCAAAACATTCAACACTGCTTATAACTCGTCAAATACTGCAGCAGCTTGCATCTAAATGGAGAAAGCTTTGTGCAACATCCAGGCTTGGGCTGATAAGTGGCAAGTAAATTTTCTACTACACAAATACCAGGTACTAACCATCACCAATGGGAGAATTTAACCACCTTCCCTTGACAGTAAAGATAAATATAAATAAAGCCACATAACAACTTTTGCCACAAGTACAGGATAGAACTAGGAATTCTGTGGCATGTGGTGAGTCATGAATATGATAGAATACTCTGCACGTGCCTGGATAAATGCAGCTCCAACAACACTCAAGCAGCTTGATACCATCCAGAACAAAGACACACACTTAATTGGGACCCTCTATACTACCTTTAGCATTTGTTTCCTTTACCACAGACATATCATGACAGCGGAGCGTACTAAACACAACATGCAACGCATGGCAATTTAGCAAGGCTGTTTTGACAATAATTTCCAAACATACAATCTTTACCACTCAGAAGGACAAAGGCAGCAGACACACGAGCACCACCACATTGTAAATTGTAAGTTTCCCTCCAAAAACACACATCTTCCTGACATAGAAATATATCACTATTTTTCCACTGTCACTGGATTCAATTTCTCAAACTCCCTTCCTAGCAGCACTGCGAATGTACCTACATCCCAAGATCGCAGTGGTTAACAATGCAGCTCACTGCCACTAACTTTTCAAGGCAACTAGAGATGGCAAGAAATGCTGATCCATCAACACCTATGACCCATGAATAATTTGGATACATAAAGAACGATTTAATCATTCAACATTTCTGCAACTTAGTCTAAATAGGCCACTTGGCATTCCTGGTTGAAGATGAATGAAAATACTTCAGCCTTACCTTTTGCACTGATGTGCTGGGGTCCCCCATCATTAAGGATGAGGATACTTGTGAAGTTTACACTGTCTGTTAGTTGTTTAATTGTCCACCACTGTTCATGACTGGATACTTCGCTCGACTAAAATTAATTGTCAAACAACGTTGATATAAACTGTAAAAACTTATTGCTCCAGACTCACCATTTCCTTCACCGTTATATTCCAGACAATCTTCAAACATAACCTTCATATCAGCAACAAATTCTTCTTTCACAGTATATTGCTTTTCATTAAGTTTTCTTTCAATGGTGGATAGATCCATAGGTGTCTAAAATGTTAAACACTATTTGAGGTGATTGCGAACAATTGTTTAATAATACTGCATGCCAAGCAATGGATGTTCAAGAGATTTCTTTAAAATCGCACAAAGACTGTTTTATGGTTATGAATGACTTAATTTTCATAGCTAATCTCTCTGGTTTCAGTTACCTATTGCTCCACTGTAGTTGTACTGTACATATGGGTATTAAGAATCCACTGAGGCTTTAAGATCAGAATTTGGTCAAGTGAAATGAGATTGTGCAATCTCAATCCATGTCCTAGTAACTGAGGACCTATAGTATCAATCTATTCCTTAAACAACATTAACAGGCGACCATATTCAAAAGTACATTGAATGACTGGGAAAGAAAATGGCAAAAATGTCAGGATTGCTGCAACAGCAGTCTTCTGAAGTCAGGCATATTGTACAGCAGAGTGTTGGGGCTTTAATTTGTATGTAACTGTTTCGTACAAGATAATGCTTCATGCTGACATCAGGTACTTGAAATGGAAGTGTTTAATGCATGAGCACTAATTTCCCTAAGCTTTGAGATCAACAAAAGTGATATTTTAAATAGAAATCAGATTCTGCTCATTTTTGATTCAGAGAAATTCACTCAGTTTATTAATGAAGGAAGGTGTCCTATTTGCATGCCACTACAGTTGGTCCAAAATGTCAGCAGTTGCTCAATGCATAACATGAATTTATTATTACCAGGATAACATTAGAATTACTTTACAGTCGACACTTGGAAATGGGCAATCCAAAGGAGATTAATTTTTTTCATGCCACAATTCAGCACATGTACTTTATAATTAAAATTTAATGGATGGCA
Source organism: Ginglymostoma cirratum (assembly GCA_024137785.1). NCBI lineage: Eukaryota > Metazoa > Chordata > Chondrichthyes > Orectolobiformes > Ginglymostomatidae > Ginglymostoma > Ginglymostoma cirratum. Next base: position 34,093,750 of record JAHRHZ010000020.1, read on the forward strand.
CCAATTCAAATTCTAGTCTCTCTTTGCTTATCACAGCAAACAAAGGTAAACAAGGAAAATAACAGTTGACATTAATCCATAATAAGTAGATATAAATGATCCCATCTTTCTTCTAGAAACACTTTTGAAATGTTATGCCTAACGATCTCTACAAAAAAACTACAAATCCTGTACTTAATCTGTAACTCATTGTAAACCCATAAGTAGTAGTGGTTGTATTTTGGCAATTTCAATAAAGTCTGGCTGTGATACTTCTTTTTCCTCATTTTTACCGAGACAATCCACCCAAAATACATTTGATAATAAGTGTTAATTAATTAAATAATCAACAAATAAATATGGGATGCAACAAGAACAATATTCTTACTTCAATTATCTCGTAGTAATTTGGGGCATATGATTCATCTACAGGCTCAAGGAACGGCCAAGAATCCTTGTGGGCTTTCACAGCATCTAAGACTGATGGAGTAAGAAAACAATGAACCTCAACGTACGATGTGTAAATAAATTTCTACTTGTAAAAGGACATCCAAGTTATTTAAAATCAAACCTTTTTCAAAAAAAAACTTACTTGCTTACCTTTATACATAGCAATGTAATCTTCATCCAGTTCAAATCTACAACAGAAGAGATTTAAAATCAACGAATAATTTACTTTCCTTGTTACCAATTAGGTTTCTCTAACTTGGTTGAATTATTTTTGGTCTGAGATAACTTCCAATTTTAACATAGAACTCGATGCATAGGAGGAAGATTAACAAACAGCACCACTTAGAATAAAAATACACAGGACTTGTCGACACAATCTACACACATTACCAGTGCACACTAAATAGTGCTTCTTATTAATATTTCCGAAATAGTAAATTTTCTCTCAGGAGTGGTACAATTAAGAATAGTCTGACAGTGAGAACCACAATCACCATCAGAAGTCTGTGTACCAGTAGTGGGCAGCACTCTAGTGTACTCTGTAAAGCTCATAATTCTGAAGCAAATTCTGTTAGTTTACAGAAATACCCAATGGCATATACATTCTATAGGTCTTCAAATGATTCGTTTTAATTGCAAATTATAACAGACACAAAGTGAAGAGAAATGAGAAACAGAAGAGTGTAAATGATGAATTATGCAGCAATAGTTTGATCTTTAAATGCTTAATGCTATTTTGTTGAGGAGAATGAGCAGAGTTTTGCACAAATGGAAAACTTACTAACTGTGCACTTTTAATTTGGAAGTTCACCTGCTGGGTGATGTTGGAAAATCATATACATGATGATTAGAATTTGAAACATGCTACCACAATGTGTGATGTAACAGTATAGTTGCCTTTAAGAATAAGCTAGACAAGTACATGAGGGAGAAAGAAACGGAAGGATATTGTGATAGGGTTAGGTGAAGTAATAGAAAACGAAGCTCATGCACAACATATTGACACCATCATAGGCCAGTTGACTTAAAATGGGGATCACACTGCAAATTCTACACAATGAATAGAAACTGTAGTGTGCACACATAATGTCTCCTTGTGCACCTGACTGGTAACGCTTCTCATCAGAAACATACAAAAGTAAATACTTTTATCTCAGATTATACTTCATAAGAAAAGCTAAAATTCCATTAGTCTGGTGGACTTTACACATGCTGTTAAGAAGTAGCTGAAAGGCAACTGTTTTGAATGCTAATATTAAAACAAATATTATACTGGAGACGCAATTCCCTTTTTGTCTACAACCAGAAACTAAAGCCATGGTTGAATCCTCATTGATGAGAAAACATGGCTGCCATATGGCTTCCACCATCATGTGCATAATAATTCCTTTAATTCAATTTGAAATACCATGCAATTCTCTCTTATTTAATTATCAACCTCATAAATATCATCCAGATGGGGTTTTGCAGCTTGATTCCATTAACCATCAAGCAACTTCTTCCACATTGAGGCTTTATGTAAATTTTATTATCTTTTGTTATTTTCAGGAATAATCAGTGACTGTACAGAAGACAAACTCAGCGTTCACTATCCACGTGCCCAAGAAAATACATACAAGTCTTTTGTCTTCTTATCTTTCTTTTTAGGAAACAGTGGTTCAAGGTTCTTAAGTTCAGGAGGCAATTCTTTTCCCTGAGAAAGTAACCGGGCTCGCTCTTCTCTCATCTTCCTCCTTTTAGCACGGCCTATAGATAGAGCAGCAAATAGACCTTTAGAAAATCACTTGAAAAGTGAAAAAATGTGCAAACCTGCCTTGGAGGATAGTTGCACCTTCAGCTTAAAGGTCAAAATGACTAAACAAAAATAACCTATTAACTTGAAAAAGTAATTATAACATTGGTATATAAATGTCAAGATCCTTCAAAACTAGAAAATAATCGTTGAAATTTCCGTCCAGAGATGTTACAGTTTTCTATTAACTCAACAAACTAAAAGGTTGAAGTTTGGGCATTAGAAGTACATTGTTCCTTCTTATTACAATATTTCACATCAGTGAACATTAAAGAATAAAGCATACAACACATTCTTCTACTTAGTTGAAGTATCCTTATTCCAAGGCAACTTAATTATTTTACCATTCTTAGCATTGTACTGAAGCTATAGATTAGTGCTAGCATTCCTGTATCAGGGTAAGAGCTGTAGGATGCCAAACAATTCTAGTAAGTATAGACAGGACAGTCAGCTCTGAATTATAGGTTTGTATTCAGTGGTATATTTGTATCAGCTGGATGTGGGTGCCCATCCTTATTGTATGCTGATCCACAAAAGCATTCCACCACTTAGAAATAACCAAATTATTCACGAGAATAAAGATTGTTACGATAGGGGTAACACAGCTTGGAGCTGGAGAAGCACAGCAGGCCTGGTAGCATCAGGGGAGCAGGAAAGTTGACGTTTCGGTTTGGGACCCCTCTTCAGAAATTAAGACAGGGGCGAACTTCACAGCTTCTCATTTTGTTAATTTGCTTATGTGTCCTATTACTACCTCATGGTTAACGTAGGGCAGGGCACAAAGATACAAAAACTACATCCTACTCTCCAAGCTCAAGGTCAGCCACATAAATAAACTTTGCCAAAATCTCTTCCAATTCAATACAGATCTGACATGTATCCAAACGATATTCTTTACTTTTGGGCAGCACTGTGTAATTAGGTGCAGGAGCCTGCAACAGGCTGCATTCCTGCTTCAAGAACCACTCACTGCCACTGCGTTACTGCTAGTCATTCCAGATTTATACCTTCTACAGCTTTGACTCTTTCCTCAAATTCCCTCCTCCTCTCTTCTTCCATGAGTTGCTCTTGTTCCTTTTTCTGCACAGCCAAAAGTAGTTGACGTTCTGCTTCCTCCTCTCTTCGCTTTTGTTCTTCTACCTTTGCAATAGCAGACATTTTTTCCTGAAATATGCATAAATACCTAATTGGCTTTTATATTATAGTATCAGGGCATCATTACACAAGGTTTCTCTCCAATACTTCTTTCTCTGAAATTTTAGGAAGACCAAAATATAGTGGAGTAGAATTATGCTTAGAGTGTGATTATGATATTGTGCTCAAAAAGCACTCAAATTTGTGTTTAGTTCAGTTCAGTTCAACTTAGAGGTGAAAATAATTTGTGTAATTGAAAATGTAAAACATTTGATGAATTGGAACTATAGGGCAGCATAACAGAACAGAATTGTTTATTTTGTTTTCCTTTGCATTTAAAGATGTTTCTTAATATATGTAAAAGTGGCAGCATGGGACAATGATAGTAAATTTGCTTAAAACAAGGATTATCACCAAAAATAAGCATTTTTAATGAAGGTGTCCAATCTTCCACCTAAGTAAAACCACGTAAAATCAATAAAAACAACTTCAAAACAAAGTATTCTGAATTACTGGTGTATACAGGTCAGTTTCTTATTAAAGGTTTTTCAAATGACTTCAAGTGCCTGTATGCTTAGGAATATGAAGACCATTTGTAGAGCATTCTTGAGCCAGGGTGGAACCTTTCAATTTTGACCAGGAGGAAAGGCCAGCTTTGTTGGGCGGGATCTGATTTAGGCAAATTAAAACTCAAATTAGTGTAACACATGAATGTCAATGGTTTTGGGCACAACTCATCTACTTTTAAAGTTCTCTGACCTACTGGATAACTTCACTCAATTCCACCCCAATGTGCTGATATTACTAGTGTAAATGGGTATGGACTCTGACCCTGTACTTTTAGGAAAGTAACTGTAGTTAACTGTATTCTAAAAAGTTTTCTTTTGATTTAGTCTGTGTACTGATTTTTGCACACAATCTAGGGAAATCTATATTGCTAAGGGAAGCTATCTGGTCGAGATAGATTCCTGGACTCAACATAACTGCATCAGAAATTCCCTCACACTTTCGAATTCTTTAAAAAGTACATACCTATTCAGGCATTTAGAGGTTGTTGATAAAGCTAGCTAGTTGCCATGCAAGTCATGTGCCTGTACCAGAATGGAATGAAGTCTACAATTTACACATTCACTACCTAAAGGGACAAAATTGATTAACATTATTGCCTGCCTTGTGAGAAAGAATTCTTCTGTTGCTTCTAGAAATTGGTCTTCATCGCCAAGATATAAAGGAATATACCTCATGACTGATTCTGGAATGTTCAGTTTCCTATTTATAATGAGGGTACTTTGCACTTGACCAAAAATTTGAGTCAAAGTTGAACTGGGAGGTTTTACCCTTTGTAACGTTTCCAAAACAATTTAAAGTCTCACTTAAGTATTGTATTTCCTCCTACTGAACAACTGAAAAGTAGTAACATTCCACTTTGACAGAGAAGAATATCTTTAAGAATCTCTTTAAGAATCTATGCATATCTCCAGTATTCGCTGCTGCAGTAAACTTGCGAAAGGTTTCTCCTGGAGCATATGAACCTATAAGAGACATGTGTATGGCTGTGTATTTCAGATCCAAGGAGAGGTTTAACTTCTTCCTCAGTAGCTGATCTCAGCTATTGATGGATGAGTTTTCACCGATCTGAGCACCACTGTTGAAATTTACAGCTGTACGTAGTACACATAATGGATTTGGAGGCATTCTGTACTCCAGCCCTCCTGTAAAGAAACAGTTAAATTAGTTGTGCCAAGTGATTAAATATCAAACAACTTCAAAAGGTATCTGGAAGAATTTATGATAACAAGGTATAGAGCTGGATGAACACAGCAGGCCAAGCAGCCTTCCTGCTCCTCTGATGCTGCTTGG
>JAHRHZ010000020.1:34098977-34141043 GCA_024137785.1 Ginglymostoma cirratum
GGACAATGCTATTGCTCCAAATGGCTGGGTGGAGCTGTAGCAGAGCAGCATACTCAACTACACGTTGTTCTCATTAAATGCCAGCTCGTGTACATTAGCAAAACATTATTTTATTGCAATATCTCAGGATCCAGAAATGGAATCTTGTTGAGGCAAGAGTCTTGCCTGCTGGCTACAGCGCTGGCGAGAGACCTGTGCTGACTCTTCTCAAAAAGGGCTAATGAAGCACAGGTCCACCAAGCAGTGATGAGACCACAGATGTGCCTTCATCTGGAATTAAGCTGCCGGGAGAGGAAGTCTCCCGTACGAAGGTAGCCAGACAATCATAGGCCAGTTGCTATGGTCCTGAGCAATGACATAGGGAGGCAATGGCTGCTGCAGGGAAGCCACATACCAGAGTTCCAGGATCACAGAGCTACCCTGACCACAGGTAAGCAATGTGGAAGTTATGGGAGGTTCATGCAGACAGGGTGCAGGAATGTCAGCAACACTGCCAGGGGATGGGCCCTCAACTGATACCACTCCTTCTAATTTCCAGATCCTCATTCAGGCACCGAGGTGACAAGCTGGCTACGAGGTTTTGTTGCCATGAACAGTATACAGTGACAGGTTCTCTCTCTCTGTAATTTAATGCTACTTCTTTAAAATACACATTCTTTCAACATATACATACTTTTAACTTCCATAATGCAATGACTGTACTCTCAGTTTAAGTATATAATAAAGCCCAAAGTTTATTGGTTCCGTTAGAGTATAACAATAGAGGTATCAATGTATCTGTCTGTGTGCACGCGCACCTGTCTGTACACACATTGAGAGACAATTAAACCTGCATTCAATCTGTAGACTGGAGAGAAGATCCAAACTGTAACTGGGAAGCTGGGCTCCAATAAGATGGTTAAAAGGACTGATGGACATAAATTTAAAATCATCAGGATTTTCTAGCCAGACTGAATGGCCTTCATACCCTCACTGCCCTATATTTGTTCTAGGAAATTGAGTATAACTTTAACAGCGTTAATGTTTCGGGTCCGGTGACCCTTCCTCAGAGGGGTTCTGAGGAAGGGTCACTGGACCCAAAACGTTAACTTTGTTTTCTCCTTCACAGATGCTGCAAGACCTGCTGAGCTTTTTCAGCAACTTTGTTTTTGTTCCTGATGTACAGCATCCGCAGTTCTTTTGGTTTTTACAACCTTAACAGTGTTCCATATGTTAGTTTTAAGAATAACTCCAGAACTGTATTTTTACTCAGACTTATATTTTACATACCTAAAGATAAAAGGTAGTGTTGCTATAATCTTACCAGACCACAGCGCTGCTCTCTCATTAGACAGTTGACTGGAAGTGGTTTAACCGGAAGATCACCATGTTTCACGTGAAGGGAGAGATTGAGAAGACAGTCCTTTGTGGTAAACTCAACTGGTGCAGGAATTGAAACCACACTGTTGGCATTACTCTGTATTACAAACCAGCCACCCAGCCAACTGAGCTAATCTACTGAATTATTGATTGAAATAAAGTTTTACTATCATACAACATACAAATAGACTCTACTAATTTGAGATTTTCAAACATTTATTCTAAGTATGTACAATATAGAAAATAGTAAATTCATATGGAAAATAATCTATGTCAGTCAAGCAACAATAAAAATGTTTTCTTACATAAGGGCCCTAGTACAGAACAACTGAGGTATGTGTCACAACTGTAACCAAAGTGACTTGACATTGCATTTCATTACAAAATTTCAACATATACAAAATATAAAGTACAAATAAATAGGTTTTATGTTTCCCAGCATCTAGTGCCTTGGAAAAGATTAAAATACTGGCTGTAGCTAGTGCAGACTTGGTGGAAGACTGCAAGACTGACAGTCTGAGGTATGTTTTGTCTTTTATATAATTAAAAAGTAGCTAAAATCCACAGGGTCTGATCAAAGATCATCAATTGTTGGAGTGTTTAAGTGGCTGTACGTTAGCTGCCTTCAGACAAGACAAATATCCTTTATAAAATGGGATCATCAAATGCTACAGCAAGACTTTGATAAAGAAAATGTGGGATTATTGCTGCATAGATTTTCCAGAGTTCTTGGAAAGAATTCAAGAGGCTGCAGAGAAAGTCAGAAATCAAGAAACAGAATCCAAAGCATTTTCATCGTTCTCAATTTCTGTTCCACTTTCCAAAAAGTGCTGACATTAGTGTCAGCATGGCTCAGTGGTAGCACTCTTAACTTTTAAGTCAGAAGGTTGTGGATTCAAGTCCCGCTACAGGACTTGAGTGAATCTAGGCAGATGTTCCAGTGCATATCAAGGTGGCGCTGCTTTTTTGGAGGCAGGTTTTTGGATGAGACATTAGACAGAGACCCTGTCTACCTGGGATGGGTGAATGTAAACAATCCCATGCTACTGTTTAAAGAGGAGCATCTCCCCAAGTGTCCTGGCCAACATTTATCATTAATCACAGAAAAAAAGATTATTTCAATGTTGTGCGTGAAACCCTGCAGTATGCAAACTGACCACATTTGTCTCCAAAACTACAGTACCTATACTTTATAAATACAGAAAGGTAATTAATTTGACTGTGAAGCACTTTTGAGACATCACAAGAATGTGAAAGCCATTAATTCAATGCAAGTTCCATATTTTGTACCAACGTATGGATGCCCAGGTGCTGGCAATCCTCTTGTAACTCAGAAACGGCAATTCTTCATTTAAGAGTGCAAACATTACATGTCAGCAAATGTTTAACTGAAAGCAGCATCATAACCTAATCAAAACCTGCCCTGACTCAATTCCATACATACACATACATGCGTGGGTTTCTAAAAAGGACTAACCAACAGTGAACCACACTGGGAACCCTTAGTAGTTTTCCCCTTCAAGCCCAGGGAATTTCATATAGCCATGACTGACATGTCTATCCCTGACCAAACCACAGTGTCCAAATAATTGGTGAAGCAGGCATGGGGGCTGGTTGGCACTGATAAAGTACAGCAGATTCATGTCGCACTACATGCTTAAGAATTGTAACAGCAGATTTTATATTTTAAAAAGAATTTATATATGAGCCATGCCCCACCTGGTCAAACATGACTCTTAACGTTTTAGGTCAATTCAAAGGACTAAATGCAAACATCCTTTCACTGGCACAGTTTAGTGGTTACCAGTTGTACTGATTAATAAGCACACAAGAGGAGAGTGGCGAGGATGGGGGCAATGTGCATCTTAATGTGCTGAGGCTTCATTTCTGAGAGATAATTAAGTTTTTCATTTGAAAGCCAAAATGAAAATGGGAGACCGTTGACCAGGAGCAGGGGACTCAAATCAATTGACTAATTCCAGTACCCAACTGATTTATTTTTTAAAAATGTTATGCACAATTGTGCTAACTGTGTTTTTGAGGCTGCAATACCATGGAGTTGCTGATTGCATTTAACAATAAAAGACCTTTATCCTATCTGTTACCTCAGTTGATTTAAACAGTACAGGAACTAATGTTTAGCTGGTGAACCTGTATCAAATATTTTAAATAAAATAAAGTTTATTTTAGTGTTGTCTCGGGTTTCTTACCAGGATTTAGTATTTGTGATATAGCCACTGCAAGCAAACCTGAGACTGGCGATTAAATATTACAATTTCAGCAGCAGAGAACACATCAAATACAAAAAGACAATATTAAACAAAGAAATGCAGAACAACTAACATTCTGTGCATCAGTGCAGAATGATTTTCATTACAACAATTTAGTGTATCAAATGTAACATTATTGAATAACCAGGGGAAAATCATACAAAATAGAAAATAGTAATCCTGCAACTAAACTACTGCATCACAAAATAAAACTGTTGCTTGCATGTATTGGCAACAATAACAGATTTCTACAGAAATCTTCTAAAATGATTCTGAGCTTATTAAAAGGATGCTTGGGTATCTCACTGCAGTGCTACATCCATAAGATATTGCTTTTTTTAGTTGCTACCTGTTCATAGATACATTCAACAGACTAGAGAAAAAGGCATCATTTATTCTTGTAAACCAGTTTTAACCAAATCCCTACACAGATAGAAATGCTACAATTTAAAGTACATTTTTTACACCTGAGATTCTCATAATACCTATTCTTTTTTTTTAAATGAAAAATTGCATCTACCCATTGAACTAGAACACTGAATTGCTGTCACAACAATGTCCTCTTAGATCTTGGCTCCGTTTGCAACCATCTTGCTCATTTCTGTCGGATAGAAAAGGAAATCAGTGTTCATTCAATGAATACAAATGAATAACAACCAGCATATTGTTCCAGGTAGCAGCTACAGTTCGAAAACATCCATCTAAATACAAGTGGATAAAGCTCATTTAGCATTTAGATAAACAAGACTCATTCAGTAGTTCCACTTACATAACAATACTATTAGATACAATAAATAAAATATTCAAGTAGAAAGGGACAGTTTTTTTTTGTCCAGGTCATCAAAGATGTTCATTTGTAATAAAGCAAATAAATGGAAATAAACATATTGAAAATTAATTTTAAAATACAAAGTGTAATTTGAAGAACCATAAGGAATAAGGCTTTCATATAACCCTCATCTTGCATAATTTTGGAAATCTATGGTTTCTGTTTCCCTTTCACATTTCTGGTCATTCAGATGCCTACCAAAACAGTCTCATTTCTACTTTGACCATACTTTAAAAGTAGTTTATTGGCGATCAAGTACTTTGGGACATTTTGAAATCATGACACACGCTACCTTAGCAGGTCTTCTCTTTCATACCGAGCATGATGTGAAAAGGACTTTAATCCATAAGCCCCTGCACTGCATATGAATTATTCTGAGATACCCCAAGGATGTGATAAAACTTTAAAGTTTTGCAAAGCAGCAGGCCATTCAACCCATTAACCTGCTCTCTTATTTTATAACATCATGGCAAACTTGATTGCAATTTTAAATCAATATTCATACCTGTTCGCTACAACCCTTGTTTTTTGAAAATATGTTCAACTCAGCCTTGAATGTATTCAATGGCTCTACTTCAAATGTGTCCTTTGGAAGAACATTTCAAAAGGCTATGAAACTTTGGGGAAAAAAAAAAGAAATTCCTTCTCATTGCTGTGTCGAATGTACGGCTCCTTTTCTTTGTTTAACAAAGTATATTCTAGATTTCCCCAAGAGGGAAAGCATCGTCTTTAGCATGTAAGGCAAGGTATCTCATGTTTTTCAATAAGATAATCTTTCTTTCTTAAGGAGACAATTCCTCAACCTAGAAATCAGAACAGGGTACATATATTCCTCAAGTACAAAAGGTCAAAACTGCACACTTCACTCTTGTTTTGACTTCACCATTGCCTTTACAGTTGCTATAGGACCTCTCTACTTTTACACTCCATCTGTTTTGCAATAAAGGTCAACATTGCATTTGCTTAATTATATGATTTTATGATTCATGCACAAAGATTATAAATACATTTTGTACCCCAGCATTCTGCAGTCACCCTTCATTTAAATTCTATTTGATTTTACTATTCTTCCTGCCAAAGTGGAAATCACATTTTCTCACATTAAATTCCATTTACCAAATTTTGTCTATTCACCTAATCTACCTACAACGTTTTCCAGACTTCACAACTTGCTCAGGCCTATTTTTGCGTCAGCACTGAAACTGGTTACAATGTACTCGGTTGCTTCATCCAAGTCGTTAATCCAGACTGCAAATAATTGAGGTCTCACCACAGACTACATGATCCATTCATTCCAACACTGTTTCTGGACAAATAGCCAATCCTCTATCCATTCTAATATATCACTCCCAAAGCTGCAAGTTCTTACCCCATGCCATAATATTTAAGTGTCACAGCTTATTGAATGCTTTTGGAAATCCAAATGTAGATATTCAGATTTTCTTTATCTACCTTGCTTATAATAGAAGTCTAACAAAATAAAAAGAACTCTAATAAAATAAAATTGACTACATGATTTCCCTTTCACACAACCATACTAACTCTGCTGATTGCAATATGATTTCCAAATGTCCTGCTACTGCTTTCTTAATAATGGATATCAAGATTCCAGCACTCTCCCAATGATAGGTGTTAGATGAAAGGTAGTTTCCTGGTTTCTGCCTCCGTCCTTTCGTGTACAGCAGTATTACATTTATTGTTTGCTAATTGGCTGGGACCTTTCCAGAATCTGAGAAATTTTAGATTATAACCAGTACATCCAATGATTAAGCAGCCACTTCTTTTAAGATCCTAGCATACAGTCCATCAAATTCAGTACTTGTACCCTTTAGACACATTCATTATCCTAGTGCATTTTCTTTAGTGACTGTGCGGGTTTCATTTTCTCTCTGCCTTCAACCTTTTGGTTTTCTACTACACTTAAAGATTTTGTCTTCTAGCGTGAAGACAGATACCAAGCACTTGTTTGAAGTCTCTGCCATTTCCTGGTTTCCCATTATTAGTTCCCCAGTCTCATTCTTTTAATGGGCTAATGCTCACTGTACATGTCCTTTCTTTTTATATAATTGCAGGTGTTTTCTTGAGTGTTTTAATGTCTTGCAAGTTTTCTTTCATACTTCACTTTCTCCCTGATTTTGATTCATTTTGTCATCCTTTGCTGATATCTATTAACCTTTGCAGTAGTCATCTTATCTTTCAATTTTATATCAAGCTCAACTTCTTTGGTTAGCCATGGCTGGTGCATCCTTTTTGTAGAGTTTTTCATTTTCAATGAAATATCTTTGTTGAGGTTTATGAATTAGCACTTTAATTGTTTGCCACACCTTACACACAATCTTACCTATTAACTATTTTCCTAGACAAAAAAACCAAAAGAACGGCCGACAGTGGAAATCAGAAATGAAAACAAAACAAATTGCTGGAAAAACTCAGCAGGTCTGGCAGCATCTGTGGAGAGAGATCGAAGTTGAGTTTTTGGGTCCAGTGATCTTTGTGAACGATTGCTGAGTTTTTCCTGCAATTTCTGTTTTGTATTTGTGGCTAATTTCCTAGTCCACTTTAGCCAGTCCATACCTCTGCAATTGACTTCAATTAAGTTCAAGTTTCAGACCCATATTTCTCATCTTCAACTTAATATGAAAATCTGTCAGGTTATGATTATTCTTATTGAGGATCTTGGGCTATGGGATCATTTGGTAATGATGTCTTATTAAATATTACCAAGACTAAAATACACTTTTAGTTAATTGATTCCAGAATGCATGGTTCTTAAAAACTGTCTTGAATATACTTTGGACTCAAGCTAATTTAGCTGATTGGACAATCAATTTATAAGATGGTTAAAATATCTATGATAAGAGCAGTACCTTTCTTACAACCCCGCCGTTATTTCTCAACTTAGTGCTACACTGTAGTATAGAGTCTGTTAGAGAGCATACAAACAACCTCCAGTGATTTCCTTCCTTTACTTTTTATGTCCAACTTAACTGATTCTATATCTGGATTCTTTGAACCAAGATCCCATCCTTTATTACCCCATTTCATTTTCCTTTCTTTCTCACCTCAGTAACATCGAATAATCTTGAATATTCAGATCACAGCCAGAAGTACCTTACAACAATCTCATTATAATTGCTATCATGTCATGCTCATTTGTGTCTGTTTGCTCTATTTATTTAAAACCTAGATAAATGTCTCCTGCGTTCAAATAATTCTGTTGCTTTATCAATTTTCCCTACACTGACCTTAGTTGCTGATGCGCTCATTTGCATTGACCTTCTTGTCATACTCTGGTCATAACCTAAATCGCTATCCTGCACTGTTGCCTTACCCTTTCTCCTTAACTTTGAAAATTTCCTCTGACAAGAATCCTACTCTCACTGTCCTGACGCCACAGCCCAAAAGTATTTAGTTTTAGCCCTCTCTAAAACTTTAGTTGCACAAGTTGCCTGCACACCCAAACCCATTTAAGTGAAGGCCTCCAACAATACAACTTCCTCTTACCCCAGAAGTGGTGCCAATGCTCATGAATTTAACTCATTTCTCCTGAACCAATCTTTGTGTCACACATTCAACTTGCTGATTTTATTTTTCCTATACCAATCCACACCTTCATGGTACTGCTTCCTAACTTAGTCACAAGCTATTCATGTTCCCTCAGCAGATGTTTCTTTCTTGGCCTTATCTATATGGCTGTACCCACATGCACTACAAAAACTGCATCTTTTCCCTCCCGCTCCAAGTTCCTTTGCAGTCATGAGGAAATGTCTTTATCTTTGGCAGCGGGCAGGGAAGACTGCTTTCGACTCTCATGTTCTTAATTGTAGAGGTCAACGTCTATCTCCCTAACAATACTGTCCATTACCGCAACTACATGCCTTTTAATTCCCAACGTGAATGGCTCCTGCACTACAGTACTCTGTTCAGTTTACTCTTCCTCCCTGCAGTCCTGGTTCTTGTCCATACAAATAGCAGGAATTTCAAACTTGCTGAACAAATACAAAGGCTAAGGTTCCTCCATTGACACCTCTGGAAGGCTATATCTACCACTCCCTTTGTCAAACGCTCCCTTCTTGACCACAGACCAAATCTGAAGTACTTAGCATAAGTGCGTAACTGCCTAAAGGAGCAAAGTGCCCATGGTACACGCTCCCTGAACCATAATAGTATCCGAAGCTTCAATTCTGTGGAATTCAACATAAGTACAAGTTTTGCTTTCTTTTCAAATGTTTCAAACAATTCCCAAAACAGATTAATATTTAGAGAATTTGATAATTGGAAATAATACCCCTATTTTCAACTTTAACTCATGTTTAAAGTCATAAGCATGGGAGTTAACTTACTGTCTGTGTCCTAATCACACAGCAAGTCCTGAGCCACAAAATCTGGAATTCTCTCTTAAAAGCACTGACCCCCAGAACCTCATTCAAGATTCTCCATCGAAGCTATTTATTTCAGCAAACATTCAGTTCTACCCTACAACTTCCCTCTTTGGTGCAACATACTTTTTTTTTAAGTTCTGCCTTCGGATGTTCTCTATGTGAAGACTCCATATGAATACCAACTATCGAAATGTTTTAAGTGTAGGATGCAGTGAATAAAAATACCTCTGTTGGATTTCCACACATGTAAGAATGAATACTCACCTGATCAGAAAACGAAGCTGGCATCTTCTGCTCAACTTCCTTGCCTATTTCTGTTCCTGACACAGATTTCTGATATGGGTTCTCCTGTACTGAAATCCTATTAAAATCAAAATTGAAAGTAAAATTAAAAGTAACATCGGACTCGATAATGCTTCCATACCACTTTGGGAAATATGTGTTTCCTGACTTCCAGAACAGGAGACAGGTTCATTCAGTAGTTATAGGGTAAATATTTTAAAACAACTGTTTCCCAAAAAGCAGATGCCATAGGTCATTTAATCACAAATACAAAGATTGGAGGACTGTAAATTCCACTGTGATCATTTTGGTGAAGGGACTGAAGGTATGGTAGCTAAATTTGCTGATGACATAGGAAAGGATGTTGTAAAGGGGCGTAACAAACTTACTAAGGGGATATTGATAGATTAAATGAATGGGCACAGATCTATCAAATGGAGTATAATGTAGGAGAGTGTGAAATTGTCCAGTTTGACAGAAAAAAAAGACATTATTAGAAAGATCTTAGTGCATGAATCACAGAAGGTTAGTATACAGGTATAGCAAGTTATCAGGAAAGCGGATAGAATTTCTGTTTTATTACAAGGGGAATTGAATGCAAGAGTAGGGAGGTTATGCTTCAGTCATATAGGGCATTGATGAGACTGCATTTGGGATACTGTGTACAGCACAGGTCACCACACTTACAGAAGGATGTTAATGCGTTAGAAGCAGTTCAGAGAAGACTAACCAGACTACGACCTGGAACGAGTGAATTGCCTTCTGAGGGAAAGCTAGATTTGTATCCTCCAGGGTTTAGAGGTGTCAGAGGTGACTTAATTGAAACAGAGTCATAGAGCTGTACAGCACGGAAACAGACCCTTTGGTCCAACTTGACGAGACATCCTGAATAAATCTAGTCCCATTCGCCAGGAATTGGCCCATATCCCTCTAAACCCCTCTTATTCATAAACCCATCCAGATGCCTTTTAAATGTTGTAATCGTACCAGCCTCCACCACTTGCTTTGGCAGCTCATTCCATACATGCATCAGCCTCTGCATGGAAAAGTTGGCCCTTAGGTTCTTTTAAATCTTTCCCCTCTCACTTAAAACGTATGGCCTCTAGTTTTGGTCCCCCCTACCCAGGGAAAAAGATCTTGGCTATTCACGCTAACCATGTCCCTCACGATTCTACAGACTCTAAGGTCACCCTTCAGCTTCTAATGCTCCAGGGAAAATAGCCCTAGTCTATTCAGCCTCTCCCTATAGCTCAAACCCACCATCCCTGGCAACATCCTCATAAATCTTTTCTGAACCCTTTCAAGTTTCAAAACATCCTTCCTACAGCAGGGAGTCCAGAATTGCATGCAGTATTCAAAAAAATGGCCTAACCAATGTCCTGTACAGCTGCAATGTGATGTTCCAACTCCTACACTCAATGCACTGACCAGTAAAGGAAAACATACCAAACATCTCTTCATTATCCTATCTACCTGCGGCTCCACTTTCAAGGAACTATGAACCTGCACTTGACGATCTCTTTGTTTAGCAACACTACCTAGGACCTTACCATTAAGTGTTTAAGTCCTGCACTGATCTGCCTTTCGAAAATGCAGCGCCTCACATTTATCTAAATTAAACTCCATCTGCCACTCCTTGGCCCATTGGCCCATCTGATCAAGATCCTGTAAAGATCCCGGGAGGTCTTGAGCAACTGGATGCTGCAAGAACATTTCCTCCTGTGGGAGAATTTAGAATTGGGGTTGGAGTTTAAAAATAAAGGAGTCATTCATTTAAGATGAAGGGTTGAGTGTCTTTGGAATTCCCTTCCTCTAAAGGCAGTAGATGCAGAATCTTTACATAATTTTAAGGCAGAGGCCGACAGAATTTCAACTACTGGGGAACGAAAGGTTAATTGGAGATAGGCAGAAATGTAAAGTTCAGGTTAAAATCACGTCAGCTACGATAGTTTTGACTAGTGGAGCAGGCTTGAAGGGTCGAGTGGCATATCTTGTCCCGAATTTGCACGCTCATATCATTAAGTCCATAACAGTCATCTACTAGAAGAGAGTCTGAAGCATGGCTGCCAATGGACAAAATACCACTACTGATAAATTCATCCTATAAAATATATCAGAATAATTTCCCCTTAGGCAATTAGAACTAACAAAATCCAGACCCATGATAGTTTCTTCTGTTTTTATTAAAATTACTGCTGACATAGTGGTACGAATTTCTAAAACCTGTTTCATCAATTAAAAACCTAGCCTCTAATCACTTGGCTTAGTACAACTAGCAAACAAGGTACTGAACCTCACTAAAAGCAGTGAATGCAAGCAACACATTTCAAGAAGTGAAAAGGCAACATTAATCAATTTTTTCGTTTGAATAAATACGAAATCTGTAAGCTACATTCTCAAAGCAATTAGATTGGTTGTAATACTGCTGTATTTCGAAATGGAACCATTTAGTGCTTCTGTTTGTTACTTGAGAATTTTAACCACATTCAACAAAAATATTTTGTCTTGTTTCTCGTAGGAACAGGAGGCCCAGCCAATGAACCTGCTCTGCCATTCAATTATGTAATGACTGATCATCTACATCAATGCCACTTTCCCATGCTATGTTGATACGCCTTGATGTCAAGTAGTATTCAGAAATCAAGCGATGCTCAATGATTGAGGTGGAAAATTCCTAATATTCACTAACCTCTGATTAAAGAAATTCCTCATCTCAGTCTTGGGTGTTTTACCTCTTATTCTGAGATTATGGCCCCTAATTCTAGACTCACGAGCCTGGGGAAACAACCTATCAATATCCATTCTGTCATATCCGGTAGGGTTTTATGTTTCAAAGAGTTTACCTTTCATTCTTTGAAATTCTAGAGAGAACAGGCCAAGTCTCTTCAATCTCTCGACATAAAATAATCCTGCCATTTCAGGAATTAATCAGATAAAACCTCATTCCATATTCTTGATGGTAAGTGCCCAAAACCGTACACAATGCTCAAGGTGTAGTTTCACTAAGGTCCTATTTAATTGAAGCAAGACATTTTTATTCCTATACTCAAATTCCCTTGCAATGAATGCCAACATACCATATGCCTTAACTCCCATATGGATGATGATGGGATAGTGTAGGGGGATGGGCTTAGATTAGTTCACAGGTCGGCGCAACATCGAGGGCCAAAGGGCCGGTTCTGCGCTGTATTGTTCTATGTTAACTGCATGATAGCTTTCAACAAATCATGGTCAAGGATATCGACACATTCATTCTCACCATTTAAGAAATAGACCGACTCTCTGTTCACCAAAGTGGGTGTTATCTCTATTCATGTATTAACTTAGATGTAAGCTACCGGTTGTGCACTTCAGCATTATAGCTAGGATGCTATGTGGGCTATTGCTACTGCTGCATCCAATGCAAATATGATGAGGCATAAGCTATATTAGTTGAGCTATATAAAATAGTGGACACCTCAGAGAGGCTGAGTAAGATCATCCACTCACCACTTTGAGCAAAGACAGTGAAAACCAACCTTGTCTCTTGTATGCACTATTGACAATCATGGCTGAGATATAATGTTCATGCCGCCATTCGCAAACAGATTTGATAGGGAACAAGATCTTTGTTCTGACGTGTAAGTGGACGCCCAGCCTGCTGATTTTAGAGTTTAGAATGTAATGAGCCCAACACGGTAGGTCTGACATGTTCAGTCTAAGCTATACCTGTCACTGTTGATGTTACTTCTACAATATGCTTTGAACAAGTAGTTAGGGATGTGCTGGACAATGAGATCATGATGACGTACAATTCTATTGCTGATCATGATCAAAGTTTCATGAATTCCACTGTTGTTAAAACCATCTGTTCCATTCTTTAGTTTCCAGTTAAATGCATCAAAATATTTGCTTTAATCTCTACCTGAGATAGCAAGTTCCACATTCTTACAATTTCTGTGAAAATAAATTTATTCTGAATTCCCTGTGGGATTTCTTGGTGACTTTCTTATGTTGACGGTCTCTGGTTAAGGCCTTCCCTAAATTTGAAACATTCTTCCTGAATCCATCTCAAAACCTTTCAGGATTTTAAGATTTTGTCAGTTCACCCTGATTTAATTTTCAAGAGGAGACTCTCAATCCTTTCCTGATATATTTAGCCAAGACATTTATGGCACTATCCTTGTAAATTTTATCTGCAACCGCTCTAATACTTCTGTATCTTTCAGATAATATGTTGTCCAGATCTGTGCAAAATACTCTTAAGTATGGTCTAAACCACTAGCAGCACAGGTTTAGCATTACTTCCCTTTTCAATTCTATTCCTTTAAAAGATAAAAAGGGCTAAACAAAGCACTAGGTTTTATGAATAAAAACCAAAAGAACTGCAGATGCTGTAAATCAAACAATGACAGAAATTGCTGGGATAGCTCAGAAGGTCTCGCAGCATCTGTGAAGAGAAATCAGAGTTTATGTTTTGGGTCCGGTGACCCTTCCTCAGAACTCTGGGAAGGGTTACTGGACCCAAAATGTTGACTCTGATTTCTTTTCACAGATGTTGCCAGGCCTGCTCAGCTTTTCCAGCAATTTCTGTTTTTGAGACTAGGTTTTCTGATCTTGCTAACCTACGGTGTAACTTTTAACCACTGTATTTGTACTGTTGGATCCCTTTACTCCTCCACCTCACCTGGAAAAGCAGCTCCAAAATTTCAACCTCTCAATTATTTCTCCTGGGGTTTTGTGGCACAGTTGTTAGCATGCTGGTTGAGCCAGAAGCTCCAGGTTCAAGTCCCACTCCAGGACTTCACGGCCATGGAAGGGGTGCTCAAAGTGACCAAAATGAGTTGATTATTGACTTGCAACGTTTTCGATACATCTTTGACATGTAGTTAACAACGAGTGTCTCCTGGTCCATTCCTGCTTCACACGGAATGGCGACTCTCTAGCTATAGCCGCTGGTGAAAGCTGATACTGACTTGTTCCAGGAAACCTAACCATGGAAATAGACGTAAACACGTGCTTTGCCAGCTGCATAGGCGGGGAATTGGGACTAAAGGGGATTCTCTCTATCAAAATGTACTACCTCACATTTATATCTATTGAACGCCATTTGCCGATGATTTCTGCAAGTTTAGTAATGTCTATTGGAAAATTGTTCCAGTCTTCTTCAAGATTTACATGTAAATTATTAATATGTTTAGTTTAAAAAGATTAATATGTTTAGTTACAGTATTTTTAGAAGATAATTTATAAACTGAAAGCACTGCATGCTGAGTGTGCTTGGCTTGTTATATTTAATTCTTGGAGAAAAACTCCACACAAAATGCAAAAGGTTGCCTTACCCTCTTATATTGTAATGTTCTTCTGGTGGTCTAATTCCCTGTTGCTGCATCACCATATTTTGATACTGACCCATTCTTTCATCAGATTGACTGTACAAAGGCATTCTGGTTTGTGGCTGGCCATTTATCTGATGAGGTGGGATATGATGACGTGAAGCCCCCAGCATGGCCTGAGGTGGTCGCCGAGGGGTATAAGGATTAGTGTTAAAAAGAGAAGACGACTGGGCTGTATAAACAGATGAATGTGAAAGAATTCCATGGGGGCCTTGAATCCCAGGATGTACTCCAGGTCCCCTGTATATCAGTCCACTTATAGGTTGAGCACTGTGTCTTTTAGCAGCAGCATTATGACTGTCTAGATCCAGGATTTCCTTTGGACTTTCAGGCCTTTCCTGTTCTTTATTTAATTTTTCATCCTTTGTGGTGTGCGACATGTTATTGGTCCCCTGGCTCATGTCATTGTTTTCTTTAGAGTTTCCATTCATTGCTTCCTGTGTTGCATTTACTAATGTGTGACTGTCTGATGATCCCTCCGAACCCTGCAAAGGAATACCAGACACTGATGTTTTCCCATTTCCATTATGTACTGACAAATGGCTAGACTGCTGTAGGTGAGGGCCTGTTGGTGATAGGGCCTGGGGCCAGTCCTCTGGAGGATAACTTTGCCCTTGAGCATAAGCATAGTAATGAGGATGTTGATATTGGTGGTATGGTGATTGAATTTGTTGCTGGGAAGTATGATATGGATAACATTGGACTTGGTGCTGATATGCGGGGTATATCCCCGGTGGCAACTGCTGAGAAAACCTTGGATTAGGAAAAGGCTGTGTGTTTGCAAATGTCTGGGGTCCACTCATACTTCTTCCAAAGGGTCTGCAACCACGAGCCATACCATACTGTCCTGCAACGGAGTACTCTGGATTATGTCCATACTGTGTGTGTGCCATAATTCCTATCATCCCAGGATTAGTTCCATTATTTTTTCCCTGTTTGCCTTCTGTTAAGGTGTTCGTATTTTTTACAGACTCCTCATTTCTGTTCAAATTGTTGGAGGCTAATTGGTCTGAAGATTCAGCATAATGTATGAAGTTGGGGGCACTTTCGTTGACCAGGTTATCATTATGGTTCTTCACCTCAGCTTTATTTTGATTTTTGACTTTTTTCTCCTTGTTTACTCTGCTGCTGATTTTTTTATTATTCTTTGCACTGCTCTTTACGGATCTTTTTTTGGAGTCTACAATTTGTTTGTTTGACGCTTTCGGTGTCTTTCCAACAGAACTGCTAATATCTTTCAATTTAATGTCATATTTTTCTTTCTCTTCAACTTTGATAGATCTCAACCCATTACTTTGACTTTCACTTGTATCCGATTCAATAAAATTGGCTGGATTCAGTTTGATGTCACCTTCGGAGAGCTGTTGTGCGGTTGGTTCGGTATTTGTAGGAGAGATTCCGGAATCTTTGCATTGTTGTTTTTGCTCCCCTCCAATTGACCTGCTTTTGATTGGCTTCATTTCTGTTCAAAGATAAAAAAAATTGCATTTAGTAACAGCCATCAACAAATTTAGATTTTCAATCTCAAGTCTTTTCAGGAGAGAAGTTAGGGTGAGAGAAGGATGAAGTGAACTAGTGGTCAATACGTCCATTATCAGTTGACTCCACTCATTTTAAAATAAAATATTTATATGGGAAGAGGGAAAGCTATTGGGAGGAAACAAGTTAATTTTAG
The DNA here is from genome assembly GCA_024137785.1 of Ginglymostoma cirratum. NCBI lineage: Eukaryota > Metazoa > Chordata > Chondrichthyes > Orectolobiformes > Ginglymostomatidae > Ginglymostoma > Ginglymostoma cirratum. The sequence goes on from JAHRHZ010000020.1 coordinate 34,115,150, forward strand.
CTTCTACCATAAACCCATTAAAAAAGGTCAACTTTTTTGTTTTGCAAAATCTCTTGGCTTTCTGGACTTCAGTGTTTAAAATGCAGACACGCTTACCTTCTGTTTCATCAATATTTTCTGGCCTATCAATATGCTGTGATACTCCTAATGAATCAGCACTGCCTTCCAATGCTCGTTTGTGAGGTTCCATACTGGAGATACATTGCTGGGCTTCACCATGTTGCTGCTGTGATGCTGGTACATGGGGACCAGAAAGATATGCTGAAGAATGCCCCGGTGGACAGACAGGGGCAGAAAGTTGCTGCATTGCAATCATCTCTGGACTAGACAGCATAGAATCAATGTGGAGACCTTGATGTGAATGTCTTAGGAAAGGAGGCGGCATTCTCTGTACACTAGGTGCTTGGGGTGAATTTGGAAGTCTGGGATATCCTGGCGGCCCATTTTGAGGTAGACAATCTGGTTGATCTGGCCAGTGATTGAGTGGCACAGATGGCCTTATTAGATTGCGCTCCATCATTTGCGGAAATGGGCGATGCTGTGACTGTGGGGATTGGCCTGGAGCAACCAGTCGATTTTTTTCAACAGATCCCATAGGTCTTTCAATTGAACCATCATTATTACTGTTCCATACATGACGAGGCCCATGACATGGACCATTTGGGCGACCATATGGATTGTACACATGCCTCCCCTGAAAATCAGTGTTTGGACGGTGAACTGGCCCTTCCAGACGGTGTGCTGTGTATTCTGGTTGAAATGGTTGGCTTGGGTACAAACTTCCTTCCTGAGGTGGAGCATTCACTGTTCCATGAGGCACTGATGGGGGTCTAGGGCCTAAAGAAGGCCCATGTACTGGCCCAGGAAACGTTGCTTTATTGCCAGCTGCTAACATCCGAGGGCCCTGATGCTGTAATTAGATGAAAATACACCATAGTTTAACTATTTTTGTTTCCCAAAGGAGGTTTAAGAAGTTCACACAATATCAAGTCATTTATAATCATCAGACTCAATCACTATTATAGGCTAGGAAAGACCTGATCTGAAGTTGTTACACAATTAATCGTGAACTACACTGATTGATGTTGACAGATTCTCTACGGTATATACATTAGAACAGAATTGTAACAACTGCTCTTGTTTATATCCCTCTTCAATAGAGCACGATATTCACCTTGGGAACACAAGATCAAATACTACATCTTACAGAAAAGCTGAGGCTTTTTAGGAAAATCCTATATGAAAATGATAATTTTAAAGGAAGGATTGATTAATTTATGGGGAAGTATTTTATTTGATGTGTGTTTGTGTTATAAATTTTATTTCTAAACTAGTTATCTGTGAAAAGTGGGTTGACTGAAGGGAAATACTGGAAAAATGTTTTGGGTAATTGGTTTTTGCTTTTTGGGTAAAGAATATGGCAATCCTTGTTCATTCCAAATTTCTTCCTTTATAGACTTTCTAAAAAGTAATAGTATGATATCAGAGCATTCTGACAAAGAAGAAATGATTACATGAATATTACTTCATCAAATTCTATTTATTTCACAAATTTATAGTGTATTTTATGTTCATTTGTTCACAATATAAAATAACATTCATTTGATAAAGAATATTTGCTACAAAGGTTTAAGTAGGTACTTTCCTTCAGACCTGAATTCTCATAGCTGTAAGTCAACTGCAGCCAGAGATCATTAACTTTGAGATAACAGGAAAATTCAAAGAGAAGCTGCGCACATTCGTGAATTCCTTCCACATATGCCCTTCCCTGAATAATCCACTGATTTTTCAACAGTGCTTTCTCTACAAATTTAAACATGTAGGACAACATTTTCAAGAATTCTGTCCCTTGAGAAAGACTGCTATCTTGGCCCTGGGGTCTGACTACATTCAAGTACCTCTGGATTTTTTACCACCATATCGAGAGCTAATGCCCAAGTCATAGATCAGAATACTCCAGAAGGAGTTGGATATAGTTTATAGAGCTTAAGGGAACAAAAAAAATGAGGAAAAAGTGGGAGCAGGGTACAGAGTTGATCAGTGATGATATTGAATGGCGAAGCAGACTTTTAGGGCTGAAATGTCTACTCCTGCTCCTATTTTCTATGCCATGGTGGAATTTGAACCCATACCCCAGAGCATTAGCTTGAACCTCTGGATTACTGAAACAGTGAGGTTATCACTGCACCACCATGTTGGTTTCCAAGACAGACTCTCTCAGACTAATTAATTGTTGGGGAAAGAATATTTTTACCAATGTCAGAATGTGAGTGCCAAATTGATCGCAATCTTTTGCATTTATTGATTTTAGATAAGTCAATATTTTCTAAATAAGCTGTTCAGACTTATGACACACCTCTGGAGGAAGTGAGACTTGAATCTGGGCTTCCTGGCTCAGCAGTAGGGACACTACCACTGCACCACAAGAGCCCCAAACTAATTGTTGTTATTGTAAACGGAGAAAGTTACAGGACACAAACTGGCAATAAAATGCATAATTCAGCAACTGAAAGCACAGCTGCACTTAAGAGCAGATTGCTCTCTACAGAACTGGTGTTGTGTCAGCAGTATTTCAAAAAAACTAAGGAATTTCAATTCTTTTCTCATTCAAAGATCAGAGCAAATTTCAAAAAGATCTGGCTAAACATTAACATAAATTCTAAAAAATAAGTTGAGGTATGAAGAAAATTTTCCGAACAAAACATACCAGTGCCAAGGCAATAAGTTCATTTATTTAAATGTTTAGTTAATAAAAGTGACCATTTAAGTTGCTAAACAGATCTTTCTAATAAAATCATTTTATTGTTTTATTTTGCTTCAGAAGCAAAGCTACAAAGAGAGACTAGTCCTCAAGATCCCGGTCACCAGCAAATTGCAAGGGACCAGTGCCGAGTTAAGGCTGGTGGCGCACTCTCCCAAGCTGGTCTTGAGGAATTCATAAAGAAGCAGGGCTTGGAAGCAGGCACCTTTCATTTGAGTTTTCTACTTCACCTGGCCCAGTGGATGAACAGGGAGGAGAGAGGAGGAAGGGATGTTGTGTCCTTGCTCCAAGCTGTGTGTGGTATATGACTCCATTTTACTCCTAATCTCAGAGTTCTCACTCACTTAGCTTCAGCCATTCATAGCCACAATATGAGTGAGGGTGCGGTGTAATTGTCTGCAGGTAATAAAGGAGGAGTGAGACTGGGAGACAGCCAGACACAGACAGTTATAGTCACTCACTCACTCACAGAGACTCATCCCTCAGGCCCAGGAGTTCTGAAGATTAATTTTGCAGTTCTTTCCTACCCTGCGACTCCAGCTTTCCTCGATACTAGTGTTGTTGCAACCTTGTGGCGTCTCTGGTCCCTTCAGTCAACTCAACTTCAGCAGTCCACTGTAGGAGCAGCAGTTGAGTAGGAGGGCAAGAGCCTTCACTTTCTACTATACAACTACAAACACTAGTTTCACTTTTTACTTGATGTCCATACAGAAGATCACCTATTATAGAACAAAGATCTTTGAAAGTTACCTGCATGATAAATTGGTGATGCAATTGCTGTCGTACTTGATGTGCCAGCAGTGGTTCCCTTGGGGAACAATATTGATACTGGGTCTCTACAGTTGGCCGAGATCCAAACATACATGGCACCGATGGTCTCTAGATGAAGAAAACACTTCAATTTGTGGGCTACCATCTTGAACAGGATGGGAGAGGTAAAGGGTGGGGGTGAGGGAAGGAGGACGGCAGGAACTTGCATGTATATAGCACCTTTCATGACCTTCAAACATATCAAAGTACTTTATGGCCAATAACATACTTGGAGACACAGTCACTGCTCTAACATAGGGAAATGTGGCAGCAGAATCTGCACACAAAGGTGAACACACGGTGATTAGACAAATTACTAGAAGGAGGAGGTTATAAAGGAGCAATTCAAAGGAAGAAAGAAGAAAGAGAAGCAAGAATATGGAGAGGATCGGGAAGAAAATTCCAGAGGTGATGCCTAGCCAACTGTCGACATGGCTGTGATTGGTAGAGTGGAACTAATTAGTGAAGTGCAAGAAACCAGAATTGGAGGCACACAGATATCTCCGAAGGTTGTACGATTGAGGTTACAAGAATGGAGGTTACAGTGGTGAGGCCATGGAAGATTTTGAAACAAGGATGGAAATTTTAAATGAGTCATTCCTAACGAGGATAAACGACAATTCACAAAATTCAGGCAGGATGGGTGATCAGGATTTGGTTCAAGTTGGGAAATAGGTAGCAGGGCTTTGCTTCAGAGAAAGATTGAAGGCCGGCCAAAAACTGCATTGGAACAGTCAGTTCTGGAGGTAACAAGTGCATGAAGTGGATTTCCAGAGAAGGTAGTCTGAGGATGTGATGGACCCACCAGAGAAAGTAGACATAGCCTGCTTTAATCTATTATAAATGTGGCATTTCTTACAATCCTGTACTCTCGCAGCACTGCACAGATGTTTCAGCTAAAATTATACATCTCTCGATGTTGAGATTGAATCCACAATCATCTGCTTCAAAGCAGATAATTTTTAAAAACCTCTAAATCGAACAACAGTTTTTATTTTTTTTCTATGAGGTACCAGACGACATTTTACCTAGTGAGTGTTCACCTCATCAACTCAAATGAGGCCCAATTGTGATCACTGATTTAAATAGCAAGAAGTAAGTTCGACAGCACATTCAGTCACATTTGCACTATTGGATTAGTTTCTGTCTTACATAAGGTTGCAATGCCTCATAATTTATCGGTGCTATTAGTAAACAAACACCTAGCACAAAAGTTCCGATTCACTATTTTAGTCGAGGTGTTAATCTCATGCAACATAAATGGATTAATAATCCCAGAAATGGTAGAAAAACATTACATGCTTGCTAAATTTTGACCTGCTAATATCAGCAATTGCAATGTTTAATTTTAGTACAAGTAATGTAGAGTCAAAGTCAAACAGCATGGAAACTGACCCTTCAGTCCAACTTGTCTGCATTGACCAGGCATCCCAATCTGATCTAGTCCCGTTTGCCAACACTTGATCCATATCCCTCTAAACCCTTCCTAAACATATACCCATTCTGATGCCTTTTAAATGTTGTAATTGTACCCACCTCCACCACTTCCTCTGGCAGTGTATTCCATACAAGCACTGCTCTCTGCACGAAAAAGTTACCCTCAGGTCCTTTTTAACCTTGCTCCTCTCACCCTAAACCCCTATGCCCTCTTGTTTTGGAATCCCTCACCCTAGGAAAAAGACTGTATCTTTCAGCATTGAAAATAATTAAGATTGTTGCTTATTTGATTTTTTAATGTCTCATGCTTCTACTTTATAAAGTTAATAATAGACATTATTAGATCACAAATCAGATCTCATCCAATTCCATAGCCAAATAGTAAAATACTTGTACAATTAGAGCAAACAATATTAAATTTGATTGGAAAAGCTGAAATGGTATGCTTTAATTTGCCCATTTCCAGAATTAATAACTGGGTTAAGTGACCAGTAAGCATGAGTAAAACAAAATTTTTCTAACAGGACTGCACTGTATTTAATCAAACATTTAATATCCTCATGCAAGTTTTTGTCCACAAGTCACAATAAAAAATATGGGGCAGAAATGACACTACCAAAACAAAGGATCATGTCTCCTTCCACATACTTTGAATATTCCTTTAATACTTGCCACAACAAATGTTACGGGTTGCTACAATTGACCTCACTTTCTAGACCGATAGGGATGAGTTAAGGTCAAGATTTTCATTACTCGTGATTGCTGCAACTTGTATTGGGCAGGTGGATATCAAACAAGAGAGAATATGACTCTTCTTCTTTGTGGTTGAATGGTCTACAACTGGCTAGGTGCACAAATGAACTAGGTAAACGTATAGGTCACTTTGTTTCCTTGCAATTGCACATCAGCAAAGAGTTAAGAAATTCGGGAAAGGATAGCACAAAACTAATGGGAGTACAAACTACTTTATTATCCACAAAGTATAGCATTCAAAGTAAAAGAATTGCATCTTACTTGTTGTCCTTGAAGATGATACATCTGACGTGGTGAATCAGTACACGACATTCCCTTGTATGGTGGTGTAAGAGGATAAGTCTGCCCATTTTCTACTCCTAACGTCCTTAAAGGAGGCCCATGCTGCAACTGGTCACTGTTCATCTCAGTTCCAGCACTTTGCACTTCTCCGTTCATCTGTTTTTGTTGTCTTAGAGATTCATCGGTCATTTTACTTAGAGTTTCAGTGGCTTCTTTTCCAAAGCGATTTGACTTACTCCGTCTCCGATCTTTCTTTTCCCGATCTTCCCACCTTAAATTAAACTCTTCATCGCTGTCAGCATCTTCTGCAGGGAAGTGTTTCAGCATTGATTTGTTAAAACACCTGTCTAGAGCTTCAGCCATCTTTGTGTATTCTATTAGAAAATGAAAGTTTAGCGATAATCAATGAGGGTACATAACCAAAAACACACTCACCAATGTTCTCAATGAGTTCAAGCAAGAAAAAAATGCAGAAAAGTTTAGAAATAACTGGTACAACATAACCGTAAACCTACTAGTTGAGTACAGTAACAGTAAAAGAATTAGCTAAAGAAAACAGCAATTTTCTTTATTGTTAACATGGAAACATGTTGCATAGTGTAATTCCTACTTTGTTCAACCACGTAAAATTTTCTCTCAGTTATGCGAAGTGAACTTGAATTCTATCCACATCTTCAACTTGTTACAAGAAAGGACATTTCAAAAAAAAAATCAAAGCATACTTATTAAGTTTGACACTTCTTTAAAAAAAGTGCAGGCGAATATAAAACAAAACAACACACAATATATAACTCACTTTATGTGATTATACCATTGGTTTAACTAACAAGCAATGGCTTTCCTTTTCAGTTTATCATAAAAGTTTCATGAGGCAAGTTTTATTTTTGAATTTCCAGGGATAAGCTAGTAACTTTATTAATAAAGTAAAAATCCAGATCTAAGAAAATTTATACTTTCTCCCCTGTAGAACAAATTTACCCCAAGATTTAGAAAACATCACTAATTAGTAGTACAGTTCTTTCTCTAGAACAAGAAAGGGTGCATTATTGGACTTGATTCTTGGAAATAAAGTGGATGATGTCAGTGGGGGAACATTTAGGAGACAGTGATCATAGCACTGTAAGGTTGAGGATAATAGTGGAGAATGACAATGCTCAATGCACAGTTTTAAAAAGAATCAATTGATTGAAAGATGACAGATGCCATGAGTGGAGCAGGGCATATAGACTGGAATGAAAAGGTTGGTGAGAACAACTGTAAGTGAGCAATGGACTACCTTCAAAGAGAAGATGCTGTGGCGGGGAAGCTTCTTGAAACATTGAAATTGAATTTTTACAACAGAATTAGTAGTAACATGAAAAAAGGTGGATTGATTAGGAAGAGCCAGCACAGATTTCTAAAGGAAATATCAGGCTTGACTAACTTGGAGTTTTTAAGATATGGATACAAAATTGACTTGAAAGTATGAAACAGAGGATGGTGGTAGAGAGTTGCTTTGTGGCTGGACACCTGCGTGATCAGCAGTGTGCCACAAGGATCGGTGCTGGGTCCACTGCTTTTCGTCATTTAAAGAAAATGACTTGGATGTGAATATGAGAGGTGCAGTTAGTATGTTTGCAAAATAGGTGGTGTAATGATCAGTGAAGATGATTATCGCAGCATACAACAGGACCTAGATCAGATGGGTCAATGGGCCGAGGAGTGACAGATGGAGTTTAATTTGGATAAATGTGAGGTGTTGCACTTTGGTAAGGCAAACCAGGACAGGTCTTATACAGTTAATGGTAGGGCTCTGGCAAGTGTTGCTGAACAAAGAGACCTAGGGGTGCAGGTGCATAATTCCTTGAAAATGGAGTCACAAGTAGATACAATTAAGAGAAGACAGCATTTGGCATGCCTGCCTTCTTTAATCAGAACATTTGAGTGTAGGAGTTGGGATGTCATGTAGCAGCTGTACAGGACATTGGTGCAACCACTTTTAGAAAACTGTGTGCAATGCTGGTTGCCCTGCTATAGAAAAGACGCTAAAGTTGAAAGAGTGCAGAAAGAATTACAAGGATATGGTCAGGACTGGAGGGTTTAGTTTAAATTGGTACTGGAAACTGTTGTTCATTAATAACATGCAAGGCTATAGAAAATAAACATTGTATTAACAACAATAAATCAAATAAACATTGTATTATCAACATGACCCACAAATCAATAACAACATCAAAAGTCAACATGTGTACCTTGAAATGAGAACTGTCATTTACAGAATGATTGCATTTTGTTTGGATTAAAGACTGGCTTGACAAAAAGAATACTGCAAGTTTTTATTGATGTTTCAAGCTCTCTTATTGTTTCCACTAGTAGGAGGGGCTAGGACCAGGGGGCACAGCCTCAGAGTGAAGGGATGACCCTTTAAAACTGAGTTAAGGAGCAATTTCTTCAGCCAGAGAGTGGTTAATCGGTGGAACTCACTGCTGCAGAGGGCAGTGGAGGCCAAGTCATTGAATGTATTTAAGAAATAGATAGGCTCTTGATTGGTAAGGGGATCAAGAGTTACAGGAGAAGGGTTTGAGAAACATCAGTCAAACCGAATGGTGAAGTAGACTTGATGGGTCAAATGGGCTAATTATGCGCCTAAGTCTTATATGTTACAAACATAACAAAATCTGAAGAAGGACATGACCTCAAAAGGATTTTCTTCATTTGGTATAACTAGCAGAGTACATCATGTGAGGACAGGACTGCAACAAATTCAATCAACAGTCTCCAATTATTTAATTCTAAAAGAAGCAAGATCAATTTAAATCAATACAGTGTGGTGCTGGAGGAACACAGGAAATCAGGCAGTAGAGGAGCAGGAGAGTCAAAGTTTCAGGTTGGGACCCTTCATAAGCATTGGAGAGGAGGAAGGGAGCTGGGAAATAAATAATGGGAGAAGGGGTGGGGCTGGGGTAAGGTAGGTGGGATGGTGATTGACAGATGCAGATGGGGTAGTGGGAAGGATGGGGAAGATAGGTGGGAAGGAAGATGGACAGGTTGTGTCAGGTCAAGGAGGCGGAGATGGGAGGGATGGTTGGACTTGGGATGAAGTCAGGGGTGGGTAGATTTGAAACTGGTGAATTCTATGTTCAGACCACCAGGCTGTAAGCTCTCCAAGTGGAATATGAGGAGTTGTTCCTCCAGTTTGCATGTGGCGTCATTGTGGCACTGGAGGCGGCCCAGGATGGACATGTCACCAAGGGAGTGGGATGGGGAGTTAAAATGTTGGCAACTGGAAGGTGTTGTTGACTATAGCATACAGAGTGCAGATACTCTGCGAATCAGTCACCGATTCATCAACTTTACCAACACCTTTCACCCCAACCTCAAATTCACCTGGACCATCTCCATCTCCTTCTCCGGTAACCGTCTCAGCACCGACATCTATTACAACCCCACCGACTCCCATAGCTACCTTGACTACACCTCCCCTCACCCACCCTCCTGCAAGAATGCGATCCCTTACTCCCAGTTCCTCCACCTCCACATCATTTGCTCCCAAGATGGAGCGTTCCACTCCTGGACATCCCAGATGCCCTACTAAAAGACCACAATTTAACCCCTCTGTTGATCCAAAATGCCCTCACTTCATCTCTTGCATTTCCTGTACTTCTGCCCTCAAACTCCCTCCCCCAACAAAAGCAAGGACAGTGTCCCCCTTGTCTTCGTGTACCAGCCCACCAAACTTCGCATCCAGCGTATCATTCTCCGCCACTTCTGCCACCTGCAATCCGACCCCACCACTAAAGAGAGATTTCCCTCCCCAGCCCTATCTGCCTTTCATAGGAACCGCTCAGTCCGCGACTCCCTCATCCGCTCCACACTCCCCACCAACCCCACCACACCTGACACCTTTCCTTGCAACCACAGGAGGTGCTACACCTACCCCACACCTCCTCTCTCACCTCCATCCAAAGTTCGAAATAAAATTTCCAAATCCAACAGGGGTTCACCTGTACATCTTCCAGCATGATATACTGTATCTGTTTCTCACAATGTAGCCTCCTCTAAATCAATGAGACCAAGTGCAGACTCAGTGACTGATTCACAGAGTATCTGCACTCTGTACACTATAATCAGCAACACGTCCAGTTGCCAACCATTTTAACTCCCCCTCCTGCTCCCTGGGTGACGACATGTCCATCCTGGGCCTCGTCCAGTGTCACAATGATGTCCACATGCAAACTGGAAGAACAGCACTTCATATTCCGCCTTGGTAGCCTACAGCCTGAATATAGAATTCACCAGCTTCATTTCTCCTCACCCCTATGACCAACCCTCCCTCCCATCCCCGCCTCCTTGACTTGACACAACCTGTCCATCTTCCTTTCCACCTATCCACCCCACCATTCCCACTGACCAATCCCCACTACCCCTACACCTGCATCCACCTATTACCATCCCACCTACGTTCTCCTAGCTCCAGCTCCAGCTCTCCTCCCTGTATTTATTTACAGTTCCCTTCCCACTCCCCAGTCCTGGATGAAGGGTCCCGAACCAAAACATCAACCCTCCTGCTCCTCTGATGCTGCCTGACCTGCTGTGTTCCTCCAGCTACACACTGTATTGACTCGGACTCCAGCATCTGCAGTTCTTGCTATCCGAGTGACTTAAGACCAATTTAAGAACAGGATTTAAAAAGTGTATGGAGTTAAGTACTTAATCTAAACTCACTCTGAAACAAACAAGATTTTTCTCCTCTTCCCACTGAAAACACTGCTCTTGGACTCTTCATTTGGTTGCATTCCTCTTAGAGGTTGCATATCTCAGTGTATAAGCTGGCATGCATCCCAGAATGAAGGAGGTTGAAGAAGAATACGAAAGCACTAATCATGTCTTTCCCCCAAAAATCATAATCAGGATTATGTCAAAGGAATAGAAGGGAAAAACATAAAACCAAAACCTCAAGCTAGTCAGTCTTTCCACATTCAAAAAACCGAAAGAACTGTGAATGCTGGAAATCAGAAACAAAAAGAGAAATTGCTAGAATGGCTCAGCGCATGTGGCAGCATCTGTGGAGAGAAATCAGTTAATGTTTCAGGTTCAGTGACCATTCCTCAGAACTCATGGGGTCTCTTCACATGTTACTCCCAAATAGAATACCTCCATTAGAAAGGTGGCAGATCAGCGCAGCGAAAAGAAATAGTGAAAGGAACTATAACTTAAACAATCAGATTCTTAAAAGGGGAGAGAAGAGGAGAGATACTTAGGAGTATGGATGACAGTGTAGGTAAGTAAGATCATTAAAATGTCAACTGGAATAATGAAAAATGTTGTGTTAAGCACGAGGCTATTTAACATCAGACCAGGGAACTTGTTATGTAAGTTGTTGTTGTTTATTCTGATCCCATTTCTTTGCGTTTTGCTCAAACAATTTATTTTTCAATTTCCATTTTTAGTTTCTCCCTGCAATTGCCATTTAGGTTGAAGCACTAAGTTTTGTCCTACGATTTATAACCTGTCCCACAGATTCACCAAACAGCAGATAAAATCTCTTTCACTATTTACTTATACTCGCTTTGATTAGGTTAGGTTTAACTGTTCCAGTGAGAAAACCTCAATTTTTCTAACTTTTCTTCAGAATTATAATCTCATACCATATAGCATTCTGATGAATCTTCATTTCATATTTTTCACAGCCCTGGTATTATTTGATACATTCAAAGGATCATTCAAAGTTGCATGCAACACTCCAATTGTTGCCTAGGTGTCAGTCTTTGCTCAATAGTACAGCTAGCTTTTGAGTTACATGGGTGCAAAATTCAACCACCTCTTCATCAGCTTCAGCGCATAATGTAAATTGACACTTCGGCACTTAACTGAAACAATGTAACACTGTGGGAGGTTCCATTTTTAGACAAGAAGCTAACCGAAACCCTGTGTTTCTACTCACTGCACTGAAGAGAAACAACAGCATAATATGAACAGTAGCAGTACAGTTTTCTTACTGTCCTGACCAACATTTATTATTCAGAAATAAATAAAACTAAAGAATAAATGGAATATCTGGTCATTTCATTGTATTACACCTGGTGGGATCTTGTTGTGTACACATTGGCTGAGAGGTACTTTGGGACCTAATGAAGAGGTGAAAGGCACTATATCAGGACTTCCCAAACTGTGGGTGACTTTAGGAGTCGCGAACTCCATGGCAGCAATGGTTGTCATAAAGCTGGGGCTGAGTAATAATAGCTGTGGGGTATGGTGGGCATAGCCTAATGGATTGGATTGCTCCGAGACCTGATTGCTCCTACTGAAAAGCCTGCGATACAGCTTTTTTTTATTGGAGCAATCCTGCATTTTCATCAACTCTATTTGCCACCTTTTGATCAAGAATGAAAACCCCCACCTTGTACTCCACCCTCACCAAATGAAGTCTTCTCCTCCTTTAGCAACTTGATCTCACTCCTTTGTCCACTTTGATCACTCAGTAGCTCTCATAAACCCAAAATTTAACTTGTGTCACACAAAATTGGAGACAAAATATAGGGTCACATTGGGAAAAGGTCAAGAAAGCATGGTACTATATATACATGCCAATCTTTTACTTTTCTGAACATCTAATTAAAATAGTTCAACTACTTAACATGCCGCCTTTTATTTTGTTCACATAACACCTCATTCCATAATTTCATTTTTCCCCAACGTCCTTTATCCTTTTCTACTAAATCCTTAACTTGTGTAACTTTACTCCATTTCTTGTTGTTGGCTTTTATTTTCGTTGACCTGCTTCTTTCTGAGCTTATATTCTTTCTAAATGATTTTCCTTTTCACCTGTTTGTCAGTTTCCTTCATGTTACTCTTCCTTCAAAGTAGCTGCCTTTGGCTAAGTCCTCCATCATCTGCAGAACTACAGTCCATTTAAAAAAAGGAAACCTCATCTTGACACCATCCCGACAACTATATGTTGAGCTTCTTAGTTGTCTTGTCCTATACCTTTTTGGGAACATGACTGGGAGATCAATCCAAAGATTACCATATGTAGAAGTATTGCAATAAATGAATCCCTTAATCAAGTGTCTGCCTTTTCCAGAACGTAGGCCTTTCCTTTCACACACAATGAGTCATCATTCTGAAGTTTCCTGTGGTAATAGTGAATGATGATAATTTGTCACGCTTAGAGGCCTTGTATGCAAAAGGTGGCATGGCTGGCCTTCAGGAGGCCACTAACTAACTCTTATCGTGTGTACAGTGGTGGGTGCCACACTATAAGAAAGTTGCAAAACATTCGAGAGTGCAGAAGTGATTCACTAGAATGGGTTCCAATATGAGATTATGATGATAGATTGAAAAGGTTGGGACAGTTCTTCCATGCAGGTAATCAGGTAGTGTTGGCCTTTATTTGAAGGGAGTTGAGTATTAGAGTAGGTATGGAGGGTTTATCTTACAAGTTAAGGTTAAACAGGTTGGAACTGTACTCACTGGGATTTAGAGCAACGTGAGATGATCTCATTGAGACATATAGGATTCTTAAGAGGCTTGATAAGGCAAATGCTGAGGATGTTTCACTTCATGGGAAAGTGTGGGGCCAGAGGGCATTGCTGCAGAATTTAGGGGAGTCAATTTAAGTCTGAGATTAGGAGGAATTTCTTCTCAGTGAGTTGAATGTCTTTGGAACTCCTTGCCAAGAGAGCTGTGAAGGCTGAGTCTTTATGTATATTTAAGGCTGATTTAGATAGATTCTTCATCAGTAGGGGAATCAAGGGCAGGCGTGGACATGGGGTGTGTTAGATCACCTATGATCTTATTAAATGGCAAACCAGGCTCAAAGAGCCAAACTGCCTACTCCTATTCCTATTTCTTATGGTCTCATGGATAGAAGAGAACAGAGAGATCTGATTGAGGTTTTCAACATCATGAGCAGGCTGGACGCCATAGATTGAGTGAAGCTGTTTCCATTCATAGAGCCATAGGGATGTACAGCATGGAAACAGACCCTTCGGTCCAACTCGTCCATGCTGCCCGGATATCCTAAATAATATCCTAACTAAATAAATCCATTTGCCAGCATTTGGCCCACATTCCTCTCAACCCTTCCTATTCATACACCCATCCACGTGCCTTTTAAATGTTGTAATTGTACCAGTCTCCACCACTTCCTCTGGCAGCTCATTCCATACACACACCACCCTCTGCTTGAAAAAGGTGGCTCTTAGGTCTCTTTTAAATCTTGTCCCCTCACCTTAAACCTATGCCCTCTAGTTTTGGACTCCCCCAACCAGGGGAAAGATTTTGTCTATTTATGCTATCTATGCCCCAATGGCATTATAAACCTCTATAAAGTCACCTCTCAGCTTCCAACGTTCCAGGAAAAATAACACCAGCCTATTCAGCCTCTCCCTTAGCACAAACCCTCCAACTCAGGCAACATCCTTGTAAATCTTTTCTGAACCCTTTCAAGTTTCACAACATCCTTCCTATAGCAGGGAGACCAGAATTGCAAGCAGTATCCCAAAAGTGGCCTAACCAATGTCCTGTCCAGCTGCAATATGACCTCCCAACTCCTTTACTCAATGCACTGACCGATTAGGCAAGCATACCAAACACTTTCTTTACTATTCTATCTTCCTGAAACTCCACTTTCAAGGAACTATGAACCTGTACCCCAGAATCTCTTTGTTTAGCAACACTCCCCAGGAGCGTTATACATCTTACTATTAAGGTGTATAAAGTCCTGAACAAAAACAAAGATGCTGGAAAAGCTCAGCAGGTCTGGCAGCATCTGTGGAGGAGAAAACAGTTAACGTTTTGGGTCTGGTGACCCTTCCTCAGAACTGTACAAGTCCTGCCCTGATTTGCCTTTCCAAAATGCAGTCCCTCACATTTATCCAAATTAAACTCCATCTGCTGTCAATTGGCCCATCTCATCAAGATCCCATTGTACTCCAAGGTAACATTCTTCACTGTCCACTCTGCACCTCCAATTTTGGTGTTATCTGCAAAGTTATTAACCATACCTCCTATGTTCACATCCAAATCATTTAAATAAATAACGAAAAAGCAGCGGACCCAGCACCAATTCTTGTGTCACACCTCTGATCACAGGCCTCCAGTCTGAAAAGCATCCCTCCACCACCACCTCTGTCTTTTACCTTCAAGTCAATTCTGTACCCAAACGGCTAGTTTTCCCTCTATTCTGTGTGATCTAACCTTGTTAAATGCCTTACTGAAGTCCACATAGATCATGTCCACTGCTCTGCCCTCATCAATCTTCTTCATTACTTCTTCAAAAAACTCAATTAAATTAGTGAGACACAATTTCCCACACACAAAGCCAAGTAGACTATCCCTGATCAGTCCTTGCCTTTCCAAATAAATATAAATCCTGTCCCTCAGGATTCCCTCCAACAACTTGCCCACCACCGATGTCAGGCTCACTGGTCTGTAGTTCCCTGGTTTTTCTTTGCCACCTTTCTTAAATAGTGGCACCATATTAGCTACCCTTCAGTTGTACGGCATCTCACCTGTAGCTATTGACGATACAAATATCTCAGCAAGGAGCCCAGCAATCACTTCCCTTGCTTCCCAAGAGAGTTCTAGGCTACATCTGATCAGGTGCTGGGGATTTATCCACCTTTATGCATTTTAAGACATCCAGCACCACCACCTCTGTAATATGGACATTTTTCAAGATGTTGTTATTTATTCCCCCATGCGCTATAGTGTTCCTCTCCACAGTAAACACTGATGCAAAATATTCATTTAGCATCTCCCCACCTCCTGCGGTTTCACACATAGGTGGCCTTGTTTATCTTTAAGGGACTCTATTCTCTCCTTAGGTACGCTTTTGTCCTTAATGTACTTGTAGAATCCCTTTGGATTCTTCGTAACCCTATTTGCCAAAGCTATTCACATCCCCTTTTTGCCCTCCTGATTTCCCTCTTAAGTATACTCCTACTGCCTTTACACTCTTCACTCCACCTCTGCATATGCCTGACATATACGTTTCCTTCTTTTTCTTGACCGAAACGTCAATTTCTTTCATATCCAGCATTTCCTACACCCACCAGCCTTGCCCTTCACTATAACAGGAACATATTGTCTCTGGACTCTTCTAAAAGAAACAAGAATGAGCGGATATAGATTTAAAGTGATATGCAAACAAATCAAGGGTGATATGAGAAGAAGCTTTTTCGCACAGCGAGTTGTTAAGGCCTGGAATGAACTCTTTCGATTGAGGCAATCAAGAGGACATTGGACAGATGTTTTTGGATAGAAACAGTGTGCAGGATTATGGGGAAAAGGCACTAATTAAGAACATAAGAACTAGGTGCAGGAGTAGGCCATCTGGCCCCACAAGCCTGCCCCGCCATTTAATAAGATCATGGCTGATCTTTTTGAGACTCAGCTCCACTTACCCGTCCACTCACCATAACCCTTAATTCCTTTACTATTCAAAAATTTATCTAGCCTTGCCTTAAAAACATCCAGCGAGGTAGCTTCAACCGCTTCACTGGGCAGGGAATTCCACAGATTCACAACCCCTTGGGTGAAGAGGTTCCTCTTGACCTCAGTCCTACATCTGTTTCCCTTTAGTTTGAGGCGATGCCCTCTAGTCCTAGTTTCACCTGCTAGCGGAAACAACCTCCCTGCCTCCACCTTATCTATTCCCTTCATAATCTTATATGTTTCTACAAGATCTCCCCTCATTCTTCCGAATTCCAATGAGTATAATCCCAGTCTACTCAGTCTCTCCTCATAATCCAACCCTCTCAACTCTGGAATCAACCGAGTGAATCTCCTCTGCACCCCCTCCAGTGCTAGCAAATGCCTTCTCAAGTAAGGAGACCAAATCTGCACACAGTACTCCAGGTATGGCCTCACCAGGACTCTATACAGCTGCAGCATAGCCTCCCTGTTTTTAAACTCCATCCCTCGAGCAATGGCAGACAAAATTCCATTTGCCTTTTTAATTACCTGCTGCACCTGCAATCCTGCTTTTAAGCGATTCATGCACAAGGACACCCAAGTCTCTCTGCACAGCAGTGTGCTGCAATTTTTTACCATTTAAAACATAGTCCATTTTGCTGTTATTCCTACCAAAATGGATGACCTCACACTTATCCACATTGTACTCCATCTGCCAGACCTTTTCCCACCCACTTAGACTATCTATATCCGTCTGCAGACTTTCAGTGTCTTCTGCACACTTTGCTCTACAAATACAGCAATAGAGATTAATAATAGATTAATAGAAACTGTGCAGGCTCAATGCGCCGAATGACCTTCCTCTGCACTGCAATAATTCAGCAATCATTCTGCTGTCATTGTTTGAAGTCTGAATGAACTAGATTACAGTTCACTATATAAATGGTATCCACCATGGTATTCTGGTCAATTCACATCTCACCCTGAGTGATGGGAGCAGGTGGTGAGAAAACCAAGGGGAGGGAAAAACCTACTTGTCCTCATCCTAACGAAACTACCTGCTGCAGATGCATCTCTTCGCTGTTAGTATTGGTTGGAGAGACGACCACAGCATGTGTGTGAAGTCAAAATCCCGTCTTCACTTTGAGGATACATGCAATGTTGTGAAGCATGACCACCTTGCTAAATGGGATGGATTTCAAATAGAACTAGCATATGGCCCATTCTACCATAACCATCAAGCTGATCTGTCAAGATTGCAAGAGGGTTTACTAGGAACAGCAACAGATTGATTTTCTTTCATCCTGCCACATCCAGTCACAAATTATGATGGACAATTAAATAAATAACTGGATGCAGTTCCACAAATATTCCCATCTTGATCGATGGTGAAGCTTAGGATGTCAGTGCCAAAGACAAAGCTGAAGTATTTGCTAGCAGTAACAAGTAGATGATCCATCTCAGCATCATTCACAGATAGTCAGCACCACAGATAATAGCTAAAAACAACTTAAGGGACTGGATACCGCAAAAACTATGGCCCCGACAATATTCCAGCAACAACTGGAACTGAAGATTTATGTTCCAGAACCAGTCACATCCAAGCCAAACTGTTCCTGTACAACTAGAACACTGGCATCAAGCTGGTAATGTAGAAAATTGCCCAGGTATGTCTTGTGCACAAAAAGAAGGACAAATCCAATCCAGTTCGTTGTCGCCCCAGTCTAACTTTCAAACATCAGCAAAGAAATGGAGGGGGGCATTGACAAAGTTGCACTTGATCAGCAATACCCTGCTCACACGCAATCAATTTGGTCCAAAATGGACAAAAGAGCTGAATACCAGAGGCAAGACAAGTGTAACTGCCTCTAACATTAAGGGCACATTTGACAGAGTATTGCATCAAAGAGCTCCAGCTCAATGGGAGTCAATGGAAAATCAGGAATAAAGCTCTCCATTGGTTGTGGTCATGCCTAGCACATTGGATATTGTTTACAGTTATTAGTGGCCTATTATCTCAGCCACAGGATATCACTGCACGAGTTCCTCAGGGTAGGGCTCTCCACAGCCCAATTATTGCTGCTTCAGCAATGAACTTCCTTCCATCACAAGTGCTGAAATTGGGATGTATAATGGTAATTGCAAAACATTCAACACTGCTTATAACTCGTCAAATACTGCAGCAGCTCGCATCTAAATGGAGAAAGCTTTGTGCAACATCCAGGCTTGGGCTGATAAGTGGCAAGTAAATTTTCTACTACACAAATACCAGGTACTAACCATCACCAATGGGAGAATTTAACCACCTTCCCTTGACAGTAAAGATAAATATAAATAAAGCCACATAACAACTTTTGCCACAAGTACAGGATAGAACTAGGAATTCTGTGGCATGTGGTGAGTCATGAATATGATAGAATACTCTGCACGTGCCTGGATAAATGCAGCTCCAACAACACTCAAGCAGCTTGATACCATCCAGAACAAAGACACACACTTAATTGGGACCCTCTATACTACCTTTAGCATTTGTTTCCTTTACCACAGACATATCATGACAGCGGAGCGTACTAAACACAACATGCAACGCATGGCAATTTAGCAAGGCTGTTTTGACAATAATTTCCAAACATACAATCTTTACCACTCAGAAGGACAAAGGCAGCAGACACACGAGCACCACCACATTGTAAATTGTAAGTTTCCCTCCAAAAACACACATCTTCCTGACATAGAAATATATCACTATTTTTCCACTGTCACTGGATTCAATTTCTCAAACTCCCTTCCTAGCAGCACTGCGAATGTACCTACATCCCAAGATCGCAGTGGTTAACAATGCAGCTCACTGCCACTAACTTTTCAAGGCAACTAGAGATGGCAAGAAATGCTGATCCATCAACACCTATGACCCATGAATAATTTGGATACATAAAGAACGATTTAATCATTCAACATTTCTGCAACTTAGTCTAAATAGGCCACTTGGCATTCCTGGTTGAAGATGAATGAAAATACTTCAGCCTTACCTTTTGCACTGATGTGCTGGGGTCCCCCATCATTAAGGATGAGGATACTTGTGAAGTTTACGCTGTCTGTTAGTTGTTTAATTGTCCACCACTGTTCATGACTGGATACTTCGCTCTACTAAAATTAATTGTCAAACAACGTTGATATAAACTGTAAAAACTTATTGCTCCAGACTCACCATTTCCTTCACCGTTATATTCCAGACAATCTTCAAACATAACCTTCATATCAGCAACAAATTCTTCTTTCACAGTATATTGCTTTTCATTAAGTTTTCTTTCAATGGTGGATAGATCCATAGGTGTCTAAAATGTTAAACACTATTTGAGGTGATTGCGAACAATTGTTTAATAATACTGCATGCCAAGCAATGGATGTTCAAGAGATTTCTTTAAAATCGCACAAAGACTGTTTTATGGTTATGAATGACTTAATTTTCATAGCTAATCTCTCTGGTTTCAGTTACCTATTGCTCCACTGTAGTTCTACTGTACATATGGGTATTAATTTTCATAGCTAATCTCTCTGGTTTCAGTTACATATTGCTCCACTGTAGTTGTACTGTACATATGGGTATTAAGAATCCACTGAGGCTTTAAGATCAGAATTTGGTCAAGTGAAATGAGATTGTGCAATCTCAATCCATGTCCTAGTAACTGAGGACCTATAGTATCAATCTATTCCTTAAACAACATTAACAGGCGACCATATTCAAAAGTACATTGAATGACTGGGAAAGAAAATGGCAAAAATGTCAGGATTGCTGCAACAGCAGTCTTCTGAAGTCAGGCATATTGTACAGCAGAGTGTTGGGGCTTTAATTTGTATGTAACTGTTTCGTACAAGATAATGCTTCATGCTGACATCAGGTACTTGAAATGGAAGTGTTTAATGCATGAGCACTAATTTCCCTAAGCTTTGAGATCAACAAAAGTGATATTTTAAATAGAAATCAGATTCTGCTCATTATTGATTCAGAGAAATTCACTCAGTTTATTAATGAAGGAAGGTGTCCTATTTGCATGCCACTACAGTTGGTCCAAAATGTCAGCAGTTGCTCAATGCATAACATGAATTTATTATTACCAGGATAACATTAGAATTACTTTACAGTCGACACTTGGAAATGGGCAATCCAAAGGAGATTAATTTTTTTCATGCCACAATTCAGCACATGTACTTTATAATTAAAATTTAATGGATGGCACCAATTCAAATTCTAGTCTCTCTTTGCTTATCACAGCAAACAAAGGTAAACAAGGAAAATAACAGTTGACATTAATCCATAATAAGTAGATATAAATGATCCCATCTTTCTTCTAGAAACACTTTTGAAATGTTATGCCTAACGATCTCTACAAAAAAACTACAAATCCTGTACTTAATCTGTAACTCATTGTAAACCCATAAGTAGTAGTGGTTGTATTTTGGCAATTTCAATAAAGTCTGGCTGTGATACTTCTTTTTCCTCATTTTTACCGAGAGAATCCACCCAAAATACATTTGATAATATGTGTTAATTAATTAAATAATCAACAAATAAATATGGGATGCAACAAGAACAATATTCTTACTTCAATTATCTCGTAGTAATTTGGGGCATATGATTCATCTACAGGCTCAAGGAACGGCCAAGAATCCTTGTGGGCTTTCACAGCATCTAAGACTGATGGAGGAAGAAAACAATGAACCTCAACGTACGACGTGTAAATAAATTTCTACTTGTAAAAGGACATCCAAGTTATTTAAAATCAAACCTTTTTCAAAAAAAAACTTACTTGCTTACCTTTATACATAGCAATGTAATCTTCATCCAGTTCAAATCTACAACAGAAGAGATTTAAAATCAACGAATAATTTACTTTCCTTGTTACCAATTAGGTTTCTCTAACTTGGTTGAATTATTTTTGGTCTGAGATAACTTCCAATTTTAACATAGAACTCGATGCATAGGAGGAAGATTAACAAACAGCACCACTTAGAATAAAAATACACAGGACTTGTCGACACAATCTACACACATTACCAGTGCACACTAAATAGTGCTTCTTATTAATATTTCCGAAATAGTAAATTTTCTCTCAGGAGTGGTACAATTAAGAATAGTCTGACAGTGAGAACCACAATCACCATCAGAAGTCTGTGTACCAGTAGTGGGCAGCACTCTAGTGTACTCTGTAAAGCTCATAATTCTGAAGCAAATTCTGTTAGTTTACAGAAATACCCAATGGCATATACATTATATAGGTCTTCAAATGATTCGTTTTAATTGCAAATTATAACAGACACAAAGTGAAGAGAAATGAGAAACAGAAGAGTGTAAATGATGAATTATGCAGCAATAGTTTGATCTTTAAATGCTTAATGCTATTTTGTTGAGGAGAATGAGCAGACTTTTGCACAAATGGAAAACTTACTAACTGTGCACTTTTAATTTGGAAGTTCACCTGCTGGGTGATGTTGGAAAATCATATACATGATGATTAGAATTTGAAACATGCTACCACAATGTGTGATGTAACAGTATAGTTGCCTTTAAGAATAAGCTAGACAAGTACATGAGGGAGAAAGAAACGGAAGGATATTGTGATAGGGTTAGGTGAAGTAATAGAAAACGAAGCTCATGCACAACATATTGACACCATCATAGGCCAGTTGACTTAAAATGGGGATCACACTGCAAATTCTACACAATGAATAGAAACTGTAGTGTGCACACATAATGTCTCCTTGTGCACCTGACTGGTAACGCTTCTCATCAGAAACATACAAAAGTAAATACTTTTATCTCAGATTATACTTCATAAGAAAAGCTAAAATTCCATTAGTCTGGTGGACTTTACACATGCTGTTAAGAAGTAGCTGAAAGGCAACTGTTTTGAATGCTAATATTAAAACAAATATTATACTGGAGACGCAATTCCCTTTTTGTCTACAACCAGAAACTAAAGCCATGGTTGAATCCTCATTGATGAGAAAACATGGCTGCCATATGGCTTCCACCATCATGTGCATAATAATTCCTTTAATTCAATTTGAAATACCATGCAATTCTCTCTTATTTAATTATCAACCTCATAAATATCATCCAGATGGGGTTTTGCAGCTTGATTCCATTAACCATCAAGCAACTTCTTCCACATTGAGGCTTTATGTAAATTTTATTATCTTTTGTTATTTTCAGGAATAATCAGTGACTGTACAGAAGACAAACTCAGCGTTCACTATCCACGTGCCCAAGAAAATACATACAAGTCTTTTGTCTTCTTATCTTTCTTTTTAGGAAACAGTGGTTCAAGGTTCTTAAGTTCAGGAGGCAATTCTTTTCCCTGAGAAAGTAACCGGGCTCGCTCTTCTCTCATCTTCCTCCTTTTAGCACGGCCTATAGATAGAGCAGCAAATAGACCTTTAGAAAATCACTTGAAAAGTGAAAAAATGTGCAAACCTGCCTTGGAGGATAGTTGCACCTTCAGCTTAAAGGTCAAAATGACTAAACAAAAATAACCTATTAACTTGAAAAAGTAATTATAACATTGGTATATAAAATGTCAAGATCCTTCAAAACTAGAAAATAATCGTTGAAATTTCCGTCCAGAGATGTTAGAGTTTTCTATTAACTCAACAAACTAAAAGGTTGAAGTTTGGGCATTAGAAGTACATTGTTCCTTCTTATTACAATATTTCACGTCAGTGAACATTAAAGAATAAAGCATACAACACATTTTTCTACTTAGTTGAAGTATCCTTATTCCAAGGCAACTTAATTATTTTACCATTCTTAGCATTGTACTGAAGCTATAGATTAGTGCTAGCATTCCTGTATGAGGGTAAGAGCTGTAGGATGCCAAACAATTCTAGTAAGTATAGACAGGACAGTCAGCTCTGAATTATAGGTTTGTATTCAGTGGTATATTTGTATCAGCTGGATGTGGGTGCCCATCCTTATTGTATGCTGATCCACAAAAGCATTCCACCACTTAGAAATAACCAAATTATTCACGAGAATAAAGATTGTTACGATAGGGGTAACACAGCTTGGAGCTGGAGAAGCACAGCAGGCCTGGTAGCATCAGGGGAGCAGGAAAGTTGACGTTTCGGTTTGGGACCCCTCTTCAGAAATTAAGACAGGGGCGAACTTCACAGCTTCTCATTTTGTTAATTTGCTTATGTGTCCTATTACTACCTCATGGTTAACGTAGGGCAGGGCACAAAGATACAAAAACTACATCCTACTCTCCAAGCTCAAGGTCAGCCACATAAATAAACTTTGCCAAAATCTCTTCCAATTCAATACAGATCTGACATGTATCCAAACGATATTCTTTACTTTTGGGCAGCACTGTGTAATTAGGTGCAGGAGCCTGCAACAGGCTGCATTCCTGCTTCAAGAACCACTCACTGCCACTGCGTTACTGCTAGTCATTCCAGATTTATACCTTCTACAGCTTTGACTCTTTCCTCAAATTCCCTCCTCCTCTCTTCTTCCACGAGTTGCTCTTGTTCCTTTTTCTGCACAGCCAAAAGTAGTTGACGTTCTGCTTCCTCCTCTCTTCGCTTTTGTTCTTCTACCTTTGCAATAGCAGACATTTTTTCCTGAAATATGCATAAATACCTAATTGGCTTTTATATTATAGTATCAGGGCATCATTACACAAGGTTTCTCTCCAATACTTCTTTCTCTGAAATTTTAGGAAGACCAAAATATAGTGGAGTAGAATTATGCTTAGAGTGTGATTATGATATTGTGCTCAAAAAGCACTCAAATTTGTGTTTAGTTCAGTTCAGTTCAACTTAGAGGTGAAAATAATTTGTGTAATTGAAAATGTAAAACATTTGATGAATTGGAACTATAGGGCAGCATAACAGAACAGAATTGTTTATTTTGTTTTCCTTTGCATTTAAAGATGTTTCTTAATATATGTAAAAGTGGCAGCATGGGACAATGATAGTAAATTTGCTTAAAACAAGGATTATCACCAAAAATAAGCATTTTTAATGAAGGTGTCCAATCTTCCACCTAAGTAAAACCACGTAAAATCAATAAAAACAACTTCAAACCAAAGTATTCTGAATTACTGGTGTATACAGGTCAGTTTCTTATTAAAGGTTTTTCAAATGACTTCAAGTGCCTGTATGCTTAGGAATATGAAGACCATTTGTAGAGCATTCTTGAGCCAGGGTGGAACCTTTCAATTTTGACCAGGAGGAAAGGCCAGCTTTGTTGGGCGGGATCTGATTTAGGCAAATTAAAACTCAAATTAGTGTAACACATGAATGTCAATGGTTTTGGGCACAACTCATCTACTTTTAAAGTTCTCTGACCTACTGGATAACTTCACTCAATTCCACCCCAATGTGCTGATATTACTAGTGTAAATGGGTATGGACTCTGACCCTGTACTTTTAGGAAAGTAACTGTAGTTAACTGTATTCTAAAAAGTTTTCTTTTGATTTAGTCTGTGTACTGATTTTTGCACACAATCTAGGGAAATCTATATTGCTAAGGGAAGCTATCTGGTCGAGATGGATTCCTGGACTCAACATAACTGCATCAGAAATTCCCTCACACTTTCGAATTCTTTAAAAAGTACATACCTATTCAGGCATTTAGAGGTTATTGATAAAGCTAGCTAGTTGCCATGCAAGTCATGTGCCTGTACCAGAATGGAATGAAGTCTACAATTTACACATTCACTACCTAAAGGGACAAAATTGATTAACATTATTGCCTGCCTTGTGAGAAAGAATTCTTCTGTTGCTTCTAGAAATTGGTCTTCATCGCCAAGATATAAAGGAATATACCTCATGACTGATTCTGGAATGTTCAGTTTCCTATTTATAATGAGGGTACTTTGCACTTGACCAAAAATTTGAGTCAAAGTTGAACTGGGAGGTTTTACCCTTTGTAACGTTTCCAAAACAATTTAAAGTCTCACTTAAGTATTGTATTTCCTCCTACTGAACAACTGAAAAGTAGTAACATTCCACTTTGACAGAGAAGAATAACTTTAAGAATCTCTTTAAGAATCTATGCATATCTCCAGTATTCACTGCTGCAGTAAACTTGCGAAAGGTTTCTCCTGGAGCATATGAACCTATAAGAGACATGTGTATGGCTGTGTATTTCAGATCCAAGGAGAGGTTTAACTTCTTCCTCAGTAGCTGATCTCAGCTATTGATGGATGAGTTTTCACCGATCTGAGCACCACTGTTGAAATTTACAGCTGTACGTAGTACACATAATGGATTTGGAGGCATTCTGTACTCCAGCCCTCCTGTAAAGAAACAGTTAAATTAGTTGTGCCAAGTGATTAAATATCAAACAACTTCAAAAGGTATCTGGAAGAATTTATGATAACAAGGTATAGAGCTGGATGAACACAGCAGGCCAAGCAGCCTTCCTGCTCCTCTGATGCTGCTTGG
>JAHRHZ010000020.1:34184607-34277375 GCA_024137785.1 Ginglymostoma cirratum
AGACCCGAAACGTCAGCCTCCTGCTCCTCTGATGCTGCTTGGCCTGCTGTGTTCATCCAGCTCGACACCTTGTTATCTCAGATTCTCCAGCATCTGCAGTTCCTACTATCTCTAGATAATCATTATAATGGTTTCACTTCCTGCTTCTACATTGTCACCTCTGAAGTCTTTGCCTTGTCCTTCATCTATCCTTGTCCCCCTCTTACTTGCCCTTACGTTCTGCCCCTCAGCATCTTCATCCAAAGACGTGGTGTTATAGTTTTCACATGCATGCTTACAAGTCCTAGCTCTACCTCACCAGCAGCTTTGTTGACCCCTCAGCTGTTGCTAAAATTATCAAACTGCCTGTCCAACATCCAGCCATCAGTCATGTAGTCTGATATCTGACATATCAGAACATTTCTTTAAATTACTTGTTAGGAAGATTGAAGTCATTGTTTTTGAACCCATCTCCAGATTCAGCTCCTTAACTGCCTAATTCACTCCTCACCCTCAGAGTTTGAGATTGTCTGCAAACAGATTAAATCAGTGTCATTATCTCATCTTGGATTGAGCTTTCAATTTCACATTCATGACATCAGTAAAGACCACCCACTTCCATACAATGAGCATCACTTGACTTCACCCATCTCAGCTGATTGCCTGCTAGTCTATGGGCTGAATTTGATCAGAAACTGCCTTAAATGTAGGCATGATGGGCTGAATGGCCTCCTTCTGCAGTGTAAGAATCTGTGACTCTGTGAAGCATCAGTTTTTGAAGGTTTCATGAAATGTTTGGGTCACATTGCTTAATAGAGTTTCTCAAGCTGACTGCCTAAAATTTTCCTCATTACCTTTGCACCCCTCTCATTGTATTGTTCCTTTCACAACAGGTAGAAACACTCGCTTCTGCCAGGACCTTCAAAGATTCCCAGCACCTGTGCTATTTTTAAACAAAGTCATGCATCACATCAGATACCGTCAGTCTGGAGTAACCCTACACTTATTTGCTTGAAACGTGGTTGAGAGAGGAAAACTGACACCTGATTTTGTCGACAGTGGCCTGGAACTTCACTACGGGTGTTAGGGTGGTACAGGTTAGGGCTATCATCTTCTCCGGGACCAAAGGAGGCCATGACACCAGACCCTGTCAGCCTAGTCCAAGGTTGTCAGCTGGGTCCGTGTGGGATCCACAGTTCAGAAGAACTCCCAGCAATGATACAAAGCAGTTAATGACTTTGCCTGCTCCTTGAAGGCAGGTGCAACCATTACCTCTCTGCTATCTCACTCTATTGTTACTGCACCCACCTCCCACCAAGACTCACATTCTACCACTGTCATTATTACATGCAGAACCTTCCCTCACATTCTCAACAACCCATTCCACTACCTACCGTCCCCACATGGCCTTTGCACTGCCTACTTACACACTTGGGATACTTCACCATTTTCCTCTACTTGCACCAGCACCTTTCATTGCATTGAATTCCTCACTGTCGCACTCTAGGATAGGAAAAGAGTTCACAATAGGGTAAAGAGATAAGATAAGGGATGGGGTGCCTGACATTCAACTCACTCACTACAAGGAAAGGATCCTGACAGTGGCTGGTGAGGACGGTGATGTTCACAGGGTGACGCTGAAACCTCCATGTCCCAGCAAACAACAAATAATGTTTTTGCACTTTTGTTGTGCTGCTCTCCCATTGCTGCCATTGTGAATATAGTCTTAAAACCAAATTCAAAGATCCTTAGACCGTACTTTCTGAACCATGACCATTTCGATCTAGAAGGACAAGGGCAGCAGATACTTGGGAACACCATCACCTTCGAGTTCCCCTCGAAGCCACTCACCATTCTGACTTGAAAATATGTCAAAGTTCCTTCACTATCATTGGGTCAAAATCCTGGAAATTCCTCCCTAAGAGCATTGTGGATCAACTTACACCACGTGGACTGCAATGGTTTAAGAAGGCAGCTCACCTCCACCTTCTCAAGGGCAACTAGGGACAGGCAACACATACAGACAGCCAGTGACACCCACATCCCAGGAGTGAATTAAAAAAAAGCTGAATGTCTATCCCTTGGGGTCGATGTATCCCCTCTTTTGTTTCCTGCAGGTACGAGTGGCATCTGCATGGTTTCGACAGCCAGAGAATGGCCCTGCACGACACAGCCTCCTCCAATTCTGAGGAAGAAACCAGAGATCACCTGGACATCATCAGTGCTGTATGAAGCTTTATGGTCCTAGGTGTGAACAGCTCCCACACCACATGCAGACTATCAGACCATGGAAGTGCTTGCCACTTGGGCAACCACAGTGAATTTTTCCAGGTTGCAATACATTGCTTTGCATGATAGCCATGGGTTGGGAATGATTCCTGATGCTTTAAAATGTGGTCAAGATTAGTAGTCTACACAGTAGGTTAATACCTAAGGTTTACGTGCAACATTTCGTGCTCGCAGATTCTAAGTTACTGAAAGTGTATGGGTGTCTGTTTAATCCTATTTCCCTCTCAAAAGGCCCAAATTGATGCCGTTCTCTCTCTCACCCACTGAGGGTGAGGCAGCAGCCATTTTTATCTCCATTGCACACTCGTTATTAGAATCACGACAGAAGAAAACATCAGTTTGCTTCAGGTGTTGGGTCACATAGTCAGCCACTTGGCTATATGACCCCACAAATCTTTATATTTCCTTCTTGGGAGCCCTTCCTATCAAGCCCAGTAACGTTGATCTTCCTCATAACTTGACTGCAGACCATTGCTTTTTAACTTGAGATGGCCATTTGTTGACACAAATGCAATATGCTTGCTGTTTAGGCTGAAGGTAAGCAAGGCTTCCGTAGCGCAGAGATGCACAGCAACATGTCCAACCCATTGACTGATAACTACTGACAACCATGTCCTTGTGTTCTCCTCTTATTCCTATTTCTGATGCCAGCAGTACACACTTAGAATTCAATTATATTTATTCTCCAGATGAGTCCTAAAATCTGTCCATTCAAGTCCACCTAACTAGTTGAGATGGCATGGTAAATAACGACAGAGTTGTGGTTGGGGCTGGCATGAGTTGGCACTAAATTGGAATACAGCTTGATAGGGGAGGCACAAGGGGTGAGGAATGAGGGACAAGAGGGAATGGGTAGAGCGGATTTGGGTGCCTTGAGTTGGCATGGATGGAGTATGATAAATTTGTTTGGGGACGGGTAGGGGGAGTGCTAGAGGGTTCTTTCATCCTTTAATTGTTATTTTTCAGTGTTTGGACACAGTGACATCCCCAACTAGCCTGGTTCCACACCTGGCAATCTCCACAGTTCTTGTAAGACCCAAATCCCCCAACTTCTAATCCAGTCTAGCTGACAGAAAATCAGAAGTATGGGCCCCAATTTTAAATGTTAGACTTGAATTCTGTTGCCTCTGTGCATTTGCCCGCAGCAAATATTGTTGACAGTTTCAAGAGAAACTATGCTTGCTTGTCCATTGAATAAAATTGCAGCTTCAATTGTGTTATGTATATTGGGTAGACATTTTATTCATTTTAAAAGTGTTTAGTAGCTTCTAAGATCCCTGTGTTTAGGAACCACAAGTAACTGAGAGAAGCTGTCATTTTGTTGAAAACCTAAAGCTACGATTTAGTTCATTTCCGTAAACTAAACTTGCAAAGTTGGCGTTGCCTGTGCATCTTCCCAGTTATCAAGAAAGGTACTTGGAAGAGCATCGTACGATACAGAAAAGGCCCTTCAGCCCACTGAATTTATGCTACCAAAATTATGGTAAACATATACTAGTCCCACAGACTTGAATGTTATGACAGTTCAAGTTCATTGTGACAATGACACAAAATACAGGAAATCAAGAAATAGGAGTAGACCATTCAGTTCCTGTTCCTCCGAGCTGAGAAACGGAGACGCCAGCCGGACAACATTTGAAGTAGTCGAGGAAAGATGAAAAGCAGGTGCCTTTTTTCACATGTTTAAATAGAAATTGGAAATACAATTTTACAAATGAGCTACATTTAGGGGCAGCACGATGGCTCAGTGGTTAGCACTGCTGCCTCACAGCGCCAGGGACGTCGGTTCGATTCCACCCTTAGGCGACTGTCTGTGTGGAGGTTGCACATTCTCCCCGTGTCTGCAGGGGTTTCCTCCGGGTGCTCTGGTTTCCTCCCACAATCCAAAAATGTGCAGGTCAGGTGGATTGGCCATGCTAAATTGCCCATAGTGTTCAGGGATGTGTAGATTAGGGGGATGGGTCTGGGTGGGATGCTCTGAGTGTCGGTGTGGACTTGTTGGGCCGAAGGGCCTGTTTCCACACTGCACGAAATTCAATGATTCTATGAATTTATGATTAAGGATAATTAATTATGGAAACATATTCTCAATGCCATTTATGCAGTATCTGAATAAGTAACTATTTTCCAAATATCTGTACTTTTAACCGAAAGGGAATTTGTATCTTTGAAAGAAATAAATTGAGGTTAATTGACAGTGCTATATAAAACAAAAGCAAACTCTTTCACATTATAGAATACAGAAATAAAAGTACTCGCTCCTATTTAGCCAGTGATGTTTACTACCTTTGCCACACATATAGATGTCTATCCAGATGTAACTTTTCAGTTGTTTTCTCATAACTTTTGATAAATTTGTGTTGATCTAACTTCACCCTAAAAGCTAATATATTTCATATCCTAATAACATTCTGCAAAAATTGTTCTAATTCTTTCTTCATGCTTTTGGCATGAGCCTTAATTATATTTCCACTTGTTACCAATTTATCAGAGTGGAAATAATGTTTAATTATTTACTTTGACAAACTCTTCAGAATTTTGTACATTTCCACACAAATCCCTTTAACATTCCCTGCTCCGGTGAATTTAACCATTCATTATAAATATCTCAATATAATCATATTTTCCTTATCCATTATGGTATTACATTTATTGTTACTTACTATTGGAATTACATTCATATCTTGCTAAACCAGAATTTTATTTCCTTCCTGAAGCCGTTGCAAAAAAGACCTTAGCGATTCCTCTTGATGACTACTGAATGATTCTGGGTTGCTGTGGAGAGTCACTTCTAAATTGGTTCCAGTTATTGTACTGCTAAGGACACACCAAGCTCCCAGTCCCAACTCAAGCTGAGACCCCGACAGGAGCCATCTCTTCCCAGCATCTTACTTTGTGAGAACTCAAGCCACAGGAACTGTGCATGCAAATAAACTCAAAAGTGATCTATCTTCTTTGAACTGTTGATGCATTCTCTTTCAACTACATGCAACCCCAGAGTCAACTCTGCTTGTCAGTCAGCATATGTAGACAGTGTTCCCATACGAAGATTAAAAGCATCTGCTTTTTTGTAAGTAAATTAGATCTTTGCTATAGAGCAGGCGAAAGACCCTCAAGGAAAAGTTTGAAAAACAACAATTTTGCGTAAATATAACTAATTCACACAATTCATAGTAACTGATATCTAAATATGTATGAATTTAACTAAGATGTTGTTGCTTAAAGTGGTAATTACCTCCACTTCTCTGTATTCTACTTGCTTTGGATTACTCTAAATATATTATCTTGAAAAGGCATTCATTTGTGATTTACTGGAAAATCAAATTTTAATTAAAAGATAGCCTTTCCTAGAACCATCTCAAAATTGCCATGTTGCTTTTTATGCATCTGTATTTTAATCACTAGATTTCAAATGCTTTTCAAATGGAAAAGAAGGTAAATGAGGCAAAAGAGAATCATGCCAATGAAATGAATAACTTGGGCTCTAGAGAGATGTCAGACTTCATGACTGCCCAGATGTTTAAGTTACTGATAGTCAAATTGGACTTCATCTTCACTTTGCTTGAGCTTGAAGTGCCTTAAAGTTAGTAACATTTTCAATGTTAACAATTCTAAACATGGTGAGTTTTAAAATAGAATAGACAATCTAATCCGCAAAATACTTAAAATTCAGGGTAAGTAATACAAATAGTTAGAAAATGTAATAAAATATATATCTCTTGCTACTGAAGTTTACCTGGAATTTTACATGTGACTGCCAAGCTGACTATTATATTTTTAAAGAGTATTTTCTAATCAATCTTTTCAGAGATATTACAAATCTCTGGAACAGATGAGGCTTGAGTCCAGTCCTCTTGGCTCAGAGGTAAGGATACCACCATTGTGCCACAAGGCCTCCAATGATGATATTTTAGGTGAAGCAGAATTAACTGTTTGGGTTAATTGGGTTACAATGGCAGACTTAATGAATTCCAATTATAACACCACAAAGGTGTCTGCCACCGCACTGCCCGGACCCGGAGGCTTTGAATCAAGTTCCACCAGATGTGTAATAACATATCTGAACAGGGTGATACAAGACTGCAAAAACATGCCACACTGATTGCACCTGTCCATGAGACTGTCATAATAGCTCAAAACTAGAATTGCAGAAGTTCAATATGTTCCTATACCACATTCAGTTCAGGACAGATGAGACTGTTGGAGTTATGAATCTGTAGATGGTGCCACAAAAGTCACTAAAATTTCTAAGTAGACTCACCAGATGTAGATATATGCAAATGAGAGCACCGGGGTAATTATCACATATTGGTCTATATGGTCTCAAATCCAGCTAGACCTTGTTGGATTTGTTACCAAAACAAAATCATTTATTTTACATTTGACAGATAACCAGTGCAACAACTATACTGCTAGTTGTAGGTCAGCTGGTAGAACTACTTATTGCCTCCAACACAGAAGGTTGCAGGATCAAGTCCATCTCCTAGACTTGAGCAGAGAAGTTGGCACTCCAGTATAGTAGTGAGGTAGTGTTGCACTATTGCTGAACATTTTAAATCAAGGTCCCATTTGCCCTTCCAAATGGACATAAAACAGACACCATGCCATCATTTCAAGGTAGGCAAGGGAATTTTCCCTGGTATACCGGTCAAAAATTTACCTGAACCAACATACTAAAAAAAAAATTGATCTGATCATTATGTCAGTGTTGCATGCAAATTGTCTGCCACATGTCCTCTATTACAACACCGTGACAACTCAAAACATAAAGGGCCCTCTTGTAGCTCAGTGGTATGGTCCCTACCCCTGGACTGACTTGACTGGTTAAACTCCCACCTGATCCAGAGGTGTGTAATAACTTCTCCAAACAGGCTAATTAGAAAAATAGGCTAAATTTTAAAAAAAATTATAACTCAAAAAACTTAAATGGATGTAAAGAGACTGAAGGTCTCCAGTGGAGAGAAGGAATCCAGTTGTCATCATCCACATCAGGGGGTTGAGATAGCTTTCCAGAACTATATGTTGTGGATCCAAAAGAGGGAGAAGGCTATTTTAGATATGGTAATATGTAATGAGACAGGTTTAATAAAATGTTGCCAGCATAATAGATTCTAGGAAACAGTAGCTATTACGTGGTAGA
Source organism: Ginglymostoma cirratum (assembly GCA_024137785.1). Taxonomy (NCBI): domain Eukaryota; kingdom Metazoa; phylum Chordata; class Chondrichthyes; order Orectolobiformes; family Ginglymostomatidae; genus Ginglymostoma; species Ginglymostoma cirratum. Next base: position 34,192,016 of record JAHRHZ010000020.1, read on the forward strand.
ATTTAACATTCAGCTTGAATGTGAGAAACTTGGGTCAGAAACAACAGAGCTAAAATTAGATAAGGGCAATTATAAAGCAGAGTTGGCCAGACTGGGATAGGAAACAAGTTTAGCAAAACAAAAGATTGTTGATAAACAATGGCAGACACTTAAGAAAATAACTCATGACTCTCAACAAAAATATAACCCATTAAAGGAAACAGGATTCTAGGAAGGACATAAACCAACCATGGTTAACCAAGGAAATTAAAGGGAAAATATCAAATTGAAAGTTAAAAAAAAATACATTGGGTTACCACAAATCTTTGCCACAGAAATTTGGGAAAGTTTAAAAAAAACCCAACCAAATATGAACAGACAATAAACAAAGAAGGAGAAAATAAACAGAGTAAACCAGCAAATAGTATAAAACATTAACGTTTAAGAATTTCTTTAAATAAACAAAAAGGAAGACATGCCAAAGTGGACATATTTCTAAAGAGCCTAAGGCTGGGGAAAGTAGCAAAGGGTAAACCAGAAACAGCAGAGTCATTGAATAAATACTTTGCATCTTCATATTAGAATACGCTAATAGCATTCCAAAAATACACAATAATCAAGAGGTAAAAGGAGGGGAGGGAATAACAATAAACTATCACTAGAGAAAAAGTAAAAAGGAAACTAATTGGGCTAAAAGCTGATAAGCCCCTGGGAACTAATGGGTTGTATCCTAGGTTTTTAAAGGAAGTAGCTACAGAGATATTAGATGCACTGGCAGTAATCTTACAAGAAGCCTTAGATTCGGGAGAAAGTCCCAGAGGATTGAAAAACTGACAATATAACATCCTTACTCAAGGAGAATCAAAAAAGATAACTACAGACCAGTTTGCTTACCATCCCTCATTGGGAAAATGTTAGCATGTATTATAAAGGAAGTAAAAACCAGAGCATTTAGAAATACTTTTCATAATTAAACAGAGCCAGCATTGTTGCATAATGGGGAAATTGCATCTAACAAATTTATTACAGTTGTTTGAAAAGACATGTGGGATAGAAAATGGAAAACCAATAGATACATTACATTTGGAATTCCAAAAGGCATTCAATTAAGGTACTGCATAAAAGACTACTCAATAAGACAAGAGCTCATGGTGTTCGAGGTAGTACATTAGCATGGATATAGAGGATTGGCTAACTAATAGAAGCCAGAGTTGCAACGAATGAGGGGTGACCTTATTGAAACATACAAGATGGTTAAGGGGCTTGACAGAGATACATGCAGAGGATGTCTTCACTGTCTGTTCCTCTGTCGAGGAACAGAGGGAGTAATCTCAGAATAAGGATTACCCACTTAAGACAAATAGGAAGGAATTTCTTCAGAGGGTAGTGAATTTGTGGAATTCTTCACCATAGAGAGCTATAGAGGCTAGGCAATTAAGAACATTCACGGCTGAGATGGACAGATGTTTAATCAGTAACCAAAACAAAAAGTTATGGGGAGAAAGCAGGTAAATAGAATTTGAAGATTTTTAGATCAGCCATGATCTCATTGAAGGGTAGAGCAGACCGGATGGGCCAAATGGCCTACTTCTGATCCTACAGCTTAAGAACTTGGAACATGCAATATAAATGAGAGTTTCTTTTCCACATGGGAATACAACAGCTAGCAACCCTCTCTTAAGCATATCAGTCCTTCAAGTGTTTTACAGTAATTACAAAGCACAAACTGCAGCAGGAGTTATATTGCAGGTGTTAACTTCATGTTGGTACCTGCTTCCAGACAGACTAGTCGGCTCACTTTGGACATTACCCTTGGATCATTTAAAATTTAGTTAGCTTGAAGTTTTAAAAGTTGTGCAATTAACCTTATATTTTTGCTTAGTTGAAACTGAAAACTCAAACTGCACTGAGAGATAATGAGTAGCTAGATTTAATAAACTGCAATTTCACCTAAAATTGAGGTGATTTTCAATTCAATTAGGAGACTTGTTCCATGGAGAAATGAACTAGTGACAGCTCATATGCAGAACCCATACAATTAAAATGAATTCTGTACCAAATATTGATTGTTTATTTTAGAAAAGCTTAATTGGACAAATCTGCTACTATGCCACACAATTACATCCCAAGCCAAAGCACAGACCCTTAGAATTCTGATTAATCAAAATACAAAAATATATTTTGTAATATCATTGGAAAGTGGATGTTCAGAACCATATTAATCCGTGAATAGTTGAATACTTGTCATCTTGAAAATAACATGCAAGCTCAATCTTGCTATATGACTTGTCCCACCTTAATTTCCTTGGTGCTATGCTGGTTGTAAATAATATTAACTCATTATATTAAATTAGATAATTTATAAGAAATGAGGTGGAATAGGGAAACTTGTAATGAATAACCAAGTGCTTCCAGAAAAGGTTTAACAAACTGACATCATCTTCTGTACTGTAGCTTAGTCAATGAACATATTTCCAGATTCCTCACCCTTCACTCAACTAGTCTCCAGCCATTATTTCCAGTTTTGTCGGTCTATTTTGTAAGAAAATATATCCAGTTACAGCAACTGAATCTGTCCCCAAATACTGCACAAACAAAATATACTAAATCATTCATAATTTTGACTTTCCAAAGTCTTTAAATAGGAATTGAAAAGGCACCAAATTTATCTTCCAGTCTGGTTTATTTTCAAAGTGAAAAACTGATTAAACAATTAAATCTACATTTTGCAGTTGTATTGAACTTTATTAAGCATTGCATCAAAGTCATTTTACCACAAGATGCTGCCAATCAGGTAATCAGTTACTACAATTTGCATTCATATTTCACTGCAATGGCTATTGTATCCATTAAGACCAAAGACTTTGCGCTCGAAAATACAATGATTTTATAAATTAGTAACAAAAATTCAGAGAGATGTATTTGGATAAATGAGACATTTGAAATGAGAACTCAACTTTGTGTAAAAATGATGACAACTTTCAAAAGTGAAATCTCCTATACGGCTGTTAAATATCAGTAATATTTAAGTTACCAGTATTGAACAGTTGTTTTAAAATTTACAGATTAGGTTTAGCCTTTGTTAACGTTAGTCATCCTCAACCCCTAATAAGTTTGCTTTAAATATATAAGGTTTCCATCAAGAGATGTTTGAAAAACAATGAAGGGTAAGTAAAAAAAATACTTGGTGCAGACTATGATCTATTGATTTGTTTTTTATTAGAAAGGTGCGTGCATTAATAATTTATCATAAGATTCTTTTCTCAATGTGTAAAGTTAATTCATTAGAAATAGTCCTCAACTACAGTTGAATTTAAAATCCTAATCCTGTACCATAACTTGTTTCTAAAGAAATTTTCTTCTGATGCCTAATGAACTTTATCTATGCCACTAACCTAATGGAGGACTTCTTAAAACAATTGCTCTTTTAAATGGACAAAAAAAGGTTATTATGAATTCTGGCACACTATACAGTGATTGTGAATTTTTTTTGGTAGCAAAGAGCGAAGTTTATAATGGTGGCTTAAAAGCTTAATGTAGATACTGCTATTACTTGCTATTTTACAGCTTGTGGTCTGGTTAGCTCACTTGGCACAGTTAGCTCAGTATGTGTGCCTACATGCACATTTCCTTTGACATTCTAGCTAATTTGTAGTTCAGAATAATACCAATAGCACAGGTTCAATTCTTGTTCTGGTTGAGGTAGGGTCAGCTTCCTTGCTCTGCCCTAACAGTGAAACACCACTGGAAAAGAGTGCCAAGAGAAATGGCTTAGGATGAAGCATCAGCAGACAATGAGCGAAGTGTCTTCTCGCAGGCAGAGCATTTGAATGGAACTTGGGATAGAATTTAGTTTCTCATAGCAAGATCCAAGTGCGCAAAAACACAGGTTTAAAAAAGGGCTGTCGTAAATTATTTATGAGAAGGGGATAAGATACTGTTGGCTCACCATACCCCAGAAAAATCAAGATCTTCTTTTTCATCTTCAGATAACTCCCTGCGTAGCTAAGATTGCACATTGTTGTGTTTTGCAACTTTCCTTTCCTTTATTCTTTCATTGGATGTGGGAATTGCTGGCAAGGTCACCATTTGTTCTCCATCCTTAATTACAGCTGAAGTCAGTGGCCTATTTCAGAGGGCAGTTAAGAGTCAAACACATTGTGCGAGTCCTGAGTACATGTGGGGCCAACCAGGTAAAGATATCAGATTCCCTTACCTACAGTACAAAAATTGCACAAGTTATCATAGCTGTCACTGAGCCTAGTTTTACACTTCCAAATCTTAGAATTATAGAATCCCTACAGTGTGGAAAGAGGCCATTCAGCCCACAAACTCTGCACTGATCCTCCGAAGACATCCAACCTAGACCTAGTGTCTCCCCAGCCACCGTATCCCCACAACTCCACATTTACTATGGCTAATCCACCTAGCCTGCACATTGCTAGACACTATGGGCAATTTACCGTGGCCAATCCACCCATCCTGAACATCTTTGGACTGAGGGAGCAAACCAGAGCACCATGGCAGGGAAATGTGCAAATTCCACATAGACAGTCACCCAAGGCTGGAACTGAATGCAGCAGTGCTAACCACTGTGCCACAGTGGTGTCCATTTCAATTAATCTTAGCCTGGGCCTCAGGATATCTAGTTCAGTGATGCTGCCACTATGTCATCTACCCAATAAACTCATCTCTGAGCATGACATTTACTAATCTACACCATGTGGTCTCATTCAAATATTGTTTGGTACATGAAAGTTATAGAGTTGTATTGAGAAACATACAATTGAGCTCATGTTGGAAATGTCTCAGTGGGCCAAATGGCCTGATTCTGCTCCTATATCTCATGGTCTTATAAAAACAGGCCATCTTTTGCCAATACTGGCAGAGAAAATTGATGACATTGATATCATAAGTTGTGCCCACATACACATTTCCTTTGACATCCAGGAAGTCATGCCATCCTCACAGTGTTCACAGCTCCAAAAAGTCATCCATGCCCAACTCTTGGTCTTTTCCCTCTCCCTGGCACTGTGTGAACATTTTACAGTTGAGGAGGCATATGTCATTAAACTGGAGCCAGGGCAGGGCCATCTCTGTAGAGTGTTTGGGAAAAAAAGATTCAACATTTGACTTGCAGATTTCTCAGATTCATAGAGATGTACAGCATGGAAACAGACCCTTTGGTCCCACTCATCAATGCCAACCAGACACCCTAGATAAATCTAGTCCCATTTGTCAGCATTTGGCCCATATCCTTCCAAACCCTTCCTATTCATATACCCATCCAGATGCCTTTTCTTTGTAATTGTACCGGCCTCCACCACTTCCTCTGGCAGCACATTCCATACATGCACCACCCTCTGCGTGAAAAAGTTGCCCCTTGGATCCCTTTTAAATCTTTCCCCTCCCACCTTAAACCTATGCCCTCTAGTTTTGAACTCTCCCACTCCAGGAGAAAGACCTTGCTATTTAATCTATCCACATCCCTCATGATTTTATAAACTTCTATAATGTCACCCCCTCAGCTTCTGATGCTCCATGGAAAGATAGTCCTATCCTGTTCAGCCTCTCCCTATAGCTCAAGCCCTCCAGTCCTGGCAACATCCTTGTAAATCTTTGCTGAACCCTTTCAGTTTTCATGACATCCTTCTTACAGAAGGGGGATGAGAATTATGCACAGAATTCCAAAGTGGCCTAACCAATGTCCTGTACAGCCGCAAAATATCTCCCAACTCCTATACTCAATGCACAGGCCATTAAAGGCAAACATACCAAACGCTTTCTTCACTATCTTGTCCACCTGGGACTCCACTTTCAAGGAACTATGAACCTGCACTCCAAGGTCTCTTTGTTCAGTAACACTCCCCAGGACTTTACCATTAATTGTATAAGTCATGTCCTAATTTGCCTTTCCAAAATGCAGCCTTCTCATTTGTTTAAATTAAACTCCATCTGCCACTCCTCTGTCCATTGGCCCATGTGATCAAGATCCTGGTGTAGTCGGCTTCCTTGTTGTCCACTACACCTCCAATTTTGATGTCATCTGCAAACTTACTAACCATGCCTCTTAAATTCACAACTAAATCATTTTTATAGATTATGAAAAGCAGTGGACCCAGCACTGATCCTTGTGGCACACCACTGGTCACAGACCTCCAGTCTGAAAAGCAACCCTCCACCCTTTGTCTTCTACCTTTGAGCCAGTTCTGTATCCAAATGGTTAGTTCTCCCTGTATTTCATGTGATCTAACCTCGCTAACCAGTCTACCATGAGGAACCCCGTCGAATGCCTTACGGAATTCTTCTTTAAACTTCTTGAATATTATTCTAAGGACCATAAATACATTTTCAACTTTTATGCACTTGTGTGTGCACACGCACACAGATGCTACAGGCCAACAAATCAGTTAAATAAAAAATAGAATTTGCAGAATTTCAAAATGTCAAATGACCATTCAGTTTAACATCAAATCTGAACGATCGCAAATTTCTGTGCAATGCGTTACAAACTTTATATAGTGATACTGACACTTACTTAGATAATGGCTGAATAAATTCTATGATATGGAGGTGCCAGTGTTGGGCTGGGGTGGACAAGGTCAGAAGTCAGACAATACCAAGTTATAGTCCAACAGGTTTATTTGAAACACAAGCTTTTGAAGCGTTGTCCTGACTTCAACTGATGAAGAGGCAATGCTCTGAAAGCTTGTGATTTCAAATAAACCTGTGAGACTATAACCTGGTTGTCATCTGAATAAATTCCAAAAAGATATTTTCCAATCCTGTAAATCCCTACGTACCTAAATACAGCAGCATACCTGACATCGCTTTTAGGTATTTAATAAACTTGACTAATTGTGATGTTTAATCCTGACTTTCAGCATGCTCAAGCTATAAGGACTGCTTGAATTCATTATTCTGGAATTTGATGTTCTAAATCATGGCAATTTTTTTGTGTTCATGCATGTTGTCTTTTTGTGTGAATATTTTGGCAAGACCAAATTTGAATTTGGAGTTGTTCGGTTCATCTTAGACTCTTGTACCAAGATTGTGACTAAACATTACATTGAGGTCCTGTGCCAACCTTAAAATTATAGTTGTCATTTGCCCGAGGCCTACAAAGATTTTAGAAGAATCTTGAGTTGAAACGCACAAAATTTTGAAGCCGTTTTACAGTGTAAATCCTGAGAGGTGTTTCATCTCAAGGGGAAATCTAGAACTTGGGAGGCAGTGTTTCAAACTAAGGGATATTCATTTAAGACATGAATGAGGGAAAATTTCTTCTCTCAGATTGTCTTTGAAACACTCCCACAGCAAACAATGGAGCCTGGGTCATTTTAATACATTCAAGACCAGGAGTTAGACAATTTTTTTTGATCGACAAGGAGTCGAGGATTGCAGAGGACAGGCAGGAAAGTGAAGTTATGGCCACAATCAAATCTATTAAGTTCCTGCTGAATGAGACAGCACGGTCCAGGGGTCGAATAACCTATTCTTACTCAAATTTTCTTATGTTTATTATCATCTGTACAAATCACATCCCATACAGCAATTATAATCTAGGATTGCTCTTCTTCAGAGAGAAGAACTATCTTTGATCATGGCTGATGAGGTGGCATTTTCCTTTTTATTTTATTACAGCATTCTGTTACACATCACTTACTGGGATGCCAGCACTGCACAAGTGTTTTTTAGCTCAGTTTTTATAGCTTTTGTTTCTCTGTAATATGAATTACTTTCTGTTCATCTAGATTTCCTCTTTTGAGTGAACTGACTTTGGCTTATTAGCTGATTTCTCAGTTACAATGCTGCCTTTATTGGGTAGATTATACGTGGAACTTAGACCAGGTAACATACTGATCTTTAGATGAAATATTTTTCCAAGGTACAAAATATTTCTCAAACTCATTTATTAACAAATTCAGTTTTCAATAATTTCTTCCAACATTCATGTCAAATACTTATATGAAAATTTACGTACTCTTGCCTCTTCATCCTTTGCAAAGTCAAAATGTCAATCCAAGGTAATTTCTATTGCAAACAAAAACATTTTTATATATTCTCTTCACTTCTGCTTTCCCTTCTGGGAAAGTAATTTTCAAGATTTAAATCTTCCACATTGATGTCATTTTGACATCATATTAAAAGGTTCTCACTGACAAACAAGTGGGAGACTGGCTGGAGCATCTTTTAAACTTTGTTCAGAATCCCTCCTTCAAGATCAGATTGGATGGGATGCCTTTTGGTGCCATTTCTGTGAATTTACACCTAAACCTACACCCATATGGGTATTTTTTTTCCTGAAGAAGGGTCTAGGCCCAAAACATCAGCCTTCCTGCTCCTCTGATGCTGCTTGGCCTGCTGTGTTCATCCAGCTCTACACCTTGTTAACCCATATGGGGGCTGATTTTACTGATGCCTATTTACACCTTAACTTCCCGCAGATTTTATTAACATGTCAGAAGTAAAACTTACTCACTTGTGTCTACGTTCGCTTGATTTTTCATGCTAGATGTTTGCTTTCTACTCCAATTACATGAGCAATAATTATGATACTGTCCAACAGTAGGGTGAAGGGCAAAACTGGATGGGAGAAACACTGACAGATCAGCTAGGGGAGCATGGCAGTGGTCTGGGAGAACCCCGAATGCCCACCTTCTCAGCTGAGGCAGTGGTGAGAGATCAGGGAGACAGAAAAAAACAAATAAAATATTCAAGAAAACTGAACAACACAAATAAACATTCATAAGAAAGAGAAACTATTATGAAAAAACTTCAATTTTCCCCTATTCATCTGAACTGTTTTATGTGCAGTCTCAGAAAGAAAACTACTCAGCATTACAAAATTAATCACTCCACACAGCCACAAGCTATCAAGAAATATCTATGAAATTGCATAGACCACACACTGTAAGCTACCCTTGTTCAATCCCAAAAAAGTACAATATTGAATGTTTATTGAATGTTACTTTTGTTCAAGGGTTAGATAGGTTTTTCCAAATGTTAACTCTATATCTAAATAACCACCCAACTGAATTTCAAGCTTTAATTCTACATTTATAGAACTGTTTTGAATGATTGAGGAAGCAGGTCACTGGATAACAATAAAGATATCTTCAAAGCCCCATCGAATGACAGATTATTTTACGTGTAAGTGATTCTGATCAACATACACAGAATCAATAACATATACATAGGTAATATTTTGCTAGAGCTTTCTCACACCATTTCATAACTAATGTTAAAATAGAATACCAAAGTTAGTACTGTAGATTTAAATGAAGACGTTAAAATACAAAAAAATGTAAAGGATCTTGTCCCAATATTCGTATAACTTTTAGAAGAAATTGACAATTAAAATCAGATGTACAGAAATGGCCAGCAACCCACATAATGGTTTGTGCCACTTGACAGGCACACAGACCCACAGCCCTAGTCAAACGTCTCAGGAGGAAGAGCTTTATGGCTTCCTACGTTGATTACAATTCTATTTTGTTTGTAATGCAATGTCTTCAAAGACTAAAACCTTATTAACAGTTTCAATGTCAGACACAGGTGTCAAAAGCTAACATAGCATTCACTATGACAGCAGGTTCATTCACATTTCCATTGAGCAAGAACTAGGCTGCTGTTGCTAACTCAAGGACTGTTAACTTGACCAGACACCTTTTGGCAATCTAATTGAACCGGAGGAACTTCAGGGAAGCAGTTCATCACATTGTTACAGGAATTGCATCCTGAGCTTTCATCTTTTGTTTGAAATGTTAAAGCCAAGGCACAAAAAAAACTAAAATGCTCAACTCACTTCCTGCCGACAATCCTGAAACAAATACAAGTCAGGATTCCTGCTAATAGTCCATTTACACTGTTAATCTGCCATTGTCTTTGTTACTGAAACCAGCAGCAATTGCTTTAAAATGTGGTCTAGGTTTCAAGACTGTATCTTAAGCATGCACCTCTCCCATACACACATTTAACTTTCCATGTGAAACAGCTGCAAAGCAAATCCACATCTGTGTCACACGTGCAGGCTGGTTTTGATGGTGTAGCAGGTGGGCACAGACAAAGAACAAATGAAATTAAAATTATACTGCACACTTCATGTTCTCAGGATGCCCGAGGAATCATACTGCTGTTGCATTAGTGCTTTTACTGGGGTCCAGATGAAAAACAGAATGAAGATAAGTACACAAAGTGGCTTTACAAGAATGGTTTTGGTGTTGTACGGATAAGAGGTTGGAACTGTTTATTTTCTTGGGGAGGAACCTAAGGGAAGGCTGATGGAAGTTTTCAAAAACATGAGTTTGGACAGAGTAGAAAGAAATAAAACTTCTCCCACTCATAAAAGGATCAAGCACAAAAGGACACAGATTTAAAGGTTTCGTGCAAACGGAGCAAATGCAATTTGAGAATTTTTGTTCCCCCCCACCACAGTGGGTAGTTATGGTCTGGAATGCACAGGCTGAAAGTGCAGTGGAGACAGTTTCAAACAAGGACATTAGATGATTATTTACATAGAAACAATGTAGAGTTATAGAGAAGAGGCATGAGAATGGCACTAAATCATACTGAGAGACCAGGCAGATACAATAGACAAAACGGCCTTCTTTTGGACTGTAGAAATTGTGATTTAGTGAAGTCAAGTTAGTTGAGACTAATGCCACAAAACTAATCTCATGATGTGTAGTTGGTACTGGGTCCCAGTGCATCAAGAGTCAGTAGCAAAAATGTCGACTTAGTAGTAGTCCATAAGTGGTTAATGTACTGCTTCGGACTTATTACAGTCTCGCCACATGGGTGTGGCTCCTGATTTCTGAGCTCTGCCACAAATGCCTCACCACCATAAATGGCAGCAGTGCATGGCTCAAGGTATTGCTTCTGGAATTTCACAAAGATGAAGAAAGTTACTTCAGTGCACAATTCTCCCCAATTTATCATTGAACCTGCAAGTGCTGTTAAAGTAATCTGGTTTCAGTAGAAAGGACGGGCGTAAATGAGAGGACGTGGCGTTTGGGTGTCATAATGACTCTTCTCCAGAACAAATAAAATCTATAAAATTAAATTTTGTCCAATTTAGCAAATTAATAAATGAAACTAAAAAGAAAAATTGCTTGACTTTTATAATGTCTTTCATATTCAAGCTATCCCAAAGCACTTTACAGCCAATAAATTACTTTTAAATGGGTAGTCACTATTTTTATGCAGGAAAACACACAAGGTTCCATTAACAAAAGAAAATTTTAAATTGTTCTGTCTGAATGATAAGAGTCTGGAGAAATTCTTGATCCTCCCCATAGTGGCATGGGATCTTATGAGACTGTTAACCTTCACCAAAGCTAAGAAGTGGGGCCTTGATTCAAACACCACAATAACCCCATATCACAGGTCTGAACTAAAAGCTTACTTTACTTTTTTAAATCTCAGAGTTAACTGATTCAGAAATGAATGACATCCTGAAACCAAACAGACACCACCATATGCTTAATCTACTGATGGTCTGAAAGATCCATGGAAAACTAAGGGTTTATAATGTTGTCAGAATCTGGAGTTAATTCCTTTATAATTGGGGGTTGCATCCACCAAAGGGAGCTGCACATCTGTTGCCATTCCATGAAGAAACGAAGTGGCCTAAAACCTCCTTACTCCTCTCCGTACAGTGAAGCAACTAATTGTCATGTAACTGCATAGTTTCCTGAACAGCTGTGGAACTCAAAAGGAGCTGTTAATTTTCAAAAAAGAACGAAAACAATTTCCTGGTCATTTGGGAGTTTGAATACATGGTTCTAAAACCAGTACATATGCTACATGCAAGATACCAGCAACAGGTAGGGTACCAGCCACTCCTCCCGGCAGAGCCTAGACTTTTTTCTTTATCCCTAACCACTCCTGCTTTCCCGTATTATTAGTATCTCTGGGAAGATGCTTGCACACAACTATCGCCACATTTGCCTCTGTAATAGCAGTCAGGAGACAATTCACAGTGTGAAATATTTAGAGACATTTCAATACTAAACGTTGTCACATATTATTTCTAACATCCACCTATACTATAAAAACTGTAGTAAAACAGTAATGTCATCTGAAATAGTTTAGAGTAATAACAAATGCAACTCAAACATCAAAATTAAATATGTCATTAGCACCCTATCTACCACCTTCAACATTCAGTGCCTTGACTACCACGCACAGAGACAGCAGCATGCACCGTCTACAAGGTGCACTATAATACTTCAGCGAGCACCTTCCAAACACATGACCTCCACCACCTAAAAAAAGACAAGGGCAAAATGGGAACACCACCTGCAACATCCAGCATCTTGACTTATAAAAATATTGTTATTCTTTTACTGTTGGTCGGTCAAAATCCAGGAAGTCCCTTCTTGTGAGTGTCCCTAAATCTCAAGAATTGCAGTGGCTCAGGAAAGCATCTCATCACTACGTTCTGTAGGGCAACAAAGGATGGGCAGAAAATTCTGGCTTGGACAGCAATACCCACAGTTCACTGAAAAATTTTAACACAAAAAGTGGAGTTGATATTGCTTTACTTGTTTTAAAGTTGCATAGGAAATATTTAAACTGCACAAGTGCAGGTAACCCAATCACAGCATCAAAACTGTTACATAATAAAATGAATTGGTTCTTGGGGTGCTTTTGTGTGAACCAAGGGGAGTACCTAATTTATTCTTTACAAATATGTACATGTATCCTGCAACATAGCAATACCTTTTTAAATGCTCAGAAATTAAAACAATGTGTAATTAGAAGACCAACTTAGAATACCCATGGTCCTTATTTGGAGACTGCATCCTTGCTTAGAAGTTTTAATCTATGGCATGTATTTTAACTGCTTCAAAGAATCTTTTGAAGCCTCAATATGCTTTTATGTATGCTGCACCTTCAAATGCATTTTTATGTAAACAATTTTTTTCATTTTAAAGGTAGACAGGCTCAGCTACAGGAAAATAAATTAAAATTCATCCAAAGGATTTTGCCCAAAGTGGCTAAAGTTCTGATGGTAAAAGCTCAACTTTACAACATTTGAAAATGTCAACGTATGTTCCCTTCAGGGTGTTTTCACTTTAAAGTGCCTGAGTTCAATGCCTCATCTCCACGCCCACACATACATATGTATTTTGCAAGAACCCAAGCGCACACAACACTCATTCCATTTTAATAACAGTATTACAATTGGTTCAACAGTTCAATCATTTTTCCAGAAGATTTTGGTTCATATCGTGGAATACAGACTAAACATTTTTATCAGTTCACTGACGATTTGGCAGCATGCCTGCATTACATGTAATCTATAATAACATCCTATCCTTGCTTGGAAATTCAGGAAGGAAGTTTTAATCTGTCAATTGTTAATTTCAATGTATATGACATTTTAAATCCAGCAACCTGAAGGAAAAAAGTTACATTTCTTATATTGAGATACTGTGCTTTCATTAAAGTTTGACAGCAAAATCAGTGACCCTAATGAAATTTTTAAATCCCTAAATTTTTAAACTTGTCTTTCACTGATGATACCAAGTTGTGAGCATTAAAAAGCAGAGAATCATAGAATCCCTACAGTGTGGAAACAGGCTATTCGGCCCAACAAGTCCACACTGCCCCCTCCGAAGAGCACCCACTCAGACCCATCCCCCTACACTTTCCCGGTAATTCCGCATTTCCTGTATCGAATCCACCCCGGGACACTATGAGCAATTTAACATGGCCAATCCACTTGAGCTGCACATCTTTGGGCTGTGGGAGGAAACTGGAGCACCCAGCGGAAACCCACGCAGACATAGGGAGAACATGCAAACTCCACATAGACAGTCGCCCGAGGGTGGAAGTGAACCCAGGTCCCTGGTGCTGTGAGCCACCATGCTGCCCATTATTAGGTGATTTGCAAAAGTTAATTAATTGAAGATAATGCGTAATTCACTGGAAAGTTTGAGTTACAGGATTTTCCGTGGACTTCCTTTAATTCATTGTCGTGTAATATTCAACTGTTCACTTTCAGTTACACAACCTTCAGTTTATAAAAAAGGTAATATTATACTTCAGAAGGAACATAACAAAATGGCCCAAGCAAACCCATTCTATATCTAATTTGTTTATAATAATTACCAAGTTAGCAAACTGCAACCATTTCTTCCATGCTCAATTTTAAAAGACTTTCATGGCAGCCTTACACTCCAGCTAATAGAGCAGTGGGTTTTAAGTAAGAGGTCTTGAACTGCTCTTTCCTGTTGCATAGCAGTCACAGGGATACCTGTAAACATGCAAATAGTTTTCACATAGGTTCCTAAGAAACATAGCAAGGGCAACTGTAGAAAAGCACTGTAATCTAGGCCTAATCAGCCTAGTTCAATTTAGTTGTTACACTATACACAAGTCAGTATTTATTTTTGACAAATGGGGCTGTGTTAAGCATAATACAAGTGAGAGCAAACCATCCAAGCCTGAACTAGGCAGAAAACCTAGCAGCATTTAGTAACTTAACTGTCAAATTGATTAGTTTATCTATATCAGTCACTCTTACAACCTGGAAAATCTGACCCATTTTAAATAATCGGTAGTCTTCACTGCCTACCCAAACATAGGAAAGAATAAAAATGAACAGGTAGTTCTGTTTCATCAACAATGTGGTTAGGCAACACAGCAAGAATAACAGTCACCAAAATCAAATACAAAGTGACTTTGGTGGGATGGATGTGGAAACCAGTTAGCAAAGATATGCTGCTTATTTGGTTTTTGAATAGTAGCTTGTTTTCATGCATTTCAACAAGAGAATAGAGGAAAAAGGCCTTTGGGCGTTGTGTAAATGAAGCTACTGGATGACAAGGAGGTAACAGACACGTACTCAATGCACTTCAATTGACAATGCAAAGCTCGACTGTTTATCGTGGTCCTTCAAGCTGTTGAGCACATTCACATCCCAGTTTTGTATTGGGGGTGACATGATGTATTGATTACTGACACTCTAAAACATTGTGCTATCCTTTGTTAGTGTATGCAAGTTGTTGTTTAGATATGCAACTACAAGGAGGTATTGATCCGAAGGAAATCAATTCACCTGAAGTTCTGTGACACCAAAGTTGGTAATACGTGAAGGTTAAAAAGGAGAAAGTGAAAGAGGAATTTATAACAATCGTCCTACTCGGAACTAAACTGTACAGAGAGAAAAACAAGTGCCTATTGACAAAATGATTTAAAAAGCATACCAGTACTTCATTTCTTTTTAAACAAAGCTGATCTTTCGAGTCAGTCTTATATTTATAGATAGCTCAAATTTTCAAAAATTCAACCTCGAACACTATTGTTGGTTTTGTTTTAGTTACTGGCCACATGCCAGCAGAGTGGAGCTTTAGTTACTATAAACTGTCAAGAGACGCCAGTTAATTTGTATGCTACTCAATAAAAGGAACATAAGGGGCAGCATGTCACACAGTCAGTGTTAACGCTACACAACACCTCAGTGACTAACCACTGTTCCTGGTCATGTCTAATCAACTCGAAATCTGACAAGGCAAGAGAACACCTAAGCCAAATGAACAAAGTCAAATAGTATCTACCTGCTGGAAAGTTCAAAGTACACTTAGGATGCATGCTGCATTTATCTTCAGAAAATATTTTCCAAAACAAAAAAGGCTCAGTATTTCATTCATACATGTAAAGTATCAGATGGTCAAAGACCTAGAAGTCTCTTACAAAAGGAGTTAACATTATCCTAATGTTCTATACTCCTGGGTATAATCTATTCACACTGCATCTGGATATTTTACTCTGCTTATTACATCAATGTCTTTTCTAAAATGTTGTTAAATCTCAAAGGAAAACAATGGAAAATGAACTAAAACAATTTTAATCATAAAAAATGTCACATAGCCCTCCTTTTGAACTTGATTTAAAACTTTACTGGCACACAGTTTCAGCAAATTCAATTCTGATAATTATCGGACAGTATTTGATCCATCAGCAATTTGCATAGTTGTCTCTTTACTGCATGTACATCAGATAATATTAAATAATACTTTGAAAGATTTAAATTTCTGAAACATTCAAAGATTACACACAAAATCTGAAGTGTAATCAGTTTGCATCCACAGTTGCTTTAAAATTCCCCGAGGCAGACACTCCTCTTCTCTCTTCAATGTGATTACACAAAGATAGATTTAACTTTTTTTTTCTTTTTGCAGATACAGCTTACTAACTTCCACTAGCATTCCTCCTCTGCTTTAAGAAAGAATTCTCTATGTTGCATTGAAGGAAGAAAGTACTGACTTGCAAATGGAATAATTGCCTATTAATGTGCAAAATTCTTACCCAAACACACTTAACCATGCCCATATGATAGTTTGAAAATGCATTTTTTGACCTTGCATCATGTGTACCTTTTCTTGGAATGGGTTAATTTAATCCATTGGTGGAAGAACTATTTGAAGAGAACTGAACAGCTCATCCAAAGCTCTACTACATCCTGCACCCATTCCCTTACCAAATCACCCTATTCTTCAAAATGTGAAAATTCTCATTTGTGTTTATTACTCTCCACGGCCTTGCTCTTCAAGCACGACAACTCACTGCCTAAGGAGTCATCAGATTCCAGCATCCACTGGTTCTACCCAATAGCCATGTCCTCATCTACCAGTCCTATTCCCATCCTCATCATCCTTTTAAACACAGAAACAAAAACAAAAATTGCTGGAAAAGCTCAGCAGGTGAGCAAGGATCACCAGACCCCAAACTTTGCCTCTGATTTCTCTTCACAGATGCTGCCAGACCTGCTGAGCTTTTCCGGCAATTTCTGTTTTTGTTCCTGATTAGCAGCATCCACAGTTCTTTTGGCTTTTATCCCTTTAAACAACATCTGTTGAGTTTTTGGTCTTCTTCTCAACTTCCTTCCTCTTTTGATCCGGCAACAAGTTTTTCATTAAATGGCTTTGAATGTAGAAAAATACCTGAAGGCACTTCAAATGCAAGCTAAATGTAAATCTTATTTAATTGCAGTGCTGAGCATTTTTGCAAATTTACCATTCCTTTACCATAGCCAATTCTTTAAAAAAAATGGAGTGACTAGACTAAAACAAGGTGCTTGGGGCTCTATTGACACATTTTCCATTTTTTTGCACCCTCTTTGTGGTAAAGCAACACTTTCAATGCAACTGTGCAGAAAGACTGACTGAGATTGGAATCCTACAATGCAATGTACATTAGCTTCTAAGGAACTGTGACAGGCCATATGCAACAATGTAATGTACTAATGGGTTACCATTAACAAGTGTGAAATATTTACTGAATTGAAGTAACTTTCAATTGATGTACATTAATGCATTTAATTTGAAAATCAAATAAACATATTTCATCATGCATGACAATAGATAATATCTTCCAGCTTCTATTACTACTGCAAACTGTCTACAATAACTGCACGGATACCTTTCAGCCTGTGTGGATGAGCATATTTCTAATAGGTTGAGATTTTATAAAACATCATACATTTTAATAAAAGCATGTTGAAGTTTGAAAACACTTAAAATTATTTGTAATTTCAACCTACAAAATGTTATGATCGCGAATTAACGCCACAAATTTAAAATCCGCATCATTTTGTATTTGGAACTCTCTCCCTAACAGCATTATGGGTGTGTCTACCTGAAGTGGACAGCAGTGGTTTAAGACAGCTCACCACCACTTCTCAGGGTAATTAGGGATGGGTAATAATTATGAGTCCAACCAATGATAGCCATATCCTCTGAATGACTAAAATGACTTGCATACTTGACAAAAATACATTGAGATGCATGCAGCAAACATGGAAAGAAATTTAAAAACAAGGCAGACCACCATACCTCCAAACACACTTTTGCTTTCCACCCCTTTCAGCTTTCTGAAGGATCCACTTCCTGTGATACAATGGTCCAGTCCTCAGCCATTCTGCCACACACTGTCTTCTCCACGGCACCTTTCTAAGCCAGCACATGGGGTGCAACACCTGTTCTTTCACTTCCTCTATTCTCACCATGCAAGGCCCCAAACAGTCCCTCCAAGTGAAAGAGCAATTTACTTGAATTTCTTTCAGTTTCACATACTGTATTTGCCGCCCACAATGTGATCTCCTCTCCTTTTAAGGAGCAGCATCATAGTGATAATGTCACTGGACTAGTCATGAGTTTGGATTCAACCATTACACTGAAATTTGTATTTCAGTAAAACCTGAAACTAAAAGCAAGTTTGAAAGTGATCACGTAACCATTGTCAATTGCCAAAGCCTTTTTGGTTCACTAATATCATTGGGGAATGAAATTTGCCATCTTTACCTGGTTTAGTGTACATGTGACAGCGATGGGGCCTGATCTTAACTATGCTCTGAAATATCCTTGAAAGCCATTTGGTTGTATCAAACCACTACAATGAGTTGATTGAACACTTCTCAGTCTGCAAACATGACCTTGAGCTTCCTGTCATTTGTCATTTTAATCCTCTCCTTGCTCCCCCACTCTAATCAACCTTTCTGTCCTTGATTTGCTACAGCGTTGTAATGAAGCTCAACACAACCTCTAGAAACAGCACCTTGGTATGCTGCAGTCTTCTGGACTACTTCCTTCAGATCATTCTTTTTTGCTAGTTTGTTTCTCTCTTTACCCCTTATGTTGTATGTAAATGGCTGCTACATAGCCATTCATGCCTCATCGGGACATACCTTAGTCCCTTCTCTGGCATTGTATAATCATCTGTAAATTAATTGCTCCTGCCCTGTACCCTATTACAGTCCTGTCCTTTTGTTTTTCCTGACCCTTTCTACTTTTAGTGTCTTAAAAACTCATTGAAGGCAAAACACTGAAAGATATTGGAAATTTGACACAGAATCATACAGCACAGAAACAGAACTGTCAGTCTAGCCAGTCTATGCTGGCCATAATCCCAAATTAATCCCAGATAACAAGGTGTAGAGCTGGATGAACACAGCAGGCCAAGCAGCATCGGAGGAGCAGGAAAGCTGATGTTTCGGGCCTAGACCCTCTTCAGAAATGGGGGAGGGGAAGGGGATTCTGAAATAAATAGGGAGACAGGGGGAGACAGAGAGAAGATGGATAAAAGGAGAAGATAGGTGGAGAGGAGACAGGCAGGTCAAAGAGGTGGGGGTGGAGCCAGTAAAGGTGAGTGTAGGTGGGGACTTAGGGAGGGGATAGGTCAGTCCAGGGAGGACAGACAGGTCAAGGGGGCAGAATGAGGCTAGTAGGTAGGAGATGGGGGTGGGGCTTGAAGTGGGTGGAGGAGATAGGTGGGAGGAAGGGCAGGTTTGGGAGGCGGGGACAAGCCAGGCTGGTTTTGGGATGCGGTTGGGGGAGGGGAGATTTTGAAGCTTGTGAAGTCCAAGTGTCACAACAATGCCACCCGAAGGTTGCAGGAACAGCACCTCATATTTTGCTTGGGAACCCCGCAGCCCAATGGTATCAATGTGGACCTCACAAGCTTCAAAATCTTCCCTCCCCCAACCGTATCCCAAAACCAGCCCGGCTTGTCCCCGCCTCCCTAACCTGTCCTTCCTCCCAACTATCCCCTCCTCCCATCTCAAGCCCCACCCCCATCTCCTACCTACTAACCTCGTCCCGCCCCCTTGACCTGTATGTCCTCCCTAAGTCCCCACCTACACTCACCTTTACTGGCTCCACCCCCACCTCTTTGACCTGCCTGTCTCCTCTCCACCTACCTTCTCCTTTTATCCATCTTCTATCCGCCTCCCCCTCTCTCCCTATTTATTTCAGAGCCCCATTCCCCTCCCCCATTTCTGAAGAAGGGTCTAGGCCCGAAACGTCAGCTTGCCTGCTCCTCTGATGCTGCTTGGCCTGTGTTCATCCAGCTCTACACCTTGTTATCTCAGATTCTCCAGCATCTGCAGTTCCTACTATCTCTTAAACTAGTCCCACCTGTGCACTTGGCCCACATCCCTCTAAACGTTTCTTATTCATGTACTTATCTAAATGTCTTTTAAATTTTGTAATTGCACCCACATCCACCACTTCCTCAGGAAGTTCCAAGGTGGTGGAGGAGCAGGACATTTCAGCTGGAGCTCGTCCACTCCATCTGCTTCTTTTTCTTGCTTTTTACTTTTGTTCTTTCTCCCCCTCTCTTCTCTGTGATGTCCTGAACTCCTGGCCTCAGTTCCGACTCGGTGTGGTGGTCTCAGCGTGGGCTTTCAGCCTCAAGGCAATTCCAGAGTGGTCTCTCTGCCTTCAGATGAAGCTCAGCATAGTCTGGAGTCAAGGCCTGGCACAGGTGGAGACTAAAGGCCAGCGTGGATTGGGTTAGAAGGACTGTTGTTCTGAATTTTGTATTTCCCTATTTTCTAATTTATTCCTGTGATCTGTAATGCTGGACATTTTAATTTTTCTATTTCCCCCCACCCCCGCTCCAAGAACAGGTACACATTCTTCAGTACTAGGTACCTTATATCTAAGATGGCACCATAAGTGGTGACTTGTAAACTTTTCATTGTACTCATTTGACTACATGACAATAAAGCTAATTCAGTTCAATTCTCACACCAACCACTCTAAAATAATGTCCCCATACCTTTTTTAAATCTTTCTTCTCTCACCTTAAAAAATACCCCACAGTCTTGAAACCCACCCTAGGGAAAAGACAACTGCCATTCACCTTATCTATAACCTCTATAAAAGTTACCCCTCAACCTCCTACACTCCATGAAAATATTCCCAGCCTATCCAGCCTCTCCTGACAATGCAAACCCTCCATTCCTGGCAACATCCTGGTAAATGTCCTCTGAACCCTCTCCAGCTTAATAATATCCTTCCTATAAAAGAGTGACCACAATAGTCCAGAAGAGGCCTCACTAGTGTCTTGTACAACCTCAACATGACTTCAAAACTGCTACACTCAAAAGGTCTAAGTAATGAAGGCAAGACTGCTGAATGTTTTCTTAACCACCGTATCTATGTGTGACACAAACTTCAAATAATTATGTACCTGAACCTAGAGGTATCTCTGTTCTACAATACTATCCAAGGCCCTACTATTAATTGTATAAGTCCTGCCCTTGTTTATTTTACCAAAATGCAATGTCTCGCATTTATCCAAATTCAAATCCATCTGCCATTCCTCAGCCCATTGACCCAATTGATTGAGATCTCTTTGTAATCTTAGATAATCTTCTCCACTGTCCACTATGAGACCAATTTTGGTGTCATCCACAAACTTAATAACCATGCCTTCTGTATTCTCATCTAAATTATTTATATAAATGACAAACAAAAGTGGACTCAGCACCGATCCCTGTGGAATACCGCTGGTCACAGACCTTCAGTCCAGAAAGCAAGCACTCTGCGTCTCTTGCCTTATAACCCTTCATAAGCAAAGGCACAATGTTAATCATCCAGTACCCCACCTGTAGTTGTAGATGATACAAACATTTCTGCTGGAGACCCCACAATTTCCTCTCTAACTTCCCACAACATCTTGGGATACACTAGGTCAGGTCCCAGAGATTTATCCACCTTTATATTTTCTAAGACCTCCAGCACTACTACTTCTGTAATAGGAAGTATTTTCAAAATATCAATATTTATTTCAGAATCCTCTAGCCTCCAATTCTTTCTCAACAGTAAAATCTGACGTGAAATATTCATTTAATATCTCTCCCATCTTGGTTTAACAAAGATGATCTCTTTGATCTTTACAGGGCCCTTCTCTCTGTAGCTGTTCTTTTGCTCAATGTACTTGTAGAATTTCTTTGGATTCTCCTTAGCCTTGACAAATAAGGTTATCTCATATCTTCTCTTTGCCTTCCTGATCTCCCTGTTAAAGAATGCCCCTACACTCTTTATACTGTTCAAGAGATTCATTTGAACCCAGTTATCCAAATCTAATATACGATTCTTTTTTATTCTTGACTAGAACCTCGGTATCTTTATTGTTATCATTAATTGTTCTCTAATCCTACCAGCCTTACTTTTCACTCTACCAGGAATATAACGATTCTGAGCTCTCATTATCACACCTTTGGCAAAAAAACGCCACCCACAAACAAAATGCTGAAAAATTCAGCAGCTCTGGCATTTTCCATGGACCACAGACAATAAGATATAAGAGCAGTTCTAAAGAGTCACTCCATTGCTTTGTGGAGAGAAACAGAGATAATGTTTCAAGTCGAGCATGATTCTTCAGAATAGTTCTGACGAAAGTCATACTGGACTCAAACCAGAATATTAACTGCTCCTCTCTCCACAGATGCTGCCAGACCAGCTGAGTTTATCCAGCATTCTCTGTTTATTAAAAACTCTTCACATTTGAATCTTCCCTTTAGTCTGAAGTCAATTTGAAAATGTAACTATTTCTCGTCAAAGATGCTGCCTGACCTCCTGAGCATTTCCAGCACCGTTTTTCAGAATTCCATCATCCATATTATTTTCTTTTTATAGAAGACAAATCTTTCTATAAAATATTTAAAGCACATGACTTATTTTCACAACTAGCAGCTGCTCTGTTTAGCCTAAAATGTAATAAAACAGTGGTAGCTATCTATTTTACAGAGGAATGGTACAAATCTTAATTTCCACAGAAGTGTAGAGATTAAAATACAACAAAACCATTAAATAATGGATGCTAAGTTATGAGAACAACATTCAGGTAGTCATGGTAAAGAAAATATTGTGATTACTCTGTTTTATAATATCTTTGACTTTGCTTTAAAGAGAACATTTTGCTAATTTATATCATGAAAATTACAAAATTAAAGCACTCCAGGAAAAGAAGATGGAAATGCACAAGTACCAGATCAAGAACATAAAATAACATGTGTCCTAAAGAAGGACTTTCTCTCCAGATGCTGAGTTTCTCCAGCAATTTCTGCTTGTTATAAAAAATATACTTCTTTTTCTTCAGTTTATAAAGATTCAAATTTGCTAAGAATATATCTGTTCTTTAAACCATATTTTTCAACAGACTAAGCTGGGATTTCAATGGGATGAGAATTATTGTAAACTCTCCAAGTACATGTTCTAACCCTGCCTTAAAGCCGCCACCAATTCAGGGAATATTTCTACAAGCAGCAACAATAACATATTCAAAAAAAAGCGTCACATTTATCTATTACAGTCTTTCAACTGCAGTACTTCAGCTGGAAAGAGTTTCACTACCAGACAAACCTGTAACATACCTCCATTTTCATGACTTGCTTCAAATTAATGATTACAGTTTTACACAGCTAAGAAATTACTTTTGCAGCTATACCTCTCGTACATAGTTCATTATCTTCCCCATTCTTCCCTGAAGGTACTGAATCATATTGGTCGACAGCTCAATGAATGCCATGCACCATCTGATGTTTTGTCTAAATAGGCATTCGCATATGAGCGCTACACCAAAACCAGATCCTATTTTCACTACATATTCAAACACTATCATTGAAGTACTGAAGCTCATTGTAACTCAAGTCAGGCACCTCAGCAGAAAACCAGGAATTGAAACTATCGTCTTTCTAGACTATGTAGTGGTTTTAGATGCAGTAATGCATTTACTATGTCTGCCACTGGCGACAAGAGTTATTGAATCAAAAGTAACTATTTCACAAATAATGTACTTCATACTAGGTATGAAGTCTCTAAATTGCATATCCAGTGACCAGCTGAATGCAAGTAGCTGACAGGTTTAAAACAAAGATACAGCCATCTGCTAAATGTACGAGAATTACATCACAATCAACATACACTGCAAGACTGTGTCATCCGATTTCACAATGGTATTACTCCAAAGCCAGAATAAAGGCCAACCAGAAACAGCATTCAAATTACCTTGATAAATGCCACATGTGCTGTACAAATGCAAGTTATGATGAGTAGAAATGGCTTATGGAATAAGAACTCCCTGTGCAGTTGCTGCCACTCATTCAATGAGGTAAAGCACCAGTACCAGATTGTTTATACATTGAGAAAACTCTGGCGAAATTGATATAATACCCTTCTCCCCACACCCCCAAAACAAACAGATTTACCTGGTTATACAAGTTGCTACTTTTAAGTAGACACTGAAAACAGAGTGAGAAATGAAACGAACATCAACCTCAACAGATTATCCAAACTACACGCTAACTGCAACCAAAGTGTGTATTCAACCAAAAAAATTCGCTACCAAGGACAGCAACATGGTTGAAAACCAAACTGTGAAATCAAAATGAACACGCATAAAAGTAGCAATTTCACTAGGCCCACAAGCAAAACAATTTGAAAAGTGTCAGGATACAGTCTGTCATGGAGGTACCGATCGGTAGGCTATTTAGAGAAAGCACGGGAAAACAAACAAACCAGTGAATGGATTTCGGGGGGAGGGGTGGCAGAAAGAGAAGGGCAGCGGGAGGTTAAAAGGTAAAATGCCCTTAAAGATAAAATGGAACTGGTCACTCCATCTTAGGAGTGGGCGCTTAGTCTTACCAACATGTTAACGAATTTCTAGAATGTTCTCTTTCATATATTGCTAACAACGCAGCAAGGTATTTTAAATTGGAAATCTATTATGGAGGAAATAAACAACTTGTTGCATTTCAACGAAGAAAAAAACAAACTTATCCTTCAAAATAAACAGAGCATTCGTAGTCTAGCTGATGGTTGGTTTGACACATTGAGAGACCCACAAAGATAGCGAGAGAGAATTTTGATCGGAGCTGCAGAACATGCCTCACACAAAATGTACATTCTACGTTTAAAACACACTGAACACCAACTCAAGTCAGGGACTTGGTTTCTCACTTGCAACTTCATACATACAAAAAAAAAGTCATCGTATTTGGATTTTAAACAAAAACTTCTCCCAGAATCACAGCAAACATTCGTTGTGAATTAAGCCTTTCAACTCCCCTCCCTCCCAGAGAAACAACTTTAAACAATAGGCTCGCCGAACAAAAACAACAACAATGGGGAAAAAGGGAGGTGGGGGGGGGGTGAAGAAGATATCGGACAGAGCAAGATGAATGATTGTGTTTGTTCAATTTTACTTGAAATCGAATGATTCTCTGAATTTCGTTTCCCATTTGGGTTGCAGAACGTTAACGAACATGCTGTTTTCTTTGTAACTCCTATATGCCAGAAATCGAATTTAAGATGGTCTTAGCAAGTTTAATTTGTTACACTTGTGTTTTATCAACAGTGACGAAATACACCGAAAGACTCTGCGCCTTGCCGATGAATCAAGCAATTTGCGAAACGCAGCTAAGCTGATATTGACTCCGTTTTGTTAAAATGTATATTTTTAAAGTTATTGGGTATATATTGTTCGTCGGAGGCTTTTCTACTAAAAATTGTAGTTTAAAAGGGTAATCTCCTAACTTTGTTAGCAGCATGTGGCTCTTCTTTCTCCTAACAATGCCATGGCTATGATGGATGTGTGGCAGAGCAGATCATGAAGAACAGCAGCACCTTATCGGAAGGCACGCTCCTTTACGAAAGAAAGACACCATGTCCTCCCCCTTTCAAGCCCAAGAGATACCAACTTTATTAAACTTGTTAAAACTAAGACAAACGTTTTATACAAGAAAAGGTAAACAACGATGATTAAAGTCCACACCAGTCTATCGGTGAGTGCAATCGAGCGCTTTTAGAACCACAATAGAATTGAGCCAGCAGCTGGGAGGCGAGATTGACATCCTGCATCCACATGATTACTAACTTTGAATTCTTTGAAATGACAGGGGCTTCGAGAGGCAACTTAATCATTTACAGGAAAGAAAAAAAGTCTCATAACTCATTGAAGGGAAAAACAGAATTACCTCAATTTCGAAGTCTGGGAGCCCAAATGCTGTCCTGAATAAAGAGCAAAAGTGTGCGATGGCGGGTACTTCCCACCAAGAACGAATTTCTTCTACCGAAACGGTCGAAGATGTACATTCTTCGGACATTTTAAATGGCATCAAATAAACCCCTGTCCTCACATGAGATAGTTTTCCTCGAACTTGGCTTCCTTGTGTTAATTTCCACCCCCACCCTCCTTATCTTCCTTCCCCCCCCCACCCTCCCCTCCACCAGACCCCCTCTGCTTCCAGTCTCCTAGTGCCGGTTGGTGTAAGGAATGTGCTGGGTGTTAAGTGTGTGCGCTGCCTGCCATTGCCGGTCTGCTCCTCTCCTCTCCTCTCCTCTCTCTCTCTCCTTCCCTCCCTCTCCCTCTCCCTCTCTCAGTGCAGGCGTGCGTGTGTAATCCTGGAACAATCTCGCAGCCCCATTCTCAGCGAGGAACAGATGGCCGGACAACAACAGGGGAGTGCTCCAATCCTTCAACACACCGGAGGGAGACCAGGACGCACTGAGCTGCTCAACGCCCGGCGCATCGCTTCACCAAAACCGCCGACAGCCCTCCACCACTACCATGCACAATGCCCACCGCCGGGCCGAGGCCGAGGCAACGGGGGAATTGGCGGCTTGTTGAGCAGTAGCTGCCGGGTTCGGAGCTCGGACACCCCCGCGAGAAAGTGGAAAGGCTCGCCACCACTGACAGGACGTGACGCAGAGGTCTCCTGGGTACCAGCCAATGGGCTGAGCCGCGCTGTCCTCTGGGGAAGGGGGTGGGGCGAAGTGCATGCATATATTGTGTGCACCCCGGGGGTTTTAACGTCGAGTTGTTTAATGAGGCTGGTCTGTGGGTATTGGGAAGGGAATGGTGGGGCGGGGGAGAAAAAAATCCATTGAATAACCGAGTTATTCTTTAGTTTCCTTCTTCGCTTTATTAAGTTCCTGCACTTTACATTTGGTGTCGAGAACCTTATCGTTTGTTGCTTGGTTGGACGGTGCAACTAGTGGTGGAGTGCGCGAGCGTTTCTGTTGGATCACCCGACGTTCCATTCGCAGAATCTCCGCGTTCCAAACGGTTGTTGTCCTGGAGCCCGCGCTCGGGCTAAAACCCTACTTATTCCCCTAAGACATCCCCACCCCTCCCCCTTCCCTGGGGAAAGGGCGAGTGACACCGTGCACCGCCCATCCATTTCAACACTGCAGCCTGCCAAAACATCCAAACATACTTCCTCGGTATTTGATTGCGTTTAATGCATTCAGCTTCTCATCCTTGCCCCCGTTCGACCAAGTTATCACTCCCGAGTGATCAGCAGTGATGTGACTGCTTAAAAAAAAGTCACCCTTCTGTCATGGGCATCAGGACACAAAAGTGACCTTTTCTTTTTACATGGGTGCACGCGTTTCCTGTGTCAAATAACGGTCCAGTTGTTTCAGCTGTCCCCTTAAAGGGAAGTACAAGCCCTTTGTAGAAGCGAAAGTTGAGTTTATAATTGATTGCACGTTTCGTGTTCTCGTCAGTTATCACTAGCGTTTGACTTTGTGGCCTTTTGAAAATGAAGGCACCACGTTTCAGAAAAGAGTCAGCTGTGTTTTCCTTTTTCTTTTGTTTGTTTGCCGTGTGTCAAACGTTTCCAACTCCGGCCGACCGAGATAGTTTGATAAAACTGGAACAGTTCCAATTTACAGGCGGTAATCTCCTCTCGACTGAAAAAGAACTGCAGGTTAATTATATACTTAAGAGAATCAAAAGAAAGGAGATAATGGAAGGAATGAAAACTGGTAAATTTGCCCCAGCCATGCACTTTTTCAGAGCAAAGGAATTAATTGAACAAAGTCCAGTTTTTAAAATTATACAGATGATGCCCAAAGGTAAGCAATGATATGAGGTTTATTAATCGACTGTGTAATGGGTTGCGGATATTTTAGAAAACTGGCTGTTTTGTTTTAAACTTTCAAATGCAGGTAAAATGACCACTTTATTCAAATTGATTTGCGCTTTGGTGAGTCCATACACTGTAGACCTGGAGGAATACAGCCGGTCAGGCATTATCAGAGGAATGTCGACGTTTCGGTTCGGGACCCTGCATCCAGGACTGGGGAGGGGAAATGTGTAATAAATAGAGAAGAGGGATGGAACTGGGGAAGGTAGGTGGGATGGTGATAGGTGAATGCAGGTAGGGACTGGTGAGGATTGGTCAGTTAGGTGGGGGGGACAGATAGACTGGAGAGGAGATGGATAGGTTGCCACAAGTCGAGGAGGCAGGGATGAGAGAGGAGGAGGGTTGGACTTTGATTGGGGCCGGGGATGAGGAGAGATGAAACTGGTGAATTCTGTATTCAGGCCATTGGAGGTGGAATATGTGTTGCTCCTCCAGTTTGCGTGTGGCATCATTGGGACACTGGAGGAGGCCCAGGATGGACATGTCACTGGGAAGTTAAAATGGTTGGCAAACAGAAGTGTGTTGCTGGTTATAGTGTACAGAGTGCAGATGCACCATGAATTGGTCGCTTAGTTTCACTGATGTAGAGGGGGCCACGTCGGGAGCAATGGATACAGTGTTGGAGGTTGGAGGATGCTACAGGTGAACCCCTGTCTGATATGGAATGTTTGTTTTGGGCCTTGGATAGAGGTGAGAGAGAAGTTGTAGAGGCAGGTGTAGCACCTCCAGTGGCTGCAGGGAAAGGTGCCGAGTGTGGAGTGGACGAGGAAGTCACGGAGTGAGCGGCCCCTTCAAAAGGCCGATAGGGGTGGAGACAGAAATATCTCTTTGGTGGTGCGGTCGGATTGCAGGTGGCAGAGAATGATATGCTGGATACAGAGGATGGTAGGATGGTATATGAGGACCAAGGGACTCTGTGTCTTTATTTTTGTTGAGGAGAGGGGGTTTGAGAGCAAAAATGCGAGAAACGCAAGAGATGCGGTTGAGGCAGTTTGGATCAATGGAGGGGGTAAGTTATGACTGGGAGTAGAATGCTCTATCTTGGGAGCAGATGATGTGGAGGTGGAGGAATTGGGAGTAAGAGATCGCATTCTTGTAGGAGGGTGGGTAAGAGGAGGTGTAGTCAAGATGACTATGGGAGTCAGTGGGTTTGAAATAGATGTTGGTGCTGAGACGGTTACTGGAGATGGAGAGGGCCAGGAAGCGGTGGGGGGGGAAGTATCGGAGATGGTCCAGGTGAATTTGAGGTTGGGGTGAAAGGTATTGGTAAAGTTGATGAATCGGTCACCGATTCGCAAAGCATCTGCGCTCTGTACGCTATAATCAGCAACACCCTCTGGTTGCCAACCATTTTAACTCTCCCTCTCACTCCCTTGGTGGCATGCCCATCCTGGGCCTCCTCCAGTGCCACAGTGACGCCACACGCAAACTGGAGGAACAACACCTCATATTTCGACTGGGGAGCTCACAGTCCGATGGCCTGAACATAGAAGTCACCAGTTTCAAAATCTCCCCTGCCCTGACGTCATCCCAAGTCCAACCCTCCCTCCCATCCCTGCCTCCTTAATCTGACACAATCTGTTCATCTTCTTACCTACCTTCCACCCTACTCTTCCAACTGACCCAATCTCCACAGCCCCCACCTGCATTCACCTGTCACCATTCCACCTACCTTCCTTCTGGCCAAACTCCCCGTTTATTTCTGAGCTCTCTTTCCCTCTCCCCAGTCCTGATGAAGGGTGTAAACCTGAAATGTCAACATTCCTGCACCTCTGATGCTGTCTGACCTGCTGTGTTGCTCCACCTCCACACTTTGTAGATGCCGGAGTCAGAGTCAATAGCTCTTGTTACCTCTGTGCTTTGGTGAGTGGTTGGATGAAATGATGTGTGACTGTTGGTGGGGATTTCACGAATCTGGAGGTGTACTGCATTGATCAAGGGTCTGGGGAGGAGGTACTTATCAAAGCACAAACTAAGAAAAACTATGAATGTAAGACAAACTAAACCATCACTGAGGGAATGTAACAGCTTTTTATATATTATTGGTGAATCTCCCACGGTGTGAAGTGAGAGGATGTCTTAATATTCCATGTAAAATGAGATGTCGTTGTATTTCCTTTTTAAGAAATAAAAGATAAGAATAAAAGGTAATGCTCTGCATTTTTGACAGGCCAGTTTGGTGAGGGTTCAGAAGGTTGCAGATGACTCTGATTTTGTTCCTTTAATGGTTTGTAGATGTTATGAAATTGATGAAGATGAGTTGGAATGTTATTTCGTGCCTGTAGAGCCAAGAAGTGACCTTTTGAAATGTAGGAACTTTGCACTTTGTATCAAACTTGGATCTATTTACTTTTCTATGATGTAACCTGCATTCTAGAAATAAAAGCAAGGTCAAGAGACCAGGGTTGAGAGGAATCCATTATACAAGGAATAACCAAACAACATGTGCTTGCGTAAATTCATTTTGACTTGCTCCTGAATTCTTCTATGTAAATAGTATGATAGTGCTATGTGCAAAACTTTTAATCAACTTTTTTTGCTTTCCAATGACACTGCACATGAAAATTCAAGATTTGTGTCTGGATGCACTTAGCTATTTCTAAATCCAGCAGGTTTGTGGAGATAAAACAAGAGTTAACCTTTCGAGTCCATGTGAATCCTTCTGTTTTCTCTCCACAGATGCCTGACCTGCTGAGTTTCTCCTGCAATTTCTATCTTTGTTTGTTTCAGATCCCCAGATCTTTGTTTTATTTCTAAATCTGTTGGGATTATTTTGTTCATGTTTATCCAAACTTTAAGGATAGCTCCTTTTTAAGACTTCATAAAGTAATTTGCCGAGTAGAATTAAATTGTGTCAGTAGTTGGGTGTTGCCACCGAATGAGATTTATTACTTCCGTTTCTAATTTTGAGGGAGTCTTCCATGCATGTTTATTTGTACATGTTGCACAAATATTGTGAGAATAATTGAGCAAGCACTTGACTCAAACTTCCAAGGTACAATAACTTTGCGTCGCATATATATTGAGTTATTGCCCAGTGTGTCAGATGCCTTCATTGAATAGGTAGATTTTATCATGGTTTAGCCCATCATTTGCCAAGTATTAATATTAGTAAAGTATCTTTTAAAACAGGAAAAGGTGACTGGAGAATCGCTGCAGTTGGACACACAATTTGTTTGGGGAATATAGAACGATCCTTAAAAATCTCTTGCAGATTGTTTTGCTTTATTTAGGTAGTGGGGACTGCCGTAATGTCTAATAATTTAACATTTGGCTTTGCGTAAAACCATTTTGTCACAGGGAGACAATGGCCTCGTGGTATTATTGCTGGACCAGAGACCCAGGTTTGAATCCCATGACGGCAAATGGTGGAATTTGAATTCACTAAGTATCTGGAATTAAGAGTCTAATGATGTCCATGAATCCGTTGTCAATTGTTGGAAAAACCTATCTGGTTCACTGATGTCCTTTAGGGAAGGAAACTGCCATCCTTACCTGGTCTGGCCTACATGTGACTCTGGGCCCACAGCAATGTGGTTGGCTCTCAATTGCCCTTTAGAGATGGGCAATAAATGTTGCCTAGCCAGCGATGCCCTCATCCAGTGAATGAATAGTTTAAAAAAAAATCAGAACCAGCATATAACAGAAAGTTATACCTGGCTTGGAATTCATCTCAATATGAGTAATATACTGAAGTAATCAATATCATAGATGTCCAACCTCTTTCTCTCTGGCTATGTAATTGATTGCTGTGGAGTACTGTTGGCTACATTTTTGTTTTGCATTTAGTCAGAAGCAAATGGAATTTGGTTTGGCTCAGATTATATAATGTTATCTTTGGAGTTGCATCTATGATCTACTCTTGTTATTGGGCTTATCAGCACCTGCCCACGTTTAGATCATCAAATTCAGATCTTTGACCCATGCGAGCAGGAAAATAAAAACCGACAATTAATGTATTGTTTTGAATGTATCAATGTCCACATCTGTTTTAATGAATACCCTCGCTGCCTAATATTTAACCAAGACAAAGTAAACTGTCTTTCGAAGTAGAAAGAGAAAGAAACCAGATTGGATATAAGATGACAAGGTGTGGAGCTCGATGAACACAGCAGGCCGAGCAGCATCAGAGGAGCAGGAACGCTGATGTTTCGGGCCTAGACCCTTCTTCAGAAAAAGTTCTAGGCCTGAAACGTCAGCATTCCTGCTCCTCTGATGCTGCATGGCCTGCTGTGTTCGTCCAGCTCTACACCTTGTTATCTCAGATTCTCCAGCATCTGCAGTTCCTATTATCTCTGAAACAGATTGGATATAACATTTTTTTCACTTTGTTTCTTGTATTTAATATCTCTGGGGTACCTACTGTCAAATCAAAGTGTCATGTTTACGTACACTGTGGTGCTGCAATAGTATTTTGAGCCAGAAGGCCTGGGCTCAAGTCTCACTTGTTCCAGAGATGTGCAATAACATACACACAGGTTGATTAGAAAGAAGTTTTTTTTGCACTGATTCTGGTCATCAGTTTTGTGTCTAGCCTGGCACTGGTTACCTTCCCTCTTATAACCAAGATTTAATATAATACTAAGAACAATTATGATGACAGACAGTAAGAACTGCAGATGCTGGAGTCAGAGTCAATACAGTGTGGAGCTGGAGGAACACGGCAGGTCAGGCAGTATCAGAGAGGCAGAAAAGTCAACATTTCGGGTTTATACCCACCCAAAATGTTGACTTTTCTGCTCCTCTGATGCTGCCTGACCCGCTGTGTTCCCCCAGCTCCACACTGTTTTAACAATTATGATAACTTATTTGAAAGGTTTCTCTGGGTCTAGCTAAACAAATTCTGACGAATTACTTCTGCATTTGGCAGCACCAAGCCCTTTGCTAGTCAGCTTGTGTATTTGCAATTCTAAGCATCCTTCCAACATGTCTAACAACAAGACTTAATTCTTCAGTGATGATGACTGACTGAGCTAGCCTGTCTGGATTTTGGACCATCGTTGCCCCGCTGTAGCTATGCATGCTCTTCCATTTGGACTGCACTCTGTCTTCCTGTTTTAGTCATGGATTTGATCAAACTTATGAGTTTACTTGCACCAGTGTATGGGGTACCTTGCCTTAGTTTCCCAGCTTTCTCTTCCTGCCCTGCTTTGGGAAAGAAAATAGCTTATATTTTGTTCTCGTAAAATTCAAGTGTGAATTATTTATCTTCAGCGCTGTGCATTTGCTCCAATTATATTTCTTATGCTGTTGCATTCAGTAGTTTGAAAATCAGGCCAGGTCTGTTGACTTGGAAGAGCATGTAGCCATTGTTGCTCCTTCTGCTATTTTAAGATTATTAACCTTTTTGAGGATGTAGTCTTGAACAGAAACTGCCAAGTATATAAGAATTTACTCAAATACAAGAAATGAAATTGTAGTTAGGAATGCAATAAATACAAGAGTGAGCTTCCTGGATTTTGCAGACCATATAAATGAATTGAAATTCAAATTAACTTTTGGAAGTGATAGTGAGACACTTGACAATAATGTGATGATAGACTAACATAGTAACGTAATAAAACCAAGAACTGCAGATACTGGCGATCTGAAACAAACAAAAACAGAAATTGCTGGTTGAAGGGTTACTGGACTCAAAGTCAACACTGATTTCTCTTCACAGATGCTGCTTATCCTGCTGAGTTTCTTCAGGATTTTTGTTTTGTTATAACAACAGTAGTGTTTAATTAGGCTCTTCAATTGTTTATCTACAATTGATTAATGCAGATTGGAAGAGTTGCATAAAGTATTATTTGTATAACAATTTACATCTTTAGAATCTACTTACTGTTGTAATAGGAAATATCAATACTTCCTGAAGGATCTGCCATCCCTTTTGGACCATGCATGATTTCAGAATTTGTTTCACTGGAATTTGATCGTTTTGCTTGCCTTTACAAGTGCATGTTCCTAGGCTAAATTCTAGGTATCATTGTGAATTCAATGGTATATCTGATAATTTAGTATCTTCCAATAACTCTAATTCCTTTAAAACATAGATTTCCAAGTTAATTGTACTGGTGCAAAGTGGGCATATAGAAGTTGATGATTTTAGCTTGTAGCTAATGAATCATGGCCAGACACGGGTCAATACCATCAATGTTAGTGATGTAATGCCAAAAAATCTCTCAGACATACAAAGGATTTATATATTTATGTACATTCTTCCTTTTATTTTTATTTGTAGTTGCTATGGAGTTCTCCCTTAAGCTTACTTCACCTTTTTTGTTTTACCTTTTCACATTAGCCTGTGTGCGATGTTGGAATATTTAACAACATTTTAAAATGGAAAATTTCTGCTTCCCTGTCATACAATGCCTGCAGGGCATGTTATGCAAAATGGCAATCACCTAGGTATATCACCTAGATCCTCCAGTCATTTTTCTATTTTTATCTGATTTTTTTGGAAGCATTTTTCAGATGTTTATGGCTTGGGTTCAGGCTGACTTCACTACTTCCTATCCTGTCCCAACCCCAGTTCATAATTGACTCATGCTCTGATTCCTGTGACACCCAAATTCAGGCGACTTAATTCTTTGCTCACCTGCGACCATAATTGAGCTTTTGGTGAATTTGAATTCCAATTGATATCATTTAACAACACAACATACTATGCCAGTACAATGTTAAACAGTCAAGTGTTTTAGCAAGCTAAGAACATTGCTTTGGTTCAACAGAAAAGACTTTGTTTTTATTTGAATTTTCCTTTTACATCCATGCAGACAGTACAGATCTGCACTGGTGATTCCATTTAAATGGCCTTGGAGATATGAAAACAGTTTATCCTCCAATTCAACATGAACATTACTGAGATCTGCTAGAACGGAACAACTTGTCTTTCTATTTCATCTCTTAAGACATCTCAAAGCACTTCATTTGCAATGAGTTAGATACAAGTGTAATCATTGTCTCGTAGCCAGCACGATAGTCAGTTTCCGCAAAGTGAGGTTCCATGGAGATGAATTGTAAGTTAGAGTTCTATTTTTCCTTGAAAATTAGAATTTGCTCATACATAAGAAGGCATGGTGTCAGTTTAACATTGCCTGTGCATTACAAACAATTTCAATTGTGAAGCAATCTTTCAGGACTGTATTGAAATGTCAGCCTAAATTGTGTTCAAATCCTGAGGTGGGCTTTGAATTCTAGTTTTAACTTGGAGACAAGAACTAACTACAAACCCCAACTGATGAGCCACATACAAATATAATGTGCCCACATAGATAAGAGTAAGTATCACAATTTCAAGCTTTGTGAGCTTATATTTTCCTACTGAAAACCCTGGATAAAATACTAGTCATTTAAAGCATTGTGCATTCATAAAACTTAAGTTTACTTTTTTTAATCTTTTTCTTCTCTAAACCAATAAATCTGTTTTTTTTTTTTGCCCCCTACATCCAGTAGTTACTAGAAGGTAAACAGGCTGTTAGCATGGAACAAGTGAATCTCATTAAAGTTGTGAATGCAACATCTTGCTTTCTATCTGAAGTGTTAGGAAACTGTTCCCTGGAACTTCTCTAAACCTCTTCCTGTCCATCTTCCATCCGAAGAAGCAGCTCACTAATGAGGACTGCTGTCTGACTCTGAGCACTTGTTGACACATTGTTTTTCTAGAGACTGGTGGTAGTTTACACTGTCAATCTTCATTTAACTTCTTTCAACCAGTGGACCTAGAGCAGCTACCCATGACATCATGGTGACGATTGTCCTCTTGCACACCTTCGTCTGATGGTTAGCTTGTCATTCTTTCTAAAGGTAAACTTACTGTTTTCCTAAACACTGCGTTGAAATGGGGTACATATGACAGCAGATAAATCTTTGACATCAGTTCAATGGATCATGATGACTTCTGTGATTCTGATGATTCTTGTGACCTTTGTTTTGAATTTATTTCCCAGAAATTTGGAAAGCTAGTTGCTGATGCAACAGCAGTTAAGTAAGATCTTGATGTAAGTAAGTAAATAAATATGTAAATAAATACTAGGAAAATTCAGTTGTAAAGGCCCCCAGTTTCCACAATGCAATCTGGCTTCAACTTTGAAACTCTTGTCTCCACGCGGTTTCTTACTCGGAGCTCCCTTTCACTGTGGTTGAGGTGGCCCTCAGCTGTGCCTGACTACCTGCACTTTCCCTACACTTTTCTCTCATCTCCACCCCTCCCTTCCAATAAGGTTCATCTTCCACCCCACCAGAAATGTGGAACCATCTAGACTTCTAACCACTGGAGTTTAGAAGAATAAGTAGTGACTTGATTGAAACACAAGATCATCATGGTCATGACAGGGTAGATATAGAGAGGACGTTTCCTCTTATGGGAGAATCCAGAGCTAGGGCTTACCATTTTAAAACTAGGAATCTGGAACACTTTTCCCAAAAGCAGGGAAGCAGAGGGCAGAATCTTGTATGGGTCAAGGCAATGTGGGTTATGCGAGGTTTGAGGCAGAGTCATGTGAGAAGTCCGGTGAGGCCTATCTCCACATCTTGAGCATCTCATGCCATCTTTTATGCTTTTGATAAGTGGCGTGTGGAGTTTCTTGGTCAACAACAACAGCAATTGCCCATTAAGTGGAATTTTGCTTGCTTAACACCTTGTTAATGGCCCAGCCCACGTCATTAACGTTCAACTTTTCCTACTGAAAACCAAACAAGGTAAACATGGAGAAAACCTGATGTGGAAATCAGAGTGGGTACCTGGCAACTTCAGGTCAGGGGCTTGCTCTGAAGAATCTCCATACGCAATATTCCAAATGCGGTCTGACCACACCCTTATACAGTCCAAGCAATTTATCACTGCTCTTGAATTCTAGCTGCCTTGAAATAAATGTAAACATTGTATTTGTCTTTCTAACTGCCAGCTAAATGTACATGTAAACCTTAGGAGTTCTAGTTCAGGGTTCTGTTAAGAACCTTTGTACTTCAGGTTTTCAGAGCCTTTTCCCCATTTCAAAAATGCCTACGTCCTTCTTGCCAAGGCACATAATCTCACATTTTCCCACATTGTATTCCACCTGCTGCTACTTTGCCCACTCTCTGAAACTGTTCAAGTCATTTTACAGCCTCCCTGCCTCCACAATATTAACTGTTGAGGGACCAGACATGCTAAGGGTCAACTTGCCAGATACAAGTGGACCCCACTTTGCCCAAACTTTAGGCAAAAGGTGTAAGTCAAGACCCAGCCAACACTGCAATGCCTTGGGTTGATTTTTTTTTTTGGTTTTGACTGAGTTATTGTCACGTGTATTGAAATATAGTGAAAAGCTTCATTTACGAGCGGTACAGGCAGATCATACCAAGCAAAGGGTGTACAGAGTAAAAAGACTTAGAGGCATGCAAGTTACATTATTTGAGGCTAGAATCCATTCAACAGTCTGATAACAGGCGGAAAGAAGCTGTTTTTGAACCTGATTTTTTTGTGTGTTCAGGCCTCGATAGCTTCTGTCTGACGGAAGAGGCTGCAGGAGGTCATTACCAGGGTGTGATGGGTCTTTGATGTTGGTTGCCTTTCTGT
Source organism: Ginglymostoma cirratum (assembly GCA_024137785.1). Taxonomy (NCBI): domain Eukaryota; kingdom Metazoa; phylum Chordata; class Chondrichthyes; order Orectolobiformes; family Ginglymostomatidae; genus Ginglymostoma; species Ginglymostoma cirratum. The sequence goes on from JAHRHZ010000020.1 coordinate 34,229,269, forward strand.
GGCAGTGAGCTGTGTAAATGGAGTCCATGGATGGTAGGTTGGCTTCCATGATGGTCTGGGCTGTGCACACCGCCTACTGTAGTTTCTTACAGTCCTGGGCAGAGGGGTTGCCATACCAGGCCATTATGCACCTGGACAGTATGCTTTCAATGGTGTATCTGTGGAAGTTGGTGAGGGACCTTATTGACATGCCAAACTTACTGAGCTGCCTAAGGAAGAAGAGGCATTGTTGTGCCCTCTTGACTGGGTTGCATTTATGTAGGAAATCTAGGACAGGTCATTGGTTATCGTCACTCTGAGGAATTTGATGCTGTTCATGCTCTCGACCTCGGTTCTGTTGATTTTAGATAAGGACGTGTTCTCCTCCTTTCTGAAGTCAATGATCAGTTCTTAAGTTTTGCTGACGTTGAGAGACCGATTGTTTTCATCGCACTTTTGCACTTCTGATGGATCTCTGTGGTTCCTCCTCCAACTGAGTACCTTCTTGCACTGTTCTGCTCCCTTGTGAGAAAGGGGGCACCTAAAGTGATTGCCAAGCTCCCCATTTTCCTGTTGTCGTGCTTTGTATTCTGAGGACCATTGGTTGTGGTAATGGAGTGCAGCTATGTATACCTCTCCAGCAGTCCTTGAGTGTGCTGGACCTGCTGTGCATTGCAGCCTCCAACCTAGCATGCAAACAACCAGACTCACTGTGCTGCTGCAGTGTCTGGGCAATGAAAGCCATTGTGTCCCACATACCTATCTGCCACTCCACTTCCTACTTGTGCATGTGCTCCCTTACTGCTCACACCACCACAGAGTTATTGTCGTGATTGTAGGAGGTCAGCCAGGTGGCCCTCATAGAAGATGAGTTCCCTGACTGGGGTTGTTAATCTGTGAGCCCTGCCTGTCAGATATAAACAGGAGTGTCAAACATTCTAGCACTGAGAGCTGGCTGTGAAGAAGCTGGATCCAGTGTCAAGGATTCTCCATGTGCAAGTAAAGGGTGACCTGCTGACGGGATACTGGCCTCTGTGGAGTTATGCCAGCGGTGGTGAGAGAAAAAGCACACTCCTGAAGAACTTCACTCTCAACAGTCCTCTTTAAGCTAGGGTAAGCATTTCTAGTATTGCTGTTATTTGGGAAGTTTGACTCATTGATCCTGGCATTGAAGACTGGGCCCAGTATGTGAACAGAATGCAATGTTTTTTAAATTTGTTTTCCGGGCAGATGAAAAGCAACAAGTAATTCTCCTGACGGCTTGTGGACCAACAGCTTTTTCAGTTATTAGGAGCCTAACTTTCCCTGAGGCACCAGATGTGAAAACCTTTCAAGAGTTAACCGATTTAGTTAAGCAATATTACAACCCCAACCTGCCTCTAATTCTGAGGCGTGAACGGTTCTACTCAGCAATTCAATAACCAGGGGAATCCATATTGGGATATTTGACGAGGTTAAAATGCCTCTGAGAGGTGTGTGATTTTGGTTTAATCCTTAATGAGATGCTGAGAGACTGGTACTTGGGATTAATGATGTAACCATACAAAAGCGCTTACTAGCTGAAGCCCAACTGGACTGTAACTGGCTTTATTATCCAGCAAGTGGAGCATAAGAGTTCCAGGGTATTCTGATGGAAGTGGACACCCTCCCCAGTCTGACCGAGCTTGGGTAACACCACTTGAGCAAAGATAATTGCATAGCTTCACTTAGGACATATCCTGAACAGAGGGACTCTACATCAGCCCAAAGCTTGGCCAAGCAGTTAAAATTTTCTTCAAGCCATTGTGGTTGCTGCCGGTAAGCGGACTCAACAGCAAAAGAGTCCAATAAACCTAAATGGAGTAAGAGAACCTATAGGCCAGTATCCAGGACAGTGCACACACTGGAAAGTCCACCTACATCTGGTTTGGAACAGTTAAATTGCTTAGCAACATCTAAATCAGAGCCAATCAATATAAACATCTGGTTAAATGGTCACCTAATTCTAACAGAGGTCAGTACCAGCGTGGCCCTTTCAGTGTCTTTGACAAAATTCACTCTGGACTCCAACCCTTAAATCTGCCGAAGACTTCGGCTAGACCTACAAACTTATACTGGGGAACCTTTTCAGATAGAGGGTACAGGTTGGACTGAAAGGTCTGTTTCTGTGCTGTATTACTATATGACTCTCAGAAGCAATGCAGTCATAGCATCAGTTATGAGAAGCAGCTGGTTCACTTACCACTGATTTGTAGTAAAAGGCTCAGGCCCAAGCTTGATGGGGTGAAATTGGCTGAGGAAGATTCACCTTGACTGGCTCAACATTATTCAGTTAGGGTTTCACTCAGGCAGCTATTTTCTAATTAAGTATTTGGATGTTTTTCAGCAAGGTCTAGGGAGTAACAAAGGAGCCGAGGCTACATTGTATGTTGACCAGGGAGCAGTTCCACAATTCTGCAAGGACCACCTAGATCCATTTGCCTTAAGGGCAAAAGTAGGGTAAGAAATCAGAAGGCTGCAAAGTGAAAGAATCATCAAACCAGTCCAGTTTGCAGAATGGGCAGCAGCAGTTAAACTGATTTATGAAGCCCAACGGGTCTGTTCACCTCCATGGGATTTTAAACAAATGGTAAACAGCTTTTCAGAGCTGGATAAATAGCCAATCCCTCACATTGAGGATTTATATGCAAAGCTGTCAGGGGACTCACCGTCACGAAGCTGGACATGAGCCATGCATACTTAACAATTGCAGTTAGATGAGGATTCCCAGAAGTATGCTGCTGTTAAACCCATAAGGCTTTGTACCAATATGAGACTGCTATTTGGTATATAGTCAGCCTGTGCAATGTTTCAGCGGACAACGGAGAATGCTTTACAAGATTTACCCTGGGTCGCTGTTTATCTAAATGACATGCTAATAATGGAAGACCAATAAGGAGCACTTGGAGAACTCGAATATACTCCTTAGATGTTTCTCCCGGGTGGGTGTAAGCCTTAGTCGGGAAAAATGTGTGTTCCAGGCACCTGAAGTGATGATGTTGGGCTACAGAATAAACAAGACTGCATTGCACCTGTTGGAAGATAAAGTGAGAGCAATCAAAGGTGTCTCACATCTGTACCACAGCTTAGGTCTTTCCTTGGACTGATAAATTATTATGGTAAGTTCGTACATAGCCTGGCCTCTATCCCAGCATCTTCGCATCAAGTCTTGAAAAAACAGTCAGCCTTGGAAATAGTCATGTAGCCAAGGCATAGCTTTCATGGAGGTGAGGAGACAGTTGTCATCCTATAAGGTCAACACCTTGATCACTGTGATCTCAAGTGTGATCTGGTATTGACGTGCAATGCCACCCCTTGCAAGACATTGGTGATATAAGCTCATAGTTGGCCCAATAGAGGGAAGCATCCAGGACTTTGGCTAATGCAGACAGTTATTTCAATTACCTCCTGTCTGGAGCTAATCAGGTGCCTGGTCCCTATACTCCTGAGTCCCAGTGGGCTGGGGAATTTCTTAGCCAGCTGTAGCACTGTCGCAGTGTGTTTCCATACTTTTCTAAGCCCAATGTTTTTCCTGATGTGTCAGTACTTGACCTGCTGTGGGGAATACAGGAGGCAGGCTTGTCAAATTTTCTCTGAGGACTCCATATTCTTGTCAGCAAAAGTTGAGATGGAGCTATCTTAGGGAGTGGCTGATTCACTGTGGAGGTGGTGGACCTGCAAGACCAAGAGAGAAGCCATTGCAGCTAGTGGTTAGAAGTGGTGTACAATGAATGTAGCAGGTGGCATTTCAATGAGAGAGTTGCAGTGGAATGAAGAATGGGACTTAATCAGTTGATGGGACATTTCAATTTTGTTCTGTTTTCCTCCAAGAGACAGCTACTCTTTGTACGGGTAAAGAGCCCAATTTTGGGCATCCCTTCACCTGTACAGGCTCTTTTTTGCCCTGTTCTGGGCTGTTCTCTCCTCTAATGAGAGAAAGGGAAGAATTGGCTGAGATGAAGTGGGTGGCACATTTTGTTAATCCTGGTGCAAGTTGAACAGTGATGAGGTGCCTTGCCAAGTAAATAGGCTGCATGGAGGACATGCAAGGTTAGTGGAGTTTGAAACTGGGTGAGGGAAGATGTTGCAGACAACAGTGAGAGTGGTAAAGTATGAGTCTCATTGGGAAGTGGGTATAGTACCAGAGAGTGGTTAAGTGCAATGTAGCAGAAGATGGCATGGTGGCTCAGTGGTTAACACTGCTGCCTCAGTGCCAGGGACCTGAGTTCAATTCTACCCTCGGGTGACTGTTCAATCTCCCCACAGACATTCTCACCATTTGTGTGGATTTCCTCTGGGTGCTCCTGTTTCCTCCCGCAGTCCAAAGATGTGCAGGTTTGGTGGATTGGCCAAGCTAAATTGCCCCATAGTGTCCAGCGACGTGCAGGCTAGATGGATAAGCCATGAGAAATGTAAGGTTACAGGGATGGGAGGGTGGTGGATCTGGTTGGGATACTGTTCAGAGGTTCAGTGTGGACTTGATGGGCCAAATGACCTGTGTCCACCCTGTAAAGATTCTGTGATCTGTTACCGAGTGGCACTTACCCTGGCACAGTGGAGATGGTCATGGACCTTCTTGCCTTTCATCTGCATTGGGCGTTTGGTCTTGTCATGGCCTTTTCTTCTAGTGCTCTGGGAAGAAAACTCTTTGTGCCAACCCCTTGAGTGGAATCCCTGGGTCCCTGTTGGAGAAATGCAATGCCATCATCCCCTTCTCCTGCATCTTCTGGAGATATCCTTGATCAAACATGGCAGCTTCAGAATGCTAGTGTTCATCCAGGTGCACTACAGCCTTTTTTTTTTTTGTGGATGAAAGGGATGGCAGTGTTTCAGCAGATATCCGAAGAATGGCGTTTCAGGCTGGGAACAGTGTGGTAAGATGTGGCTGGAATTGAAAATAAGGGTTCCAGAGAGGTGTGTTGAGAAGTTAATGAGGTGCATTTAGTAAGATATGACAAGAAAACTATGTTAGGGCTCAGGCAGTAATCCCTCCAAAGAACCTTGCGTAACTTGCACTTAGCCAAAAAAAAAGGCCCAAAGTATTTGAATATTTTCAGTGCAGAAGTGGATAGATTATTGGTACACAAGGGGATAAAAAGTTTTTCAGAGGTAGGTGGGAATATGGAGTCGAGGTTACAATCCAATCAATCATGATATTGATTAGTGGAACAGGCCCTATGGACCAAATCTTCTCCTGCTTTTAACTTTTGTATTTGTATTTGAGCTGTAGCGATCTTTTGAAATAGTAGTAAGTTAATAACTAATGATTTATATTAAGGTTTAAGTACAAGAAAACAGGATTGGAAATGATCTTCAGTTGAATCAAATGCTCAACTAATGTGGGAAAATGTAACCGGTTCTTTGCTTTGTAGTAATAAAAGTTGTTCTATTTGAGTTGAATGACTAACATAAATTTTGGTTTAGTTCACAGGAAACAATAGGAACAATGTATTGATTTATATCCTGCTTCATCTTGTGGATTTTTATCTCGGATAGTTTGAAGAAGTTCATTAGCGAAGGATCCAGTTTAAGTTACACTTAGGTACAATTGTTGCCAGTAGATTTTGCGAAATATTCTGAACAAGGGTCTAGACCCGAAACTTCGGCTTTCCTGCTCCTCTGATGCTGCTTGGCCTGCTGTGTTCATCCAGCTCTACGCCTTGTTATCTCGGATTGTAATCCAAGTCTTTGTCTTGCCACAGTATCCAGTGTTCGTTCACTTTTTTGTTTGTCCCTTACACCCATCTGTACTGATTCTTGCTTCAGATGAGGACCTTCTTGGGCAGATAAGAATCTGCAAAACAAAGCATACAAGTGCTGAAATGGCTTGTATATTAGTCAGTGTATTTATATATAAAATTAGGCATATAGAGGACGGATGCCCAAGTTAAATTCCTGATCCGCACTTAGCTAACCCAAGCTAGGAAAGACATTGATGTCAATATTCACTGGTTAGCAATGCTTTTCTTTTAAAAGGAGAAAAACAATACTTGCGCTCTGAATTGCTATCTAATTGAATGTTGGGCGAGGATGGTGACTGGATTCAGCTTTGATGTTAAATAGCTGCAGGGAACTGCTGGCCAACTTCACCTGTCATTTGCTGTAGGGTACTGATGAACCTGTTGTATCTGCTGTGAATCAGCAGTTTTAGAAGAAATGGAGTCAGTATCAGTGGATGAGGAAAGTGATGCATATGTGTATATATCTCAGGTATGAAGTAAAATAAGTACTTTTTAATTACCCAGCATGTAAATAGAGTAACTCCAGTCTCTGAGGTTTTGAATTCATTTACATAATGAATCTCCAGTGCAAATCATAACTCGAAGTATATAAAAAGTAAACAGATTCCTTATTTTTCTGTCTTGAGGACAAAAGCTTAAGACTGCAGCACTGAACTTAAACAAGATGTTTTGATACAATTGCTCCTTTTGAGTTTTAGGTCAATGTTGCAGGAAGAATGTAGAGGTATTGAAAAATTAAAGCATTAGTTCTCCTTTTGAAGAGTTATGATATAAGATGCATAATTGTAGATTGTTTCTAATGAGAAGGCACAGTAGTTAAAATTGCAAAGAATTGAATAGGATGTTCAAAAAAGAATCTTGATACCAATGGCTCATTGAGGATTCTTCACATAAACAACTGTTGAAACAAGGCCCGTAAGTGCAAAGTTGGAATAGAGAAAGTTTTACAAATGATGAGATGGGTAAAATGGGGGAGTTGGGTGATGAGATTGTTAGACTAGGTGGTTAATGTTGAGAGAACAAATGCGCTATTTTGCCTGTTTTTCTCTTGTATCCTATTGAATTACCAGCTATCAAAAGCCCTGGATAAATAAAATACTTCCTTGTTCGAGTTTATTTTGGAGAACACTTTTTACTTCCTTTCTCTCTAAATGTTTCTTTCCTCCTCTTCCAAGAAGTGTTAATCTGTTACCAGTCTTTGATTCCTGAAGTGCTTCTGACAGTATTTTTCTCTGTTCAAGTAATTTGTCCAAGTGGTGGATCATTTCACATAGACAGGATAATATTAAAGACCAGTGCTACGTTCAGTTAGTGACTGAATATATGCTCTTTAAAACAGCATTCCCTAGATAAAGATTGCGATTGGAGTGAGAATGCTGACTGAATTTTTCTTTCCAGAGCCAAGTGACTTTGGGGGTTGTGTGATCCACCAACCAAACTAGCTGTCTCAGTGCAGACTAAGGATCAAACCAGGACAACTTCGTGCTTTGTTTCTCTGTGTCATATGGAGAGAGATATTTAAATATAGACTTTATTGTCTTGGATGGGTCTAAAGTCTGTCTGTATTCAGCATCTAGCAATTAAGTTACTGAAACAGATCAGCAACTCGAAGCTCTCATTTTGTACACAAACCCCAGGAATAAATTTAAACATGTCATAGTTTCTCAAATTCAAGTTTGAAGAATGACCTCTTAAATTATAGAACTTTGTGGTTGCAGAGCATAATTGAATGTGATTCTATCCAGCTTGCAGACTTCGAAAACCTTGATATTTCAAGGGCATCATTGTTTTTGAATTATTACTGAATTGGTACACTTATCTCATTGCATACTTTGCTAGTCTATTTTGGATGAAAAACGTTTGTAACAACTAGTTTTTGGAAGCATAAAACATCCATCTGAATACCCAAAATATTTGGTTGCAGTTTGCACCATGTCCACTCGATTGAATTTTCACTCAACATATGTTCCTGCAGTTGTAAGCTTACCTTGAGTAGTTATATTTTTCTATAATTGTTGGGGTTGTCGAGTAGTGGTAAGGAAAACTTATAAGCTTCTTATCACTTTTAAAAATTAGGGATTCCCAAAATTAAAATTGCAGAGTACAACATCACTCCACCGAATCAAGAAGATTAGGTGGTTCAGTATGAGAATTTCTTCCAAGTATCTTGCTACTTAACATTACCCAGTAGAACAAGAAAATCACAGTGGGGCAGACTATGTTAGCATTTCCTCACCATTTCCTCAACGTCTTGTTGAATCAGATTTCAACCTAACTGGATCTGTTAGATGTGTGTTTAGCAGCTATGAAAGTCTACTTTCTAATCAGTCAATTGCGAAGCAAACGTCATTGTCTGACGAATATCGATAATATCAAATCTGTAGTTTGTCTATTTTAATGGTGTTTTAGACCTAGTATTAAAATGCTGCTGGTTTTGTTTCTTCAGGTGCTGGTTTACATCTCCATGAATATGCCTTATTGAATGTGGACTGGCTTGTGAAGAATGCCACTTATCTACCTAATTGTTACATTTGTTTCACACCTGTTGGAGGCGTCCGGTTTCATTATTTCCACAGAAACCAACAGAAAAAGATGGTGAATTGCTCAGAATGGGTTTTGCTTGAGCAATACAGAAATCAAATTCAAAATGTCACAGAATTTGATAACAGGTACATGTTATTCAGTTCTAAATTGAATCATTTAGCTTGAGTTGTATTCTTTTCCCAGTTATCCCTGCTTCTCCAGAAAGAGATGATTTATGTTAGTATATACTTCTGTGAAGGGGGAGATGGTGGTGTAATGTCACTGGCCTGATAATCCACTAGTCCAGTTTAATATTTTGGGACAGGGATTCAAATAAAAGGGACTCTTGTGGTGCAGTAGTCGTGTCCTTACCTCTGGACCAGGAGTTCAAGTCCCACGTGCTCTAGCTGTGTGTCACAACATATGTGAACAGAATGATTAGAAATGTCTGTGCTTTTATGGATTCTAGATATTCTTTATCACGTTTATCCAAATGATCATTTTTCATGTTTGCACCTTGACTGTGATTGTTTGCTGGTGAAAGTCTAGGTCAGGATTGGCATTATCCAGTATTTGTGTTCATTTTGCAACAAGGAGCTCTGGATAGGAATAGGGAGTGGAAACAATGGCAAAGTTTCTGCTCCTGTGGTCACCATGGATAAATTCAGCTAATTCATTGTAAACAATGATGTTACAGGGTCTTGCCTTACGTGATAACTGGGCTTCACCTGGGGGCTAAAGGTTTAGCCTGTTCTGACCAGACCAAATGACGTTGCATCACTTCTGGCAAAACCATGTTGTCAGGTGATGTTTCCAAACTCTGAGGTATAGTCTGAATTATCTTACTGAAAGAAGCATCAATATACAAATGAATATAAAGGACAAAGAATTATAATTCAGGCTCCAGAAATCTAAGCTACACAACCTCTGCAAAGCTACATTAGTCCAAATGGTGAGGAATCTAGAATAGAATACATACAGGGAATAACTGTATTGTACAAGTTATGTCACCCAGCTGCATTGAATTCGCATGTAAACCAAAACAGCAGCAAGAGCTACTTGACAGTGGAGAATATCTCATCCAATGTTGGTGTGGTCTCCTTGTATCACATTCCTCTGCCTGCCCATCCAGTTTTCCAATGTGCGCTGCTAGGTGTAATTGAATAGGAATAGAAATTAAAATTGGAAATGATCCCACCACCTTCGCCAACAACACAGCAACCTCTTCCAGATCTGGAGCTATTGACGTCAACTGCAGTGCCACAACTTGTGGAAAGTGAAACCGAGCATTTGAGGAATGCCAGTGGTTTATACTGATGATGATGATCTAACGAGGCAATGTTGTAAAAAGAGGCAGTGTCATCCCTAGAAGGTGGACAAGTGTAACATTGTACTACAGAAACATAGGGGGGAGAAATGTAACCTTGGATTTTCTCTTTAAGTGATCAAGGGATTTGGGCATTTCTGGCTGGGCCAGCATATATTGCCCAAGCCTAATTGCCTTTGAAGTGGTGATGAATGACTTCATGTCTTGCTGCAGACTATTTGATGCATGTAGGTGTGCCCACCGTTAGGAGAGGTCTTCCAAGACTTTGAGACTGTGTTTCATATTCCTAATTCACTAAATTTACCAATGTTATTCTCATTTACAAATCCTTTGGCCTTGCCCTTCTTTACTTTTGCATCCTTATGCAGCAGTGTGTTCCATTCATCTGAGTCTGGCCTCATTTCTATCACCTTTTCCTTTGCTCCTTTCAGTAGTACAGTTATTTACCACCTTTCGCAATTCTTTCTAACATGAACCTCCACTTTGTATTTTCTCTTCCCATTTTCAGCCTATAGTCATTTTTCCTAATTTTTCTTCTAACCCTTGATGTTAGTTTTAGGTTGTCAGTTTGTCTTAGTTGTAGTAATTTCACTTCAGTAGGTCGTGAATTCAAGCTTCTGGCCTGGATTTATGCCTCTAATTTATGACAGTCTAGAGTGGCACTTGGGAAATGCTTTATTGTTAGAGATGCCATCTTCCAGATGATGTGTTAAACCAAACCCTTGTCTGTCTGCTAAGGCAGAAGTAAAAAGTATCAAGGTGCAGGTCAAGAATAGAAAAACTCTTCTGCTCTATGCCCTCATCACTTGGCCTCTTTCAGAGACGATATTAACTTGTATTGTAATGTACAATTTAGCAGCCAGGCTTTGCCTACAGAACAGCAGTTGATTTAAAAAGTATTTACTTGGTCTGCAATGTTTTGAGACATTCCGAAGACTTGAAAACTACATTTATTTAATTGTATTTCATTCTATCTTCTAGCCTGTGAAATGTTGTTCTGCTAAATTAAAAGTGATAGATAAATAAGGATTTACCTACCACTTTGTTTTCTTCATTACTTTTGAAATCATCACTATTGTTGTGTTAACAAACATGTATGCCAATTGCATGCAGAATGCTGATGGCCATTGAATGGACAACTGATTAACCTGTAGTTTTGGTGGAGTTTGTTGTTGAAGGCTTGGATTATTGGACAGGGTACCAAAATAACTCTACCCCTTAAATTGTACCATGGAATCGTTTATTGCCCTGAGTCGGTAGCTGTGCCATATCTTGTTCTTAGTGCCTTAACTAAAAAATGGTACCTTCACTTAAGTATCGCAGCAGAATATCAGTCCTGATTATACATTTTGACTGCACATTCATGTTGAAAGTTACAATTTTTAAAAATTGGTTCAAGTTCCCCTGTAATTAATAGATCCATCATGTCATATTTGAAACAGAAACAACAAACATAATTTTATCAGTTAGCTTCATATTTTCTGAGTCATTATGGTGACCAATACTAAACTGGTAGTTGAGTGTAGGCAAAACATTATCTTTTATGTTTCAGGTTCCTAAAACATTGTATACAACCGTAGTAAAAGTGTTTTTAAAATCACTTATGGCCCATAATTGCATTATGGATCCATTCATAACATATAATGCACTCGGGTTAACATATCACATTCTGTACATGAGTGCATTTCTGTACTACTGTTAAGCGAGAGCAGTTCATTTTGCTAGTTGAAGGCAGAGTAAAAACGTTCTGAATAGAATTTTTAAAAAATTTCTAATTGTTATAAGTTCATTGCCTGAAGTTCTTTACAGCTTGGTGGATAAATGTATAATATGGTCCCCACAAGATTTTACAATTGGTGAGCTTCAGGATCAGTTCCTTTTTTCTATATCTGTTAGCAGCAACAGTGTTGGTTACCAGGGAGATGAAGAAAAATTACCGTGACCATTTCAACTTACCGTCTCCATCCAGGCCTTCAGAAAGCCTGTTCTGGAGAGAATCTTGAGCCCTTCCCAGTCAGTGGAGAACTCCTGATATAGAAAAAGTTCAAATAAAACCTCAAAAAAAAAAAAAAAAAGCCCTCAAGTTATACTGCAAAGTATGCATTTAAACAAGGATTTGTAAATTTGTTTTAATGCTTCCTCTCTTCTCATCTATGGCTGTAATTATTTGGGCAAGCGTAGATTAAACAAGTTCAGTTGCAAAAAAGGTCTGTGCTACTACTGTTTTGAACAGAATATCAAGGATTAGTTCAAATAAACGTAAATAAAATTAAAAGTATTTGAAATACTTATCTGAGGGCTCAATCACTTAAAGTTTTGAGTAGCTAAGCAGGTCAGGAAAATCCTTGGTTTCATTTTATATGTGCTTGGAATTCTGGTATTGGATCTAGTACTGTTGACCAGGTCAACATTTCTTATGTGTCCCTATGTGCCTTTTGAAGGTGGTAGAAGATTCATTCTTGAAGTGCAGCAGCCTTTCTTGCACAGTTATGCTCACTGCTGAACGGGTGGGAGTTTCAGGATTTTTCCCAATAATTATCAGTCGAATCCCACTTCCAACCTTATGTTGGAAGGAAGTTCATTCAAAGATTACCAGCAACAGATCACACTGTGGGACTGAGCATGGGAAAAAATGTCTATCTGCCCCCATCTTTAATATTTAATCTTCTATGCATTTCTGGTCTTTGCTGTTCTCCCCAGAATGATATCTTAACCATTGATGCTTTGGACCGAACTAAAAAAAGCATTTCTTCAAGGTGTTTTCACTCCCAGCAGTTTCCGATGCTGAATGCCAGTTTGAGTGTGACACCTGCCTCAAGTACCCCTGCACTTTCTGTTGTGCTGGATAGCCACCCATCTGTATACTGAACTTATGCTGCTTGTGGGATGACCATCTCCTGGACTGTATGATCATCCCTGAATTTCCACCATGATTGCAACTGCCCTTCAAATTCAGAAATCCTGAGCTTGAACTCCAGGTGGGGGCACTTGACACATGTGGTCCCCTCCGAGACACATGAAATGTCCTGATGTGTCTACATATTGAAAGCAAGTGTTCCATACTGCAAATACTACCATGAGACGCAACAAGAAAATTGATTAGGATGAGGATAAGTCAGTTTCTGCCTCATGTTGACTTTCTCACTGTCTGTGGCAGGCTCAATCTGGCAGATACTTTGATACTTAAGAAGCTTGTGTGGTAGTACTTCAGGAGCAGTAGTGGTGCTGCTAAGCCATTTCTGATAATGTATACTTAAGTCCTCCACTTGAGTATATTGAGTGCTTGCTGCTTTGTCCGTCTTCCAAGTAATGTTCAACAATATAGAGGAATACTCACCACCAGTTGAAGGGGGATTGAGATTTGAATGCCCATGTTTGACCTTGTACCGTGACAGTAGGAGTGGGCTCAGAGTCAATGGAGGACTTTCAGAGCTGCTCCCGTCCAATTCTACAGTTCTGAGCTGTTGCTTCTTGTGGTTTGCCCTGATGTTGGGAATGGACATACCCAGAGATAGTGATAGATGAGTCCAGGACATTAACAGTCATACACACTAAATTATACTTCGTAGTTTGCTGCTTAATTAATTTTGCCAAAATTGGAGTAGGTCCCCTGATGTTAATGAGGAAGACTAGACTGGTACCTGTTTGTTGTATCCCACTGCCTTGGTCAGTGTCATTCAGTCAATTCTGTTTTATTTCTATTTGTCTTGTAGTGGTTTGGTACAACTAAGTAGCTTGCTAGACCATTTCCGAAGGCAGTCAAGAGTCAGTTATATTGCTGTGGTCTAAAGTCACACACAGACACACACTTGGTATCGATGGCAATTTTCTTTTGAGGGATAATAACGATTCACCCTCCCAGCCAGATTCTTATCAACCCCTTTGTCTATCCAACTGCTGTTCTCTCTTTTTGGGGTCTGTCCTGTTGTTTACTCCCTACTCCATCCCCCTCCCTATTTTCTGCACATAAACTGACATTTTCCCAGCAACCATCAGTTCTGAGGAAGGGTCACCAGACCCGAACTTTAACTCTGATATTTTTCTTCACGGATGCTGTTGGACCTGCTGAGCTTTTCCAGCAACTTCTGTTTTTGTTCCTGATTTACAGCATCTGTAGTTCTCTCAGTTTGTACTGAGCCAGATGTTTGTTTTATGACAATCTGTATTTAAAGTCACACTTTTTGAGACCAACTTCATTGCAGACTGTGTTTATTTAATTGAATTTTTATTCCTCTCCAATTCCGTGATGGGATTTCAATTCGTGGCTAGAATTTTCCAAAGACATTGTCAACTGGTGGGAAGGATGGCAAAATGGCACAGAGTGCAGCTTCCTGCTGCATTATCAGAATTGCCACCCACTCGGAGTTCAATTGAGGCACTTGAGTGGCCAATTCAAGGCCCCTTTAGAGGGGGGTTTCTACCAAATAGAATGCCAGATAAACATTGGCACAGTCTCAGCAGGCTTTGGAGGTAAAGAGGAGCCATGGAGTGACCCCAGGCAGCGATGACTGCGCACCCCCACCATCATCCCCCGGCAATGGCATCGCCTATCGGGGACGTGCACTTCACCCTCTTTCCCATCCTCCCATCTTTGCTGTGGCTTGATAGGCTGGTGCTGGAGCCCCCAGATCCCACTCTCCTGCTTTCAAGGCTACGTAACTATTAAACTGTCTTTGTCATTAAACGCAGCCCTATGAATCAACCTGCGGAGTTGCAGTCCCCTTGGGTTAGCAGCTTTTGTGACAGATCCCTGTTTATCAATAGGATCAGCAGGCACGACGTTCACTGCTCTCACCACCCTCCAGAGCAAGGTTATACCCTTATACCCTTATACCCCTCTGCTTTTGAGTTGACATCCATTGGCCATTCTGCATTTCTTCTGAGCAACGTATGAGTTCATGTGTAGAAATAATTTGTTTCATTGCCCCTCAGCCAAATATGTACAGGGAATGACCTGAATCATGGTTACATAAAGAATACAACTGAAAAATATATTGCAGTTTATAATGCATCATAAATGATAGGAAATGTTGGGTTAGCTGTCCTCCATTCTGATAGTAGAAAAAAATGACATAACTACTAAAATAACCAAAAGTTAAAACTCAAGGTCCCCCTAGAAATCAAGTATGCCTCCTGACTCATGTTGGACCCTGGCTTGTGACTATCTAAAATGGAGATGAGTCATTTGAGAAGGCACCAAACACATCTGAGAATTTGACAATTTGCAATGCATAAACCTTCAAATAATTCACCTACACAACCTTTCAGGTACTATCTGCCCCACATCTTGCAGAGTCTGTAGATCATACGTTACCAGCCATCTTGAAATCCATTGAATCAGAGTAGAGGCAAGTCATCTGAGAGAATGTCGAAGAAGAACCTGGATCCAAATGAATTGAAATTAAAACACTAATTGTGCTATTAGGAGTATAGTGCAGATCACTTCATATTGAAAATGGTAGGAAGAAATATGTAAGTAAATGGGTAAAAGGCATCAGTAATAATCACCCGAGATTTAACTCCTCCAAATAAACCACTAAAAAGAGTCTGTGAACGGAGTACAGAAAATAGAATGCCAACGCATCTTTAAAAAAAAGAGAGGAAGTTCTGTTGGATCTAGCAATGGAAACTGAACCAGAATACTTCAGAGAAGCAAGTGTAGGGGAACAGCTATGCAGTAGTGATCACAATAAAATATTAGAGAAGGTCACTAGTACCGTAGAGTCCACAGTAACAAATTGGAAAACGTAGCTGATTTTAAGAGGATGAGAATGGAACTGGGAAATAAACTCGACCAAGTTATCCGCAAACAAATAAATAGAACTGCTTTCAGAAATATTTAACATTGTGAACTGAGTCCAAGATATATGTACTACTAAAAAGGAAGGACAAACAAGCCAGTATTGATGGACTGTGGATTAATAAATAAATAAAAGCATTATTGAATTTTGTTTTTACACATATACAAAATATAAGTCAAAGTATAGAATGACAATAGAGAACACAACTTTCTTTGAAATTAGAAAGGCAAAGAGAAAGTACCAAGTTAAATTGGCAAAAAATACAGAAAGGAATAAAAAAATACTGCCTTCTCATCAATTGAAAAAACTGGCGCAGAGATATACAGGCAATAAAGCAAAATGACAGTAATACTAAACAATAATTTGCTTCATATTTGCCGGGGCACTGAGGTACTGAACACACTTCAATAGAGATTTTTATAAGTTGTAAAGACATTTATGATAGAATAGTGGGAATCTGGGGCGAAGTTTGGTAGACTAATCAAATTTAGGATAAGCTCTTTAGTCTAAATGAGTTGCATCCATTCATTTTAAAACCTATTACGGAAGAGGTAGCAGGGACACTTTTTTAATAGACACTTTTGTACGTGTGAAAAAGAACTAATGGAAAGCTAAGATAACAAGCATGGGGCTGGATGAACACAGCAGGTCAAGCAGCATCATAGGAGCAGGAAAACTTGACGTTTCGGGCCTAAACCCTTCATCAGAAATGGGGGATGGGAAGAGGGTTCTGAAATAAATAGGGAGAGAGGGGGAGGCGGATAGAGGAGAGGATAGGTGGAGAGGAGGCAGACAAGTCGAAGAGGCGGGGATGGAGCCAGTAAAGGTGAGTGTAGGTAGGGAGGAAATAGGTCAGTCCAGGGAGGACGGACAGGTCAAGGGGGCTATGTGTTTCCCCTTTTTTAAAAAGGGGGCGATCAAATGTACCCAGGCAAAAGTAGACCAATCAATGATGGGAACAGTATTGAAATCCTTGCTCAAAGGTGTGATTTTAAAATCTGGAAGCTCGACTTTGGTCAGTATAGATTGCAGAAGGAAGGTCATGCTTGACCAATGTTATTGAATTGTGTTAAGAAGGGTAAATTGGAGTAATGATATGAATATAGTATACTTGGAATTTCAAAACATACTTTGGTCAGGACAGAACATGTGGAGTTAGGGGACACATATAAGTATGGCTTAGAGATTGCCTACAAACTAGAAAGCATGGTGTAGTTGCTTGGACTGGCAAAAGGTAGTAATTGTGTTCCGTAGGGATTGGTGCAAGAGTTACCGTTATTTCTTTGTTCAGACTATTTGGAATTGGCAGTACAATTTCAATTTACAGATGGCATCAAGACATTTTTGATGAAAACGCAGACTGCAACAAAGTTGTAGGAGGTTGTTAACATAGTTGTAGAATGGGTGTGTGATTGACAAATGAAATTCAACACTTAAAAATGAGTTGCTTTTATAATATGAATAAGGAATGCTCATTCGTACCTGTAGGAAAACTGGTTTCGCTATGGAATCAAGGAGGAAAGCAATCTGGGGATACAGTTGTTTAGGATCCAAAAGCAGTGAAGCAGGTTAATAATGCCATAAAGGTTCATTTCTAGAGAGAGAATGGAAAAGTGGACAAGTTATATTTAAACCTGGATGGAACATTGAGACTATACTTGGAGTGATCGTTCTGGTCTCATGTTATGAAAAAGATACTTAGACAAAGAAAAATCTGCAGAAGGTTAATATCAGAACTTAGAAGTTATACCTATCAGGAATTACTGAGTTTTTTGGTCTGGAAAAGTTGTGATTGGAAGAGCTGCAATAAGTGCATGAGAATTATTTAGCATGATTTTAGAGCACATTTCTGTTTTACAATTCTTTTAAAAACCAGTTTTAAAAAGGTTCTCGCCCTCAAATTGTAAATATTTAGCAAGTTTATCTTCATGTATCAGTTCGGTTCCTGGTCTGTTCTGGGTTATCTGATCACAGCTAGTTTGGAATACAGTTTTAAAAAAAGGTAAAATTACCAGAGTCTGACCTGACCATAAAGTTGCTATCTCATTAGAGGGAAACAACTGATGGTGGTTTCACCTGAGGATTACCACACCTCAGACAAAGCAAAAGGTTGAGAAGGAGAATCCATCCGCTTACTCTGTATCACAAACCAGCCATCTAGTCAACTGAGCTAACCAACTCCCCTCTGGAATAAGGATACTACAATTGGTCTAATTTTCCAGGGTTAGAATCATGGAGCCATAGAATCCCTACAGTGGGGAAGCAGACCATTCAGCCCATCAAATCTGCACCAACCCTCAAAAGAGCAGCTCACCCAGACCCCTCCCCAACTGCGTGGTGCCTGTGACCTATGCTCACACCTAGACCCGCACATCTTTGGACTGTAGGAGGAGACTGCAGTGCATGGCCGAAACCCGCATAGATACATGTGCAGACTCCATGCAGAAAATCGGCTGAAAAGAAAGGAATGTAGTTGAGTGTTCTCACTTCTTATCCAGTGATCCCTCGAGTTTCATTCCGATCAATGGTTTTCTGCGACACAGAACATTGATGTGCGGTGAGAGCTGTCCAAAATAAAATATAGCTGATACTTGTGAAAATTAATCAAATTTTGCTAGCCAATTGGATACAAAATTGGCTTGAAGGAGGAGACAGGGTGGTGATAGAGTTGCTTTTCAGTCTGGAGGCCTGTGACCAGTGGTGTGCCGCAACGTTTGCTGGTTCCGCTGCTTTTCGTAATTTATATGAATGATTTTGGATGTGAATATAGGAGGCATGGTTAGTAAGTTTGCAGATGACAGCAAAAAAGGTGGTGTAGTGGACCGTAAAGAAGATTATGTCTGAGGACAACAAGATTTTGATCAGATAGGCCAATGGGCCGAGGAATGGCAGGTGGAGTTTAATTTCGATAAATAGGAGGTGCTGCACCCTGATAAGGCAAACCAGGGCAGGACTTATACAGTTATTGGTAGGGCCCTGCGGAGTGTTGCCAAGTAAAGAGACCTAGGGGTGTAGGAGCACAGTTCCTTGAAAGTGGAGTCGCAAGTAGACAGGGTGGTGAAGGAGGTGTTTGGCACTCTTGCCTTCATTGCTCTAAACATTGAATATAGCAGTTGGGACAGCATGTTTAACTATACAGGACATCGGGGCCACTTTTGCAATTCTGAATACAATTTTGCTCGACCTCCTATAGGAAAGATGTTGTAAAACCTGAGAGGGTGCAGAAAAGATTTACAAGGATGTTGAGGGGACTGGATGATTTGAGTTATAGGGAGAGGCTTGGTAGACTGGGGCTTTTTTCTCTGGAGCATCAGAGGCTGAGGAGTGACCTTGTAGAGGTTTATAAAATCATGGGGGCAAGGATAGGGTGAACAGTCAAGGTCTTTTTCCTAGGGTGGGGAGTCCAAAACTAGAGGTGATAGGTTTAAGGTGAGAGGGGAAAGATTTAAAAAGGACGTGAGGGGTAACATTTTCATGCAGAGGGTGGTGTGTATGTGGAACGAGCCACCAGAGGAAGTGGTGGAGACTGGTTCAATTACAACATTTAAAAGGCATCTGGTTGGGTACATGAAAAGGAAAAATTTAGAGATATGGGCTAAATGATGGCAAATGGGACCAGTTCGGACTGGGATGCAAGCACGGACAAGTTGGACCGAATAGAATGTTTTTGTGCTGTATGACTCTTTAAATTGAAAGTGGGGTATCAGTGTTTTGATTCTAAAACATGTGAACATCCCAAGAATAGGGACCCACAGATAAACTTGAGATCTTGTGATAGTTTCAATTACTGACCAAGCAATGGTGTTGGCGTGCTTCTTATTTGTTGAAATGAGACAAAACAAGCTAATGACCGTAGGGAATGCTTGTTGATGGAACAGATTTGCAGGTGGCCATCTCACTAGTTCCTCCTAGATCAAAAGACTCTGCGCACTGCTGGCAGGCTCAAGTTTCCTACTAACCTGATAAATTGCAATTTACTCTACTTTACGATCCATTGAATTTCAATTCTGTATTGCTTCAGTGCAGAATGTGGAACAGATTTAGGGCCATGAACAGCCAGAATTAGTTGAATTAAGCAGATTTTTAAAAATTGTCATTCTTGTATATGAAACATTCGTGTATGTGATCCTCCTTTTAGCTTGTGTTCACTATGCTGTAAACTTTTCTTGTAAAACCATATCCATGGTAAATGAAAGGAAATGTGATGTTTAAGAGCAGTCAATTCAGCTGACCAAAATGGGTGTGCTGTAGAATTGTTTGTTTCAGTGAAGAGTGTTATGTTACCATATTGGGAACCACTGATTTAGATAGGTATCATCCTGGACTCTGGTAGCACTCCTCCCTCTGTCATAAAATTGCTGATTCAAGTGACACACAAGCTCAAGATCTAGGCTAGTGCTTCTGTGCAGTGCCAAGAAGATGCTGCACTGTTAAAGATCCTTTCTCTCAGATGACAACACTAAACCAATGTTCCCTTTGTCCCCTTGGATATAAAAGCCCATGTTAAGAGAAGAGGGGGTGTTTTATCATTAAATTCCATTGCTGTTTGTGAGTCCTTGCTGTTCACAAATTACTTGCTATGTTTTTGACATTGACTGCAGTGACTACTTCTGAAACTTTCTTTGCTGAAAGTGCTTTGCAATATTCCTAAATCATGAAAGTCACTTTATAAAGCCACTCTCTTTTTTTCTGTCGTCTTCGGCTATGAAAAGCCTGTCTAGAGTCACATGAGAAGTTGCATCTTGAAAGGTATTGAAAGTAATCAAGAGGCTAAAACCGTCCCTCAACATAGAAAGAGGGGTGGACAGAAAAATTGTGAAAAATACATTGCAAAAATGTTTTAATAGTCAACAGATTTTTAACTTGATTGGGTGACTGTTGACGCCATCTAAGCTGGTAGACAACAGACTTCTACAGATTGTTGGGAAGTGCAAAGCTTGGCTCTGCATGTGTAATTTAAATTTAATTTATAAAAAACTAAGAAAATCCTCATGCATATTGAATATTGTAAAAAATTGTAATGTATTGTGAGCTTCAACATTCTCGTAGTTATTTTAACTCATAATTTGCATAAGGGTATCCGTCCAAATCCATCGTTGAATATTATGATAAGAACATTCATGTGTGGTAAACATGACTTTTTTTTTTCCGACAGTCTAATAAGAAATCTTACATTGATAACGGAAAATCCAGAAGAAGCCTACCAATCGCAAAACATCATTTGGCACAGATTTTCTGATGCATTTGCTGCTGCTAGCAGCCTCATTTCATATGCCCCAGTATTTAAAACCTACTTCTATGAAGCTTTGAAGGAATTCTGTCATGATAACGTACAATACATAGAGATACGAGCATTGCTGCTACCGGTATGTACAAAATGCTTCATTGAGGAAATGTTTTGTCACCAAGTTGTTTTAGACCAAAGCAGAACTTAAAAAAAGCAATTTTCTTCCTTCTATTTTCTAATAGTCTAAATGTTCAAGTTGTGCAACTCCATATGATCACTGTTTCACAAACACTACTGTTCTGTCAATGGCACAGCTGGGAAGTGATGGCTGATGACCCACGTAACAGGTGGGGTATAAGTATACCTAACTAAACCATGTTACCGTAGTAATACAGCTTTCAAATATGTACAATGCAGTTTCTTTTGTCCGTAACTTTGCCTTGATAATAAAAGAGCAAAGCCAAATATAAGTAAGAGGGGAACCAATAAACAGCTGGGAGAAGTGCACATCAAGAGTTACTTGGTGAAACCAGCTCTTCATTTTGAATTTGTTCTTTCCTATGTACATACTGAAACCCTCATGCCATTCTGTCGTTTCACAGCCTAGGCCTCTCAGCCACTTGCCTTGATTTGAACTAGTCATCCTGTCCTCGCAGTAATCATTCTTGTGGAATCTCATCTCATCATTGTGTTGTGGGGCACCCACTGCATAACTCAATTTGCTCACTCATGTGTGAGCTGCAGTTGACAATGACACTGACTGCATTTTCAGATATAGAAAATGCTCCATGAGTCAATGACATTTCCGCATTGGTCTTCAAACATGTAAGTTAACCTTTCAGCCAATTGCTGCTTCAGCAAACTTGGGCAGATTCGACAGATGTTAAAATATGTTTTAATGGAACCAGTAGATGTTAAGATATCATGAAATTATGATCCTATACTACCTGCAGTTGGTTTGGTTCTGCAGTGACAGGGGTATAGGTGAACAAGCAAATGCTTTTGGGCTTCCAGAGTGCACTGCACACAGTAGAAGAACTAGTGCATCAATATTTTTCTAAACCACCTATTCAGAGGTGTGAGAAATGGTGCATAGCATATTATCTTCTCTAATTGACTAGTTGCCCTCTAAAATTCTCAATAATGCGGTTAAGCACAGATAATCTTGTCTGTGGTAAACAAGCGCACAGAAAGCCATTCCCTCATATGTTATGACTCAGAAATTAGCTCCAGAAACTTGTTGGATTGCCAATTATATTCCCACATTTTCATAAATAATTGACTATAAATTATTTTTATATATATAAAAATTCAGTTTTATCATCTGTATTTCACACGTCTCAATTTATTAAGCATGGTGTTTTGAAGTCAGAAAATAAGTGATTTTCTAAGAAGCTTGGTGGTCACTTAAGAACATAGCAATTAGGAACTGGAATGGGTCATTTGGCCTCTCAAACTTCCTCCATCATTCAGATCATGGCTGATCTCCCTCAACTCTGCTTCCCTGCACGCATGCTAGTGACAGTTCAGGCCACAAAATCTTGTGCTTATTTTCTGATTCATTTTAAAGAGATGGCGGTCAGCCGCCAATAGGAGGATTACAGTTCATTTTAGGAGAGGAAAGTAGGCAGGGACTCTGCTCTGTTCATAGTGATAAAAGATAGCTGATCATCGTCAATTACTTTTTTCACCCTGATCAAATAGTGTCAATATTTTATCAAGGTTCACCAATAAGTTAGTGGTATTTTGCTTAAATTGCTTCAAAGCCTATCTTGCATTAAAGATATCTATAACCAGAGTTATTTGAATAGAATGCCTGTCAGTTCAGGGGTGGTCTTGGATTTATTAAAGCAAGACCCTCTTTGGTGAGAACCATAGTTTCGGCCTTGTTTGTTAGTCTATTTCATTCTCGAACGTGTCATCCCACCTCAATGTTGAATCCAACTTTGACCATCTTGTAACACTTGAAACTACTGTGGCCAAAATCATGAATGATATCCTGTATGACTGTCAGCGTACTGCTTTATCCCTTTTTAGTCAACCAAGTCATTCTTCAGCTTTCTATGTGTCAGCTTTATGTCCTTGCACTGGTCCTATCCGAATGCAGCCATTCTATCTCTAGCAATGGTTTCTTTGTCAATCTTATAAAATTTACCTGTAGAGTCTCTCGCAGACCCGTGCTTGATCCTCTCTCTTCCTCATCCTAGTTGGGTGTTGTTTCCATGCATACATTCACCTTCTGTATGCTAGGACAAGAAGTTCTAGATCAACTGACACCATCTTCTCTGTGCCGTTCGAGTCCCTAACTCAGACTAAGTTGTGGATGAACCAGTCTTCACTCTGTGTAATTTCATTGTAGACAAATGTTTAATGCAAGTCTATGGACCCTATCGACACTCTTAGCAATAGTGCTGAAGACTTGTGCTCCAGAACTTCCCACACCTCCACCCATACTATTGTAGTACAGGTTACAACACTGGTATCTACCCAACCATGTGGCAAATTGCCTAGGTCAATCCTGCACACAAAGCAGGACAAATCCAACCTGACCGTTTACCGCCCAATTGATCTACTCTCGATCATCAGTAAAATGATGGAAGGAGTCATCAACAGTGCTATCAAGCAGCATACGCTTAGCAGTAACCTTGTCGCTGATACCAGTTTGGGTTCCAGAGGGCCACTCAGCTCCATACCTTCCATTACAGCCCTAGTTCAAAAATGAACAAAAGAGCTGAATTGCAGAGGTGAGGTGAGAGTGACTGCACTGGATATCAAGGCCACATTTGACTCTGTAGTATGAAGGGGTCTGAGGAAACACTTGAGCCTGTGGGAATCATAAGGAACTGCTGTGATGGTTGGACCTGGCACAAGGAAGTTGGTTAGGGTGGTTGGTGGTCAGTCACCTCAGCTCTAGGACATTCCTGCAGGAGTTTATCAGGGTAGTATCTTAAGCCCAAACATCTTCAGCGGTTTCATCAATGACCTTCATTCCATCCTAAGATCTGAACTGGGGATATTCACTGATGACTACAAAATAACATCCACCATTTGTGACTTCTTAAGTATTAAAGCAGTCTATGTCCAACTGTGGAACAACTTGAGCAATAGCCAGGTTTATGGAAACAACTGCAAGTAACATAGGGGCCACACAAGTGCTGGTTAATGACCACCTCCAACAAGAGAATTTAACCAGTACCCTCAAAATTCAATAACAAAACTAACTGAAAAGTTGAAAACAATACAACTAATGAGAAAAAAATCTTTTTACAGGCACAGATAATACTTTCTTTCAATGAAACCTGTTTGCCAGTCTATGAGCAAAGTACAAACTGTTGGTGAAGGTTTACCAGTGGTTCTAAGTTTCTGCACAGGACCTAAATATTTTAACTTTTTAAATGAAACCTGTGTGCAAGTCTGAAGTGTGACTTCACCTCACTTTAGACACTGCAAATATTCTCTCAAATGAACACAGTGTAAGAACAAGTAAACTTGAGACAATTCATCTGACTATTGCGTCGTTAATGAAATTTCAGTATCTCACTTATACCTTTAAAATTTTTGAATTGCAAAATCTTGATTGTGTATTCGCAATTGGAAGGTAATGCCAATAAGAACTATTTGTACTGAAACCAATTTGTAAGGTTTCTTTAGACTACTAGTTACTCTGTGACAGACCTGTGATCCTGCACAAAAGCTAGCTGAGAAGCAGGATTGAACAACCACAGCTTTGCTCTGTGCAATGGCAAAGCGATCCTTGTGTGCAGCTTCTATGCAAAAATCAGTGCATGATAATTAGCCAAGGGAAATTTTAGTTGCATTTCAGTTAATGGTTCAATTAAACCAGAATCAGAACGGTATTAAATCATGCAAATTTTTTTTGTCAAAATAGAACACTGAAAAGAAAGGCGGGGAGGAGAAATGGCAGATAAAGTAACAGAATGGACAGTGAGCAATTTTGGAAGATCGAGGGGAGTTGACTAAAAGCTCAGAGGAAGAGATGATTTTTATGAAGAACTTAAAAGATGGATATAAAATAGAGGCAATGAGGTTAGGCGGAGAATTACAGAGAGTGAAACTGAGTTAGCTGAAAGCTTAACACAGATGATGGAAATGGATTAAAGACTAGGCAGCCCCAAGCCATAGGACTGAAAGGTGTGGGAGAGCCACAAGATGAGACAAGATTGCAATAGGTGGTGCAAATTTAGAGTATGAGTGGATCTGGACCTATGTAGGAAGGGATTTCAAATTCAAAGCATTGAGGAGAGATTGTTAAAGAGGGCTTAGTGTGAGACAGGGTGCAGAGTCTGAGCCTTGGACAAATTGTTGGGAAATCAGCAAGGAAAACATTAACATGCTGAGATAACAAGAATTGCAGATGCTGGAGCCAGAGACAACACAGTGTGGAGCTGGAGGAACAGAGCAGGCCAGGGAAAATCAGAGGTGCGGGAAAGTTGACGTTTCGGGTCAGGACCCTTCTTCGGAAATACAAAACAGAGGGTGCTGATCTGATGCTGCCTGGCCTGCTGTATTCCTCCAGCTTCACGAAGCATTAATACTCTGACAACTTTTCAGCAATAGCACTGAAGACTTTTGTTCCAGAAATAGCTGTACACTTAGCCAAGCTTTCTAGTACAGTTACAATATGGCATGTATCCGATAATGTGGAACATTGCCCAGATGTGCCCTGTCCACAAGAAAAAGGACAAATCCAGCCCAGCTAATTACCACCCTGTCTACCCTCAATCATCAGCACAGTGATGGGAGGTGTTATCAAAAATTCTATCAAACAGCATTGGGGCTTGTAAACAGCAATACGACAGGAACAGTTCTAGAAGGAAGATTGCTGACACCTTCTCACCTTTAGTGGAACTAAGGATGTACAATTAGTGCTGACCCAGACAGCAGTGCACACATTGCATTGATGGAGGAAAAAGTACTCAATAATAACTTGCTTACTGATATTTGGTTTGGGTCCTGACCCACTCAGCTTCTGGACTCTGTACATCTTTAATCGAAACATAAACAAAAGAGCTGAACTGTAGAGAAGTGAGGCTGACTGTGTCCCTAATATCAAGGCAGCAGCTGACATGGCATCTAGGGTTCTTCGGGGGGGGAAAAAAAAACTGGACCACTGGTATAGCTGTACATAGCCGAGGCCCAGCACCAACTCTCTGACACCTCCGTCTACTTCCCCCTTGACATGACCCCCATCCCTGACCAATAAACCATCATCTCTCAAACCATTCATCACCTCAGGTGACCTCCTACCCATAGCCTCCAACCTCATCATTTCCCAACCCTGCACCACCTGTTTCTATCTCCTTACCAAAATCTACAAGCCTGACTGTCCCGGCTGAAATATTGTCTCTGCTTGCTCCTGCCTCACTGAACTCATCTCTGTTTACCTTGACTCTGTTTTGCCCCCTCCCGGTTCAAGAACTCCCCACCTATATCCAGGACACCACCCACACCCTCCACCTCCTCCAAGACTTCCAATTCCCTGGCCCCCAACACCTCATCCTCACTATGGACATCCGATCCTTGTACGCTCGTATCCCCCATGCGGTTGGTTTAAAAGCCCTCTGCTGCTTCCTCTCCTGCAGGCCCAATCAGTCCCCCTCCATCGACTGCCCTCATCCGCTTAACAGAACTTGCCCTTACCCTTAACAACGTCACCTTTAACTCCTCCCACCCCCTACAGTCTTAAGGGTGTCGCACAAGCTATGCCTGCCTCTTCATAGGATACAAGGAACAGTTCCTTTTCTGCTGTTACACTGGCACTATTACCCATCTGTTCGTCTGCTGCATTGATGACTTGGCGCTGTCTCGTGCTCCCACGAGCAGCTTAAACAGTTCATCACTTTACGAATGCCTTTCACCCCAACTTCAAATTCACCTGAACCATCTCCGATACCTCCGTCTCCTTCCTGGACCTCTCCATCTCCATCTCTGGTGACCGCCTCAAAACTGACGTCTATTTCAAGTCCGCCAACTCCCACAGCTACCTTGACTGCACCTCCCCTCACCCATATTCCTGCAAGAATGCAATCCCTTACTCCCAATTCCTCCACCTTCACCACATCTGCTCCCAAGATGGGGCGTTCAACTCTTGCGCATCCCACATGTCCTCCTATTTCAAGGACAGTAATTGCCTCCCTCCAGTGATTGAAAATGCCCTCTGTTGCATTTCCTGCACGTCTGCCCTCGCATCCCCTCCCCCCAACAAAAATAAAGACAGAATCCCCCTTGTTCTCACATTTCACCCCGCCAACCTCCGCATCCAATGTATCATTCTCTGCCATGTCCTCCACCTGCAATCCGACCCCACAACCAAAGAGATATTTCCCTTCCCACCCCTATCTGCCTTTCGTAGGGACCGCTCTCTCCATGACTCCCTCGTCTGTACCATGCTCCCCACTAAGTCCACCACCCCCGGCACCTTTGCCTGCAACCGCAGGAAGTGTTACACCTGCCCCTATACCCCTCCCCAACCCCGGCCCCAAATCCATTCAAGGCACAAAACCAACCTTCCATATCAGACAGGGGTTCACCTGCATGTCTGTCACCTTGGGTCTACTGTATCTGCTGCTCCCGATATGGTCTCCACTTGGTCTCACCGATGCAGAGACCATTTTGTAGAGCATCTACACTCTGTACGGGACAAACGACAACACCTTTAAGTGGCCAACAATTTTAACTCCCCCTCCCACTCCCTGGGTGACATGTCCATTCTGGGGCTCCTTCACTGTCATAGTGACACCACCCACAAACTGGAGGAGCAACACCTCATATTTCATCTCGGGAGCCTACAGCCTGATGGCCTAAACAAGGAATTCACCAGATTTAAAATCTCCCCACCCCTGGCCTCATCCCATGTCCAAGCCTCCCTCTCATCCCTGCCTCCTTGACCTGACACAACCTGTCCATCATCTCTTCCATCTATCCACCCCTCCCACCTCACTGACCAAACCCCACTATTCCCTACCTGCATTCACCTATCACCATCCCTCCTGCCCCACCCATCCTCTCTATTTATTTCTGAGCTCCCTTCCCCCTCCCCATTTCTGAAGAAGAGTCCTGACCTGAAACGTCAATTTTCCAACTCCTCTGATGCTGGCTGGCCTGCTGTGTTCTTCCAGCTTCACGCTGTGTTGTCTGTTTTTCTTAAAACGTTACTTCAATATTTGAAGTTAGAAATCACACGACAGCAGGTTAGAGTTCAATAGGTTTATTTGAAAAGATCAGCTTTTGGAGCTTCACTTCTGGCGTTAGTGAGAGAGGTAGTATCAAACACAGAACTTATAAGTAAAATATCAAAGGGTCACACCCCTGATGAGGATGTATTGAACAACATAAAATGCTGTTAAATCTTTAAACAGTTAAAACGTTTTAATTGATTTATACGTATACGTAAACCCCAAATTCCTTTCGAGTCACTGTCCTGAGAGGGGTGGGGGTGGGCGAGGAGGGGATAGTGTGGGTGGGGGCATGGGCGAGGAGGGGAGAGTGTGGGCCGGCCTGGAAGGGGGAGTGTGGGGGTGGGGGAGAGAGAAAGAGAGTGAGCGTGCAAGTGCGGTAGAGAGGGAGAGAGACAGAGAGAATGTATAGTGTGGTGGGGTCACCTGTGGTGCGACATGAACCCAAGTTCCCGGTTGAGGCTGTCGTCATGGGTACTGAACTTTTGCTAGCAGCCTCTGCTCGGCAACTCTGCGTTGTTGTGTATCCTGAAGATCACCTTGGAGCGTGTTTACTGGAAGGTCCGATGCCGAATGTCCTTGACCACTGAAGTATTCCCCCACTGGGCGGGAACATCCCTATTTGGCGATTGTTGCGCACATGCGCATGTAAATCTGTAGGGTGAAGTTGCATTTGCATTCTATTTTGTTCAAAAATCACACATCTTATAGACAGTCAGTTAATGTGGCATTTTATAAATTCCTACTTTAGAAATAAAACCAGTCTGACACAAAGATTCTAAACAAGGCCTCACACCTAACATGCATCGTCTGACTTAAAATGTCACCTCTTCCTTACACTGACTTCTTTAGTTCTCTCAAGACTGTGACTTGAAAGGAATTCGGGGATTTGCATGTACATGCCAATCAATTAAAACCACCTAACTGATTAAAGATTTAACAGCGTCTTAGGTTTGTTTAATACATCCTCATCAGTCGTGTGACCCTTTTGATATTTTACTTATAAATTCTGTGGCTGATGTTATCTCTCTCACTAACATCTGAAGAAGGGGCCAAGTTCTGAAAGCTTGTGTTTTCAAATAAACCTGTTGGAGTACGACCTGGTGTTGTGATTTCTGACCTTGTCCAACACCGTACCTCCCCATCATCAATATTTGAAGTTTGAGTTTTTGTCACTCTTGAAACGTATGCCTGCATTTTTGTGCATAGCACTTTTGTTTGAAAGAATCTGTCAGATGAGCTGTTAGCTCTGTTTTCTGTTTTCATAGCAGCCTGATTTTGAGTGTTTACAGCATATTCTGTTTTTGTTTTAAGCTATCCCAGCAGAATTTTGCTTTTATGTTTGTCTCTCCAGAAAGATGAAAGGATTTCTAAAACAGTGGATGCGAGGGACCTCTTCAGAAACTTAGACAAAGAAATTAATAGGTATTGTTTAGCCTCTGGAGAGAACAACTTGTAGTTAATGTATCAGCTTTTCAGTAGAAGAATGGTTACAAAATCCTGTCATATCAGTTAGCAAGCTTGAATATAATACCATCAATGTTCTTCTCAGAGGAAAAGTAATTGGCCTTATGAATTCATTATGGAATGAGGAGTGTAGTCCCCGTTGAAGGATCCCGACCTGAAAAGTTGACACTCCTGCTCCTCGGATGCTGTGTGACCTGCTGTGCTCTACGTTTTATCGACTCTGACTTCCAGCATCTGCAGTCCTTGCTATCTCCCAGTATAGTTACCTTTCAGGTTTTCCCTGATGGTTAGTTTGTGCCAGATACAATCCGTTAGAAATCTCTTCTCCAATCATGTCTCACTTTGAATTCTATTGGTTCGTAGTTATTTTCAGTCCCAAATAGGGCCACTATTGTACTTCAAGGAGAAACTCAGCAACATCCGTAGAGAGAGAAACAGAGTTAACGTTTTGAGTCCTGGTTTTTTGCCAGGACTGATTATGGTTGGAAAACTGTGGTCTTATTAGAGATGGAGGAGGAGCGTGTAGCACAGATGGTGAGGGTTCCAGAGCAAAGAACAAAGGGGGTACTAATGGTAATAAAGGAGGGATAGAGATGTAAAATGGTGTAAATGGCAGGTAAGAAAGGAGAAGATGGATTCGCTTTGCTGAGAGCAAAGCCAGCAAGGCAACAAGTGTAGGGGGAATGTGATCAAAAGGAAGGACAGAGGTCATGCTCTGAAATTGTTGAACACAATGGTGAATCCTAGAGGCCAAAAGTGCCTGAGCAGAAAATGAGGTGTTGTTCCTCCACCCCTGCATTGAACTTCATTGGAACACTGTAGCAGGTCTGGGAGAGAAATGTTAGCATTGCACCATGGTCTTTTATTGAAATGGCAAGCATCTGGAAAGTTGATTCAATGGAGGGTTTCTGCAAAATGGTCACCCAGTCTAGATTTGGTATCTCCAGTGTAAAGGAGACTGCATTAATAACAGTGGATGCAGTAGATTGTAAGGAATTCAAATAATATGCTACAGCTGTGAAGAAGGGTGACTGGTCTCAATGTTAACTTTGTCTTCCATAAATGTTCCATAGTTTCTCTAGCAGTTTCTGTTTTTGTTTGTTTAAAATGCTGTTTCTCCTGGAAAGTGTTTTTTTTTTTTTTTTTGTTCACTCATGGAATGGAGGTGTTACAGGTTGACCAGCATTTATTGCCCATTTATTGACTTGGATGTGTATTTACAAGTGGTGATGTTCCCATATATCTGCTGCCTTTGTCCTTCTGGATCTATCTAAGAATGTTTGCTAATTTCTGCAGTGCATCCTTTGGATAGTACACACTGCAGCTGTTGAGCATCAGTGATAGAGGGAGTGGATGCTTTTGGATGTGGTGCCAGTCAAGTGGGTTGCTTTGTTTTCAATGGAGTCAAGCTTCTTGAGTGTTACTGGAGCTGCAGCCACCCACGCAAGTAAGGAATATATCATCACACTCCTGACATGTGCCTTGTAACTGATGGAGTCAGGAGGAGAGTTACTGC
The DNA here is from genome assembly GCA_024137785.1 of Ginglymostoma cirratum. Classification (NCBI taxonomy): domain Eukaryota; kingdom Metazoa; phylum Chordata; class Chondrichthyes; order Orectolobiformes; family Ginglymostomatidae; genus Ginglymostoma; species Ginglymostoma cirratum. Next base: position 34,260,064 of record JAHRHZ010000020.1, read on the forward strand.
AGTACTTACGGTGTCTGACCTGCTCTTGTAGCCACAGTGTTATATGTGGCTATCTAATTGAGTTTTTGGCCTGTGGTAACCCCAAGAATGTTGATCGTTGGAGATTCAGTGATAGTAACACCATTGAATATCAAGGGGTGATGGGTTAGATTGTATCTTATTGGAGATGGTCATTGAATGGAATTTATGTGGCATGATTGTTATTTGCCATTTGTCAGCCCAGGTCTGGATTTTATCCAGACCTCGTTGCATTTGGACATGGACTGCATCAATATCTGAGGAGTCCCGAATGGTGCAATCATCAGTGAGCATCCCCACATCTGACCTTATGACGGAGGGAAGGTCATTAATGAAGTAACTGAAGATGGTTGGACCAAGGAAACTGCAGAGGAACTCCTGCAGAGATGTACTGGAGCTGAGATTGCTGACATCCAACAATCACAATCACCTTCCTATGTGCCAGTTATGACTCTGACCAGCAATGAGTTTGCCCCCTAATACCCATTGATTGCAGCTTTTCAGGGGCCTCTTGGTGCCGCACTTAGTTAAATGCAGCCTTGATGTCAAGAGCTGTCACTCTAACCTCGGCTCTGGAATTCATCTGTCTATTTGGGGCTTTGGCAGCATGGAGAGAAGAGGTAAAAAGGCAAGTGCAACACCATCTGTGATTGCATAGGAAGCTACCATGAAGTGGGGCTGGGTGTGTGGGATGCACAGTTCAGGGTGTTAAGTATGATAGAGTATTGGACCAGGATGTCACGGTGGAAATAATTCCTGGAGAGGGGAAGATGCATTTGATGGTGGTATCCTGCTGGAGGTGGCAGTACAGTAGAGATGATTCTTTTGAATGCTCTTCTGTTTTTATTTCAGATTCCCAGAATCCACAGTATTTTGCTTTTATTAAGGAGAAACATTGAATGTCAGTGGGTAACATGAGGGACATCCTAATGAATCAACATGGAACAACCAAGGGGAGGGGATACCATAGTGATAATATCACTGGTAATTTAGAGGCTCAGGGGCTCATACTCTAGAAACATGGGTTCAAATAACTCCAAGACACCAGGTGGAATTTACATTCAATGGGAAGCAATTCTTATCGTGATTATTTTTCTCCAATGGTATCACACTGACCTTGGATCACTAATTGGTTTACTGATGTCCTTTCGGGAAGGAAATCTTGCCATCCTCACCTGATCTGGCCTACATGTGACTCAGACCCACCACAATGTCATTGACACTTAACTGCCCTCTGAAATACATAGCAAGCCAGTCAGTTATATCAGACTGCTACAAAGCCTTTTAAAAGGAAAGGAATAAAATCAGATGGACCACTGGTGTCTACTTAGGTGGGGGAAAGAATAACAGCAAACCCAGCCCTGCAAAGTCCTTGTTACTTTTTTATTATTTATTCATGAAATGTAGGATTTGCTCGCTTGGCCAGTGTTTATTGCACTCATAATTACCCTTGAGAAGGTGGTGATCTGCCTTCTTAAACTACTGCAGTCTTTGGGGTATAGGTGCACCCACAGTGTTTAGAGAGAGGGTTCCAGGAAAGCGTACATCTGACAGTGAAGAAGCAGTCATTGTTCTAAAGCAGGATGGTGTGTGGCTTAGAGGGGTATTAGCAAGTGGTAGATCATTGTGCATCTGCTACCCTTGTCCTCCTTAGTGATAGAGGAAATGGGTTTGGAAGGTGCCGTTAGAGGAGCCTGGGTGAGTTGCTCCTGTGCGTTTTGTAGATGGTACACAGTTCTGCCCCTGTGAATTGATTATAAAAGGAGTGAATGTTGAAGTGTTCAAGGTATGGATGGGTTGCCATTGAAGTGGATTGCTTTGTCCTGGTTAGTGTCAAACTTGTTTAGAATTGTTGGAGTTGCACTCATCTAGGCAAGTGGAGAATGTTATGCTTCTGACAAGTACTGGGGAGACAGGTGAATTAATTACTGCAGAAATCCTAATCTCTGACGTGTTATTGTAGCCACAGTATTTATAGATATTTTCTAACTAACTTGTTCAGTGATATTATTATATACTTCTTGGGGAGGTTGGACGTGAGCCTTGCTTCCTGGTTCAAAGGTGGAGACATCACCACTGCACCACAAGAGCTCACCCACAGTATTTGTATGTTTGTTTGTCCTGTTTGTTTCTGGTCAATGATAACTGCAGGAAGTTAGTAAAGTGGTTCATTGACAGTAATCAGTGACAAAGGCTAGTATTTGTTGCCCTAGACAAGGTGATGGTGAATTGCCTTTGATAGCCAGAATGGATCATAGGTTCATAATGATGTCTAGTCAGCCTCCCACTAAAATTGTGTCTGTATGAGAAGTGCATTTGTCTTTCAAGATCTGCTGTACTTGCAAGCTCTTGTTTCTTCAGTGCAGGAATGTTTCTGTGGGGAAAAGAAAAGTGCATTGTATGCTTAAATGAGTGGCAGATGGAATCTCATGGGATATGTCATTTTGGGCGAATGATTTGGCAATGTATTGTTATTGCATAATTTAAATAAGAATGTAAAGTCAGATGGAAGATTATCAAACGATACTGAGGAAGAGGAGCTCAAGACCACAAACAAATCAGCCATGAACTTATTGAATGATGGAGCAAGATCCGAATGCAAAATGGCCTGCTCTTGTTTCTAAGTCCTATCTTTTTATTTCAGATGTAATTCCACCTACAAGGCCTTTTCCTGTAGACTCTATAATTGCTTTGCAATGTCATCTCATGTTTGATTTAATGCATTATTATCTAACGTACTGCATTTTTTAGGTCTACGAACTTGATGGAACCTTACATAACAAGAATTGGTCTATTATGACTTACCAGGAGGTTGCAAGACAATTCAAAAATGATAATCCTGACTTCATGGGAACTAAAGTGATCTTTTCTGTAAATAGGTAGGATTTGATCATATAGAACTATTGTCTGCCTGATGTTCAAAATACTTCTTCTGTTTTAACGTGATTAGAAATTATGCGCACTCTATTGCATCACAGTTGAACCTTCCCTCGTGTCAGTTTACAGGTTCAAATACTTTTTTCAAAGAATGTTAATGTTTTGATTATACATCCTGTTTTACTATTTAACACCTTAAGTTGCAACCAGCCTAGGTTGGATGAGGGAATGCATCATGACACAATGAAATGCCATATTTAATTGGCTATTTGCCAGAGACTCCAGACTGTCTGGAGATCTAAGTATAAAAGGTCATTTGGCTTTTAGTTATCATTTTAATTTTAAAGATGGTGACAAATAGTTCCTAATAAACCTAAACATGACACAATCACAGAGGGAAGTGGGTAATATTATTTAGTGATATACCTAACAATAAGCCTTCAGAGCCCTAGTTCTGGAAATGACCATGATTCAAGTCTGATTATATTTTTTTGTGGAACTACATCATTTTGCCCTGTTTATATCTGCCATTGACATTTCTTGTATGTTTCTTTTTAGAAAATTGAATAATGCAGAAATGAAGATTGCAGTATATGAGGCCATGGAACTTTACAATAAATTCCCAGAGACTATGGCAGGCTTTGATATGGTAGGTTTTTCATGTTACTTCAGTTGTTATGTTCCAGACTTTGCTTGCATTTATTTATTAGACTTTGAATTTGTTTATTTACCATACAGTCCTATTTTTAGGTACGAATGTGCATAGGTAAAAGAAATGATGACATCAGGGTGATTCGGTATTTAAATTACAGGCAGATATTTGAGACCAAAGGTTAAAAAACAGGTAAATCTTCCATACGAATGCTCTCATTAGAGAGAGACTGTTGGTGATGGTTTAACCTGAAGGTCACCAGGCCTCATGCAAGGTGTAAAGTTGAGAAAGGGAGTCCTTCATAGTTCAGTGAACGAGTGCGGGAATTCTGCCCATGCTATTGATATTACGCTGCATCACAAACTGGTCATCCAGCCAACTGAGTTAACTGACCCCCTTAGGACTAGTTAGCTATTGAAATTGCTTTCCATTATCTATCCTATTACTTTCTATTATCCATCCTATTATTAAAAAAAAATACATCATTTGTTGACAGTGTTTTTAAAGTCTGCCAATCAAAATTTTTTTAAATGTGCCTTGTACTTCTGTGGCCCATCTCAGAATGATTAAGTGTTAGAGATGCTGGAAGGGGAATAATGGGAAAAGCATAGGTCCCTACCCAAGAAAAGGGTTCTTAGAAAACTTCTGAAAGCAAGGCAAAGAAGAAATTATTTTGAAATCAATTCAGGAAGACAGAGAAGTGTGCTTCCCTGAAAGATGACCAGTCTTTTTCATGTGAAAAGTAGGGGGTCTGAGGAGCTTTGCTCTGTTAGAGATGACGGTGATATTGTGGGATTTAATTTATTGGAGGTGAGGAGCAACTTCGCGAAGAGATTAGAACATATGAAATCAATTTGTAAATTTTAAAAATACTTTACTTGAACTTTCTTATTGTTGACATTAATGCTTGTACCTATGATTATAGCTTGTGAGGTCCTGTTTGACCTCTGTGACCTATGTCACTTGATAGTCAGCAGGAGTTGATATGTTAACATCTTAAAAAGCTAGAAAATGTAACTGAGATATGTAAGAAATTGAACAAAATGATATTGTTTTGAAAATATCTATTTATGTTCACACCATTCTGTAATCTCCATTGGTCGTACAATTTCCCTAGCTGCTTCATTCCTTTTGACTTTAGCAACTCCCTTGCTTCATGCAACATGATTGATTATTATCTACCTTCATCTCAAATTCTAGGATTTCCTCCCTATGCCTTTTGCCTCTCCACTTCCTTTTCCTTTGTTAATTTCACTGCAACCTGAAACTCCACGGCTTTGTTTTGGTACTGATATTTTGATTACATCTCATCTTGGGATTTTATTTCAATCTTGAAAGCTCTGTATAGGTACCAACTAATGTATGTGGATGCGTATTCTACAGTCAACCTGATTCCAATGCAGATACTTAATATGATTGGATTAAATTCTCTCATACACTTTTTTCAATGCAAAATATCAATTCCTTCAGGTGGAGAAGGGAGAAAGTCAGTGAGATAGTCTTAAAGTGTGAATCCGAATTATAAATTTTCATGCCGATGGGCTGAGGAATGGCAGTTGGCATTTAATTTAGATAAATGTGAGATGCTGCATTTTGGTAAGGCAAATCAGGGCAGGACTTGCATGCTTAATTGTAGGGTTCTGGGGCGTATTGCCAAACAAAAACACCTAGGGGTGCAGGTTCGTAGTTCCTTAAAAGTGGAGTCACCAGTAGACAGGGTAGCGAAGTAGATGTTTAGGAACAAAAACGAAGTTGCTGGAAAAGCTCAGCAGGTCTGGCAGCATCTGTGGAGGAAAAAACAAAGTTAATGTTTCGGGTGACCCTTCCTCAGAAGAAGGTGTTTAGTACACTTGTCTTAATTGGTCAGTGCATTATTTATAGGAATGAGGATGTCATGTTGCAGCTGTACAGGGCATTGGTTAGGCCACTTTTGGAATATTGCATTCAGTTCTGGTCTCCCTGCTATAGGAAAGATGTTGTTAAACTTGAAAGGATTCAGAAAGATTTACAAGGATATTGCTGGGGTTGGAGGGTTTGAACTATAGGGAGATGCTGAATAGGCTGGGGCTATTTTCCCTGGAGTGTTGGAGACTGCGGGACAACATAGAGGTTTATAAAATCATGATAGGGTGAATAGCCAAGGTCTTTTTCCCAAGGTAGGGGAGTTCAAAACTAGAGGGCACGTGTTTAAGGTGCAAGGGAAAAGATTTAAAAAGGATCTAGAGAGTAACTTTTTCATGCAGAGGGTTGTGCATGTATGGAATGAGCTGCCAAAGGAAGTGGTGGAGGTTGATACAATTACAATATTTAAAATATTTAAAAATGCATGAGTACCTGAATAGAAGGGCTTTAGAGGGATATGGGCCAAATACTAGCAAATGGTACTAGATTAATTTAGGATATCTGGTCTGTTTCCATGCTTTACAACTCTATGACTCTATATGTGTACTCAGACATTTCACTAGATTCTAACTAGTGGATTACTTAAATTCCGGCTACTGCTATAGTACAATTTTTGAATTCATCAGGAGAGTGGAGCACTAATAACAGAATAAGATGTCAATGCCATTTGAACCAGTTTTGGCAAGTTCATATAATTTTGTAATGTGGGTGAGAAGTGTGAAAATGCGGATGAATGCAGGTATAATCAGTCCAATCAAAAGCAAGTTTTTTAAAGGTAGTTGACCTCCACGTTTAGCTTTTGTCAGCTAACAATTAAAGCTGAAATTGTTGAGCTAAGAAAGACATGATAATCTTTGTAGGTTTCATCTGTTGTAAGTCAATTTATAACCCTAAATGATCAATAAATTTTTTGCAATGTTCTTTTCTTTCTCTTTTTGTTTTAAACACTACACCTTGTCCTCCAGTTAGTTTGTGGGTTCATGCCATCTACTCCAGATGTCCAGGCAAGCAAATTAAAATTTGCTGCAAATCAAACTTAATGGTGCATAAGAAATGTCTTGCATTTTTCTACATTACATGTCTCTACCCATGGATTTTAATTTAATTTAATTTTATGAATTTTTAATAACATAAAATATAACTGAACCTATTTTATTACATCCAATGTTGAACACTTTGGCTATTGAGCTCTTCCATGAAAGTTTTCAGCACAAATAAATTAGAAGATATGAACAAGTAAGAAATAGGAGCAGGTGTCATCCAAAGGGCCCGTTGAGCTTCTTTGACCATTCAATATGAACAATGTCTGTGTTCTACTCTTTTAAGCCTCTTCAGAATCTTGGGTTTTTCAATCTTTCATTTTTCTAAACTTCAGAAAAAAAATCCAATTTACTCAGTCTCACAGCATAGCGCACCAGTCTATTCAAAACAACCAGTCTAGTTAACCTTCACTGTAAAGTGCAACTTTTTGTTACAATCCCAGCTGATGTTAATACTGGATGAGTCAGATCACAAAGTGAAACCTGGAGACATATGTCCAACTTTGCTACATTATTTAACCGTGGAAGTTATTGATCACATTTGCAAGAGTCTGCAAGCCTACCTTCAAAACAGAGAACAAAACCTTCTATTAAACAAGGAAATAACATGAACCATATTATACTCAACAAAAATGTTGGAAAGATTTCAGTACAAACCCTGGAAAAAAGATTTAAACTTTCATACTTTTTCTTTTTATCCCAACCATATCCTTACAAACACCAGTGAAGAGTCACCTTCTCCACACTAAGGCTTCTTCAGGCTGACACAACTACAACCAGTTTCCTTCCAGGGAATGTCTGCATGTTCACTAGGTGCTTTCCTTCAACTGGTGTTCCTCTTTGAGACACCTAAAACAAACTGCAAATTAAAATCACAATTACTTTAACTTCAGAGCAGACACATAGGTTCCCGAAACTCAGTTTTAGGAAGTACTGCAGGATTCCCTACTAGAGAGTTTAACCCTCCTTCTACTCTCTGGCACACAAACACTGACTGACCTCTGGATTTTTAAGTCTGGATCTCATCCTGGACCCCAGTTGTTAGGCAACAGTAGTTTGTTTTTCTCCTATCCTTTCTAATACATTAAATGACCAACCCTTATTCTTCAGTTAAGGGTTTAAAACCTTATTGTATTTATCAGATCTCCAGAACTCCCATCACCAAACCCATAAAACATCTCTTAAAAATTAAACTAGAACCAGGGCTCCCCTTCTTAACGCAAAATACAAAAAATAAATGTAACTGGGCAGCATGGTGGCTCAGTGGTTAACACTGCTGCCTCACAGTGCCAAGGACCTGGGTTTGATTCCCCCCTCAGGTGACTGTCTTTGTGGAGTTTTAAAATCTAACCCACGACTCCCCAAATCATGTGGGTTTCCTCCAGGTACTGCAGTTTCCTCCCACAGTCCAAAGATGTGCAGGTTAGGTGACCTAGCCAGGCTAAATTGCCCATAGTGTCCAGGAATGTGCAGGCTAGATGGATTAGCCACGGGAAATGCAGGGTTACAGGGATAGGGTAGGGGAATGGTCTGAGTGGGATGCTCTTTGGACAGTTGGTGTGGACTTGATGGGCTGAATGGCCTGTAGGGATTCTGTGATTCTACGGTTGTACCAAAATCCCACTCTGCATTCAATATATGCCTCAAAGTGTTGTAAAACTGTAGCAAGACTTTATTTTTGTACTCCAATATCTGGGCCATGAGCTCAAATTTTAGGATTCTGTAAATTACTTGAACCTTTTAGTCAGTTTTTTGACCAGACAAAAAATTGGAAAACAGTAGTTATGGTGTAACAAATTAAGGGATTTATTATGTAATAACACAGTACTTCAACAGGCTGCTGATAGTTTGAGTCACACAGAACCTTTACTCTTAAGAGAAAGCTTGTACAACAGTTCGATTTGACACTTGTTTTGGTTGATCTGACTTCGTTCTTCCATTTCTTTCTTTAATTTTCCAGAAACATACTATGTTTTTCTTGCACAAACTTTACAAGTAACAGACCTACAGTTTCCAGAACCCCAATGCACGATGACTGAAAGTCCTTCAACAGTGACCTTTCCCATATTGCTCCTCAGCAGTGGCTTCTCCATGCTTTGATATGTCCTTCGGTAATGTGTACTGGACCCTTTCAGACAGGCGTTTTTATCCATCTGTAGCTTTGGTGTCCACAATTGGTGAAAGCAATTGACTTGTACTATTTGTCACACAATCAATACGATCAATACACTATTCACAGTGACATTAACGGACCATCAATACATAAACAATAGTACATCCTGAATTACAATTTTAAAAAAATCTAATGCACGCAGACGATTTGGAGCCTCATCTGTTTCTTAGTAACACCTTTGGTAATACAGTTGCTATTGTAATAGAAGCAAAAATATGCAAACAGTTTAATTATTTCAAATCCTTCTTAACCCATTGTTAGATTGTACCTTCCCAGGCAGTCTGAATCGTTTTAAATTGTAATCTTTCGAAATTGTTCTAACTTATTATCCTTTGTCTCTCCATATGATCACATCATCTCCTTTCTTTACACCTAACCTAATCAATGCAATAGCTCTTCAGATACCAGCAGTTCCATTTCCTTGCTTATAAAGAACAAAACACAGTGCAGCACAGGAACAGGCCCTTCGGCCCACCAAGCCTGCACTGACGCATGACACCTTAGGAGAGGTCTCTGGTTTACTTTGGATAGGCCAGTGTTTTGTTTATTTACTTGATATGCAACTGTACAGAGCCAAACTGCTTTTGTGGCAATATAGTGCATATCCCTCTGTTCCCTGTCTGTTCATGTATCTGTCAAGATGCCTCTTAAACGTTGCTATTGTATCTGCTTCTACCACCACCTCTGGCAGCACATGCTTGGCACTTCGCAGCGTCTGTGTAAAAAAAACTTGCCTCTCGCATCTCCTTTAAATTTTCCTTCTTTTACCTTTTAACCTATGTCCCCTGGAAATTCTACTCTACGCTTCTACCCTGGGGAAAAGACTCCAACTACCTATTTTATCATTGCCTCTTGTAATTTTGTAAACCTCTTATCAGGTCACTCCTCAGCCTCTGACCTTCAAGTGAAAACAAGCCGAGCCAAAAGCCCATGCAAATACTTACAAAATACAGTGCATAAAATGCATAGCACAAGGGAAAATATATGATATATGAAGTCCTATATTTCTTACACTTTTTTTCTTTCTACTTGCTTGCTGTTCCTGCATGCTTCCTTGTATGAGTGTTGCTGCATCCCTCTGAACATTAGAGTTTAACAGTTTCATGCCTTTTTAAAAATAATCTGCTTTAGGAGCTGGTATCACAGTTTTATTAGATGTCATCCTTACAGTGTCCTGGATTTTCCAACGTCTCAGAAATGGTTGTCTGGCCATATGCTGTACGTGGGGATGTTGCAGAGTCTCCATCAAAGCAGACTCTGAAGGAATTGTACAGGGAATTGGAGATTTTGCTGGACATATCCCCCCTGCCTGCTATCGTCCAAAAGTATTCATCTAAATCTGAGAATTCGGTTGGAGCTTTTTAAAAATTCATTCACAGGGTGTGTGCGTTGTTGGCCAGGTGAAGATTTTATTACCAACCCCTAACTGTTTAAGAGTTACCCACATTGCATGTGTTCACGTGTAGGCCAGACCAGGTAAGGACGGCTGATTTCCTTCCTTACAGGACTTCAGAGAATCAGATGAGGTTTTCTTGCAACAGTCAGCAGTGGTTATTTGGTTGCCATAAGACTAGATTTTTATCCCAGATTTGGATGGTAATTTCACCATCTATGGTGGGATTGGAACCCCAGAGCATTGGCCTAGGGCTCTGGATAGCTAGTGTAGTGATAGTACCACTATAGCACCACCTCCCCTAAGGTAAGTGAATAGTTACTCAGGAAAAGTCTCACATACAATTTCTGCTCCATCTTACCATATGCCATTCCCCCAGCCACTTAGTGGATTTCTAGTTTAAAACCAGCATCCCTTACGCCCATGTCATCTTTGAAAGGTTGCCATGGACCTGGAGAAGCTTTAGCAATTCTGCCAGTGAGCAGCAAAGCTATGTCATGGAGCAACTAATATGAAGTTACACTGCTCATATGGAGAACGTGACTAACAATCCCTCATGCATACAACCCCATTCTCTTGCCCTATTCAATGCTTAACCATCAGGCCACACACTGCTTTGCTCCCTAGTCACATTCGGTCTAAACACCCTGCAGTCAGCGCATCTCTATCCCTACTGCCAGCTGTAGGGTTGCATCTTGTAATTGCCCAGTAGGAAAACATCAAATATAGGCAAGCAATCAGAAAATTACAGTCAAAAATGAGAGCTTTTATTTACAGAATGCAAAGGGGAATAAAAATGGAGCTATCAGAAGCTGAAATTTGCCCTACAATGCCAGATTTTAACATCATAACCAGGAAATCTAACAATTAGTGATTGTTCTCTTCTACTGGAAGTGGGTGTCATTGAGGTTCTGTCTGGCTTGTTGTGCCTGTTATAGCTGAGTTCTGTCATGGACAACGACAGCTTCCTAGTCCACAACATCCTTGTCCTCCACCTTGGAATACTGATCCCATTCCCCCAGTTCCTCTCATCCAGCACATTGCCTTGTTGCCTGTTTCATTTGTGCACAGCACAGCAGGCCATGACCATGGGATGTAGTCTGTCTAGACAATATTGGAGACACCCTCTCCCCAGACCAGTCTAAGTAGCAGAAAAGTATCTTCAGTAGCCCTGTACTCTGCGATGGTACTATGAGCCAAGATCGCATTAGGTAGCCCTTATCCCTCAGTAACCAGCCTTGTAAAACCCTGGACCCTCAAATGCACCAGGTACATGAGTGTTCTCCAGAATGTACAAGTTGTGGCAACTGCATTGGTAGCAGGCATACACATCTAGGAAGTGCTAATGATGATCTCAGATCATCTACACATGAATGAAACGGAACCCCTCCCTATTGATGAATTCCACAACATTGTTATATGGCCCTCTCAGTGCCCCGAGTCTACAATTGATGGCACTCTGCACCTGGGGGAACCCAGCTATGTTTTTGATTCCAATTGCTCAGGCTACAACACTGACTCCATCATGGGGTAGCAAGGTGAACTGGTGTGATCTTGCACAGATGGCATCAGTAATTGTTCTGATGTACTTGTGTGTACACAACTGAAAAATACTGCGCAGGTCACCTGTTGGTCCACGGAAGGAGCCACTTGTTTAGAGGTTCACTGCCACAGTGAACTTCACTGCTACCAGGAGAGAGGGGCCTCCCACTCCTGCAACCCTTCAATTCCACTCCAGCCTCCTGCACAGTTCTGTGCAGTGTCATAGGACATATGAAGCTTGTGCAGCACTGTGTCTCACTTGTGTGCAGGAAATGGAGCCTGCATTGGAAAACTGTGGGCTATCTGCATTCCCACGCATCCTGAGATTTGATTTGATTTATTGTAGTTAAACGTACCTAAGTACAGCGAAAAGCTTTGTTTTTCGAGCACTATAGGCAGTTCATCGCAAATAAGGACATACAGATCATAGGGTGCTTAGATAGAGCGAGGCATACAGGTTACAACTGCACGGGAGGTGTACAAAGCAAGGTCAACATGAGCAAGATCAACATTATTTGAAGTTAGAGAGTCCATTCAACAGTCTAATAAGGACGGGGAAGAAGCTGTTCTTGAACCGTTTAGTGCATGTGTTTAAGCCTCTGTATCTTCTGCCTGATGGAAGAGATTGTAGGAGAGCATTACCAGGGTGGGAGGAGTCTTTGACGTTGGCAGTCTTTCTCTGGCAATGAGAAGTGTAAATGGACCCCATGGATGGGAGGTTGGCTTCTGTGATGGTCATGGCTGCGCGCACACAACCTTTTGTAGTTTCTTCCCGTCCTGGGCAGAGCAGTTGCCATACCAGGCCATTATTGCGGCGGATAGTATGCTTTCTATGGTGCATCTGTAAAAGTTAGTGAGGGTCCTGATGGACATGCCGAATTTCCTAAGGCGCCAGAGGAAGAAGAGGTGTTTTTGTGCCTTCTTGACTGTCGCATCTACTTGGAAGTCCAGGACAGGTTGTTGGTTATTGTCACTACTAGGAACTTGACGCTCTCGACCCTCTCCACCTCCGCTCTGATGTAGATAGCGGTGTGTCCTCCTCCTTTCTTCCTGAAGTCAATGACCAGTTTTTTTTGTTTTGCTGACATTGAGAGAGAGGTTGTTATCGTTGCACCACGACACCAAGCCTTCTATCTCCCTGCTGTATTCTGACTCATCGTTGTCTGATATCCATCCTGCCACGATAGTGTCGTCAGCAAACTTATAGACGGCATTCGTTTGGAATTTGGCTACACAGTCGTGGGTGTACAGGAAGACAGTAGGGGGTTGAGAATGAAACCTTGTGGGGGCTTCAGTTATTGTGGAGGAGGTGCAGTTTCCAACTTCATAGATTGCGGTCTGTGTGTCAGGAAACTGAGGATCCAGGTGCAGACAGCAGAGCTCGGTCTCGGAGTTTTGAGATTAGTCTGGAAGGGATTATGGTGTTGAAGGCAGAGCTGTAGTTGATGAGTAGCAGTCTGATGTAGGTGTCCTTGTTATCCAAATATTCCAGGGATGAGTATACAGCAAGGGAAATGGCGCCTACTCTGGACCTGTTTCATCGGTAGGCAAATTGCAGGGGATGGAGGCAGGTTGCAAGGCTGGAGTTGATGTGTGCCATGATCAGCCTCTTGAAGCACTTCATGATTATGATCCTCCTTTGTGCCAGGCTGCTTCATTTCCTGGAGTTTGTCATCAGTTTTGATCCTCCTGCATCTATCTTTACTTTCTTAGATAGGCAGCCACCATGACACACACGCTGTCAGCAGCAGGGCCCATCACTTTTGTGGAAAGAACTTATTCTTGGTACAGAAGGAGAAAAGAGTTCCTTAAATTTCAGAACAGTCATCAGTGGTGAACTGTGCAGATGAGGGCTCAGCATACCTCGGTACACAGTGAGACATGTTGGACGTCGCTAACATTGTATTGAACGTTCACATTCTGCGTCCGGCTGAGTGACCACCACATGCCAATGAGTCTGGGCTGCCTGCAGCACAATGTGTCCCTTCCAACTGTACTCCCATATCAAATGCTGAATTTGGCATTGTATTTAGTACATGCAATTGTGACACTTGCATGGCTCATATAGGAGCTCATACAGAACACTTGGACATTGTATTAATACTGGTTTGCATTTAGCCGGCACTGGCCTTATATACCATTATTGCTGATAACTTCAACATTTTTCATATGCTCAGGTTCAATTTGCAAAAGCTAATGAAATGTATCTAATTCCTTTCTTGACCCGTAAGCACCCTCATCCCCAGGCACTTTTCCAGCTGTTTTCTGGAAGCACTTTGCCTCTAGAGAAAGGAAATGCCTGACTCCAATCACATTGGATTCTGTCAGCAATGGCCCAATCTGGTTGTCAGATATCATCCTCCGTAACCTCCAGTTCCCCTTTACCTCACACTGCCCTGAAAGCCCATTTCGACCCATCCCTCCAATGTGGAGACGTCTTATATTAAACTTAATGTACAGCTATCTTCCCCACTCCCTGAGTCCCAACATTAAATCTTGTTGATGAGCACCCTGTTCTTTTATTGACCCTTGTTGGAGGCGATAGTGGTGGTTAAGGTCAATAACCCCCCCGCTCCCCGGTCTTCCCATATCCAACCTTGCCCTTTGATGCTGTCCCAAATTCCCCATATTTGGCTGGAGCCTCCCCCTCACTTTCCCACAACTGAAAATATCTCTGCTTTCCCCCCAGCCTCGATTCTCCTACCCTTTCTATCATTGATCCCTTCATAATCCCAAACACCCAGCCATTTCCAAACAAAACTCCTCTAGCAGTGTCGATGGTCAGTGATCCAGGACTGTGTTTGGCCTTGACCTGTGATCAAGTCTGATGAGCTGCCCTGTCCAGGATGACTAGACCCCTGTGTTCACAACTTCCCGAATGATGATATACAGTTCCTCTGACTGCTGGTGCTGGTCTTACAGGATGGACTGCTGCACAATCCCTGGACTGTACTGAGATAGATCCCTGATCTTGAGCATCCTGAACAGATGATAGCAGTGACAAAGTATGATTGTGCCCATGACTGACAGTAGCAGCACCACCTAAGCAGACAGCAGCAGCTTCCTTGGTTTGACTAAGGACTAGCCTACACCAATTTTTGCCACATCTGTTTGTTGAATGAACATGCAGTGTGTTTGCAACACAGGTAGGTGTTAGTTTGCTGTCTCTGTGTGCCAGACAGAAAGATGCCTGCTTCCCCCTACCCCAAAGACATTCCAATAATGACCAGAATGACAAGCAGCTATGCCATGTGCCTGTGCTGAAAAGGTCCTTAGATTGGCAATGATGACAGCTCCGGATGAAGCACCAAAGCATGAACAGGCACAACACAGCAAAGCAAAGCAAGGCAAGACAAAGTAGGGATAGTGCAAGCATGCAGATACATGCAAAGTAAATGAGTACTAAGAGAGCAAAGAAGCAATCCTGAGTTGTAGCCTGGTACATTCTGTGAGTTGTGTCCCTATCTGTGCCTGTTAATTATACCTGCTGCAAACTTCTTAATGCTAGTTACTTCTGCGCTCTGCAATGCATTTCTGTGCCTGGCAAACAGCATGCCAGTGTATGGAGGAGTTGCTGTGATGGTCATGATGGATTGACAGGTGGCAGATACCCCTGTCTGTAGGTGATGAGTGTGGTGACTGGTGCCTGTGCTTCATGCCCAGTTGCTGCCCAGTGCCCAAAATGGAAGTCATTTGGAGTTAGCGATGAGCTGAATCCATCAGGTATGTAATCTAGTTACCTTATCCAGTCTTCCAGAACTTGAGCTTGTTTGGGGAGTTTGTTAACATGGGAGTGCCGTGTCTGTTCTATTCCCTCCGGCCCCGTTTGATTCCCAATTCAAGTCTGCACCATTTCTGTGCATATTTGCAAAAGTTGGCATTGTGTATGGCACAATGACATACAGGGCCAGGAACTGTGCGCATGCATATTGCCATGTGGGCACATATGTGCAGTTGTCCCAAAGTTCTGGTGTCACCAAACACTGCCTCACAGAATCAATGGCAGTTTGTAAAGACAACATTTGAAGCAACATGAAACTATATTAGGAAGAAGTGTCAACTGAGAACTGTTCCCATGTCAGAAAAGACCAGGGTGAAAACTGGATCATTTCTGCATTTGAGATGTTGTTGGGATAACATCCCATTGATTTCTATATTCTCTATAATTGAATGCTGTTTACCTGCTTACACAGAGGTATGCAGACACTGCCTTAAAATTTCCTGCCTGTCTAGAATTAGGTATAAACTTTGTAAATCTTTATCTTGCACAGGGGTATGTGGAAACTGTCTCAAATAAGATTAGGTGGGAAGCGTTTGTAAAGGCGTGAGACTTCTGAAATCCTGTAAAGTATGTAACTTCTGTTTCTGCTAAAGGGGCCAGGGCACTGACTTTTGTTCAAGCCAGACACTTCGGCTGCTTGAAATTACATTCAGTCACTTCGGCAACTTGAAATCGCCTCCTGTCATTAGCAGTCACTTCGCGAATGATCAATACTGTATCCTGCTCTCTTTATGTTTTCGATGTAGTAATTGTTTTTGTATCATGTCATTGTCCGATGTAGTGATTGTTTCATGTAACATGCCATTGTGAGATGTAAAATTGCTTTATGTATTATGCACTGAATAAGGTATAAAACGTGGGGACTGTGCCGCTCGGGGAGAATTGCTTATGAGACTCTGCACTCTGTGCCGGGTTGAGTACAGTGATCCTCCACAGCTTGTACTTGCTTTGTAATAAAGGATTTGTGTTTTTCTAAACAGGTCAGTGTCTTGTTATTGCATCAAGTCCGTGAGGGTCTCCGAAAACGAACCTAACATTCACTAATAATTTATTGGATCAGCTAGTGGAGGTCGCTTGGATCCAGTTTGGCTTGCGCTTCCTAGCAGTGATACTTGAATGTATTGTACTCTCTTATATTTAAAAAAAAATGCAGTTTTACATTTTTAGAGACTTCTTGTCTTGCTCACTTGTGTTTCGTTAATGGACCTGTATCTTGCTGTTACAAATGTCTTTTGTGTGGGCAGTATTTTGAAAATCTTAAAACAATTGTGGAGGATGATTGCATTAACTTCTGACAGGTTGGCCACGAGGATGCTGGGCACCCTCTATGGTATTTCAAGAACGAGCTATCAATTCCAGCAAAACTCGGAGTTAAGCTGCCATACTTCTTTCATGCGGGGGAAACTGGTAAGATACGCAAGAATTTTTTTTAAAAAAAAAATCTGAATCAAAATGTCTTCTAATTTAATAGGTTACTGTTATACCATGTTTTAGCCATTTTTATATTGAATTGTAGTTTGTACTCAGTTTGTGCCCTTGCAGGTTACTATCCACCATGGGTCTTCACTGTCTGGAAATTGAACCAGTCTTTGTATAGCTTTCTGGCAACGGGAATACCTGTTCTCTGTTATGGCATTTCATCCAGAAAAGCTCACCTACTTGAAATGGGAAGATACGAATGACAAGCGTCTTTGCCATTTAAATATGGATTTTACAGAGAAGTTTGATTTACAATATGAACAAAAAGCCTGGAAAAATTTAGGTCAGGCAGCATCTGTAGAGAGAAACAGAACTAATGTTTCAGATTTAGTGGGGACTACCGATGCTGTAGAATCTGAGATAACAAGGTGTAGAGCTGGATGAACACAGCAGGCCGAGCGGCATCAGAGGAGCAGGAAAGCTGACGTTTCGGGTCTAGACCCTTCTTCAGAAAA
>JAHRHZ010000020.1:34277388-34370137 GCA_024137785.1 Ginglymostoma cirratum
AGACCCGAAACGTCAGCCTCCTGCTCCTCTGATGCTGCTTGGCCTGCTGTGTTCATCCAGCTCGACACCTTGTTATCTCAGATTCTCCAGCATCTGCAGTTCCTACTATCTCTAGATAATCATTATAATGGTTTCACTTCCTGCTTCTACATTGTCACCTCTGAAGTCTTTGCCTTGTCCTTCATCTATCCTTGTCCCCCTCTTACTTGCCCTTACGTTCTGCCCCTCAGCATCTTCATCCAAAGACGTGGTGTTATAGTTTTCACATGCATGCTTACAAGTCCTAGCTCTACCTCACCAGCAGCTTTGTTGACCCCTCAGCTGTTGCTAAAATTATCAAACTGCCTGTCCAACATCCAGCCATCAGTCATGTAGTCTGATATCTGACATATCAGAACATTTCTTTAAATTACTTGTTAGGAAGATTGAAGTCATTGTTTTTGAACCCATCTCCAGATTCAGCTCCTTAACTGCCTAATTCACTCCTCACCCTCAGAGTTTGAGATTGTCTGCAAACAGATTAAATCAGTGTCATTATCTCATCTTGGATTGAGCTTTCAATTTCACATTCATGACATCAGTAAAGACCACCCACTTCCATACAATGAGCATCACTTGACTTCACCCATCTCAGCTGATTGCCTGCTAGTCTATGGGCTGAATTTGATCAGAAACTGCCTTAAATGTAGGCATGATGGGCTGAATGGCCTCCTTCTGCAGTGTAAGAATCTGTGACTCTGTGAAGCATCAGTTTTTGAAGGTTTCATGAAATGTTTGGGTCACATTGCTTAATAGAGTTTCTCAAGCTGACTGCCTAAAATTTTCCTCATTACCTTTGCACCCCTCTCATTGTATTGTTCCTTTCACAACAGGTAGAAACACTCGCTTCTGCCAGGACCTTCAAAGATTCCCAGCACCTGTGCTATTTTTAAACAAAGTCATGCATCACATCAGATACCGTCAGTCTGGAGTAACCCTACACTTATTTGCTTGAAACGTGGTTGAGAGAGGAAAACTGACACCTGATTTTGTCGACAGTGGCCTGGAACTTCACTACGGGTGTTAGGGTGGTACAGGTTAGGGCTATCATCTTCTCCGGGACCAAAGGAGGCCATGACACCAGACCCTGTCAGCCTAGTCCAAGGTTGTCAGCTGGGTCCGTGTGGGATCCACAGTTCAGAAGAACTCCTAGCAATGATACAAAGCAGTTAATGACTTTGCCTGCTCCTTGAAGGCAGGTGCAACCATTACCTCTCTGCTATCTCACTCTATTGTTACTGCACCCACCTCCCACCAAGACTCACATTCTACCACTGTCATTATTACATGCAGAACCTTCCCTCACATTCTCAACAACCCATTCCACTACCTACCGTCCCCACATGGCCTTTGCACTGCCTACTTACACACTTGGGATACTTCACCATTTTCCTCTACTTGCACCAGCACCTTTCATTGCATTGAATTCCTCACTGTCGCACTCTAGGATAGGAAAAGAGTTCACAATAGGGGAAAGAGATAAGATAAGGGATGGGGTGCCTGACATTCAACTCACTCACTACAAGGAAAGGATCCTGACAGTGGCTGGTGAGGACGGTGATGTTCACAGGGTGACGCTGAAACCTCCATGTCCCAGCAAACAACAAATAATGTTTTTGCACTTTTGTTGTGCTGCTCTCCCATTGCTGCCATTGTGAATATAGTCTTAAAACCAAATTCAAAGATCCTTAGACCGTACTTTCTGAACCATGACCATTTTGATCTAGAAGGACAAGGGCAGCAGATACTTGGGAACACCATCACCTTCGAGTTCCCCTCGAAGCCACTCACCATTCTGACTTGAAAATATGTCAAAGTTCCTTCACTATCATTGGGTCAAAATCCTGGAAATTCCTCCCTAAGAGCATTGTGGATCAACTTACACCACGTGGACTGCAATGGTTTAAGAAGGCAGCTCACCTCCACCTTCTCAAGGGCAACTAGGGACAGGCAACACATACAGATAGCCAGTGACACCCACATCCCAGGAGTGAATTAAAAAAAAGCTGAATGTCTATCCCTTGGGGTCGATGTATCCCCTCTTTTGTTTCCTGCAGGTACGAGTGGCATCTGCATGGTTTCGACAGCCAGAGAATGGCCCTGCACGACACAGCCTCCTCCAATTCTGAGGAAGAAACCAGAGATCACCTGGACATCATCAGTGCTGTATGAAGCTTTATGGTCCTAGGTGTGAACAGCTCCCACACCACATGCAGACTATCAGACCATGGAAGTGCTTGCCACTTGGGCAACCACAGTGAATTTTTCCAGGTTGCAATACATTGCTTTGCATGATAGCCATGGGTTGGGAATGATTCCTGATGCTTTAAAATGTGGTCAAGATTAGTAGTCTACACAGTAGGTTAATACCTAAGGTTTACGTGCAACATTTCGTGCTCGCAGATTCTAAGTTACTGAAAGTGTATGGGTGTCTGTTTAATCCTATTTCCCTCTCAAAAGGCCCAAATTGATGCCGTTCTCTCTCTCACCCACTGAGGGTGAGGCAGCAGCCATTTTTATCTCCATTGCACACTCGTTATTAGAATCACGACAGAAGAAAACATCAGTTTGCTTCAGGTGTTGGGTCACATAGTCAGCCACTTGGCTATATGACCCCACAAATCTTTATATTTCCTTCTTGGGAGCCCTTCCTATCAAGCCCAGTAACGTTGATCTTCCTCATAACTTGACTGCAGACCATTGCTTTTTAACTTGAGATGGCCATTTGTTGACACAAATGCAATATGCTTGCTGTTTAGGCTGAAGGTAAGCAAGGCTTCCGTAGCGCAGAGATGCACAGCAACATGTCCAACCCATTGACTGATAACTACTGACAACCATGTCCTTGTGTTCTCCTCTTATTCCTATTTCTGATGCCAGCAGTACACACTTAGAATTCAATTATATTTATTCTCCAGATGAGTCCTAAAATCTGTCCATTCAAGTCCACCTAACTAGTTGAGATGGCATGGTAAATAACGACAGAGTTGTGGTTGGGGCTGGCATGAGTTGGCACTAAATTGGAATACAGCTTGATAGGGGAGGCACAAGGGGTGAGGAATGAGGGACAAGAGGGAATGGGTAGAGCGGATTTGGGTGCCTTGAGTTGGCATGGATGGAGTATGATAAATTTGTTTGGGGACGGGTAGGGGGAGTGCTAGAGGGTTCTTTCATCCTTTAATTGTTATTTTTCAGTGTTTGGACACAGTGACATCCCCAACTAGCCTGGTTCCACACCTGGCAATCTCCACAGTTCTTGTAAGACCCAAATCCCCCAACTTCTAATCCAGTCTAGCTGACAGAAAATCAGAAGTATGGGCCCCAATTTTAAATGTTAGACTTGAATTCTGTTGCCTCTGTGCATTTGCCCGCAGCAAATATTGTTGACAGTTTCAAGAGAAACTATGCTTGCTTGTCCATTGAATAAAATTGCAGCTTCAATTGTGTTATGTATATTGGGTAGACATTTTATTCATTTTAAAAGTGTTTAGTAGCTTCTAAGATCCCTGTGTTTAGGAACCACAAGTAACTGAGAGAAGCTGTCATTTTGTTGAAAACCTAAAGCTACGATTTAGTTCATTTCCGTAAACTAAACTTGCAAAGTTGGCGTTGCCTGTGCATCTTCCCAGTTATCAAGAAAGGTACTTGGAAGAGCATCGTACGATACAGAAAAGGCCCTTCAGCCCACTGAATTTATGCTACCAAAATTATGGTAAACATATACTAGTCCCACAGACTTGAATGTTATGACAGTTCAAGTTCATTGTGACAATGACACAAAATACAGGAAATCAAGAAATAGGAGTAGACCATTCAGTTCCTGTTCCTCCGAGCTGAGAAACGGAGACGCCAGCCGGACAACATTTGAAGTAGTCGAGGAAAGATGAAAAGCAGGTGCCTTTTTTCACATGTTTAAATAGAAATTGGAAATACAATTTTACAAATGAGCTACATTTAGGGGCAGCACGATGGCTCAGTGGTTAGCACTGCTGCCTCACAGCGCCAGGGACGTCGGTTCGATTCCACCCTTAGGCGACTGTCTGTGTGGAGGTTGCACATTCTCCCCGTGTCTGCAGGGGTTTCCTCCGGGTGCTCTGGTTTCCTCCCACAATCCAAAAATGTGCAGGTCAGGTGGATTGGCCATGCTAAATTGCCCATAGTGTTCAGGGATGTGTAGATTAGGGGGATGGGTCTGGGTGGGATGCTCTGAGTGTCGGTGTGGACTTGTTGGGCCGAAGGGCCTGTTTCCACACTGCAGGAAATTCAATGATTCTATGAATTTATGATTAAGGATAATTAATTATGGAAACATATTCTCAATGCCATTTATGCAGTATCTGAATAAGTAACTATTTTCCAAATATCTGTACTTTTAACCGAAAGGGAATTTGTATCTTTGAAAGAAATAAATTGAGGTTAATTGACAGTGCTATATAAAACAAAAGCAAACTCTTTCACATTATAGAATACAGAAATAAAAGTACTCGCTCCTATTTAGCCAGTGATGTTTACTACCTTTGCCACACATATAGATGTCTATCCAGATGTAACTTTTCAGTTGTTTTCTCATAACTTTTGATAAATTTGTGTTGATCTAACTTCACCCTAAAAGCTAATATATTTCATATCCTAATAACATTCTGCAAAAATTGTTCTAATTCTTTCTTCATGCTTTTGGCATGAGCCTTAATTATATTTCCACTTGTTACCAATTTATCAGAGTGGAAATAATGTTTAATTATTTACTTTGACAAACTCTTCAGAATTTTGTACATTTCCACACAAATCCCTTTAACATTCCCTGCTCCGGTGAATTTAACCATTCATTATAAATATCTTAATATAATCATATTTTCCTTATCCATTATGGTATTACATTTATTGTTACTTACTATTGGAATTACATTCATATCTTGCTAAACCAGAATTTTATTTCCTTCCTGAAGCCGTTGCAAAAAAGACCTTAGCGATTCCTCTTGATGACTACTGAATGATTCTGGGTTGCTGTGGAGAGTCACTTCTAAATTGGTTCCAGTTATTGTACTGCTAAGGACACACCAAGCTCCCAGTCCCAACTCAAGCTGAGACCCCGACAGGAGCCATCTCTTCCCAGCATCTTACTTTGTGAGAACTCAAGCCACAGGAACTGTGCATGCAAATAAACTCAAAAGTGATCTATCTTCTTTGAACTGTTGATGCATTCTCTTTCAACTACATGCAACCCCAGAGTCAACTCTGCTTGTCAGTCAGCATATGTAGACAGTGTTCCCATACGAAGATTAAAAGCATCTGCTTTTTTGTAAGTAAATTAGATCTTTGCTATAGAGCAGGCGAAAGACCCTCAAGGAAAAGTTTGAAAAACAACAATTTTGCGTAAATATAACTAATTCACACAATTCATAGTAACTGATATCTAAATATGTATGAATTTAACTAAGATGTTGTTGCTTAAAGTGGTAATTACCTCCACTTCTCTGTATTCTACTTGCTTTGGATTACTCTAAATATATTATCTTGAAAAGGCATTCATTTGTGATTTACTGGAAAATCAAATTTTAATTAAAAGATAGCCTTTCCTAGAACCATCTCAAAATTGCCATGTTGCTTTTTATGCATCTGTATTTTAATCACTAGATTTCAAATGCTTTTCAAATGGAAAAGAAGGTAAATGAGGCAAAAGAGAATCATGCCAATGAAATGAATAACTTGGGCTCTAGAGAGATGTCAGACTTCATGACTGCCCAGATGTTTAAGTTACTGATAGTCAAATTGGACTTCATCTTCACTTTGCTTGAGCTTGAAGTGCCTTAAAGTTAGTAACATTTTCAATGTTAACAATTCTAAACATGGTGAGTTTTAAAATAGAATAGACAATCTAATCCGCAAAATACTTAAAATTCAGGGTAAGTAATACAAATAGTTAGAAAATGTAATAAAATATATATCTCTTGCTACTGAAGTTTACCTGGAATTTTACATGTGACTGCCAGGCTGACTATTATATTTTTAAAGAGTATTTTCTAATCAATCTTTTCAGAGATATTACAAATCTCTGGAACAGATGAGGCTCGAGTCCAGTCCTCTTGGCTCAGAGGTAAGGATACCACCATTGTGCCACAAGGCCTCCAATGATGATATTTTAGGTGAAGCAGAATTAACTGTTTGGGTTAATTGGGTTACAATGGCAGACTTAATGAATTCCAATTATAACACCACAAAGGTGTCTGCCACCGCACTGCCCGGACCTGGAGGCTTTGAATCAAGTTCCACCAGATGTGTAATAACATATCTGAACAGGGTGATACAAGACTGCAAAAACATGCCACACTGATTGCACCTGTCCATGAGACTGTCATAATAGCTCAAAACTAGAATTGCAGAAGTTCAATATGTTCCTATACCACATTCAGTTCAGGACAGATGAGACTGTTGGAGTTATGAATCTGTAGATGGTGCCACAAAAGTCACTAAAATTTCTAAGTAGACTCACCAGATGTAGATATATGCAAATGAGAGCACCGGGGTAATTATCACATATTGGTCTATATGGTCTCAAATCCAGCTAGACCTTGTTGGATTTGTTACCAAAACAAAATCATTTATTTTACATTTGACAGATAACCAGTGCAACAACTATACTGCTAGTTGTAGGTCAGCTGGTAGAACTACTTATTGCCTCCAACACAGAAGGTTGCAGGATCAAGTCCATCTCCTAGACTTGAGCAGAGAAGTTGGCACTCCAGTATAGTAGTGAGGTAGTGTTGCACTATTGCTGAACATTTTAAATCAAGGTCCCATTTGCCCTTCCAAATGGACATAAAACAGACACCATGCCATCATTTCAAGGTAGGCAAGGGAATTTTCCCTGGTATACCGGTCAAAAATTTACCTGAACCAACATACTAAAAAAAAAATTGATCTGATCATTATGTCAGTGTTGCATGCAAATTGTCTGCCACATGTCCTCTATTACAACACCGTGACAACTCAAAACATAAAGGGCCCTCTTGTAGCTCAGTGGTATGGTCCCTACCCCTGGACTGACTTGACTGGTTAAACTCCCACCTGATCCAGAGGTGTGTAATAACTTCTCCAAACAGGCTAATTAGAAAAATAGGCTAAATTTTAAAAAAAATTATAACTCAAAAAACTTAAATGGATGTAAAGAGACTGAAGGTCTCCAGTGGAGAGAAGGAATCCAGTTGTCATCATCCACATCAGGGGGTTGAGATAGCTTTCCAGAACTATATGTTGTGGATCCAAAAGAGGGAGAAGGCTATTTTAGATATGGTAATATGTAATGAGACAGGTTTAATAAAATGTTGCCAGCATAATAGATTCTAGGAAACAGTGGCTATTACGTGGTAGAATTTAACATTCAGCTTGAATGTGAGAAACTTGGGTCAGAAACAACAGAGCTAAAATTAGATAAGGGCAATTATAAAGCAGAGTTGGCCAGACTGGGATAGGAAACAAGTTTAGCAAAACAAAAGATTGTTGATAAACAATGGCAGACACTTAAGAAAATAACTCATGACTCTCAACAAAAATATAACCCATTAAAGGAAACAGGATTCTAGGAAGGACATAAACCAACCATGGTTAACCAAGGAAATTAAAGGGAAAATATCAAATTGAAAGTTAAAAAAAAATACATTGGGTTACCACAAATCTTTGCCACAGAAATTTGGGAAAGTTTAAAAAAAACCCAACCAAATATGAACAGACAATAAACAAAGAAGGAGAAAATAAACAGAGTAAACCAGCAAATAGTATAAAACATTAACGTTTAAGAATTTCTTTAAATAAACAAAAAGGAAGACATGCCAAAGTGGACATATTTCTAAAGAGCCTAAGGCTGGGGAAAGTAGCAAAGGGTAAACCAGAAACAGCAGAGTCATTGAATAAATACTTTGCATCTTCATATTAGAATACGCTAATAGCATTCCAAAAATACACAATAATCAAGAGGTAAAAGGAGGGGAGGGAATAACAATAAACTATCACTAGAGAAAAAGTAAAAAGGAAACTAATTGGGCTAAAAGCTGATAAGCCCCTGGGAACTAATGGGTTGTATCCTAGGTTTTTAAAGGAAGTAGCTACAGAGATATTAGATGCACTGGCAGTAATCTTACAAGAAGCCTTAGATTCGGGAGAAAGTCCCAGAGGATTGAAAAACTGACAATATAACATCCTTACTCAAGGAGAATCAAAAAAGATAACTACAGACCAGTTTGCTTACCATCCCTCATTGGGAAAATGTTAGCACGTATTATAAAGGAAGTAAAAACCAGAGCATTTAGAAATACTTTTCATAATTAAACAGAGCCAGCATTGTTGCATAATGGGGAAATTGCATCTAACAAATTTATTACAGTTGTTTGAAAAGACATGTGGGATAGAAAATGGAAAACCAATAGATACATTACATTTGGAATTCCAAAAGGCATTCAATTAAGGTACTGCATAAAAGACTACTCAATAAGACAAGAGCTCATGGTGTTCGAGGTAGTACATTAGCATGGATATAGAGGATTGGCTAACTAATAGAAGCCAGAGTTGCAACGAATGAGGGGTGACCTTATTGAAACATACAAGATGGTTAAGGGGCTTGACAGAGATACATGCAGAGGATGTCTTCACTGTCTGTTCCTCTGTCGAGGAACAGAGGGAGTAATCTCAGAATAAGGATTACCCACTTAAGACAAATAGGAAGGAATTTCTTCAGAGGGTAGTGAATTTGTGGAATTCTTCACCATAGAGAGCTATAGAGGCTAGGCAATTAAGAACATTCACGGCTGAGATGGACAGATGTTTAATCAGTAACCAAAACAAAAAGTTATGGGGAGAAAGCAGGTAAATAGAATTTGAAGATTTTTAGATCAGCCATGATCTCATTGAAGGGTAGAGCAGACCGGATGGGCCAAATGGCCTACTTCTGATCCTACAGCTTAAGAACTTGGAACATGCAATATAAATGAGAGTTTCTTTTCCACATGGGAATACAACAGCTAGCAACCCTCTCTTAAGCATATCAGTCCTTCAAGTGTTTTACAGTAATTACAAAGCACAAACTGCAGCAGGAGTTATATTGCAGGTGTTAACTTCATGTTGGTACCTGCTTCCAGACAGACTAGTCGGCTCACTTTGGACATTACCCTTGGATCATTTAAAATTTAGTTAGCTTGAAGTTTTAAAAGTTGTGCAATTAACCTTATATTTTTGCTTAGTTGAAACTGAAAACTCAAACTGCACTGAGAGATAATGAGTAGCTAGATTTAATAAACTGCAATTTCACCTAAAATTGAGGTGATTTTCAATTCAATTAGGAGACTTGTTCCATGGAGAAATGAACTAGTGACAGCTCATATGCAGAACCCATACAATTAAAATGAATTCTGTACCAAATATTGATTGTTTATTTTAGAAAAGCTTAATTGGACAAATCTGCTACTATGCCACACAATTACATCCCAAGCCAAAGCACAGACCCTTAGAATTCTGATTAATCAAAATACAAAAATATATTTTGTAATATCATTGGAAAGTGGATGTTCAGAACCATATTAATCCGTGAATAGTTGAATACTTGTCATCTTGAAAATAACATGCAAGCTCAATCTTGCTATATGACTTGTCCCACCTTAATTTCCTTGGTGCTATGCTGGTTGTAAATAATATTAACTCATTATATTAAATTAGATAATTTATAAGAAATGAGGTGGAATAGGGAAACTTGTAATGAATAACCAAGTGCTTCCAGAAAAGGTTTAACAAACTGACATCATCTTCTGTACTGTAGCTTAGTCAATGAACATATTTCCAGATTCCTCACCCTTCACTCAACTAGTCTCCAGCCATTATTTCCAGTTTTGTCGGTCTATTTTGTAAGAAAATATATCCAGTTACAGCAACTGAATCTGTCCCCAAATACTGCACAAACAAAATATACTAAATCATTCATAATTTTGACTTTCCAAAGTCTTTAAATAGGAATTGAAAAGGCACCAAATTTATCTTCCAGTCTGGTTTATTTTCAAAGTGAAAAACTGATTAAACAATTAAATCTACATTTTGCAGTTGTATTGAACTTTATTAAGCATTGCATCAAAGTCATTTTACCACAAGATGCTGCCAATCAGGTAATCAGTTACTACAATTTGCATTCATATTTCACTGCAATGGCTATTGTATCCATTAAGACCAAAGACTTTGCGCTCGAAAATACAATGATTTTATAAATTAGTAACAAAAATTCAGAGAGATGTATTTGGATAAATGAGACATTTGAAATGAGAACTCAACTTTGTGTAAAAATGATGACAACTTTCAAAAGTGAAATCTCCTATACGGCTGTTAAATATCAGTAATATTTAAGTTACCAGTATTGAACAGTTGTTTTAAAATTTACAGATTAGGTTTAGCCTTTGTTAACGTTAGTCATCCTCAACCCCTAATAAGTTTGCTTTAAATATATAAGGTTTCCATCAAGAGATGTTTGAAAAACAATGAAGGGTAAGTAAAAAAAATACTTGGTGCAGACTATGATCTATTGATTTGTTTTTTTATTAGAAAGGTGCGTGCATTAATAATTTATCATAAGATTCTTTTCTCAATGTGTAAAGTTAATTCATTAGAAATAGTCCTCAACTACAGTTGAATTTAAAATCCTAATCCTGTACCATAACTTGTTTCTAAAGAAATTTTCTTCTGATGCCTAATGAACTTTATCTATGCCACTAACCTAATGGAGGACTTCTTAAAACAATTGCTCTTTTAAATGGACAAAAAAAGGTTATTATGAATTCTGGCACACTATACAGTGATTGTGAATTTTTTTTGGTAGCAAAGAGCGAAGTTTATAATGGTGGCTTAAAAGCTTAATGTAGATACTGCTATTACTTGCTATTTTACAGCTTGTGGTCTGGTTAGCTCACTTGGCACAGTTAGCTCAGTATGTGTGCCTACATGCACATTTCCTTTGACATTCTAGCTAATTTGTAGTTCAGAATAATACCAATAGCACAGGTTCAATTCTTGTTCTGGTTGAGGTAGGGTCAGCTTCCTTGCTCTGCCCTAACAGTGAAACACCACTGGAAAAGAGTGCCAAGAGAAATGGCTTAGGATGAAGCATCAGCAGACAATGAGCGAAGTGTCTTCTCGCAGGCAGAGCATTTGAATGGAACTTGGGATAGAATTTAGTTTCTCATAGCAAGATCCAAGTGCGCAAAAACACAGGTTTAAAAAAGGGCTGTTGTAAATTATTTATGAGAAGGGGATAAGATACTGTTGGCTCACCATACCCCAGAAAAATCAAGATCTTCTTTTTCATCTTCAGATAACTCCCTGCGTAGCTAAGATTGCACATTGTTGTGTTTTGCAACTTTCCTTTCCTTTATTCTTTCATTGGATGTGGGAATTGCTGGCAAGGTCACCATTTGTTCTCCATCCTTAATTACAGCTGAAGTCAGTGGCCTATTTCAGAGGGCAGTTAAGAGTCAAACACATTGTGCGAGTCCTGAGTACATGTGGGGCCAACCAGGTAAAGATATCAGATTCCCTTACCTACAGTACAAAAATTGCACAAGTTATCATAGCTGTCACTGAGCCTAGTTTTACACTTCCAAATCTTAGAATTATAGAATCCCTACAGTGTGGAAAGAGGCCATTCAGCCCACAAACTCTGCACTGATCCTCCGAAGACATCCAACCTAGACCTAGTGTCTCCCCAGCCACCGTATCCCCACAACTCCACATTTACTATGGCTAATCCACCTAGCCTGCACATTGCTAGACACTATGGGCAATTTACCGTGGCCAATCCACCCATCCTGAACATCTTTGGACTGAGGGAGCAAACCAGAGCACCATGGCAGGGAAATGTGCAAATTCCACATAGACAGTCACCCAAGGCTGGAACTGAATGCAGCAGTGCTAACCACTGTGCCACAGTGGTGTCCATTTCAATTAATCTTAGCCTGGGCCTCAGGATATCTAGTTCAGTGATGCTGCCACTATGTCATCTACCCAATAAACTCATCTCTGAGCATGACATTTACTAATCTACACCATGTGGTCTCATTCAAATATTGTTTGGTACATGAAAGTTATAGAGTTGTATTGAGAAACATACAATTGAGCTCATGTTGGAAATGTCTCAGTGGGCCAAATGGCCTGATTCTGCTCCTATATCTCATGGTCTTATAAAAACAGGCCATCTTTTGCCAATACCGGCAGAGAAAATTGATGACACTGATATCATAAGTTGTGCCCACATACACATTTCCTTTGACATCCAGGAAGTCATGCCATCCTCACAGTGTTCACAGCTCCAAAAAGTCATCCATGCCCAACTCTTGGTCTTTTCCCTCTCCCTGGCACTGTGTGAACATTTTACAGTTGAGGAGGCATATGTCATTAAACTGGAGCCAGGGCAGGGCCATCTCTGTAGAGTGTTTGGGAAAAAAAGATTCAACATTTGACTTGCAGATTTCTCAGATTCATAGAGATGTACAGCATGGAAACAGACCCTTTGGTCCCACTCATCAATGCCAACCAGACACCCTAGATAAATCTAGTCCCATTTGTCAGCATTTGGCCCATATCCTTCCAAACCCTTCCTATTCATATACCCATCCAGATGCCTTTTCTTTGTAATTGTACCGGCCTCCACCACTTCCTCTGGCAGCACATTCCATACATGCACCACCCTCTGCGTGAAAAAGTTGCCCCTTGGATCCCTTTTAAATCTTTCCCCTCCCACCTTAAACCTATGCCCTCTAGTTTTGAACTCTCCCACTCCAGGAGAAAGACCTTGCTATTTAATCTATCCACATCCCTCATGATTTTATAAACTTCTATAATGTCACCCCCTCAGCTTCTGATGCTCCATGGAAAGATAGTCCTATCCTGTTCAGCCTCTCCCTATAGCTCAAGCCCTCCAGTCCTGGCAACATCCTTGTAAATCTTTGCTGAACCCTTTCAGTTTTCATGACATCCTTCTTACAGAAGGGGGATGAGAATTATGCACAGAATTCCAAAGTGGCCTAACCAATGTCCTGTACAGCCGCAAAATATCTCCCAACTCCTATACTCAATGCACAGGCCAATAAAGGCAAACATACCAAACGCTTTCTTCACTATCTTGTCCACCTGGGACTCCACTTTCAAGGAACTATGAACCTGCACTCCAAGGTCTCTTTGTTCAGTAACACTCCCCAGGACTTTACCATTAATTGTATAAGTCATGTCCTAATTTGCCTTTCCAAAATGCAGCCTTCTCATTTGTTTAAATTAAACTCCATCTGCCACTCCTCTGTCCATTGGCCCATGTGATCAAGATCCTGGTGTAGTCGGCTTCCTTGTTGTCCACTACACCTCCAATTTTGATGTCATCTGCAAACTTACTAACCATGCCTCTTAAATTCACAACTAAATCATTTTTATAGATTATGAAAAGCAGTGGACCCAGCACTGATCCTTGTGGCACACCACTGGTCACAGACCTCCAGTCTGAAAAGCAACCCTCCACCCTTTGTCTTCTACCTTTGAGCCAGTTCTGTATCCAAATGGTTAGTTCTCCCTGTATTTCATGTGATCTAACCTCGCTAACCAGTCTACCATGAGGAACCCCGTCGAATGCCTTACGGAATTCTTCTTTAAACTTCTTGAATATTATTCTAAGGACCATAAATACATTTTCAACTTTTATGCACTTGTGTGTGCACACGCACACAGATGCTACAGGCCAACAAATCAGTTAAATAAAAAATAGAATTTGCAGAATTTCAAAATGTCAAATGACCATTCAGTTTAACATCAAATCTGAACGATCGCAAATTTCTGTGCAATGCGTTACAAACTTTATATAGTGATACTGACACTTACTTAGATAATGGCTGAATAAATTCTATGATATGGAGGTGCCAGTGTTGGGCTGGGGTGGACAAGGTCAGAAGTCAGACAATACCAAGTTATAGTCCAACAGGTTTATTTGAAACACAAGCTTTTGAAGCGTTGTCCTGACTTCAACTGATGAAGAGGCAATGCTCTGAAAGCTTGTGATTTCAAATAAACCTGTGAGACTATAACCTGGTTGTCATCTGAATAAATTCCAAAAAGATATTTTCCAATCCTGTAAATCCCTACGTACCTAAATACAGCAGCATACCTGACATCGCTTTTAGGTATTTAATAAACTTGACTAATTGTGATGTTTAATCCTGACTTTCAGCATGCTCAAGCTATAAGGACTGCTTGAATTCATTATTCTGGAATTTGATGTTCTAAATCATGGCAATTTTTTTGTGTTCATGCATGTTGTCTTTTTGTGTGAATATTTTGGCAAGACCAAATTTGAATTTGGAGTTGTTCGGTTCATCTTAGACTCTTGTACCAAGATTGTGACTAAACATTACATTGAGGTCCTGTGCCAACCTTAAAATTATAGTTGTCATTTGCCCGAGGCCTACAAAGATTTTAGAAGAATCTTGAGTTGAAACGCACAAAATTTTGAAGCCGTTTTACAGTGTAAATCCTGAGAGGTGTTTCATCTCAAGGGGAAATCTAGAACTTGGGAGGCAGTGTTTCAAACTAAGGGATATTCATTTAAGACATGAATGAGGGAAAATTTCTTCTCTCAGATTGTCTTTGAAACACTCCCACAGCAAACAATGGAGCCTGGGTCATTTTAATACATTCAAGACCAGGAGTTAGACAATTTTTTTTGATCGACAAGGAGTCGAGGATTGCAGAGGACAGGCAGGAAAGTGAAGTTATGGCCACAATCAAATCTATTAAGTTCCTGCTGAATGAGACAGCACGGTCCAGGGGTCGAATAACCTATTCTTACTCAAATTTTCTTATGTTTATTATCATCTGTACAAATCACATCCCATACAGCAATTATAATCTAGGATTGCTCTTCTTCAGAGAGAAGAACTATCTTTGATCATGGCTGATGAGGTGGCATTTTCCTTTTTATTTTATTACAGCATTCTGTTACACATCACTTACTGGGATGCCAGCACTGCACAAGTGTTTTTTAGCTCAGTTTTTATAGCTTTTGTTTCTCTGTAATATGAATTACTTTCTGTTCATCTAGATTTCCTCTTTTGAGTGAACTGACTTTGGCTTATTAGCTGATTTCTCAGTTACAATGCTGCCTTTATTGGGTAGATTATACGTGGAACTTAGACCAGGTAACATACTGATCTTTAGATGAAATATTTTTCCAAGGTACAAAATATTTCTCAAACTCATTTATTAACAAATTCAGTTTTCAATAATTTCTTCCAACATTCATGTCAAATACTTATATGAAAATTTACGTACTCTTGCCTCTTCATCCTTTGCAAAGTCAAAATGTCAATCCAAGGTAATTTCTATTGCAAACAAAAACATTTTTATATATTCTCTTCACTTCTGCTTTCCCTTCTGGGAAAGTAATTTTCAAGATTTAAATCTTCCACATTGATGTCATTTTGACATCATATTAAAAGGTTCTCACTGACAAACAAGTGGGAGACTGGCTGGAGCATCTTTTAAACTTTGTTCAGAATCCCTCCTTCAAGATCAGATTGGATGGGATGCCTTTTGGTGCCATTTCTGTGAATTTACACCTAAACCTACACCCATATGGGTATTTTTTTTCCTGAAGAAGGGTCTAGGCCCAAAACATCAGCCTTCCTGCTCCTCTGATGCTGCTTGGCCTGCTGTGTTCATCCAGCTCTACACCTTGTTAACCCATATGGGGGCTGATTTTACTGATGCCTATTTACACCTTAACTTCCCGCAGATTTTATTAACATGTCAGAAGTAAAACTTACTCACTTGTGTCTACGTTCGCTTGATTTTTCATGCTAGATGTTTGCTTTCTACTCCAATTACATGAGCAATAATTATGATACTGTCCAACAGTAGGGTGAAGGGCAAAACTGGATGGGAGAAACACTGACAGATCAGCTAGGGGAGCATGGCAGTGGTCTGGGAGAACCCCGAATGCCCACCTTCTCAGCTGAAGCAGTGGTGAGAGATCAGGGAGACAGAAAAAAACAAATAAAATATTCAAGAAAACTGAACAACACAAATAAACATTCATAAGAAAGAGAAACTATTATGAAAAAACTTCAATTTTCCCCTATTCATCTGAACTGTTTTATGTGCAGTCTCAGAAAGAAAACTACTCAGCATTACAAAATTAATCACTCCACACAGCCACAAGCTATCAAGAAATATCTATGAAATTGCATAGACCACACACTGTAAGCTACCCTTGTTCAATCCCAAAAAAGTACAATATTGAATGTTTATTGAATGTTACTTTTGTTCAAGGGTTAGATAGGTTTTTCCAAATGTTAACTCTATATCTAAATAACCACCCAACTGAATTTCAAGCTTTAATTCTACATTTATAGAACTGTTTTGAATGATTGAGGAAGCAGGTCACTGGATAACAATAAAGATATCTTCAAAGCCCCATCGAATGACAGATTATTTTACGTGTAAGTGATTCTGATCAACATACACAGAATCAATAACATATACATAGGTAATATTTTGCTAGAGCTTTCTCACACCATTTCATAACTAATGTTAAAATAGAATACCAAAGTTAGTACTGTAGATTTAAATGAAGACGTTAAAATACAAAAAAATGTAAAGGATCTTGTCCCAATATTCGTATAACTTTTAGAAGAAATTGACAATTAAAATCAGATGTACAGAAATGGCCAGCAACCCACATAATGGTTTGTGCCACTTGACAGGCACACAGACCCACAGCCCTAGTCAAACGTCTCAGGAGGAAGAGCTTTATGGCTTCCTACGTTGATTACAATTCTATTTTGTTTGTAATGCAATGTCTTCAAAGACTAAAACCTTATTAACAGTTTCAATGTCAGACACAGGTGTCAAAAGCTAACATAGCATTCACTATGACAGCAGGTTCATTCACATTTCCATTGAGCAAGAACTAGGCTGCTGTTGCTAACTCAAGGACTGTTAACTTGACCAGACACCTTTTGGCAATCTAATTGAACCGGAGGAACTTCAGGGAAGCAGTTCATCACATTGTTACAGGAATTGCATCCTGAGCTTTCATCTTTTGTTTGAAATGTTAAAGCCAAGGCACAAAAAAAACTAAAATGCTCAACTCACTTCCTGCCGACAATCCTGAAACAAATACAAGTCAGGATTCCTGCTAATAGTCCATTTACACTGTTAATCTGCCATTGTCTTTGTTACTGAAACCAGCAGCAATTGCTTTAAAATGTGGTCTAGGTTTCAAGACTGTATCTTAAGCATGCACCTCTCCCATACACACATTTAACTTTCCACGTGAAACAGCTGCAAAGCAAATCCACATCTGTGTCACACGTGCAGGCTGGTTTTGATGGTGTAGCAGGTGTGCACAGACAAAGAACAAATGAAATTAAAATTATACTGCACACTTCATGTTCTCAGGATGCCCGAGGAATCATACTGCTGTTGCATTAGTGCTTTTACTGGGGTCCAGATGAAAAACAGAATGAAGATAAGTACACAAAGTGGCTTTACAAGAATGGTTTTGGTGTTGTACGGATAAGAGGTTGGAACTGTTTATTTTCTTGGGGAGGAACCTAAGGGAAGGCTGATGGAAGTTTTCAAAAACATGAGTTTGGACAGAGTAGAAAGAAATAAAACTTCTCCCACTCATAAAAGGATCAAGCACAAAAGGACACAGATTTAAAGGTTTCGTGCAAACGGAGCAAATGCAATTTGAGAATTTTTGTTCCCCCCCACCACAGTGGGTAGTTATGGTCTGGAATGCACAGGCTGAAAGTGCAGTGGAGACAGTTTCAAACAAGGACATTAGATGATTATTTACATAGAAACAATGTAGAGTTATAGAGAAGAGGCATGAGAATGGCACTAAATCATACTGAGAGACCAGGCAGATACAATAGACAAAACGGCCTTCTTTTGGACTGTAGAAATTGTGATTTAGTGAAGTCAAGTTAGTTGAGACTAATGCCACAAAACTAATCTCATGATGTGTAGTTGGTACTGGGTCCCAGTGCATCAAGAGTCAGTAGCAAAAATGTCGACTTAGTAGTAGTCCATAAGTGGTTAATGTACTGCTTCGGACTTATTACAGTCTCGCCACATGGGTGTGGCTCCTGATTTCTGAGCTCTGCCACAAATGCCTCACCACCATAAATGGCAGCAGTGCATGGCTCAAGGTATTGCTTCTGGAATTTCACAAAGATGAAGAAAGTTACTTCAGTGCACAATTCTCCCCAATTTATCATTGAACCTGCAAGTGCTGTTAAAGTAATCTGGTTTCAGTAGAAAGGACGGGCGTAAATGAGAGGACGTGGCGTTTGGGTGTCATAATGACTCTTCTCCAGAACAAATAAAATCTATAAAATTAAATTTTGTCCAATTTAGCAAATTAATAAATGAAACTAAAAAGAAAAATTGCTTGACTTTTATAATGTCTTTCATATTCAAGCTATCCCAAAGCACTTTACAGCCAATAAATTACTTTTAAATGGGTAGTCACTATTTTTATGCAGGAAAACACACAAGGTTCCATTAACAAAAGAAAATTTTAAATTGTTCTGTCTGAATGATAAGAGTCTGGAGAAATTCTTGATCCTCCCCATAGTGGCATGGGATCTTATGAGACTGTTAACCTTCACCAAAGCTAAGAAGTGGGGCCTTGATTCAAACACCACAATAACCCCATATCACAGGTCTGAACTAAAAGCTTACTTTACTTTTTTAAATCTCAGAGTTAACTGATTCAGAAATGAATGACATCCTGAAACCAAACAGACACCACCATATGCTTAATCTACTGATGGTCTGAAAGATCCATGGAAAACTAAGGGTTTATAATGTTGTCAGAATCTGGAGTTAATTCCTTTATAATTGGGGGTTGCATCCACCAAAGGGAGCTGCACATCTGTTGCCATTCCATGAAGAAACGAAGTGGCCTAAAACCTCCTTACTCCTCTCCGTACAGTGAAGCAACTAATTGTCATGTAACTGCATAGTTTCCTGAACAGCTGTGGAACTCAAAAGGAGCTGTTAATTTTCAAAAAAGAACGAAAACAATTTCCTGGTCATTTGGGAGTTTGAATACATGGTTCTAAAACCAGTACATATGCTACATGCAAGATACCAGCAACAGGTAGGGTACCAGCCACTCCTCCCGGCAGAGCCTAGACTTTTTTCTTTATCCCTAACCACTCCTGCTTTCCCGTATTATTAGTATCTCTGGGAAGATGCTTGCACACAACTATCGCCACATTTGCCTCTGTAATAGCAGTCAGGAGACAATTCACGGTGTGAAATATTTAGAGACATTTCAATACTAAACGTTGTCACATATTATTTCTAACATCCACCTATACTATAAAAACTGTAGTAAAACAGTAATGTCATCTGAAATAGTTTAGAGTAATAACAAATGCAACTCAAACATCAAAATTAAATATGTCATTAGCACCCTATCTACCACCTTCAACATTCAGTGCCTTGACTACCATGCACAGAGACAGCAGCATGCACCGTCTACAAGGTGCACTATAATACTTCAGCGAGCACCTTCCAAACACATGACCTCCACCACCTAAAAAAAGACAAGGGCAAAATGGGAACACCACCTGCAACATCCAGCATCTTGACTTATAAAAATATTGTTATTCTTTTACTGTTGGTCGGTCAAAATCCAGGAAGTCCCTTCTTGTGGGTGTCCCTAAATCTCAAGAATTGCAGTGGCTCAGGAAAGCATCTCATCACTACGTTCTGTAGGGCAACAAAGGATGGGCAGAAAATTCTGGCTTGGACAGCAATACCCACAGTTCACTGAAAAATTTTAACACAAAAAGTGGAGTTGATATTGCTTTACTTGTTTTAAAGTTGCATAGGAAATATTTAAACTGCACAAGTGCAGGTAACCCAATCACAGCATCAAAACTGTTACATAATAAAATGAATTGGTTCTTGGGGTGCTTTTGTGTGAACCAAGGGGAGTACCTAATTTATTCTTTACAAATATGTACATGTATCCTGCAACATAGCAATACCTTTTTAAATGCTCAGAAATTAAAACAATGTGTAATTAGAAGACCAACTTAGAATACCCATGGTCCTTATTTGGAGACTGCATCCTTGCTTAGAAGTTTTAATCTATGGCATGTATTTTAACTGCTTCAAAGAATCTTTTGAAGCCTCAATATGCTTTTATGTATGCTGCACCTTCAAATGCATTTTTATGTAAACAATTTTTTTCATTTTAAAGGTAGACAGGCTCAGCTACAGGAAAATAAATTAAAATTCATCCAAAGGATTTTGCCCAAAGTGGCTAAAGTTCTGATGGTAAAAGCTCAACTTTACAACATTTGAAAATGTCAACGTATGTTCCCTTCAGGGTGTTTTCACTTTAAAGTGCCTGAGTTCAATGCCTCATCTCCACGCCCACACATACATATGTATTTTGCAAGAACCCAAGCGCACACAACACTCATTCCATTTTAATAACAGTATTACAATTGGTTCAACAGTTCAATCATTTTTCCAGAAGATTTTGGTTCATATCGTGGAATACAGACTAAACATTTTTATCAGTTCACTGACGATTTGGCAGCATGCCTGCATTACATGTAATCTATAATAACATCCTATCCTTGCTTGGAAATTCAGGAAGGAAGTTTTAATCTGTCAATTGTTAATTTCAATGTATATGACATTTTAAATCCAGCAACCTGAAGGAAAAAAGTTACATTTCTTATATTGAGATACTGTGCTTTCATTAAAGTTTGACAGCAAAATCAGTGACCCTAATGAAATTTTTAAATCCCTAAATTTTTAAACTTGTCTTTCACTGATGATACCAAGTTGCGAGCATTAAAAAGCAGAGAATCATAGAATCCCTACAGTGTGGAAACAGGCTATTCGGCCCAACAAGTCCACACTGCCCCCTCCGAAGAGCACCCACTCAGACCCATCCCCCTACACTTTCCCGGTAATTCCGCATTTCCTGTATCGAATCCACCCCGGGACACTATGAGCAATTTAACATGGCCAATCCACTTGAGCTGCACATCTTTGGGCTGTGGGAGGAAACTGGAGCACCCAGCGGAAACCCACGCAGACATAGGGAGAACATGCAAACTCCACATAGACAGTCGCCCGAGGGTGGAAGTGAACCCAGGTCCCTGGTGCTGTGAGCCACCATGCTGCCCATTATTAGGTGATTTGCAAAAGTTAATTAATTGAAGATAATGCGTAATTCACTGGAAAGTTTGAGTTACAGGATTTTCCGTGGACTTCCTTTAATTCATTGTCGTGTAATATTCAACTGTTCACTTTCAGTTACACAACCTTCAGTTTATAAAAAAGGTAATATTATACTTCAGAAGGAACATAACAAAATGGCCCAAGCAAACCCATTCTATATCTAATTTGTTTATAATAATTACCAAGTTAGCAAACTGCAACCATTTCTTCCATGCTCAATTTTAAAAGACTTTCATGGCAGCCTTACACTCCAGCTAATAGAGCAGTGGGTTTTAAGTAAGAGGTCTTGAACTGCTCTTTCCTGTTGCATAGCAGTCACAGGGATACCTGTAAACATGCAAATAGTTTTCACATAGGTTCCTAAGAAACATAGCAAGGGCAACTGTAGAAAAGCACTGTAATCTAGGCCTAATCAGCCTAGTTCAATTTAGTTGTTACACTATACACAAGTCAGTATTTATTTTTGACAAATGGGGCTGTGTTAAGCATAATACAAGTGAGAGCAAACCATCCAAGCCTGAACTAGGCAGAAAACCTAGCAGCATTTAGTAACTTAACTGTCAAATTGATTAGTTTATCTATATCAGTCACTCTTACAACCTGGAAAATCTGACCCATTTTAAATAATCGGTAGTCTTCACTGCCTACCCAAACATAGGAAAGAATAAAAATGAACAGGTAGTTCTGTTTCATCAACAATGTGGTTAGGCAACACAGCAAGAATAACAGTCACCAAAATCAAATACAAAGTGACTTTGGTGGGATGGATGTGGAAACCAGTTAGCAAAGATATGCTGCTTATTTGGTTTTTGAATAGTAGCTTGTTTTTATGCATTTCAACAAGAGAATAGAGGAAAAAGGCCTTTGGGCGTTGTGTAAATGAAGCTACTGGATGACAAGGAGGTAACAGACACGTACTCAATGCACTTCAATTGACAATGCAAAGCTCGACTGTTTATCGTGGTCCTTCAAGCTGTTGAGCACATTCACATCCCAGTTTTGTATTGGGGGTGACATGATGTATTGATTACTGACACTCTAAAACATTGTGCTATCCTTTGTTAGTGTATGCAAGTTGTTGTTTAGATATGCAACTACAAGGAGGTATTGATCCGAAGGAAATCAATTCACCTGAAGTTCTGTGACACCAAAGTTGGTAATACGTGAAGGTTAAAAAGGAGAAAGTGAAAGAGGAATTTATAACAATCGTCCTACTCGGAACTAAACTGTACAGAGAGAAAAACAATTGCCTATTGACAAAATGATTTAAAAAGCATACCAGTACTTCATTTCTTTTTAAACAAAGCTGATCTTTCGAGTCAGTCTTATATTTATAGATAGCTCAAATTTTCAAAAATTCAACCTCGAACACTATTGTTGGTTTTGTTTTAGTTACTGGCCACATGCCAGCAGAGTGGAGCTTTAGTTACTATAAACTGTCAAGAGACGCCAGTTAATTTGTATGCTACTCAATAAAAGGAACATAAGGGGCAGCATGTCACACAGTCAGTGTTAACGCTACACAACACCTCAGTGACTAACCACTGTTCCTGGTCATGTCTAATCAACTCGAAATCTGACAAGGCAAGAGAACACCTAAGCCAAATGAACAAAGTCAAATAGTATCTACCTGCTGGAAAGTTCAAAGTACACTTAGGATGCATGCTGCATTTATCTTCAGAAAATATTTTCCAAAACAAAAAAGGCTCAGTATTTCATTCATACATGTAAAGTATCAGATGGTCAAAGACCTAGAAGTCTCTTACAAAAGGAGTTAACATTATCCTAATGTTCTATACTCCTGGGTATAATCTATTCACACTGCATCTGGATATTTTACTCTGCTTATTACATCAATGTCTTTTCTAAAATGTTGTTAAATCTCAAAGGAAAACAATGGAAAATGAACTAAAACAATTTTAATCATAAAAAATGTCACATAGCCCTCCTTTTGAACTTGATTTAAAACTTTACTGGCACACAGTTTCAGCAAATTCAATTCTGATAATTATCGGACAGTATTTGATCCATCAGCAATTTGCATAGTTGTCTCTTTACTGCATGTACATCAGATAATATTAAATAATACTTTGAAAGATTTAAATTTCTGAAACATTCAAAGATTACACACAAAATCTGAAGTGTAATCAGTTTGCATCCACAGTTGCTTTAAAATTCCCCGAGGCAGATACTCCTCTTCTCTCTTCAATGTGATTACACAAAGATAGATTTAACTTTTTTTTTCTTTTTGCAGATACAGCTTACTAACTTCCACTAGCATTCCTCCTCTGCTTTAAGAAAGAATTCTCTATGTTGCATTGAAGGAAGAAAGTACTGACTTGCAAATGGAATAATTGCCTATTAATGTGCAAAATTCTTACCCAAACACACTTAACCATGCCCATATGATAGTTTGAAAATGCATTTTTTGACCTTGCATCATGTGTACCTTTTCTTGGAATGGGTTAATTTAATCCATTGGTGGAAGAACTATTTGAAGAGAACTGAACAGCTCATCCAAAGCTCTACTACATCCTGCACCCATTCCCTTACCAAATCACCCTATTCTTCAAAATGTGAAAATTCTCATTTGTGTTTATTACTCTCCACGGCCTTGCTCTTCAAGCACGACAACTCACTGCCTAAGGAGTCATCAGATTCCAGCATCCACTGGTTCTACCCAATAGCCATGTCCTCATCTACCAGTCCTATTCCCATCCTCATCATCCTTTTAAACACAGAAACAAAAACAAAAATTGCTGGAAAAGCTCAGCAGGTGAGCAAGGATCACCAGACCCCAAACTTTGCCTCTGATTTCTCTTCACAGATGCTGCCAGACCTGCTGAGCTTTTCCGGCAATTTCTGTTTTTGTTCCTGATTAGCAGCATCCACAGTTCTTTTGGCTTTTATCCCTTTAAACAACATCTG
Source organism: Ginglymostoma cirratum (assembly GCA_024137785.1). Classification (NCBI taxonomy): domain Eukaryota; kingdom Metazoa; phylum Chordata; class Chondrichthyes; order Orectolobiformes; family Ginglymostomatidae; genus Ginglymostoma; species Ginglymostoma cirratum. The sequence continues at coordinate 34,301,644 of JAHRHZ010000020.1, forward strand.
TTGAGTTTTTGGTCTTCTTCTCAACTTCCTTCCTCTTTTGATCCGGCAACAAGTTTTTCATTAAATGGCTTTGAATGTAGAAAAATACCTGAAGGCACTTCAAATGCAAGCTAAATGTAAATCTTATTTAATTGCAGTGCTGAGCATTTTTGCAAATTTACCATTCCTTTACCATAGCCAATTCTTTAAAAAAAATGGAGTGACTAGACTAAAACAAGGTGCTTGGGGCTCTATTGACACATTTTCCATTTTTTGCACCCTCTTTGTGGTAAAGCAACACTTTCAATGCAACTGTGCAGAAAGACTGACTGAGATTGGAATCCTACAATGCAATGTCCATTAGCTTCTAAGGAACTGTGACAGGCCATATGCAACAATGTAATGTACTAATGGGTTACCATTAACAAGTGTGAAATATTTACTGAATTGAAGTAACTTTCAATTGATGTACATTAATGCATTTAATTTGAAAATCAAATAAACATATTTCATCATGCATGACAATAGATAATATCTTCCAGCTTCTATTACTACTGCAAACTGTCTACAATAACTGCACGGATACCTTTCAGCCTGTGTGGATGAGCATATTTCTAATAGGTTGAGATTTTATAAAACATCATACATTTTAATAAAAGCATGTTGAAGTTTGAAAACACTTAAAATTATTTGTAATTTCAACCTACAAAATGTTATGATCGCGAATTAACGCCACAAATTTAAAATCTGCATCATTTTGTATTTGGAACTCTCTCCCTAACAGCATTATGGGTGTGTCTACCTGAAGTGGACAGCAGTGGTTTAAGACAGCTCACCACCACTTCTCAGGGTAATTAGGGATGGGTAATAATTATGAGTCCAACCAATGATAGCCATATCCTCTGAATGACTAAAATGACTTGCATACTTGACAAAAATACATTGAGATGCATGCAGCAAACATGGAAAGAAATTTAAAAACAAGGCAGACCACCATACCTCCAAACACACTTTTGCTTTCCACCCCTTTCAGCTTTCTGAAGGATCCACTTCCTGTGATACAATGGTCCAGTCCTCAGCCATTCTGCCACACACTGTCTTCTCCACGGCACCTTTCTAAGCCAGCACATGGGGTGCAACACCTGTTCTTTCACTTCCTCTATTCTCACCATGCAAGGCCCCAAACAGTCCCTCCAAGTGAAAGAGCAATTTACTTGAATTTCTTTCAGTTTCACATACTGTATTTGCCGCCCACAATGTGATCTCCTCTCCTTTTAAGGAGCAGCATCATAGTGATAATGTCACTGGACTAGTCATGAGTTTGGATTCAACCATTACACTGAAATTTGTATTTCAGTAAAACCTGAAACTAAAAGCAAGTTTGAAAGTGATCACGTAACCATTGTCAATTGCCAAAGCCTTTTTGGTTCACTAATATCATTGGGGAATGAAATTTGCCATCTTTACCTGGTTTAGTGTACATGTGACAGCGATGGGGCCTGATCTTAACTATGCTCTGAAATATCCTTGAAAGCCATTTGGTTGTATCAAACCACTACAATGAGTTGATTGAACACTTCTCAGTCTGCAAACATGACCTTGAGCTTCCTGTCATTTGTCATTTTAATCCTCTCCTTGCTCCCCCACTCTAATCAACCTTTCTGTCCTTGATTTGCTACAGCGTTGTAATGAAGCTCAACACAACCTCTAGAAACAGCACCTTGGTATGCTGCAGTCTTCTGGACTACTTCCTTCAGATCATTCTTTTTTGCTAGTTTGTTTCTCTCTTTACCCCTTATGTTGTATGTAAATGGCTGCTACATAGCCATTCATGCCTCATCGGGACATACCTTAGTCCCTTCTCTGGCATTGTATAATCTTCTGTAAATTAATTGCTCCTGCCCTGTACCCTATTACAGTCCTGTCCTTTTGTTTTTCCTGACCCTTTCTACTTTTAGTGTCTTAAAAACTCATTGAAGGCAAAACACTGAAAGATATTGGAAATTTGACACAGAATCATACAGCACAGAAACAGAACTGTCAGTCTAGCCAGTCTATGCTGGCCATAATCCCAAATTAATCCCAGATAACAAGGTGTAGAGCTGGATGAACACAGCAGGCCAAGCAGCATCGGAGGAGCAGGAAAGCTGATGTTTCGGGCCTAGACCCTCTTCAGAAATGGGGGAGGGGAAGGGGATTCTGAAATAAATAGGGAGACAGGGGGAGACAGAGAGAAGATGGATAAAAGGAGAAGATAGGTGGAGAGGAGACAGGCAGGTCAAAGAGGTGGGGGTGGAGCCAGTAAAGGTGAGTGTAGGTGGGGACTTAGGGAGGGGATAGGTCAGTCCAGGGAGGACAGACAGGTCAAGGGGGCAGAATGAGGCTAGTAGGTAGGAGATGGGGGTGGGGCTTGAAGTGGGTGGAGGAGATAGGTGGGAGGAAGGGCAGGTTTGGGAGGCGGGGACAAGCCAGGCTGGTTTTGGGATGCGGTTGGGGGAGGGGAGATTTTGAAGCTTGTGAAGTCCAAGTGTCACAACAATGCCACCCGAAGGTTGCAGGAACAGCACCTCATATTTTGCTTGGGAACCCCGCAGCCCAATGGTATCAATGTGGACCTCACAAGCTTCAAAATCTTCCCTCCCCCAACCGTATCCCAAAACCAGCCCGGCTTGTCCCCGCCTCCCTAACCTGTCCTTCCTCCCAACTATCCCCTCCTCCCATCTCAAGCCCCACCCCCATCTCCTACCTACTAACCTCGTCCCGCCCCCTTGACCTGTATGTCCTCCCTAAGTCCCCACCTACACTCACCTTTACTGGCTCCACCCCCACCTCTTTGACCTGCCTGTCTCCTCTCCACCTACCTTCTCCTTTTATCCATCTTCTATCCGCCTCCCCCTCTCTCCCTATTTATTTCAGAGCCCCATTCCCCTCCCCCATTTCTGAAGAAGGGTCTAGGCCCGAAACGTCAGCTCGCCTGCTCCTCTGATGCTGCTTGGCCTGTGTTCATCCAGCTCTACACCTTGTTATCTCAGATTCTCCAGCATCTGCAGTTCCTACTATCTCTTAAACTAGTCCCACCTGTGCACTTGGCCCACATCCCTCTAAACGTTTCTTATTCATGTACTTATCTAAATGTCTTTTAAATTTTGTAATTGCACCCACATCCACCACTTCCTCAGGAAGTTCCAAGGTGGTGGAGGAGCAGGACATTTCAGCTGGAGCTCGTCCACTCCATCTGCTTCTTTTTCTTGCTTTTTACTTTTGTTCTTTCTCCCCCTCTCTTCTCTGTGATGTCCTGAACTCCTGGCCTCAGTTCCAACTCGGTGTGGTGGTCTCAGCGTGGGCTTTCAGCCTCAAGGCAATTCCAGAGTGGTCTCTCTGCCTTCAGATGAAGCTCAGCATAGTCTGGAGTCAAGGCCTGGCACAGGTGGAGACTAAAGGCCAGCGTGGATTGGGTTAGAAGGACTGTTGTTCTGAATTTTGTATTTCCCTATTTTCTAATTTATTCCTGTGATCTGTAATGCTGGACATTTTAATTTTTCTATTTCCCCCCACCCCCGCTCCAAGAACAGGTACACATTCTTCAGTACTAGGTACCTTATATCTAAGATGGCACCATAAGTGGTGACTTGTAAACTTTTCATTGTACTCATTTGACTACATGACAATAAAGCTAATTCAGTTCAATTCTCACACCAACCACTCTAAAATAATGTCCCCATACCTTTTTTAAATCTTTCTTCTCTCACCTTAAAAAATACCCCACAGTCTTGAAACCCACCCTAGGGAAAAGACAACTGCCATTCACCTTATCTATAACCTCTATAAAAGTTACCCCTCAACCTCCTACACTCCATGAAAATATTCCCAGCCTATCCAGCCTCTCCTGACAATGCAAACCCTCCATTCCTGGCAACATCCTGGTAAATGTCCTCTGAACCCTCTCCAGCTTAATAATATCCTTCCTATAAAAGAGTGACCACAATAGTCCAGAAGAGGCCTCACTAGTGTCTTGTACAACCTCAACATGACTTCAAAACTGCTACACTCAAAAGGTCTAAGTAATGAAGGCAAGACTGCTGAATGTTTTCTTAACCACCGTATCTATGTGTGACACAAACTTCAAATAATTATGTACCTGAACCTAGAGGTATCTCTGTTCTACAATACTATCCAAGGCCCTACTATTAATTGTATAAGTCCTGCCCTTGTTTATTTTACCAAAATGCAATGTCTCGCATTTATCCAAATTCAAATCCATCTGCCATTCCTCAGCCCATTGACCCAATTGATTGAGATCTCTTTGTAATCTTAGATAATCTTCTCCACTGTCCACTATGAGACCAATTTTGGTGTCATCCACAAACTTAATAACCATGCCTTCTGTATTCTCATCTAAATTATTTATATAAATGACAAACAAAAGTGGACTCAGCACCGATCCCTGTGGAATACCGCTGGTCACAGACCTTCAGTCCAGAAAGCAAGCACTCTGCGTCTCTTGCCTTATAACCCTTCATAAGCAAAGGCACAATGTTAATCATCCAGTACCCCACCTGTAGTTGTAGATGATACAAACATTTCTGCTGGAGACCCCACAATTTCCTCTCTAACTTCCCACAACATCTTGGGATACACTAGGTCAGGTCCCAGAGATTTATCCACCTTTATATTTTCTAAGACCTCCAGCACTACTACTTCTGTAATAGGAAGTATTTTCAAAATATCAATATTTATTTCAGAATCCTCTAGCCTCCAATTCTTTCTCAACAGTAAAATCTGACGTGAAATATTCATTTAATATCTCTCCCATCTTGGTTTAACAAAGATGATCTCTTTGATCTTTACAGGGCCCTTCTCTCTGTAGCTGTTCTTTTGCTCAATGTACTTGTAGAATTTCTTTGGATTCTCCTTAGCCTTGACAAATAAGGTTATCTCATATCTTCTCTTTGCCTTCCTGATCTCCCTGTTAAAGAATGCCCCTACACTCTTTATACTGTTCAAGAGATTCATTTGAACCCAGTTATCCAAATCTAATATACGATTCTTTTTTATTCTTGACTAGAACCTCGGTATCTTTATTGTTATCATTAATTGTTCTCTAATCCTACCAGCCTTACTTTTCACTCTACCAGGAATATAACGATTCTGAGCTCTCATTATCACACCTTTGGCAAAAAAACGCCACCCACAAACAAAATGCTGAAAAATTCAGCAGCTCTGGCATTTTCCATGGACCACAGACAACAAGATATAAGAGCAGTTCTAAAGAGTCACTCCATTGCTTTGTGGAGAGAAACAGAGATAATGTTTCAAGTCGAGCATGATTCTTCAGAATAGTTCTGACGAAAGTCATACTGGACTCAAACCAGAATATTAACTGCTCCTCTCTCCACAGATGCTGCCAGACCAGCTGAGTTTATCCAGCATTCTCTGTTTATTAAAAACTCTTCACATTTGAATCTTCCCTTTAGTCTGAAGTCAATCTGAAAATGTAACTATTTCTCGTCAAAGATGCTGCCTGACCTCCTGAGCATTTCCAGCACCGTTTTTCAGAATTCCATCATCCATATTATTTTCTTTTTATAGAAGACAAATCTTTCTATAAAATATTTAAAGCACATGACTTATTTTCACAACTAGCAGCTGCTCTGTTTAGCCTAAAATGTAATAAAACAGTGGTAGCTATCTATTTTACAGAGGAATGGTACAAATCTTAATTTCCACAGAAGTGTAGAGATTAAAATACAACAAAACCATTAAATAATGGATGCTAAGTTATGAGAACAACATTCAGGTAGTCATGGTAAAGAAAATATTGTGATTACTCTGTTTTATAATATCTTTGACTTTGCTTTAAAGAGAACATTTTGCTAATTTATATCATGAAAATTACAAAATTAAAGCACTCCAGGAAAAGAAGATGGAAATGCACAAGTACCAGATCAAGAACATAAAATAACATGTGTCCTAAAGAAGGACTTTCTCTCCAGATGCTGAGTTTCTCCAGCAATTTCTGCTTGTTATAAAAAATATACTTCTTTTTCTTCAGTTTATAAAGATTCAAATTTGCTAAGAATATATCTGTTCTTTAAACCATATTTTTCAACAGACTAAGCTGGGATTTCAATGGGATGAGAATTATTGTAAACTCTCCAAGTACATGTTCTAACCCTGCCTTAAAGCCGCCACCAATTCAGGGAATATTTCTACAAGCAGCAACAATAACATATTCAAAAAAAGGGTCACATTTATCTATTACAGTCTTTCAACTGCAGTACTTCAGCTGGAAAGAGTTTCACTACCAGACAAACCTGTAACATACCTCCATTTTCATGACTTGCTTCAAATTAATGATTACAGTTTTACACAGCTAAGAAATTACTTTTGCAGCTATACCTCTCGTACATAGTTCATTATCTTCCCCATTCTTCCCTGAAGGTACTGAATCATATTGGTCGACAGCTCAATGAATGCCATGCACCATCTGATGTTTTGTCTAAATAGGCATTCGCATATGAGCGCTACACCAAAACCAGATCCTATTTTCACTACATATTCAAACACTATCATTGAAGTACTGAAGCTCATTGTAACTCAAGTCAGGCACCTCAGCAGAAAACCAGGAATTGAAACTATCGTCTTTCTAGACTATGTAGTGGTTTTAGATGCAGTAATGCATTTACTATGTCTGCCACTGGCGACAAGAGTTATTGAATCAAAAGTAACTATTTCACAAATAATGTACTTCATACTAGGTATGAAGTCTCTAAATTGCATATCCAGTGACCAGCTGAATGCAAGTAGCTGACAGGTTTAAAACAAAGATACAGCCATCTGCTAAATGTACGAGAATTACATCACAATCAACATACACTGCAAGACTGTGTCATCCGATTTCACAATGGTATTACTCCAAAGCCAGAATAAAGGCCAACCAGAAACAGCATTCAAATTACCTTGATAAATGCCACATGTGCTGTACAAATGCAAGTTATGATGAGTAGAAATGGCTTATGGAATAAGAACTCCCTGTGCAGTTGCTGCCACTCATTCAATGAGGTAAAGCACCAGTACCAGATTGTTTATACATTGAGAAAACTCTGGCGAAATTGATATAATACCCTTCTCCCCACACCCCCAAAACAAACAGATTTACCTGGTTATACAAGTTGCTACTTTTAAGTAGACACTGAAAACAGAGTGAGAAATGAAACGAACATCAACCTCAACAGATTATCCAAACTACACGCTAACTGCAACCAAAGTGTGTATTCAACCAAAAAAATTCGCTACCAAGGACAGCAACATGGTTGAAAACCAAACTGTGAAATCAAAATGAACACGCATAAAAGTAGCAATTTCACTAGGCCCACAAGCAAAACAATTTGAAAAGTGTCAGGATACAGTCTGTCATGGAGGTACCGATCGGTAGGCTATTTAGAGAAAGCACGGGAAAACAAACAAACCAGTGAATGGATTTCGGGGGGAGGGGTGGCAGAAAGAGAAGGGCAGCGGGAGGTTAAAAGGTAAAATGCCCTTAAAGATAAAATGGAACTGGTCACTCCATCTTAGGAGTGGGCGCTTAGTCTTACCAACATGTTAACGAATTTCTAGAATGTTCTCTTTCATATATTGCTAACAACGCAGCAAGGTATTTTAAATTGGAAATCTATTATGGAGGAAATAAACAACTTGTTGCATTTCAACGAAGAAAAAAACAAACTTATCCTTCAAAATAAACAGAGCATTCGTAGTCTAGCTGATGGTTGGTTTGACACATTGAGAGACCCACAAAGATAGCGAGAGAGAATTTTGATCGGAGCTGCAGAACATGCCTCACACAAAATGTACATTCTACGTTTAAAACACACTGAACACCAACTCAAGTCAGGGACTTGGTTTCTCACTTGCAACTTCATACATACAAAAAAAAAGTCATCGTATTTGGATTTTAAACAAAAACTTCTCCCAGAATCACAGCAAACATTCGTTGTGAATTAAGCCTTTCAACTCCCCTCCCTCCCAGAGAAACAACTTTAAACAATAGGCTCGCCGAACAAAAACAACAACAATGGGGAAAAAGGGAGGTGGGGGGGGGGTGAAGAAGATATCGGACAGAGCAAGATGAATGATTGTGTTTGTTCAATTTTACTTGAAATCGAATGATTCTCTGAATTTCGTTTCCCATTTGGGTTGCAGAACGTTAACGAACATGCTGTTTTCTTTGTAACTCCTATATGCCAGAAATCGAATTTAAGATGGTCTTAGCAAGTTTAATTTGTTACACTTGTGTTTTATCAACAGTGACGAAATACACCGAAAGACTCTGCGCCTTGCCGATGAATCAAGCAATTTGCGAAACGCAGCTAAGCTGATATTGACTCCGTTTTGTTAAAATGTATATTTTTAAAGTTATTGGGTATATATTGTTCGTCGGAGACTTTTCTACTAAAAATTGTAGTTTAAAAGGGTAATCTCCTAACTTTGTTAGCAGCATGTGGCTCTTCTTTCTCCTAACAATGCCATGGCTATGATGGATGTGTGGCAGAGCAGATCATGAAGAACAGCAGCACCTTATCGGAAGGCACGCTCCTTTACGAAAGAAAGACACCATGTCCTCCCCCTTTCAAGCCCAAGAGATACCAACTTTATTAAACTTGTTAAAACTAAGACAAACGTTTTATACAAGAAAAGGTAAACAACGATGATTAAAGTCCACACCAGTCTATCGGTGAGTGCAATCGAGCGCTTTTAGAACCACAATAGAATTGAGCCAGCAGCTGGGAGGCGAGATTGACATCCTGCATCCACATGATTACTAACTTTGAATTCTTTGAAATGACAGGGGCTTCGAGAGGCAACTTAATCATTTACAGGAAAGAAAAAAAGTCTCATAACTCATTGAAGGGAAAAACAGAATTACCTCAATTTCGAAGTCTGGGAGCCCAAATGCTGTCCTGAATAAAGAGCAAAAGTGTGCGATGGCGGGTACTTCCCACCAAGAACGAATTTCTTCTACCGAAACGGTCGAAGATGTACATTCTTCGGACATTTTAAATGGCATCAAATAAACCCCTGTCCTCACATGAGATAGTTTTCCTCGAACTTGGCTTCCTTGTGTTAATTTCCACCCCCACCCTCCTTATCTTCCTTCCCCCCCCCACCCTCCCCTCCACCAGACCCCCTCTGCTTCCAGTCTCCTAGTGCCGGTTGGTGTAAGGAATGTGCTGGGTGTTAAGTGTGTGCGCTGCCTGCCATTGCCGGTCTGCTCCTCTCCTCTCCTCTCCTCTCCTCTCTCTCTCCTTCCCTCCCTCTCCCTCTCCCTCTCCCTCTCTCAGTGCAGGCGTGCGTGTGTAATCCTGGAACAATCTCGCAGCCCCATTCTCAGCGAGGAACAGATGGCCGGACAACAACAGGGGAGTGCTCCAATCCTTCAACACACCGGAGGGAGACCAGGACGCACTGAGCTGCTCAACGCCCGGCGCATCGCTTCACCAAAACCGCCGACAGCCCTCCACCACTACCATGCACAATGCCCACCGCCGGGCCGAGGCCGAGGCAACGGGGGAATTGGCGGCTTGTTGAGCAGTAGCTGCCGGGTTCGGAGCTCGGACACCCCCGCGAGAAAGTGGAAAGGCTCGCCACCACTGACAGGACGTGACGCAGAGGTCTCCTGGGTACCAGCCAATGGGCTGAGCCGCGCTGTCCTCTGGGGAAGGGGGTGGGGCGAAGTGCATGCATATATTGTGTGCACCCCGGGGGTTTTTAACGTCGAGTTGTTTAATGAGGCTGGTCTGTGGGTATTGGGAAGGGAATGGTGGGGCGGGGGGAAAAAAAAAATCCATTGAATAACCGAGTTATTCTTTAGTTTCCTTCTTCGCTTTATTAAGTTCCTGCACTTTACATTTGGTGTCGAGAACCTTATCGTTTGTTGCTTGGTTGGACGGTGCAACTAGTGGTGGAGTGCGCGAGCGTTTCTGTTGGATCACCCGACGTTCCATTCGCAGAATCTCCGCGTTCCAAACGGTTGTTGTCCTGGAGCCCGCGCTCGGGCTAAAACCCTACTTATTCCCCTAAGACATCCCCACCCCTCCCCCTTCCCTGGGGAAAGGGCGAGTGACACCGTGCACCGCCCATCCATTTCAACACTGCAGCCTGCCAAAACATCCAAACATACTTCCTCGGTATTTGATTGCGTTTAATGCATTCAGCTTCTCATCCTTGCCCCCGTTCGACCAAGTTATCACTCCCGAGTGATCAGCAGTGATGTGACTGCTTAAAAAAAAGTCACCCTTCTGTCATGGGCATCAGGACACAAAAGTGACCTTTTCTTTTTACATGGGTGCACGCGTTTCCTGTGTCAAATAACGGTCCAGTTGTTTCAGCTGTCCCCTTAAAGGGAAGTACAAGCCCTTTGTAGAAGCGAAAGTTGACTTTATAATTGATTGCACGTTTCGTGTTCTCGTCAGTTATCACTAACGTTTGACTTTGTGGCCTTTTGAAAATGAAGGCACCACGTTTCAGAGAAGAGGCAGCTGTGTTTTCCTTTTTCTTTTGTTTGTTTGCCGTGTGTCAAACGTTTCCAACTCCGGCCGACCGAGATAGTTTGATAAAACTGGAACAGTTCCAATTTACAGGCGGTAATCTCCTCTCGACTGAAAAAGAACTGCAGGTTAATTATATACTTAAGAGAATCAAAAGAAAGGAGATAATGGAAGGAATGAAAACTGGTAAATTTGCCCCAGCCATGCACTTTTTCAGAGCAAAGGAATTAATTGAACAAAGTCCAGTTTTTAAAATTATACAGATGATGCCCAAAGGTAAGCAATGATATGAGGTTTATTAATCGACTGTGTAATGGGTTGCGGATATTTTAGAAAACTGGCTGTTTTGTTTTAAACTTTCAAATGCAGGTAAAATGACCACTTTATTCAAATTGATTTGCGCTTTGGTGAGTCCATACACTGTAGACCTGGAGGAATACAGCCGGTCAGGCATTATCAGAGGAATGTCGACGTTTCGGTTCGGGACCCTGCATCCAGGACTGGGGAGGGGAAATGTGTAATAAATAGAGAAGAGGGATGGAACTGGGGAAGGTAGGTGGGATGGTGATAGGTGAATGCAGGTAGGGACTGGTGAGGATTGGTCAGTTAGGTGGGGGGGACAGATAGACTGGAGAGGAGATGGATAGGTTGCCACAGGTCGAGGAGGCAGGGATGAGAGAGGAGGAGGGTTGGACTTTGATTGGGGCCGGGGATGAGGAGAGATGAAACTGGTGAATTCTGTATTCAGGCCATTGGAGGTGGAATATGTGTTGCTCCTCCAGTTTGCGTGTGGCATCATTGGGACACTGGAGGAGGCCCAGGATGGACATGTCACTGGGAAGTTAAAATGGTTGGCAAACAGAAGTGTGTTGCTGGTTATAGTGTACAGAGTGTAGATGCACCATGAATTGGTCGCTTAGTTTCACTGATGTAGAGGGGGCCACGTCGGGAGCAATGGATACAGTGTTGGAGGTTGGAGGATGCTACAGGTGAACCCCTGTCTGATATGGAATGTTTGTTTTGGGCCTTGGATAGAGGTGAGAGAGAAGTTGTAGAGGCAGGTGTAGCACCTCCAGTGGCTGCAGGGAAAGGTGCCGAGTGTGGAGTGGACGAGGAAGTCACGGAGTGAGCGGCCCCTTCAAAAGGCTGATAGGGGTGGAGACAGAAATATCTCTTTGGTGGTGCGGTCGGATTGCAGGTGGCAGAGAATGATATGCTGGATACAGAGGATGGTATATGAGGACCAAGGGACTCTGTCTTTATTTTTGTTGAGGAGAGGGGGTTTGAGAGCAAAAATGCGAGAAACGCAAGAGATGCGGTTGAGGCAGTTTGGATCAATGGAGGGGGTAAGTTATGACTGGGAGTAGAATGCTCTATCTTGGGAGCAGATGATGTGGAGGTGGAGGAATTGGGAGTAAGAGATCGCATTCTTGTAGGAGGGTGGGTAAGAGGAGGTGTAGTCAAGATGACTATGGGAGTCAGTGGGTTTGAAATAGATGTTGGTGCTGAGACGGTTACTGGAGATGGAGAGGGCCAGGAAGCGGTGGGGGGGGAAGTATCGGAGATGGTCCAGGTGAATTTGAGGTTGGGGTGAAAGGTATTGGTAAAGTTGATGAATCGGTCACCGATTCGCAAAGCATCTGCGCTCTGTACGCTATAATCAGCAACACCCTCTGGTTGCCAACCATTTTAACTCTCCCTCTCACTCCCTTGGTGGCATGCCCATCCTGGGCCTCCTCCAGTGCCACAGTGACGCCACACGCAAACTGGAGGAACAACACCTCATATTTCGACTGGGGAGCTCACAGTCCGATGGCCTGAACATAGAAGTCACCAGTTTCAAAATCTCCCCTGCCCTGACTTCATCCCAAGTCCAACCCTCCCTCCCATCCCTGCCTCCTTAATCTGACACAATCTGTTCATCTTCTTACCTACCTTCCACCCTACTCTTCCAACTGACCCAATCTCCACAGCCCCCACCTGCATTCACCTGTCACCATTCCACCTACCTTCCTTCTGGCCCAACTCCCCGTTTATTTCTGAGCTCTCTTTCCCTCTCCCCAGTCCTGATGAAGGGTGTAAACCTGAAATGTCAACATTCCTGCACCTCTGATGCTGTCTGACCTGCTGTGTTGCTCCACCTCCACACTTTATTGACTCTGACTCCGGCATCTACAGTTCTTGTTACCTCTGTGCTTTGGTGAGTGGTTGGATGAAATGATGTGTGACTGTTGGTGGGGATTTCACGAATCTGGAGGTGTACTGCATTGATCAAGGGTCTGGGGAGGAGGTACTTATCAAAGCACAAACTAAGAAAAACTATGGATGTAAGACAAACTAAACCATCACTGAGGGAACGTAACAGCTTTTTATATATTATTGGTGAATCTCCCACGGTGTGAAGTGAGAGGATGTCTTAATATTCCATGTAAAATGAGATGTCGTTGTATTTCCTTTTTAAGAAATAAAAGATAAGAATAAAAGGTAATGCTCTGCATTTTTGACAGGCCAGTTTGGTGAGGGTTCAGAAGGTTGCAGATGACTCTGATTTTGTTCCTTTAATGGTTTGTAGATGTTATGAAATTGATGAAGATGAGTTGGAATGTTATTTCGTGCCTGTAGAGCCAAGAAGTGACCTTTTGAAATGTAGGAACTTTGCACTTTGTATCAAACTTGGATCTATTTACTTTTCTATGATGTAACCTGCATTCTAGAAATAAAAGCAAGGTCAAGAGACCAGGGTTGAGAGGAATCCATTATACAAGGAATAACCAAACAACATGTGCTTGCGTAAATTCATTTTGACTTGCTCCTGAATTCTTCTATGTAAATAGTATGATAGTGCTATGTGCAAAACTTTTAATCAACTTTTTTTGCTTTCCAATGACACTGCACATGAAAATTCAAGATTTGTGTCTGGATGCACTTAGCTATTTCTAAATCCAGCAGGTTTGTGGAGATAAAACAAGAGTTAACCTTTCGAGTCCATGTGAATCCTTCTGTTTTCTCTCCACAGATGCCTGACCTGCTGAGTTTCTCCTGCAATTTCTATCTTTGTTTGTTTCAGATCCCCAGATCTTTGTTTTATTTCTAAATCTGTTGGGGATTATTTTGTTCATGTTTATCCAAACTTTAAGGATAGCTCCTTTTTAAGACTTCATAAAGTAATTTGCCGAGTAGAATTAAATTGTGTCAGTAGTCGGGTGTTGCCACCGAATGAGATTTATTACTTCCGTTTCTAATTTTGAGGGAGTCTTCCATGCATGTTTATTTGTACATGTTGCGCAAATATTGTGAGAATAATTGAGCAAGCACTTGACTCCAACTTCCAAGGTACAATAACTTTGCGTCGCATATATATTGAGTTATTGCCCAGTGTGTCAGATGCCTTCATTGAATAGGTAGATTTTATCATGGTTTAGCCCATCATTTGCCAAGTATTAATATTAGTAAAGTATCTTTTAAAACAGGAAAAGGTGACTGGAGAATTGCTGCAGTTGGACACACAATTTGTTTGGGGAATATAGAACGATCCTTAAAAATCTCTTGCAGATTGTTTTGCTTTATTTAGGTAGTGGGGACTGCCGTAATGTCTAATAATTTAACATTTGGCTTTGCGTAAAACCATTTTGTCACAGGGAGACAATGGCCTCGTGGTATTATTGCTGGACCAGAGACCCAGGTTTGAATCCCATGACGGCAAATGGTGGAATTTGAATTCACTAAGTATCTGGAATTAAGAGTCTAATGATGTCCATGAATCCGTTGTCAATTGTTGGAAAAACCTATCTGGTTCACTGATGTCCTTTAGGGAAGGAAACTGCCATCCTTACCTGGTCTGGCCTACATGTGACTCTGGGCCCACAGCAATGTGGTTGGCTCTCAATTGCCCTTTAGAGATGGGCAATAAATGTTGCCTAGCCAGCGATGCCCTCATCCAGTGAATGAATAGTTTAAAAAAAAATCAGAACCAGCATATAACAGAAAGTTATACCTGGCTTGGAATTCATCTCAATATGAGTAATATACTGAAGTAATCAATATCATAGATGTCCAACCTCTTTCTCTCTGGCTATGTAATTGATTGCTGTGGAGTACTGTTGGCTACATTTTTGTTTTGCATTTAGTCAGAAGCAAATGGAATTTGGTTTGGCTCAGATTATATAATGTTATCTTTGGAGTTGCATCTATGATCTACTCTTGTTATTGGGCTTATCAGCACCTGCCCACGTTTAGATCATCAAATTCAGATCTTTGACCCATGCGAGCAGGAAAATAAAAACCGACAATTAATGTATTGTTTTGAATGTATCAATGTCCACATCTGTTTTAATGAATACCCTCGCTGCCTAATATTTAACCAAGACAAAGTAAACTGTCTTTCGAAGTAGAAAGAGAAAGAAACCAGATTGGATATAAGATGACAAGGTGTGGAGCTCGATGAACACAGCAGGCCGAGCAGCATCAGAGGAGCAGGAACGCTGATGTTTCGGGCCTAGACCCTTCTTCAGAAAAAGTTCTAGGCCTGAAACGTCAGCATTCCTGCTCCTCTGATGCTGCATGGCCTGCTGTGTTCGTCCAGCTCTACACCTTGTTATCTCAGATTCTCCAGCATCTGCAGTTCCTATTATCTCTGAAACAGATTGGATATAACATTTTTTTCACTTTGTTTCTTGTATTTAATATCTCTGGGGTACCTACTGTCAAATCAAAGTGTCATGTTTACGTACACTGTGGTGCTGCAATAGTATTTTGAGCCAGAAGGCCTGGGCTCAAGTCTCACTTGTTCCAGAGATGTGCAATAACATACACACAGGTTGATTAGAAAAAGTTTTTTTTGCACTGATTCTGGTCATCAGTTTTGTGTCTAGCCTGGCACTGGTTACCTTCCCTCTTATAACCAAGATTTAATATAATACTAAGAACAATTATGATGACAGACAGTAAGAACTGCAGATGCTGGAGTCAGAGTCAATACAGTGTGGAGCTGGGGGAACACAGCGGGTCAGGCAGCATCAGAGGAGCAGAAAAGTCAACATTTTGGGTGGGTATAAACCCGAAATGTTGACTTTTCTGCCTCTCTGATACTGCCTGACCTGCCGTGTTCCCCCAGCTCCACACTGTTTTAACAATTATGATAACTTATTTGAAAGGTTTCTCTGGGTCTAGCTAAACAAATTCTGACGAATTACTTCTGCATTTGGCAGCACCAAGCCCTTTGCTAGTCAGCTTGTGTATTTGCAATTCTAAGCATCCTTCCAACATGTCTAACAACAAGACTTAATTCTTCAGTGATGATGACTGACTGAGCTAGCCTGTCTGGATTTTGGACCATCGTTGCCCCGCTGTAGCTATGCATGCTCTTCCATTTGGACTGCACTCTGTCTTCCTGTTTTAGTCATGGATTTGATCAAACTTATGAGTTTACTTGCACCAGTGTATGGGGTACCTTGCCTTAGTTTCCCAGCTTTCTCTTCCTGCCCTGCTTTGGGAAAGAAAATAGCTTATATTTTGTTCTCGTAAAATTCAAGTGTGAATTATTTATCTTCAGCGCTGTGCATTTGCTCCAATTATATTTCTTATGCTGTTGCATTCAGTAGTTTGAAAATCAGGCCAGGTCTGTTGACTTGGAAGAGCATGTAGCCATTGTTGCTCCTTCTGCTATTTTAAGATTATTAACCTTTTTGAGGATGTAGTCTTGAACAGAAACTGCCAAGTATATACGAATTTACTCAAATACAAGAAATGAAATTGTAGTTAGGAATGCAATAAATACAAGAGTGAGCTTCCTGGATTTTGCAGACCATATAAATGAATTGAAATTCAAATTAACTTTTGGAAGTGATAGTGAGACACTTGACAATAATGTGATGATAGACTAACATAGTAACGTAATAAAACCAAGAACTGCAGATACTGGCGATCTGAAACAAACAAAAACAGAAATTGCTGGTTGAAGGGTTACTGGACTCAAAGTCAACACTGATTTCTCTTCACAGATGCTGCTTATCCTGCTGAGTTTCTTCAGGATTTTTGTTTTGTTATAACAACAGTAGTGTTTAATTAGGCTCTTCAATTGTTTATCTACAATTGATTAATGCAGATTGGAAGAGTTGCATAAAGTATTATTTGTATAACAATTTACATCTTTAGAATCTACTTACTGTTGTAATAGGAAATATCAATACTTCCTGAAGGATCTGCCATCCCTTTTGGACCATGCATGATTTCAGAATTTGTTTCACTGGAATTTGATCGTTTTGCTTGCCTTTACAAGTGCATGTTCCTAGGCTAAATTCTAGGTATCATTGTGAATTCAATGGTATATCTGATAATTTAGTATCTTCCAATAACTCTAATTCCTTTAAAACATAGATTTCCAAGTTAATTGTACTGGTGCAAAGTGGGCATATAGAAGTTGATGATTTTAGCTTGTAGCTAATGAATCATGGCCAGACACGGGTCAATACCATCAATGTTAGTGATGTAATGCCAAAAAATCTCTCAGACATACAAAGGATTTATATATTTATGTACATTCTTCCTTTTATTTTTATTTGTAGTTGCTATGGAGTTCTCCCTTAAGCTTACTTCACCTTTTTTGTTTTACCTTTTCACATTAGCCTGTGTGCGATGTTGGAATATTTAACAACATTTTAAAATGGAAAATTTCTGCTTCCCTGTCATACAATGCCTGCAGGGCATGTTATGCAAAATGGCAATCACCTAGGTATATCACCTAGATCCTCCAGTCATTTTTCTATTTTTATCTGATTTTTTTGGAAGCATTTTTCAGATGTTTATGGCTTGGGTTCAGGCTGACTTCACTACTTCCTATCCTGTCCCAACCCCAGTTCATAATTGACTCATGCTCTGATTCCTGTGACACCCAAATTCAGGCGACTTAATTCTTTGCTCACCTGCGACCATAATTGAGCTTTTGGTGAATTTGAATTCCAATTGATATCATTTAACAACACAACATACTATGCCAGTACAATGTTAAACAGTCAAGTGTTTTAGCAAGCTAAGAACATTGCTTTGGTTCAACAGAAAAGACTTTGTTTTTATTTGAATTTTCCTTTTACATCCATGCAGACAGTACAGATCTGCACTGGTGATTCCATTTAAATGGCCTTGGAGATATGAAAACAGTTTATCCTCCAATTCAACATGAACATTACTGAGATCTGCTAGAACGGAACAACTTGTCTTTCTATTTCATCTCTTAAGACATCTCAAAGCACTTCATTTGCAATGAGTTAGATACAAGTGTAATCATTGTCTCGTAGCCAGCACGATAGTCAGTTTCCGCAAAGTGAGGTTCCATGGAGATGAATTGTAAGTTAGAGTTCTATTTTTCCTTGAAAATTAGAATTTGCTCATACATAAGAAGGCATGGTGTCAGTTTAACATTGCCTGTGCATTACAAACAATTTCAATTGTGAAGCAATCTTTCAGGACTGTATTGAAATGTCAGCCTAAATTGTGTTCAAATCCTGAGGTGGGCTTTGAATTCTAGTTTTAACTTGGAGACAAGAACTAACTACAAACCCCAACTGATGAGCCACATACAAATATAATGTGCCCACATAGATAAGAGTAAGTATCACAATTTCAAGCTTTGTGAGCTTATATTTTCCTACTGAAAACCCTGGATAAAATACTAGTCATTTAAAGCATTGTGCATTCATAAAACTTAAGTTTACTTTTTTTAATCTTTTTCTTCTCTAAACCAATAAATCTGTTTTTTTTTTTGCCCCCTACATCCAGTAGTTACTAGAAGGTAAACAGGCTGTTAGCATGGAACAAGTGAATCTCATTAAAGTTGTGAATGCAACATCTTGCTTTCTATCTGAAGTGTTAGGAAACTGTTCCCTGGAACTTCTCTAAACCTCTTCCTGTCCATCTTCCATCCGAAGAAGCAGCTCACTAATGAGGACTGCTGTCTGACTCTGAGCACTTGTTGACACATTGTTTTTCTAGAGACTGGTGGTAGTTTACACTGTCAATCTTCATTTAACTTCTTTCAACCAGTGGACCTAGAGCAGCTACCCATGACATCATGGTGACGATTGTCCTCTTGCACACCTTCGTCTGATGGTTAGCTTGTCATTCTTTCTAAAGGTAAACTTACTGTTTTCCTAAACACTGCGTTGAAATGGGGTACATATGACAGCAGATAAATCTTTGACATCAGTTCAATGGATCATGATGACTTCTGTGATTCTGATGATTCTTGTGACCTTTGTTTTGAATTTATTTCCCAGAAATTTGGAAAGCTAGTTGCTGATGCAACAGCAGTTAAGTAAGATCTTGATGTAAGTAAGTAAATAAATATGTAAATAAATACTAGGAAAATTCAGTTGTAAAGGCCCCCAGTTTCCACAATGCAATCTGGCTTCAACTTTGAAACTCTTGTCTCCACGCGGTTTCTTACTCGGAGCTCCCTTTCACTGTGGTTGAGGTGGCCCTCAGCTGTGCCTGACTACCTGCACTTTCCCTACACTTTTCTCTCATCTCCACCCCTCCCTTCCAATAAGGTTCATCTTCCACCCCACCAGAAATGTGGAACCATCTAGACTTCTAACCACTGGAGTTTAGAAGAATAAGTAGTGACTTGATTGAAACACAAGATCATCATGGTCATGACAGGGTAGATATAGAGAGGACGTTTCCTCTTATGGGAGAATCCAGAGCTAGGGCTTACCATTTTAAAACTAGGAATCTGGAACACTTTTCCCAAAAGCAGGGAAGCAGAGGGCAGAATCTTGTATGGGTCAAGGCAATGTGGGTTATGCGAGGTTTGAGGCAGAGTCATGTGAGAAGTCCGGTGAGGCCTATCTCCACATCTTGAGCATCTCATGCCATCTTTTATGCTTTTGATAAGTGGCGTGTGGAGTTTCTTGGTCAACAACAACAGCAATTGCCCATTAAGTGGAATTTTGCTTGCTTAACACCTTGTTAATGGCCCAGCCCACGTCATTAACGTTCAACTTTTCCTACTGAAAACCAAACAAGGTAAACATGGAGAAAACCTGATGTGGAAATCAGAGTGGGTACCTGGCAACTTCAGGTCAGGGGCTTGCTCTGAAGAATCTCCATACGCAATATTCCAAATGCGGTCTGACCACACCCTTATACAGTCCAAGCAATTTATCACTGCTCTTGAATTCTAGCTGCCTTGAAATAAATGTAAACATTGTATTTGTCTTTCTAACTGCCAGCTAAATGTACATGTAAACCTTAGGAGTTCTAGTTCAGGGTTCTGTTAAGAACCTTTGTACTTCAGGTTTTCAGAGCCTTTTCCCCATTTCAAAAATGCCTACGTCCTTCTTGCCAAGGCACATAATCTCACATTTTCCCACATTGTATTCCACCTGCTGCTACTTTGCCCACTCTCTGAAACTGTTCAAGTCATTTTACAGCCTCCCTGCCTCCACAATATTAACTGTTGAGGGACCAGACATGCTAAGGGTCAACTTGCCAGATACAAGTGGACCCCACTTTGCCCAAACTTTAGGCAAAAGGTGTAAGTCAAGACCCAGCCAACACTGCAATGCCTTGGGTTGATTTTTTTTTTTGGTTTTGACTGAGTTATTGTCACGTGTATTGAAATATAGTGAAAAGCTTCATTTACGAGCGGTACAGGCAGATCATACCAAGCAAAGGGTGTACAGAGTAAAAAGACTTAGAGGCATGCAAGTTACATTATTTGAGGCTAGAATCCATTCAACAGTCTGATAACAGGCGGAAAGAAGCTGTTTTTGAACCTGATTTTTTTGTGTGTTCAGGCCTCGATAGCTTCTGTCTGACGGAAGAGGCTGCAGGAGGTCATTACCAGGGTGTGATGGGTCTTTGATGTTGGTTGCCTTTCTGTGGCAGTGAGCTGTGTAAATGGAGTCCATGGATGGTAGGTTGGCTTCCATGATGGTCTGGGCTGTGCACACCGCCTACTGTAGTTTCTTACAGTCCTGGGCAGAGGGGTTGCCATACCAGGCCATTATGCACCTGGACAGTATGCTTTCAATGGTGTATCTGTGGAAGTTGGTGAGGGACCTTATTGACATGCCAAACTTACTGAGCTGCCTAAGGAAGAAGAGGCATTGTTGTGCCCTCTTGACTGGGTTGCATTTATGTAGGAAATCTAGGACAGGTCATTGGTTATCGTCACTCTGAGGAATTTGATGCTGTTCATGCTCTCGACCTCGGTTCTGTTGATTTTAGATAAGGACGTGTTCTCCTCCTTTCTGAAGTCAATGATCAGTTCTTAAGTTTTGCTGACGTTGAGAGACCGATTGTTTTCATCGCACTTTTGCACTTCTGATGGATCTCTGTGGTTCCTCCTCCAACTGAGTACCTTCTTGCACTGTTCTGCTCCCTTGTGAGAAAGGGGGCACCTAAAGTGATTGCCAAGCTCCCCATTTTCCTGTTGTCGTGCTTTGTATTCTGAGGACCATTGGTTGTGGTAATGGAGTGCAGCTATGTATACCTCTCCAGCAGTCCTTGAGTGTGCTGGACCTGCTGTGCATTGCAGCCTCCAACCTAGCATGCAAACAACCAGACTCACTGTGCTGCTGCAGTGTCTGGGCAATGAAAGCCATTGTGTCCCACATACCTATCTGCCACTCCACTTCCTACTTGTGCATGTGCTCCCTTACTGCTCACACCACCACAGAGTTATTGTCGTGATTGTAGGAGGTCAGCCAGGTGGCCCTCATAGAAGATGAGTTCCCTGACTGGGGTTGTTAATCTGTGAGCCCTGCCTGTCAGATATAAACAGGAGTGTCAAACATTCTAGCACTGAGAGCTGGCTGTGAAGAAGCTGGATCCAGTGTCAAGGATTCTCCATGTGCAAGTAAAGGGTGACCTGCTGACGGGATACTGGCCTCTGTGGAGTTATGCCAGCGGTGGTGAGAGAAAAAGCACACTCCTGAAGAACTTCACTCTCAACAGTCCTCTTTAAGCTAGGGTAAGCATTTCTAGTATTGCTGTTATTTGGGAAGTTTGACTCATTGATCCTGGCATTGAAGACTGGGCCCAGTATGTGAACAGAATGCAATGTTTTTTAAATTTGTTTTCCAGGCAGATGAAAAGCAACAAGTAATTCTCCTGACGGCTTGTGGACCAACAGCTTTTTCAGTTATTAGGAGCCTAACTTTCCCTGAGGCACCAGATGTGAAAACCTTTCAAGAGTTAACCGATTTAGTTAAGCAATATTACAACCCCAACCTGCCTCTAATTCTGAGGCGTGAACGGTTCTACTCAGCAATTCAATAACCAGGGGAATCCATATTGGGATATTTGACGAGGTTAAAATGCCTCTGAGAGGTGTGTGATTTTGGTTTAATCCTTAATGAGATGCTGAGAGACTGGTACCTGGGATTAATGATGTAACCATACAAAAGCGCTTACTAGCTGAAGCCCAACTGGACTGTAACTGGCTTTATTATCCAGCAAGTGGAGCATAAGAGTTCCAGGGTATTCTGATGGAAGTGGACACCCTCCCCAGTCTGACCGAGCTTGGGTAACACCACTTGAGCAAAGATAATTGCATAGCTTCACTTAGGACATATCCTGAACAGAGGGACTCTACATCAGCCCAAAGCTTGGCCAAGCAGTTAAAATTTTCTTCAAGCCATTGTGGTTGCTGCCGGTAAGCGGACTCAACAGCAAAAGAGTCCAATAAACCTAAATGGAGTAAGAGAACCTATAGGCCAGTATCCAGGACAGTGCACACACTGGAAAGTCCACCTACATCTGGTTTGGAACAGTTAAATTGCTTAGCAACATCTAAATCAGAGCCAATCAATATAAACATCTGGTTAAATGGTCACCTAATTCTAACAGAGGTCAGTACCAGCGTGGCCCTTTCAGTGTCTTTGACAAAATTCACTCTGGACTCCAACCCTTAAATCTGCCGAAGACTTCGGCTAGACCTACAAAC
Organism: Ginglymostoma cirratum; assembly: GCA_024137785.1. Lineage (NCBI taxonomy): Eukaryota > Metazoa > Chordata > Chondrichthyes > Orectolobiformes > Ginglymostomatidae > Ginglymostoma > Ginglymostoma cirratum. Next base: position 34,324,117 of record JAHRHZ010000020.1, read on the forward strand.
TTATACTGGGGAACCTTTTCAGATAGAGGGTACAGGTTGGACTGAAAGGTCTGTTTCTGTGCTGTATTACTATATGACTCTCAGAAGCAATGCAGTCATAGCATCAGTTATGAGAAGCAGCTGGTTCACTTACCACTGATTTGTAGTAAAAGGCTCAGGCCCAAGCTTGATGGGGTGAAATTGGCTGAGGAAGATTCACCTTGACTGGCTCAACATTATTCAGTTAGGGTTTCACTCAGGCAGCTATTTTCTAATTAAGTATTTGGATGTTTTTCAGCAAGGTCTAGGGAGTAACAAAGGAGCCGAGGCTACATTGTATGTTGACCAGGGAGCAGTTCCACAATTCTGCAAGGACCACCTAGATCCATTTGCCTTAAGGGCAAAAGTAGGGTAAGAAATCAGAAGGCTGCAAAGTGAAAGAATCATCAAACCAGTCCAGTTTGCAGAATGGGCAGCAGCAGTTAAACTGATTTATGAAGCCCAACGGGTCTGTTCACCTCCATGGGATTTTAAACAAATGGTAAACAGCTTTTCAGAGCTGGATAAATAGCCAATCCCTCACATTGAGGATTTATATGCAAAGCTGTCAGGGGACTCACCGTCACGAAGCTGGACATGAGCCATGCATACTTAACAATTGCAGTTAGATGAGGATTCCCAGAAGTATGCTGCTGTTAAACCCATAAGGCTTTGTACCAATATGAGACTGCTATTTGGTATATAGTCAGCCTGTGCAATGTTTCAGCGGACAACGGAGAATGCTTTACAAGATTTACCCTGGGTCGCTGTTTATCTAAATGACATGCTAATAATGGAAGACCAATAAGGAGCACTTGGAGAACTCGAATATACTCCTTAGATGTTTCTCCCGGGTGGGTGTAAGCCTTAGTCGGGAAAAATGTGTGTTCCAGGCACCTGAAGTGATGATGTTGGGCTACAGAATAAACAAGACTGCATTGCACCTGTTGGAAGATAAAGTGAGAGCAATCAAAGGTGTCTCACATCTGTACCACAGCTTAGGTCTTTCCTTGGACTGATAAATTATTATGGTAAGTTCATACATAGCCTGGCCTCTATCCCAGCATCTTCGCATCAAGTCTTGAAAAAACAGTCAGCCTTGGAAATAGTCATGTAGCCAAGGCATAGCTTTCATGGAGGTGAGGAGACAGTTGTCATCCTATAAGGTCAACACCTTGATCACTGTGATCTCAAGTGTGATCTGGTATTGACGTGCAATGCCACCCCTTGCAAGACATTGGTGATATAAGCTCATAGTTGGCCCAATAGAGGGAAGCATCCAGGACTTTGGCTAATGCAGACAGTTATTTCAATTACCTCCTGTCTGGAGCTAATCAGGTGCCTGGTCCCTATACTCCTGAGTCCCAGTGGGCTGGGGAATTTCTTAGCCAGCTGTAGCACTGTCGCAGTGTGTTTCCATACTTTTCTAAGCCCAATGTTTTTCCTGATGTGTCAGTACTTGACCTGCTGTGGGGAATACAGGAGGCAGGCTTGTCAAATTTTCTCTGAGGACTCCATATTCTTGTCAGCAAAAGTTGAGATGGAGCTATCTTAGGGAGTGGCTGATTCACTGTGGAGGTGGTGGACCTGCAAGACCAAGAGAGAAGCCATTGCAGCTAGTGGTTAGAAGTGGTGTACAATGAATGTAGCAGGTGGCATTTCAATGAGAGAGTTGCAGTGGAATGAAGAATGGGACTTAATCAGTTGATGGGACATTTCAATTTTGTTCTGTTTTCCTCCAAGAGACAGCTACTCTTTGTACGGGTAAAGAGCCCAATTTTGGGCATCCCTTCACCTGTACAGGCTCTTTTTTGCCCTGTTCTGGGCTGTTCTCTCCTCTAATGAGAGAAAGGGAAGAATTGGCTGAGATGAAGTGGGTGGCACATTTTGTTAATCCTGGTGCAAGTTGAACAGTGATGAGGTGCCTTGCCAAGTAAATAGGCTGCATGGAGGACATGCAAGGTTAGTGGAGTTTGAAACTGGGTGAGGGAAGATGTTGCAGACAACAGTGAGAGTGGTAAAGTATGAGTCTCATTGGGAAGTGGGTATAGTACCAGAGAGTGGTTAAGTGCAATGTAGCAGAAGATGGCATGGTGGCTCAGTGGTTAACACTGCTGCCTCAGTGCCAGGGACCTGAGTTCAATTCTACCCTCGGGTGACTGTTCAATCTCCCCACAGACATTCTCACCATTTGTGTGGATTTCCTCTGGGTGCTCCTGTTTCCTCCCGCAGTCCAAAGATGTGCAGGTTTGGTGGATTGGCCAAGCTAAATTGCCCCATAGTGTCCAGCGACGTGCAGGCTAGATGGATAAGCCATGAGAAATGTAAGGTTACAGGGATGGGAGGGTGGTGGATCTGGTTGGGATACTGTTCAGAGGTTCAGTGTGGACTTGATGGGCCAAATGACCTGTGTCCACCCTGTAAAGATTCTGTGATCTGTTACCGAGTGGCACTTACCCTGGCACAGTGGAGATGGTCATGGACCTTCTTGCCTTTCATCTGCATTGGGCGTTTGGTCTTGTCATGGCCTTTTCTTCTAGTGCTCTGGGAAGAAAACTCTTTGTGCCAACCCCTTGAGTGGAATCCCTGGGTCCCTGTTGGAGAAATGCAATGCCATCATCCCCTTCTCCTGCATCTTCTGGAGATATCCTTGATCAAACATGGCAGCTTCAGAATGCTAGTGTTCATCCAGGTGTACTACAGCCTTTTTTTTTTTTGTGGATGAAAGGGATGGCAGTGTTTCAGCAGATATCCGAAGAATGGCGTTTCAGGCTGGGAACAGTGTGGTAAGATGTGGCTGGAATTGAAAATAAGGGTTCCAGAGAGGTGTGTTGAGAAGTTAATGAGGTGCATTTAGTAAGATATGACAAGAAAACTATGTTAGGGCTCAGGCAGTAATCCCTCCAAAGAACCTTGCGTAACTTGCACTTAGCCAAAAAAAAAGGCCCAAAGTATTTGAATATTTTCAGTGCAGAAGTGGATAGATTATTGGTACACAAGGGGATAAAAAGTTTTTCAGAGGTAGGTGGGAATATGGAGTCGAGGTTACAATCCAATCAATCATGATATTGATTAGTGGAACAGGCCCTATGGACCAAATCGTCTCCTGCTTTTAACTTTTGTATTTGTATTTGAGCTGTAGCGATCTTTTGAAATAGTAGTAAGTTAATAACTAATGATTTATATTAAGGTTTAAGTACAAGAAAACAGGATTGGAAATGATCTTCAGTTGAATCAAATGCTCAACTAATGTGGGAAAATGTAACCGGTTCTTTGCTTTGTAGTAATAAAAGTTGTTCTATTTGAGTTGAATGACTAACATAAATTTTGGTTTAGTTCACAGGAAACAATAGGAACAATGTATTGATTTATATCCTGCTTCATCTTGTGGATTTTTATCTCGGATAGTTTGAAGAAGTTCATTAGCGAAGGATCCAGTTTAAGTTACACTTAGGTACAATTGTTGCCAGTAGATTTTGCGAAATATTCTGAACAAGGGTCTAGACCCGAAACTTCGGCTTTCCTGCTCCTCTGATGCTGCTTGGCCTGCTGTGTTCATCCAGCTCTACGCCTTGTTATCTCGGATTGTAATCCAAGTCTTTGTCTTGCCACAGTATCCAGTGTTCGTTCACTTTTTTGTTTGTCCCTTACACCCATCTGTACTGATTCTTGCTTCAGATGAGGACCTTCTTGGGCAGATAAGAATCTGCAAAACAAAGCATACAAGTGCTGAAATGGCTTGTATATTAGTCAGTGTATTTATATATAAAATTAGGCATATAGAGGACGGATGCCCAAGTTAAATTCCTGATCCGCACTTAGCTAACCCAAGCTAGGAAAGACATTGATGTCAATATTCACTGGTTAGCAATGCTTTTCTTTTAAAAGGAGAAAAACAATACTTGCGCTCTGAATTGCTATCTAATTGAATGTTGGGCAAGGATGGTGACTGGATTCAGCTTTGATGTTAAATAGCTGCAGGGAACTGCTGGCCAACTTCACCTGTCATTTGCTGTAGGGTACTGATGAACCTGTTGTATCTGCTGTGAATCAGCAGTTTTAGAAGAAATGGAGTCAGTATCAGTGGATGAGGAAAGTGATGCATATGTGTATATATCTCAGGTATGAAGTAAAATAAGTACTTTTTAATTACCCAGCATGTAAATAGAGTAACTCCAGTCTCTGAGGTTTTGAATTCATTTACATAATGAATCTCCAGTGCAAATCATAACTCGAAGTATATAAAAAGTAAACAGATTCCTTATTTTTCTGTCTTGAGGACAAAAGCTTAAGACTGCAGCACTGAACTTAAACAAGATGTTTTGATACAATTGCTCCTTTTGAGTTTTAGGTCAATGTTGCAGGAAGAATGTAGAGGTATTGAAAAATTAAAGCATTAGTTCTCCTTTTGAAGAGTTATGATATAAGATGCATAATTGTAGATTGTTTCTAATGAGAAGGCACAGTAGTTAAAATTGCAAAGAATTGAATAGGATGTTCAAAAAAGAATCTTGATACCAATGGCTCATTGAGGATTCTTCACATAAACAACTGTTGAAACAAGGCCCGTAAGTGCAAAGTTGGAATAGAGAAAGTTTTACAAATGATGAGATGGGTAAAATGGGGGAGTTGGGTGATGAGATTGTTAGACTAGGTGGTTAATGTTGAGAGAACAAATGCGCTATTTTGCCTGTTTTTCTCTTGTATCCTATTGAATTACCAGCTATCAAAAGCCCTGGATAAATAAAATACTTCCTTGTTCGAGTTTATTTTGGAGAACACTTTTTACTTCCTTTCTCTCTAAATGTTTCTTTCCTCCTCTTCCAAGAAGTGTTAATCTGTTACCAGTCTTTGATTCCTGAAGTGCTTCTGACAGTATTTTTCTCTGTTCAAGTAATTTGTCCAAGTGGTGGATCATTTCACATAGACAGGATAATATTAAAGACCAGTGCTACGTTCAGTTAGTGACTGAATATATGCTCTTTAAAACAGCATTCCCTAGATAAAGATTGCGATTGGAGTGAGAATGCTGACTGAATTTTTCTTTCCAGAGCCAAGTGACTTTGGGGGTTGTGTGATCCACCAACCAAACTAGCTGTCTCAGTGCAGACTAAGGATCAAACCAGGACAACTTCGTGCTTTGTTTCTCTGTGTCATATGGAGAGAGATATTTAAATATAGACTTTATTGTCTTGGATGGGTCTAAAGTCTGTCTGTATTCAGCATCTAGCAATTAAGTTACTGAAACAGATCAGCAACTCGAAGCTCTCATTTTGTACACAAACCCCAGGAATAAATTTAAACATGTCATAGTTTCTCAAATTCAAGTTTGAAGAATGACCTCTTAAATTATAGAACTTTGTGGTTGCAGAGCATAATTGAATGTGATTCTATCCAGCTTGCAGACTTCGAAAACCTTGATATTTCAAGGGCATCATTGTTTTTGAATTATTACTGAATTGGTACACTTATCTCATTGCATACTTTGCTAGTCTATTTTGGATGAAAAACGTTTGTAACAACTAGTTTTTGGAAGCATAAAACATCCATCTGAATACCCAAAATATTTGGTTGCAGTTTGCACCATGTCCACTCGATTGAATTTTCACTCAACATATGTTCCTGCAGTTGTAAGCTTACCTTGAGTAGTTATATTTTTCTATAATTGTTGGGGTTGTCGAGTAGTGGTAAGGAAAACTTATAAGCTTCTTATCACTTTTAAAAATTAGGGATTCCCAAAATTAAAATTGCAGAGTACAACATCACTCCACCGAATCAAGAAGATTAGGTGGTTCAGTATGAGAATTTCTTCCAAGTATCTTGCTACTTAACATTACCCAGTAGAACAAGAAAATCACAGTGGGGCAGACTATGTTAGCATTTCCTCACCATTTCCTCAACGTCTTGTTGAATCAGATTTCAACCTAACTGGATCTGTTAGATGTGTGTTTAGCAGCTATGAAAGTCTACTTTCTAATCAGTCAATTGCGAAGCAAACGTCATTGTCTGACGAATATCGATAATATCAAATCTGTAGTTTGTCTATTTTAATGGTGTTTTAGACCTAGTATTAAAATGCTGCTGGTTTTGTTTCTTCAGGTGCTGGTTTACATCTCCATGAATATGCCTTATTGAATGTGGACTGGCTTGTGAAGAATGCCACTTATCTACCTAATTGTTACATTTGTTTCACACCTGTTGGAGGCGTCCGGTTTCATTATTTCCACAGAAACCAACAGAAAAAGATGGTGAATTGCTCAGAATGGGTTTTGCTTGAGCAATACAGAAATCAAATTCAAAATGTCACAGAATTTGATAACAGGTACATGTTATTCAGTTCTAAATTGAATCATTTAGCTTGAGTTGTATTCTTTTCCCAGTTATCCCTGCTTCTCCAGAAAGAGATGATTTATGTTAGTATATACTTCTGTGAAGGGGGAGATGGTGGTGTAATGTCACTGGCCTGATAATCCACTAGTCCAGTTTAATATTTTGGGACAGGGATTCAAATAAAAGGGACTCTTGTGGTGCAGTAGTCGTGTCCTTACCTCTGGACCAGGAGTTCAAGTCCCACGTGCTCTAGCTGTGTGTCACAACATATGTGAACAGAATGATTAGAAATGTCTGTGCTTTTATGGATTCTAGATATTCTTTATCACGTTTATCCAAATGATCATTTTTCATGTTTGCACCTTGACTGTGATTGTTTGCTGGTGAAAGTCTAGGTCAGGATTGGCATTATCCAGTATTTGTGTTCATTTTGCAACAAGGAGCTCTGGATAGGAATAGGGAGTGGAAACAATGGCAAAGTTTCTGCTCCTGTGGTCACCATGGATAAATTCAGCTAATTCATTGTAAACAATGATGTTACAGGGTCTTGCCTTACGTGATAACTGGGCTTCACCTGGGGGCTAAAGGTTTAGCCTGTTCTGACCAGACCAAATGACGTTGCATCACTTCTGGCAAAACCATGTTGTCAGGTGATGTTTCCAAACTCTGAGGTATAGTCTGAATTATCTTACTGAAAGAAGCATCAATATACAAATGAATATAAAGGACAAAGAATTATAATTCAGGCTCCAGAAATCTAAGCTACACAACCTCTGCAAAGCTACATTAGTCCAAATGGTGAGGAATCTAGAATAGAATACATACAGGGAATAACTGTATTGTACAAGTTATGTCACCCAGCTGCATTGAATTCGCATGTAAACCAAAACAGCAGCAAGAGCTACTTGACAGTGGAGAATATCTCATCCAATGTTGGTGTGGTCTCCTTGTATCACATTCCTCTGCCTGCCCATCCAGTTTTCCAATGTGCGCTGCTAGGTGTAATTGAATAGGAATAGAAATTAAAATTGGAAATGATCCCACCACCTTCGCCAACAACACAGCAACCTCTTCCAGATCTGGAGCTATTGACGTCAACTGCAGTGCCACAACTTGTGGAAAGTGAAACCGAGCATTTGAGGAATGCCAGTGGTTTATACTGATGATGATGATCTAACGAGGCAATGTTGTAAAAAGAGGCAGTGTCATCCCTAGAAGGTGGACAAGTGTAACATTGTACTACAGAAACATAGGGGGGAGAAATGTAACCTTGGATTTTCTCTTTAAGTGATCAAGGGATTTGGGCATTTCTGGCTGGGCCAGCATATATTGCCCAAGCCTAATTGCCTTTGAAGTGGTGATGAATGACTTCATGTCTTGCTGCAGACTATTTGATGCATGTAGGTGTGCCCACCGTTAGGAGAGGTCTTCCAAGACTTTGAGACTGTGTTTCATATTCCTAATTCACTAAATTTACCAATGTTATTCTCATTTACAAATCCTTTGGCCTTGCCCTTCTTTACTTTTGCATCCTTATGCAGCAGTGTGTTCCATTCATCTGAGTCTGGCCTCATTTCTATCACCTTTTCCTTTGCTCCTTTCAGTAGTACAGTTATTTACCACCTTTCGCAATTCTTTCTAACATGAACCTCCACTTTGTATTTTCTCTTCCCATTTTCAGCCTATAGTCATTTTTCCTAATTTTTCTTCTAACCCTTGATGTTAGTTTTAGGTTGTCAGTTTGTCTTAGTTGTAGTAATTTCACTTCAGTAGGTCGTGAATTCAAGCTTCTGGCCTGGATTTATGCCTCTAATTTATGACAGTCTAGAGTGGCACTTGGGAAATGCTTTATTGTTAGAGATGCCATCTTCCAGATGATGTGTTAAACCAAACCCTTGTCTGTCTGCTAAGGCAGAAGTAAAAAGTATCAAGGTGCAGGTCAAGAATAGAAAAACTCTTCTGCTCTATGCCCTCATCACTTGGCCTCTTTCAGAGACGATATTAACTTGTATTGTAATGTACAATTTAGCAGCCAGGCTTTGCCTACAGAACAGCAGTTGATTTAAAAAGTATTTACTTGGTCTGCAATGTTTTGAGACATTCCGAAGACTTGAAAACTACATTTATTTAATTGTATTTCATTCTATCTTCTAGCCTGTGAAATGTTGTTCTGCTAAATTAAAAGTGATAGATAAATAAGGATTTACCTACCACTTTGTTTTCTTCATTACTTTTGAAATCATCACTATTGTTGTGTTAACAAACATGTATGCCAATTGCATGCAGAATGCTGATGGCCATTGAATGGACAACTGATTAACCTGTAGTTTTGGTGGAGTTTGTTGTTGAAGGCTTGGATTATTGGACAGGGTACCAAAATAACTCTACCCCTTAAATTGTACCATGGAATCGTTTATTGCCCTGAGTCGGTAGCTGTGCCATATCTTGTTCTTAGTGCCTTAACTAAAAAATGGTACCTTCACTTAAGTATCGCAGCAGAATATCAGTCCTGATTATACATTTTGACTGCACATTCATGTTGAAAGTTACAATTTTTAAAAATTGGTTCAAGTTCCCCTGTAATTAATAGATCCATCATGTCATATTTGAAACAGAAACAACAAACATAATTTTATCAGTTAGCTTCATATTTTCTGAGTCATTATGGTGACCAATACTAAACTGGTAGTTGAGTGTAGGCAAAACATTATCTTTTATGTTTCAGGTTCCTAAAACATTGTATACAACCGTAGTAAAAGTGTTTTTAAAATCACTTATGGCCCATAATTGCATTATGGATCCATTCATAACATATAATGCACTCGGGTTAACATATCACATTCTGTACATGAGTGCATTTCTGTACTACTGTTAAGCGAGAGCAGTTCATTTTGCTAGTTGAAGGCAGAGTAAAAACGTTCTGAATAGAATTTTTAAAAAATTTCTAATTGTTATAAGTTCATTGCCTGAAGTTCTTTACAGCTTGGTGGATAAATGTATAATATGGTCCCCACAAGATTTTACAATTGGTGAGCTTCAGGATCAGTTCCTTTTTTCTATATCTGTTAGCAGCAACAGTGTTGGTTACCAGGGAGATGAAGAAAAATTACCGTGACCATTTCAACTTACCGTCTCCATCCAGGCCTTCAGAAAGCCTGTTCTGGAGAGAATCTTGAGCCCTTCCCAGTCAGTGGAGAACTCCTGATATAGAAAAAGTTCAAATAAAACCTCAAAAAAAAAAAAAAAAAGCCCTCAAGTTATACTGCAAAGTATGCATTTAAACAAGGATTTGTAAATTTGTTTTAATGCTTCCTCTCTTCTCATCTATGGCTGTAATTATTTGGGCAAGCGTAGATTAAACAAGTTCAGTTGCAAAAAAGGTCTGTGCTACTACTGTTTTGAACAGAATATCAAGGATTAGTTCAAATAAACGTAAATAAAATTAAAAGTATTTGAAATACTTATCTGAGGGCTCAATCACTTAAAGTTTTGAGTAGCTAAGCAGGTCAGGAAAATCCTTGGTTTCATTTTATATGTGCTTGGAATTCTGGTATTGGATCTAGTACTGTTGACCAGGTCAACATTTCTTATGTGTCCCTATGTGCCTTTTGAAGGTGGTAGAAGATTCATTCTTGAAGTGCAGCAGCCTTTCTTGCACAGTTATGCTCACTGCTGAATGGGTGGGAGTTTCAGGAATTTTCCCAATAATTATCAGTCGAATCCCACTTCCAACCTTATGTTGGAAGGAAGTTCATTCAAAGATTACCAGCAACAGATCACACTGTGGGACTGAGCATGGGAAAAAATGTCTATCTGCCCCCATCTTTAATATTTAATCTTCTATGCATTTCTGGTCTTTGCTGTTCTCCCCAGAATGATATCTTAACCATTGATGCTTTGGACCGAACTAAAAAAAGCATTTCTTCAAGGTGTTTTCACTCCCAGCAGTTTCCGATGCTGAATGCCAGTTTGAGTGTGACACCTGCCTCAAGTACCCCTGCACTTTCTGTTGTGCTGGATAGCCACCCATCTGTATACTGAACTTATGCTGCTTGTGGGATGACCATCTCCTGGACTGTATGATCATCCCTGAATTTCCACCATGATTGCAACTGCCCTTCAAATTCAGAAATCCTGAGCTTGAACTCCAGGTGGGGGCACTTGACACATGTGGTCCCCTCCAAGACACATGAAATGTCCTGATGTGTCTACATATTGAAAGCAAGTGTTCCATACTGCAAATACTACCATGAGACGCAACAAGAAAATTGATTAGGATGAGGATAAGTCAGTTTCTGCCTCATGTTGACTTTCTCACTGTCTGTGGCAGGCTCAATCTGGCAGATACTTTGATACTTAAGAAGCTTGTGTGGTAGTACTTCAGGAGCAGTAGTGGTGCTGCTAAGCCATTTCTGATAATGTATACTTAAGTCCTCCACTTGAGTATATTGAGTGCTTGCTGCTTTGTCCGTCTTCCAAGTAATGTTCAACAATATAGAGGAATACTCACCACCAGTTGAAGGGGGATTGAGATTTGAATGCCCATGTTTGACCTTGTACCGTGACAGTAGGAGTGGGCTCAGAGTCAATGGAGGACTTTCAGAGCTGCTCCCGTCCAATTCTACAGTTCTGAGCTGTTGCTTCTTGTGGTTTGCCCTGATGTTGGGAATGGACATACCCAGAGATAGTGATAGATGAGTCCAGGACATTAACAGTCATACACCCTAAATTATACTTCGTAGTTTGCTGCTTAATTAATTTTGCCAAAATTGGAGTAGGTCCCCTGATGTTAATGAGGAAGACTAGACTGGTACCTGTTTGTTGTATCCCACTGCCTTGGTCAGTGTCATTCAGTCAATTCTGTTTTATTTCTATTTGTCTTGTAGTGGTTTGGTACAACTAAGTAGCTTGCTAGACCATTTCCGAAGGCAGTCAAGAGTCAGTTATATTGCTGTGGTCTAAAGTCACACACAGACACACACTTGGTATCGATGGCAATTTTCTTTTGAGGGATAATAACGATTCACCCTCCCAGCCAGATTCTTATCAACCCCTTTGTCTATCCAACTGCTGTTCTCTCTTTTTGGGGTCTGTCCTGTTGTTTACTCCCTACTCCATCCCCCTCGCTATTTTCTGCACATAAACTGACATTTTCCCAGCAACCATCAGTTCTGAGGAAGGGTCACCAGACCCGAACTTTAACTCTGATATTTTTCTTCACGGATGCTGTTGGACCTGCTGAGCTTTTCCAGCAACTTCTGTTTTTGTTCCTGATTTACAGCATCTGTAGTTCTCTCAGTTTGTACTGAGCCAGATGTTTGTTTTATGACAATCTGTATTTAAAGTCACACTTTTTGAGACCAACTTCATTGCAGACTGTGTTTATTTAATTGAATTTTTATTCCTCTCCAATTCCGTGATGGGATTTCAATTCGTGGCTAGAATTTTCCAAAGACATTGTCAACTGGTGGGAAGGATGGCAAAATGGCACAGAGTGCAGCTTCCTGCTGCATTATCAGAATTGCCACCCACTCAGAGTTCAATTGAGGCACTTGAGTGGCCAATTCAAGGCCCCTTTAGAGGGGGGTTTCTACCAAATAGAATGCCAGATAAACATTGGCACAGTCTCAGCAGGCTTTGGAGGTAAAGAGGAGCCATGGAGTGACCCCAGGCAGCGATGACTGCGCACCCCCACCATCATCCCCCGGCAATGGCATTGCCTATCGGGGACGTGCACTTCACCCTCTTTCCCATCCTCCCATCTTTGCTGTGGCTTGATAGGCTGGTGCTGGAGCCCCCAGATCCCACTCTCCTGCTTTCAAGGCTACGTAACTATTAAACTGTCTTTGTCATTAAACGCAGCCCTATGAATCAACCTGCGGAGTTGCAGTCCCCTTGGGTTAGCAGCTTTTGTGATAGATCCCTGTTTATCAATAGGATCAGCAGGCACGACGTTCACTGCTCTCACCACCCTCCAGAGCAAGGTTGCCCCCTTATACCCCTCTGCTTTTGAGTTGACATCCATTGGCCATTCTGCATTTCTTCTGAGCAACGTATGAGTTCATGTGTAGAAATAATTTGTTTCATTGCCCCTCAGCCAAATATGTACAGGGAATGACCTGAATCATGGTTACGTAAAGAATACAACTGAAAAATATATTGCAGTTTATAATGCATCATAAATGATAGGAAATGTTGGGTTAGCTGTCCTCCATTCTGATAGTAGAAAAAAATGACATAACTACTAAAATAACCAAAAGTTAAAACTCAAGGTCCCCCTAGAAATCAAGTATCCCTCCTGCCTCATGTTGGACCCTGGCTTGTGACCATCTAAAATGGAGATGAGTCATTTGAGAAGGCACCAAACACATCTGAGAATTTGACAATTTGCAATGCATAAACCTTCAAATAATTCACCTACACAACCTTTCAGGTACTATCTGCCCCACATGTTGCAGAGTCTGTAGATCATACGTTACCAGCCATCTTGAAATCCATTGAATCAGAGTAGAGGCAAGTCATCTGAGAGAATGTCGAAGAAGAACCTGGATCCAAATGAATTGAAATTAAAACACTAATTGTGCTATTAGGAGTATAGTGCAGATCACTTCATATTGAAAATGGTAGGAAGAAATATGTAAGTAAATGGGTAAAAGGCATCAGTAATAATCACCCGAGATTTAACTCCTCCAAATAAACCACTAAAAAGAGTCTGTGAACGGAGTACAGAAAATAGAATGCCAACGCATCTTTAAAAAAAAGAGAGGAAGTTCTGTTGGATCTAGCAATGGAAACTGAACCAGAATACTTCAGAGAAGCAAGTGTAGGGGAACAGCTATGCAGTAGTGATCACAATAAAATATTAGAGAAGGTCACTAGTACCGTAGAGTCCACAGTAACAAATTGGAAAACGTAGCTGATTTTAAGAGGATGAGAATGGAACTGGGAAATAAACTCGACCAAGTTATCCGCAAACAAATAAATAGAACTGCTTTCAGAAATATTTAACATTGTGAACTGAGTCCAAGATATATGTACTACTAAAAAGGAAGGACAAACAAGCCAGTATTGATGGACTGTGGATTAATAAATAAATAAAAGCATTATTGAATTTTGTTTTTACACATATACAAAATATAAGTCAAAGTATAGAATGACAATAGAGAACACAACTTTCTTTGAAATTAGAAAGGCAAAGAGAAAGTACCAAGTTAAATTGGCAAAAAATACAGAAAGGAATAAAAAAATACTGCCTTCTCATCAATTGAAAAAACTGGCGCAGAGATATACAGGCAATAAAGCAAAATGACAGTAATACTAAACAATAATTTGCTTCATATTTGCCGGGGCACTGAGGTACTGAACACACTTCAATAGAGATTTTTATAAGTTGTAAAGACATTTATGATAGAATAGTGGGAATCTGGGGCGAAGTTTGGTAGACTAATCAAATTTAGGATAAGCTCTTTAGTCTAAATGAGTTGCATCCATTCATTTTAAAACCTATTACGGAAGAGGTAGCAGGGACACTTTTTTAATAGACACTTTTGTACGTGTGAAAAAGAACTAATGGAAAGCTAAGATAACAAGCATGGGGCTGGATGAACACAGCAGGTCAAGCAGCATCATAGGAGCAGGAAAACTTGACGTTTCGGGCCTAAACCCTTCATCAGAAATGGGGGATGGGAAGAGGGTTCTGAAATAAATAGGGAGAGAGGGGGAGGCGGATAGAGGAGAGGATAGGTGGAGAGGAGGCAGACAAGTCGAAGAGGCGGGGATGGAGCCAGTAAAGGTGAGTGTAGGTAGGGAGGAAATAGGTCAGTCCAGGGAGGACGGACAGGTCAAGGGGGCTATGTGTTTCCCCTTTTTTAAAAAGGGGGCGATCAAATGTACCCAGGCAAAAGTAGACCAATCAATGATGGGAACAGTATTGAAATCCTTGCTCAAAGGTGTGATTTTAAAATCTGGAAGCTCGACTTTGGTCAGTATAGATTGCAGAAGGAAGGTCATGCTTGACCAATGTTATTGAATTGTGTTAAGAAGGGTAAATTGGAGTAATGATATGAATATAGTATACTTGGAATTTCAAAACATACTTTGGTCAGGACAGAACATGTGGAGTTAGGGGACACATATAAGTATGGCTTAGAGATTGCCTACAAACTAGAAAGCATGGTGTAGTTGCTTGGACTGGCAAAAGGTAGTAATTGTGTTCCGTAGGGATTGGTGCAAGAGTTACCGTTATTTCTTTGTTCAGACTATTTGGAATTGGCAGTACAATTTCAATTTACAGATGGCATCAAGACATTTTTGATGAAAACGCAGACTGCAACAAAGTTGTAGGAGGTTGTTAACATAGTTGTAGAATGGGTGTGTGATTGACAAATGAAATTCAACACTTAAAAATGAGTTGCTTTTATAATATGAATAAGGAATGCTCATTCGTACCTGTAGGAAAACTGGTTTCGCTATGGAATCAAGGAGGAAAGCAATCTGGGGATACAGTTGTTTAGGATCCAAAAGCAGTGAAGCAGGTTAATAATGCCATAAAGGTTCATTTCTAGAGAGAGAATGGAAAAGTGGACAAGTTATATTTAAACCTGGATGGAACATTGAGACTATACTTGGAGTGATCGTTCTGGTCTCATGTTATGAAAAAGATACTTAGACAAAGAAAAATCTGCAGAAGGTTAATATCAGAACTTAGAAGTTATACCTATCAGGAATTACTGAGTTTTTTGGTCTGGAAAAGTTGTGATTGGAAGAGCTGCAATAAGTGCATGAGAATTATTTAGCATGATTTTAGAGCACATTTCTGTTTTACAATTCTTTTAAAAACCAGTTTTAAAAAGGTTCTCGCCCTCAAATTGTAAATATTTAGCAAGTTTATCTTCATGTATCAGTTCGGTTCCTGGTCTGTTCTGGGTTATCTGATCACAGCTAGTTTGGAATACAGTTTTAAAAAAAGGTAAAATTACCAGAGTCTGACCTGACCATAAAGTTGCTATCTCATTAGAGGGAAACAACTGATGGTGGTTTCACCTGAGGATTACCACACCTCAGACAAAGCAAAAGGTTGAGAAGGAGAATCCATCCGCTTACTCTGTATCACAAACCAGCCATCTAGTCAACTGAGCTAACCAACTCCCCTCTGGAATAAGGATACTACAATTGGTCTAATTTTCCAGGGTTAGAATCATGGAGCCATAGAATCCCTACAGTGGGGAAGCAGACCATTCAGCCCATCAAATCTGCACCAACCCTCAAAAGAGCAGCTCACCCAGACCCCTCCCCAACTGCGTGGTGCCTGTGACCTATGCTCACACCTAGACCCGCACATCTTTGGACTGTAGGAGGAGACTGCAGTGCATGGCCGAAACCCGCATAGATACATGTGCAGACTCCATGCAGAAAATCGGCTGAAAAGAAAGGAATGTAGTTGAGTGTTCTCACTTCTTATCCAGTGATCCCTCGAGTTTCATTCCGATCAATGGTTTTCTGCGACACAGAACATTGATGTGCGGTGAGAGCTGTCCAAAATAAAATATAGCTGATACTTGTGAAAATTAATCAAATTTTGCTAGCCAATTGGATACAAAATTGGCTTGAAGGAGGAGACAGGGTGGTGATAGAGTTGCTTTTCAGTCTGGAGGCCTGTGACCAGTGGTGTGCCGCAACGTTTGCTGGTTCCGCTGCTTTTCGTAATTTATATGAATGATTTTGGATGTGAATATAGGAGGCATGGTTAGTAAGTTTGCAGATGACAGCAAAAAAGGTGGTGTAGTGGACCGTAAAGAAGATTATGTCTGAGGACAACAAGATTTTGATCAGATAGGCCAATGGGCCGAGGAATGGCAGGTGGAGTTTAATTTCGATAAATAGGAGGTGCTGCACCCTGATAAGGCAAACCAGGGCAGGACTTATACAGTTATTGGTAGGGCCCTGCGGAGTGTTGCCAAGTAAAGAGACCTAGGGGTGTAGGAGCACAGTTCCTTGAAAGTGGAGTCGCAAGTAGACAGGGTGGTGAAGGAGGTGTTTGGCACTCTTGCCTTCATTGCTCTAAACATTGAATATAGCAGTTGGGACAGCATGTTTAACTATACAGGACATCGGGGCCACTTTTGCAATTCTGAATACAATTTTGCTCGACCTCCTATAGGAAAGATGTTGTAAAACCTGAGAGGGTGCAGAAAAGATTTACAAGGATGTTGAGGGGACTGGATGATTTGAGTTATAGGGAGAGGCTTGGTAGACTGGGGCTTTTTTCTCTGGAGCATCAGAGGCTGAGGAGTGACCTTGTAGAGGTTTATAAAATCATGGGGGCAAGGATAGGGTGAACAGTCAAGGTCTTTTTCCTAGGGTGGGGAGTCCAAAACTAGAGGTGATAGGTTTAAGGTGAGAGGGGAAAGATTTAAAAAGGACGTGAGGGGTAACATTTTCATGCAGAGGGTGGTGTGTATGTGGAACGAGCCACCAGAGGAAGTGGTGGAGACTGGTTCAATTACAACATTTAAAAGGCATCTGGTTGGGTACATGAAAAGGAAAAATTTAGAGATATGGGCTAAATGATGGCAAATGGGACCAGTTCGGACTGGGATGCAAGCACGGACAAGTTGGACCGAATAGAATGTTTTTGTGCTGTATGACTCTTTAAATTGAAAGTGGGGTATCAGTGTTTTGATTCTAAAACATGTGAACATCCCAAGAATAGGGACCCACAGATAAACTTGAGATCTTGTGATAGTTTCAATTACTGACCAAGCAATGGTGTTGGCGTGCTTCTTATTTGTTGAAATGAGACAAAACAAGCTAATGACTGTAGGGAATGCTTGTTGATGGAACAGATTTGCAGGTGGCCATCTCACTAGTTCCTCCTAGATCAAAAGACTCTGCGCACTGCTGGCAGGCTCAAGTTTCCTACTAACCTGATAAATTGCAATTTACTCTACTTTACGATCCATTGAATTTCAATTCTGTATTGCTTCAGTGCAGAATGTGGAACAGATTTAGGGCCATGAACAGCCAGAATTAGTTGAATTAAGCAGATTTTTAAAAATTGTCATTCTTGTATATGAAACATTCGTGTATGTGATCCTCCTTTTAGCTTGTGTTCACTATGCTGTAAACTTTTCTTGTAAAACCATATCCATGGTAAATGAAAGGAAATGTGATGTTTAAGAGCAGTCAATTCAGCTGACCAAAATGGGTGTGCTGTAGAATTGTTTGTTTCAGTGAAGAGTGTTATGTTACCATATTGGGAACCACTGATTTAGATAGGTATCATCCTGGACTCTGGTAGCACTCCTCCCTCTGTCATAAAATTGCTGATTCAAGTGACACACAAGCTCAAGATCTAGGCTAGTGCTTCTGTGCAGTGCCAAGAAGATGCTGCACTGTTAAAGATCCTTTCTCTCAGATGACAACACTAAACCAATGTTCCCTTTGTCCCCTTGGATATAAAAGCCCATGTTAAGAGAAGAGGGGGTGTTTTATCATTAAATTCCATTGCTGTTTGTGAGTCCTTGCTGTTCACAAATTACTTGCTATGTTTTTGACATTGACTGCAGTGACTACTTCTGAAACTTTCTTTGCTGAAAGTGCTTTGCAATATTCCTAAATCATGAAAGTCACTTTATAAAGCCACTCTCTTTTTTTCTGTCGTCTTCGGCTATGAAAAGCCTGTCTAGAGTCACATGAGAAGTTGCATCTTGAAAGGTATTGAAAGTAATCAAGAGGCTAAAACCGTCCCTCAACATAGAAAGAGGGGTGGACAGAAAAATTGTGAAAAATACATTGCAAAAATGTTTTAATAGTCAACAGATTTTTAACTTGATTGGGTGACTGTTGACGCCATCTAAGCTGGTAGACAACAGACTTCTACAGATTGTTGGGAAGTGCAAAGCTTGGCTCTGCATGTGTAATTTAAATTTAATTTATAAAAAACTAAGAAAATCCTCATGCATATTGAATATTGTAAAAAATTGTAATGTATTGTGAGCTTCAACATTCTCGTAGTTATTTTAACTCATAATTTGCATAAGGGTATCCGTCCAAATCCATCGTTGAATATTATGATAAGAACATTCATGTGTGGTAAACATGACTTTTTTTTTTCCGACAGTCTAATAAGAAATCTTACATTGATAACGGAAAATCCAGAAGAAGCCTACCAATCGCAAAACATCATTTGGCACAGATTTTCTGATGCATTTGCTGCTGCTAGCAGCCTCATTTCATATGCCCCAGTATTTAAAACCTACTTCTATGAAGCTTTGAAGGAATTCTGTCATGATAACGTACAATACATAGAGATACGAGCATTGCTGCTACCGGTATGTACAAAATGCTTCATTGAGGAAATGTTTTGTCACCAAGTTGTTTTAGACCAAAGCAGAACTTAAAAAAAGCAATTTTCTTCCTTCTATTTTCTAATAGTCTAAATGTTCAAGTTGTGCAACTCCATATGATCACTGTTTCACAAACACTACTGTTCTGTCAATGGCACAGCTGGGAAGTGATGGCTGATGACCCACGTAACAGGTGGGGTATAAGTATACCTAACTAAACCATGTTACCGTAGTAATACAGCTTTCAAATATGTACAATGCAGTTTCTTTTGTCCGTAACTTTGCCTTGATAATAAAAGAGCAAAGCCAAATATAAGTAAGAGGGGAACCAATAAACAGCTGGGAGAAGTGCACATCAAGAGTTACTTGGTGAAACCAGCTCTTCATTTTGAATTTGTTCTTTCCTATGTACATACTGAAACCCTCATGCCATTCTGTCGTTTCACAGCCTAGGCCTCTCAGCCACTTGCCTTGATTTGAACTAGTCATCCTGTCCTCGCAGTAATCATTCTTGTGGAATCTCATCTCATCATTGTGTTGTGGGGCACCCACTGCATAACTCAATTTGCTCACTCATGTGTGAGCTGCAGTTGACAATGACACTGACTGCATTTTCAGATATAGAAAATGCTCCATGAGTCAATGACATTTCCGCATTGGTCTTCAAACATGTAAGTTAACCTTTCAGCCAATTGCTGCTTCAGCAAACTTGGGCAGATTCGACAGATGTTAAAATATGTTTTAATGGAACCAGTAGATGTTAAGATATCATGAAATTATGATCCTATACTACCTGCAGTTGGTTTGGTTCTGCAGTGACAGGGGTATAGGTGAACAAGCAAATGCTTTTGGGCTTCCAGAGTGCACTGCACACAGTAGAAGAACTAGTGCATCAATATTTTTCTAAACCACCTATTCAGAGGTGTGAGAAATGGTGCATAGCATATTATCTTCTCTAATTGACTAGTTGCCCTCTAAAATTCTCAATAATGCGGTTAAGCACAGATAATCTTGTCTGTGGTAAACAAGCGCACAGAAAGCCATTCCCTCATATGTTATGACTCAGAAATTAGCTCCAGAAACTTGTTGGATTGCCAATTATATTCCCACATTTTCATAAATAATTGACTATAAATTATTTTTATATATATAAAAATTCAGTTTTATCATCTGTATTTCACACGTCTCAATTTATTAAGCATGGTGTTTTGAAGTCAGAAAATAAGTGATTTTC
Source organism: Ginglymostoma cirratum (assembly GCA_024137785.1). Lineage (NCBI taxonomy): Eukaryota > Metazoa > Chordata > Chondrichthyes > Orectolobiformes > Ginglymostomatidae > Ginglymostoma > Ginglymostoma cirratum. Next base: position 34,344,046 of record JAHRHZ010000020.1, read on the forward strand.
TAAGAAGCTTGGTGGTCACTTAAGAACATAGCAATTAGGAACTGGAATGGGTCATTTGGCCTCTCAAACTTCCTCCATCATTCAGATCATGGCTGATCTCCCTCAACTCTGCTTCCCTGCACGCATGCTAGTGACAGTTCAGGCCACAAAATCTTGTGCTTATTTTCTGATTCATTTTAAAGAGATGGCGGTCAGCCGCCAATAGGAGGATTACAGTTCATTTTAGGAGAGGAAAGTAGGCAGGGACTCTGCTCTGTTCATAGTGATAAAAGATAGCTGATCATCGTCAATTACTTTTTTCACCCTGATCAAATAGTGTCAATATTTTATCAAGGTTCACCAATAAGTTAGTGGTATTTTGCTTAAATTGCTTCAAAGCCTATCTTGCATTAAAGATATCTATAACCAGAGTTATTTGAATAGAATGCCTGTCAGTTCAGGGGTGGTCTTGGATTTATTAAAGCAAGACCCTCTTTGGTGAGAACCATAGTTTCGGCCTTGTTTGTTAGTCTATTTCATTCTCGAACGTGTCATCCCACCTCAATGTTGAATCCAACTTTGACCATCTTGTAACACTTGAAACTACTGTGGCCAAAATCATGAATGATATCCTGTATGACTGTCAGCGTACTGCTTTATCCCTTTTTAGTCAACCAAGTCATTCTTCAGCTTTCTATGTGTCAGCTTTATGTCCTTGCACTGGTCCTATCCGAATGCAGCCATTCTATCTCTAGCAATGGTTTCTTTGTCAATCTTATAAAATTTACCTGTAGAGTCTCTCGCAGACCCGTGCTTGATCCTCTCTCTTCCTCATCCTAGTTGGGTGTTGTTTCCATGCATACATTCACCTTCTGTATGCTAGGACAAGAAGTTCTAGATCAACTGACACCATCTTCTCTGTGCCGTTCGAGTCCCTAACTCAGACTAAGTTGTGGATGAACCAGTCTTCACTCTGTGTAATTTCATTGTAGACAAATGTTTAATGCAAGTCTATGGACCCTATCGACACTCTTAGCAATAGTGCTGAAGACTTGTGCTCCAGAACTTCCCACACCTCCACCCATACTATTGTAGTACAGGTTACAACACTGGTATCTACCCAACCATGTGGCAAATTGCCTAGGTCAATCCTGCACACAAAGCAGGACAAATCCAACCTGACCGTTTACCGCCCAATTGATCTACTCTCGATCATCAGTAAAATGATGGAAGGAGTCATCAACAGTGCTATCAAGCAGCATACGCTTAGCAGTAACCTTGTCGCTGATACCAGTTTGGGTTCCAGAGGGCCACTCAGCTCCATACCTTCCATTACAGCCCTAGTTCAAAAATGAACAAAAGAGCTGAATTGCAGAGGTGAGGTGAGAGTGACTGCACTGGATATCAAGGCCACATTTGACTCTGTAGTATGAAGGGGTCTGAGGAAACACTTGAGCCTGTGGGAATCATAAGGAACTGCTGTGATGGTTGGACCTGGCACAAGGAAGTTGGTTAGGGTGGTTGGTGGTCAGTCACCTCAGCTCTAGGACATTCCTGCAGGAGTTTATCAGGGTAGTATCTTAAGCCCAAACATCTTCAGCGGTTTCATCAATGACCTTCATTCCATCCTAAGATCTGAACTGGGGATATTCACTGATGACTACAAAATAACATCCACCATTTGTGACTTCTTAAGTATTAAAGCAGTCTATGTCCAACTGTGGAACAACTTGAGCAATAGCCAGGTTTATGGAAACAACTGCAAGTAACATAGGGGCCACACAAGTGCTGGTTAATGACCACCTCCAACAAGAGAATTTAACCAGTACCCTCAAAATTCAATAACAAAACTAACTGAAAAGTTGAAAACAATACAACTAATGAGAAAAAAATCTTTTTACAGGCACAGATAATACTTTCTTTCAATGAAACCTGTTTGCCAGTCTATGAGCAAAGTACAAACTGTTGGTGAAGGTTTACCAGTGGTTCTAAGTTTCTGCACAGGACCTAAATATTTTAACTTTTTAAATGAAACCTGTGTGCAAGTCTGAAGTGTGACTTCACCTCACTTTAGACACTGCAAATATTCTCTCAAATGAACACAGTGTAAGAACAAGTAAACTTGAGACAATTCATCTGACTATTGCGTCGTTAATGAAATTTCAGTATCTCACTTATACCTTTAAAATTTTTGAATTGCAAAATCTTGATTGTGTATTCGCAATTGGAAGGTAATGCCAATAAGAACTATTTGTACTGAAACCAATTTGTAAGGTTTCTTTAGACTACTAGTTACTCTGTGACAGACCTGTGATCCTGCACAAAAGCTAGCTGAGAAGCAGGATTGAACAACCACAGCTTTGCTCTGTGCAATGGCAAAGCGATCCTTGTGTGCAGCTTCTATGCAAAAATCAGTGCATGATAATTAGCCAAGGGAAATTTTAGTTGCATTTCAGTTAATGGTTCAATTAAACCAGAATCAGAACGGTATTAAATCATGCAAATTTTTTTTGTCAAAATAGAACACTGAAAAGAAAGGCGGGGAGGAGAAATGGTAGATAAAGTAACAGAATGGACAGTGAGCAATTTTGGAAGATCGAGGGGAGTTGACTAAAAGCTCAGAGGAAGAGATGATTTTTATGAAGAACTTAAAAGATGGATATAAAATAGAGGCAATGAGGTTAGGCGGAGAATTACAGAGAGTGAAACTGAGTTAGCTGAAAGCTTAACACAGATGATGGAAATGGATTAAAGACTAGGCAGCCCCAAGCCATAGGACTGAAAGGTGTGGGAGAGCCACAAGATGAGACAAGATTGCAATAGGTGGTGCAAATTTAGAGTATGAGTGGATCTGGACCTATGTAGGAAGGGATTTCAAATTCAAAGCATTGAGGAGAGATTGTTAAAGAGGGCTTAGTGTGAGACAGGGTGCAGAGTCTGAGCCTTGGACAAATTGTTGGGAAATCAGCAAGGAAAACATTAACATGCTGAGATAACAAGAATTGCAGATGCTGGAGCCAGAGACAACACAGTGTGGAGCTGGAGGAACAGAGCAGGCCAGGGAAAATCAGAGGTGCGGGAAAGTTGACGTTTCGGGTCAGGACCCTTCTTCGGAAATACAAAACAGAGGGTGCTGATCTGATGCTGCCTGGCCTGCTGTATTCCTCCAGCTTCACGAAGCATTAATACTCTGACAACTTTTCAGCAATAGCACTGAAGACTTTTGTTCCAGAAATAGCTGTACACTTAGCCAAGCTTTCTAGTACAGTTACAATATGGCATGTATCCGATAATGTGGAACATTGCCCAGATGTGCCCTGTCCACAAGAAAAAGGACAAATCCAGCCCAGCTAATTACCACCCTGTCTACCCTCAATCATCAGCACAGTGATGGGAGGTGTTATCAAAAATTCTATCAAACAGCATTGGGGCTTGTAAACAGCAATACGACAGGAACAGTTCTAGAAGGAAGATTGCTGACACCTTCTCACCTTTAGTGGAACTAAGGATGTACAATTAGTGCTGACCCAGACAGCAGTGCACACATTGCATTGATGGAGGAAAAAGTACTCAATAATAACTTGCTTACTGATATTTGGTTTGGGTCCTGACCCACTCAGCTTCTGGACTCTGTACATCTTTAATCGAAACATAAACAAAAGAGCTGAACTGTAGAGAAGTGAGGCTGACTGTGTCCCTAATATCAAGGCAGCAGCTGACATGGCATCTAGGGTTCTTCGGGGGGGGAAAAAAAAACTGGACCACTGGTATAGCTGTACATAGCCGAGGCCCAGCACCAACTCTCTGACACCTCCGTCTACTTCCCCCTTGACATGACCCCCATCCCTGACCAATAAACCATCATCTCTCAAACCATTCATCACCTCAGGTGACCTCCTACCCATAGCCTCCAACCTCATCATTTCCCAACCCTGCACCACCTGTTTCTATCTCCTTACCAAAATCTACAAGCCTGACTGTCCCGGCTGAAATATTGTCTCTGCTTGCTCCTGCCTCACTGAACTCATCTCTGTTTACCTTGACTCTGTTTTGCCCCCTCCCGGTTCAAGAACTCCCCACCTATATCCAGGACACCACCCACACCCTCCACCTCCTCCAAGACTTCCAATTCCCTGGCCCCCAACACCTCATCCTCACTATGGACATCCGATCCTTGTACGCTCGTATCCCCCATGCGGTTGGTTTAAAAGCCCTCTGCTGCTTCCTCTCCTGCAGGCCCAATCAGTCCCCCTCCATCGACTGCCCTCATCCGCTTAACAGAACTTGCCCTTACCCTTAACAACGTCACCTTTAACTCCTCCCACCCCCTACAGTCTTAAGGGTGTCGCACAAGCTATGCCTGCCTCTTCATAGGATACAAGGAACAGTTCCTTTTCTGCTGTTACACTGGCACTATTACCCATCTGTTCGTCTGCTGCATTGATGACTTGGCGCTGTCTCGTGCTCCCACGAGCAGCTTAAACAGTTCATCACTTTACGAATGCCTTTCACCCCAACTTCAAATTCACCTGAACCATCTCCGATACCTCCGTCTCCTTCCTGGACCTCTCCATCTCCATCTCTGGTGACCGCCTCAAAACTGACGTCTATTTCAAGTCCGCCAACTCCCACAGCTACCTTGACTGCACCTCCCCTCACCCATATTCCTGCAAGAATGCAATCCCTTACTCCCAATTCCTCCACCTTCACCACATCTGCTCCCAAGATGGGGCGTTCAACTCTTGCGCATCCCACATGTCCTCCTATTTCAAGGACAGTAATTGCCTCCCTCCAGTGATTGAAAATGCCCTCTGTTGCATTTCCTGCACGTCTGCCCTCGCATCCCCTCCCCCCAACAAAAATAAAGACAGAATCCCCCTTGTTCTCACATTTCACCCCGCCAACCTCCGCATCCAATGTATCATTCTCTGCCATGTCCTCCACCTGCAATCCGACCCCACAACCAAAGAGATATTTCCCTTCCCACCCCTATCTGCCTTTCGTAGGGACCGCTCTCTCCATGACTCCCTCGTCTGTACCATGCTCCCCACTAAGTCCACCACCCCCGGCACCTTTGCCTGCAACCGCAGGAAGTGTTACACCTGCCCCTATACCCCTCCCCAACCCCGGCCCCAAATCCATTCAAGGCACAAAACCAACCTTCCATATCAGACAGGGGTTCACCTGCATGTCTGTCACCTTGGGTCTACTGTATCTGCTGCTCCCGATATGGTCTCACCGATGCAGAGACCATTTTGTAGAGCATCTACACTCTGTACGGGACAAACGACAACACCTTTAAGTGGCCAACAATTTTAACTCCCCCTCCCACTCCCTGGGTGACATGTCCATTCTGGGGCTCCTTCACTGTCATAGTGACACCACCCACAAACTGGAGGAGCAACACCTCATATTTCATCTCGGGAGCCTACAGCCTGATGGCCTAAACAAGGAATTCACCAGATTTAAAATCTCCCCACCCCTGGCCTCATCCCATGTCCAAGCCTCCCTCTCATCCCTGCCTCCTTGACCTGACACAACCTGTCCATCATCTCTTCCATCTATCCACCCCTCCCACCTCACTGACCAAACCCCACTATTCCCTACCTGCATTCACCTATCACCATCCCTCCTGCCCCACCCATCCTCTCTATTTATTTCTGAGCTCCCTTCCCCCTCCCCATTTCTGAAGAAGAGTCCTGACCTGAAACGTCAATTTTCCAACTCCTCTGATGCTGGCTGGCCTGCTGTGTTCTTCCAGCTTCACGCTGTGTTGTCTGTTTTTCTTAAAACGTTACTTCAATATTTGAAGTTAGAAATCACACGACAGCAGGTTAGAGTTCAATAGGTTTATTTGAAAAGATCAGCTTTTGGAGCTTCACTTCTGGCGTTAGTGAGAGAGGTAGTATCAAACACAGAACTTATAAGTAAAATATCAAAGGGTCACACCCCTGATGAGGATGTATTGAACAACATAAAATGCTGTTAAATCTTTAAACAGTTAAAACGTTTTAATTGATTTATACGTATACGTAAACCCCAAATTCCTTTCGAGTCACTGTCCTGAGAGGGGTGGGGGTGGGCGAGGAGGGGATAGTGTGGGTGGGGGCATGGGCGAGGAGGGGAGAGTGTGGGCCGGCCTGGAAGGGGGAGTGTGGGGGTGGGGGAGAGAGAAAGAGAGTGAGCGTGCAAGTGCGGTAGAGAGGGAGAGAGACAGAGAGAATGTATAGTGTGGTGGGGTCACCTGTGGTGCGACATGAACCCAAGTTCCCGGTTGAGGCTGTCGTCATGGGTACTGAACTTTTGCTAGCAGCCTCTGCTCGGCAACTCTGCGTTGTTGTGTATCCTGAAGATCACCTTGGAGCGTGTTTACTGGAAGGTCCGATGCCGAATGTCCTTGACCACTGAAGTATTCCCCCACTGGGCGGGAACATCCCTATTTGGCGATTGTTGCGCACATGCGCATGTAAATCTGTAGGGTGAAGTTGCATTTGCATTCTATTTTGTTCAAAAATCACACATCTTATAGACAGTCAGTTAATGTGGCATTTTATAAATTCCTACTTTAGAAATAAAACCAGTCTGACACAAAGATTCTAAACAAGGCCTCACACCTAACATGCATCGTCTGACTTAAAATGTCACCTCTTCCTTACACTGACTTCTTTAGTTCTCTCAAGACTGTGACTTGAAAGGAATTCGGGGATTTGCATGTACATGCCAATCAATTAAAACCACCTAACTGATTAAAGATTTAACAGCGTCTTAGGTTTGTTTAATACATCCTCATCAGTCGTGTGACCCTTTTGATATTTTACTTATAAATTCTGTGGCTGATGTTATCTCTCTCACTAACATCTGAAGAAGGGGCCAAGTTCTGAAAGCTTGTGTTTTCAAATAAACCTGTTGGAGTACGACCTGGTGTTGTGATTTCTGACCTTGTCCAACACCGTACCTCCCCATCATCAATATTTGAAGTTTGAGTTTTTGTCACTCTTGAAACGTATGCCTGCATTTTTGTGCATAGTACTTTTGTTTGAAAGAATCTGTCAGATGAGCTGTTAGCTCTGTTTTCTGTTTTCATAGCAGCCTGATTTTGAGTGTTTACAGCATATTCTGTTTTTGTTTTAAGCTATCCCAGCAGAATTTTGCTTTTATGTTTGTCTCTCCAGAAAGATGAAAGGATTTCTAAAACAGTGGATGCGAGGGACCTCTTCAGAAACTTAGACAAAGAAATTAATAGGTATTGTTTAGCCTCTGGAGAGAACAACTTGTAGTTAATGTATCAGCTTTTCAGTAGAAGAATGGTTACAAAATCCTGTCATATCAGTTAGCAAGCTTGAATATAATACCATCAATGTTCTTCTCAGAGGAAAAGTAATTGGCCTTATGAATTCATTATGGAATGAGGAGTGTAGTCCCCGTTGAAGGATCCCGACCTGAAAAGTTGACACTCCTGCTCCTCGGATGCTGTGTGACCTGCTGTGCTCTACGTTTTATCGACTCTGACTTCCAGCATCTGCAGTCCTTGCTATCTCCCAGTATAGTTACCTTTCAGGTTTTCCCTGATGGTTAGTTTGTGCCAGATACAATCCGTTAGAAATCTCTTCTCCAATCATGTCTCACTTTGAATTCTATTGGTTCGTAGTTATTTTCAGTCCCAAATAGGGCCACTATTGTACTTCAAGGAGAAACTCAGCAACATCCGTAGAGAGAGAAACAGAGTTAACGTTTTGAGTCCTGGTTTTTTGCCAGGACTGATTATGGTTGGAAAACTGTGGTCTTATTAGAGACGGAGGAGGAGCGTGTAGCACAGATGGTGAGGGTTCCAGAGCAAAGAACAAAGGGGGTACTAATGGTAATAAAGGAGGGATAGAGATGTAAAATGGTGTAAATGGCAGGTAAGAAAGGAGAAGATGGATTCGCTTTGCTGAGAGCAAAGCCAGCAAGGCAACAAGTGTAGGGGGAATGTGATCAAAAGGAAGGACAGAGGTCATGCTCTGAAATTGTTGAACACAATGGTGAATCCTAGAGGCCAAAAGTGCCTGAGCAGAAAATGAGGTGTTGTTCCTCCACCCCTGCATTGAACTTCATTGGAACACTGTAGCAGGTCTGGGAGAGAAATGTTAGCATTGCACCATGGTCTTTTATTGAAATGGCAAGCATCTGGAAAGTTGATTCAATGGAGGGTTTCTGCAAAATGGTCACCCAGTCTAGATTTGGTATCTCCAGTGTAAAGGAGACTGCATTAATAACAGTGGATGCAGTAGATTGTAAGGAATTCAAATAATATGCTACAGCTGTGAAGAAGGGTGACTGGTCTCAATGTTAACTTTGTCTTCCATAAATGTTCCATAGTTTCTCTAGCAGTTTCTGTTTTTGTTTGTTTAAAATGCTGTTTCTCCTGGAAAGTGTTTTTTTTTTTTTTTTTGTTCACTCATGGAATGGAGGTGTTACAGGTTGACCAGCATTTATTGCCCATTTATTGACTTGGATGTGTATTTACAAGTGGTGATGTTCCCATATATCTGCTGCCTTTGTCCTTCTGGATCTATCTAAGAATGTTTGCTAATTTCTGCAGTGCATCCTTTGGATAGTACACACTGCAGCTGTTGAGCATCAGTGATAGAGGGAGTGGATGCTTTTGGATGTGGTGCCAGTCAAGTGGGTTGCTTTGTTTTCAATGGAGTCAAGCTTCTTGAGTGTTACTGGAGCTGCAGCCACCCACGCAAGTAAGGAATATATCATCACACTCCTGACATGTGCCTTGTAACTGATGGAGTCAGGAGGAGAGTTACTGCAGTACTTACGGTGTCTGACCTGCTCTTGTAGCCACAGTGTTATATGTGGCTATCTAATTGAGTTTTTGGCCTGTGGTAACCCCAAGAATGTTGATCGTTGGAGATTCAGTGATAGTAACACCATTGAATATCAAGGGGTGATGGGTTAGATTGTATCTTATTGGAGATGGTCATTGAATGGAATTTATGTGGCATGATTGTTATTTGCCATTTGTCAGCCCAAGCCTGGATTTTATCCAGACCTCGTTGCATTTGGACATGGACTGCATCAATATCTGAGGAGTCCCGAATGGTGCAATCATCAGTGAGCATCCCCACATCTGACCTTATGACGGAGGGAAGGTCATTAATGAAGTAACTGAAGATGGTTGGACCAAGGAAACTGCAGAGGAACTCCTGCAGAGATGTACTGGAGCTGAGATTGCTGACATCCAACAATCACAATCACCTTCCTATGTGCCAGTTATGACTCTGACCAGCAAAGAGTTTGCCCCCTAATACCCATTGATTGCAGCTTTTCAGGGGCCTCTTGGTGCCGCACTTAGTTAAATGCAGCCTTGATGTCAAGAGCTGTCACTCTAACCTCGGCTCTGGAATTCATCTGTCTATTTGGGGCTTTGGCAGCATGGAGAGAAGAGGTAAAAAGGCAAGTGCAACACCATCTGTGATTGCATAGGAAGCTACCATGAAGTGGGGCTGGGTGTGTGGGATGCACAGTTCAGGGTGTTAAGTATGATAGAGTATTGGACCAGGATGTCACGGTGGAAATAATTCCTGGAGAGGGGAAGATGCATTTGATGGTGGTATCCTGCTGGAGGTGGCAGTACAGTAGAGATGATTCTTTTGAATGCTCTTCTGTTTTTATTTCAGATTCCCAGAATCCACAGTATTTTGCTTTTATTAAGGAGAAACATTGAATGTCAGTGGGTAACATGAGGGACATCCTAATGAATCAACATGGAACAACCAAGGGGAGGGGATGCCATAGTGATAATATCACTGGTAATTTAGAGGCTCAGGGGCTCATACTCTAGAAACATGGGTTCAAATAACTCCAAGACACCAGGTGGAATTTACATTCAATGGGAAGCAATTCTTATCGTGATTATTTTTCTCCAATGGTATCACACTGACCTTGGAACACTAATTGGTTTGCTGATGTCCTTTCGGGAAGGAAATCTTGCCATCCTCACCTGATCTAGCCTACATGTGACTCAGACCCACCACAATGTCATTGACACTTAACTGCCCTCTGAAATACATAGCAAGCCAGTCAGTTATATCAGACTGCTACAAAGCCTTTTAAAAGGAAAGGAATAAAATCAGATGGACCACTGGTGTCTACTTAGGTGGGGGAAAGAATAACAGCAAACCCAGCCCTGCAAAGTCCTTGTTACTTTTTTATTATTTATTCATGAAATGTAGGATTTGCTCGCTTGGCCAGTGTTTATTGCACTCATAATTACCCTTGAGAAGGTGGTGATCTGCCTTCTTAAACTACTGCAGTCTTTGGGGTATAGGTGCACCCACAGTGTTTAGAGAGAGGGTTCCAGGAAAGCGTACATCTGACAGTGAAGAAGCAGTCATTGTTCTAAAGCAGGATGGTGTGTGGCTTAGAGGGGTATTAGCAAGTGGTAGATCATTGTGCATCTGCTACCCTTGTCCTCCTTAGTGATAGAGGAAATGGGTTTGGAAGGTGCCGTTAGAGGAGCCTGGGTGAGTTGCTCCTGTGCGTTTTGTAGATGGTACACAGTTCTGCCCCTGTGAATTGATTATAAAAGGAGTGAATGTTGAAGTGTTCAAGGTATGGATGGGTTGCCATTGAAGTGGATTGCTTTGTCCTGGTTAGTGTCAAACTTGTTTAGAATTGTTGGAGTTGCACTCATCTAGGCAAGTGGAGAATGTTATGCTTCTGACAAGTACTGGGGAGACAGGTGAATTAATTACTGCAGAAATCCTAATCTCTGACGTGTTATTGTAGCCACAGTATTTATAGATATTTTCTAACTAACTTGTTCAGTGATATTATTATATACTTCTTGGGGAGGTTGGACGTGAGCCTTGCTTCCTGGCTCAAAGGTGGAGACATCACCACTGCACCACAAGAGCTCACCCACAGTATTTGTATGTTTGTTTGTCCTGTTTGTTTCTGGTCAATGATAACTGCAGGAAGTTAGTAAAGTGGTTCATTGACAGTAATCAGTGACAAAGGCTAGTATTTGTTGCCCTAGACAAGGTGATGGTGAATTGCCTTTGATAGCCAGAACGGATCATAGGTTCATAATGATGTCTAGTCAGCCTCCCACTAAAATTGTGTCTGTATGAGAAGTGCATTTGTCTTTCAAGATCTGCTGTACTTGCAAGCTCTTGTTTCTTCAGTGCAGGAATGTTTCTGTGGGGAAAAGAAAAGTGCATTGTATGCTTAAATGAGTGGCAGATGGAATCTCATGGGATATGTCATTTTGGGCGAATGATTTGGCAATGTATTGTTATTGCATAATTTAAATAAGAATGTAAAGTCAGATGGAAGATTATCAAACGATACTGAGGAAGAGGAGCTCAAGACCACAAACAAATCAGCCATGAACTTATTGAATGATGGAGCAAGATCCGAATGCAAAATGGCCTGCTCTTGTTTCTAAGTCCTATCTTTTTATTTCAGATGTAATTCCACCTACAAGGCCTTTTCCTGTAGACTCTATAATTGCTTTGCAATGTCATCTCATGTTTGATTTAATGCATTATTATCTAACGTACTGCATTTTTTAGGTCTACGAACTTGATGGAACCTTACATAACAAGAATTGGTCTATTATGACTTACCAGGAGGTTGCAAGACAATTCAAAAATGATAATCCTGACTTCATGGGAACTAAAGTGATCTTTTCTGTAAATAGGTAGGATTTGATCATATAGAACTATTGTCTGCCTGATGTTCAAAATACTTCTTCTGTTTTAACGTGATTAGAAATTATGCGCACTCTATTGCATCACAGTTGAACCTTCCCTCGTGTCAGTTTACAGGTTCAAATACTTTTTTCAAAGAATGTTAATGTTTTGATTATACATCCTGTTTTACTATTTAACACCTTAAGTTGCAACCAGCCTAGGTTGGATGAGGGAATGCATCATGACACAATGAAATGCCATATTTAATTGGCTATTTGCCAGAGACTCAAGACTGTCTGGAGATCTAAGTATAAAAGGTCATTTGGCTTTTAGTTATCATTTTAATTTTAAAGATGGTGACAAATAGTTCCTAATAAACCTAAACATGGCACAATCACAGAGGGAAGTGGGTAATATTATTTAGTGATATACCTAACAATAAGCCTTCAGAGCCCTAGTTCTGGAAATGACCATGATTCAAGTCTGATTATATTTTTTTGTGGAACTACATCATTTTGCCCTGTTTATATCTGCCATTGACATTTCTTGTATGTTTCTTTTTAGAAAATTGAATAATGCAGAAATGAAGATTGCAGTATATGAGGCCATGGAACTTTACAATAAATTCCCAGAGACTATGGCAGGCTTTGATATGGTAGGTTTTTCATGTTACTTCAGTTGTTATGTTCCAGACTTTGCTTGCATTTATTTATTAGACTTTGAATTTGTTTATTTACCATACAGTCCTATTTTTAGGTACGAATGTGCATAGGTAAAAGAAATGATGACATCAGGGTGATTCGGTATTTAAATTACAGGCAGATATTTGAGACCAAAGGTTAAAAAACAGGTAAATCTTCCATACGAATGCTCTCATTAGAGAGAGACTGTTGGTGATGGTTTAACCTGAAGGTCACCAGGCCTCATGCAAGGTGTAAAGTTGAGAAAGGGAGTCCTTCATAGTTCAGTGAACGAGTGCGGGAATTCTGCCCATGCTATTGATATTACGCTGCATCACAAACTGGTCATCCAGCCAACTGAGTTAACTGACCCCCTTAGGACTAGTTAGCTATTGAAATTGCTTTCCATTATCTATCCTATTACTTTCTATTATCCATCCTATTATTAAAAAAAAATACATCATTTGTTGACAGTGTTTTTAAAGTCTGCCAATCAAAATTTTTTTAAATGTGCCTTGTACTTCTGTGGCCCATCTCAGAATGATTAAGTGTTAGAGATGCTGGAAGGGGAATAATGGGAAAAGCATAGGTCCCTACCCAAGAAAAGGGTTCTTAGGAAACTTCTGAAAGCAAGGCAAAGAAGAAATTATTTTGAAATCAATTCAGGAAGACAGAGAAGTGTGCTTCCCTGAAAGATGACCAGTCTTTTTCATGTGAAAAGTAGGGGGTCTGAGGAGCTTTGCTCTGTTAGAGATGACGGTGATATTGTGGGATTTAATTTATTGGAGGTGAGGAGCAACTTCGCGAAGAGATTAGAACATATGAAATCAATTTGTAAATTTTAAAAATACTTTACTTGAACTTTCTTATTGTTGACATTAATGCTTGTACCTATGATTATAGCTTGTGAGGTCCTGTTTGACCTCTGTGACCTATGTCACTTGATAGTCAGCAGGAGTTGATATGTTAACATCTTAAAAAGCTAGAAAATGTAACTGAGATATGTAAGAAATTGAACAAAATGATATTGTTTTGAAAATATCTATTTATGTTCACACCATTCTGTAATCTCCATTGGTCGTACAATTTCCCTAGCTGCTTCATTCCTTTTGACTTTAGCAACTCCCTTGCTTCATGCAACATGATTGATTATTATCTACCTTCATCTCAAATTCTAGGATTTCCTCCCTATGCCTTTTGCCTCTCCACTTTCTTTTCCTTTGTTAATTTCACTGCAACCTGAAACTCCACGGCTTTGTTTTGGTACTGATATTTTGATTACATCTCATCTTGGGATTTTATTTCAATCTTGAAAGCTCTGTATAGGTACCAACTAATGTATGTGGATGCGTATTCTACAGTCAACCTGATTCCAATGCAGATACTTAATATGATTGGATTAAATTCTCTCGTACACTTTTTTCAATGCAAAATATCAATTCCTTCAGGTGGAGAAGGGAGAAAGTCAGTGAGATAGTCTTAAAGTGTGAATCCGAATTATAAATTTTCATGCCGATGGGCTGAGGAATGGCAGTTGGCATTTAATTTAGATAAATGTGAGATGCTGCATTTTGGTAAGGCAAATCAGGGCAGGACTTGCATGCTTAATTGTAGGGTTCTGGGGCGTATTGCCAAACAAAAACACCTAGGGGTGCAGGTTCGTAGTTCCTTAAAAGTGGAGTCACCAGTAGACAGGGTAGCGAAGTAGATGTTTAGGAACAAAAACGAAGTTGCTGGAAAAGCTCAGCAGGTCTGGCAGCATCTGTGGAGGAAAAAACAAAGTTAATGTTTCGGGTGACCCTTCCTCAGAAGAAGGTGTTTAGTACACTTGTCTTAATTGGTCAGTGCATTATTTATAGGAATGAGGATGTCATGTTGCAGCTGTACAGGGCATTGGTTAGGCCACTTTTGGAATATTGCATTCAGTTCTGGTCTCCCTGCTATAGGAAAGATGTTGTTAAACTTGAAAGGATTCAGAAAGATTTACAAGGATATTGCTGGGGTTGGAGGGTTTGAACTATAGGGAGATGCTGAATAGGCTGGGGCTATTTTCCCTGGAGTGTTGGAGACTGCGGGACAACATAGAGGTTTATAAAATCATGATAGGGTGAATAGCCAAGGTCTTTTTCCCAAGGTAGGGGAGTTCAAAACTAGAGGGCACGTGTTTAAGGTGCAAGGGAAAAGATTTAAAAAGGATCTAGAGAGTAACTTTTTCATGCAGAGGGTTGTGCATGTATGGAATGAGCTGCCAAAGGAAGTGGTGGAGGTTGATACAATTACAATATTTAAAATATTTAAAAATGCATGAGTACCTGAATAGAAGGGCTTTAGAGGGATATGGGCCAAATACTAGCAAATGGTACTAGATTAATTTAGGATATCTGGTCTGTTTCCATGCTTTACAACTCTATGACTCTATATGTGTACTCAGACATTTCACTAGATTCTAACTAGTGGATTACTTAAATTCCGGCTACTGCTATAGTACAATTTTTGAATTCATCAGGAGAGTGGAGCACTAATAACAGAATAAGATGTCAATGCCATTTGAACCAGTTTTGGCAAGTTCATATAATTTTGTAATGTGGGTGAGAAGTGTGAAAATGCAGATGAATGCAGGTATAATCAGTCCAATCAAAAGCAAGTTTTTTAAAGGTAGTTGACCTCCACGTTTAGCTTTTGTCAGCTAACAATTAAAGCTGAAATTGTTGAGCTAAGAAAGACATGATAATCTTTGTAGGTTTCATCTGTTGTAAGTCAATTTATAACCCTAAATGATCAATAAATTTTTTGCAATGTTCTTTTCTTTCTCTTTTTGTTTTAAACACTACACCTTGTCCTCCAGTTAGTTTGTGGGTTCATGCCATCTACTCCAGATGTCCAGGCAAGCAAATTAAAATTTGCTGCAAATCAAACTTAATGGTGCATAAGAAATGTCTTGCATTTTTCTACATTACATGTCTCTACCCATGGATTTTAATTTAATTTAATTTTATGAATTTTTAATAACATAAAATATAACTGAACCTATTTTATTACATCCAATGTTGAACACTTTGGCTATTGAGCTCTTCCATGAAAGTTTTCAGCACAAATAAATTAGAAGATATGAACAAGTAAGAAATAGGAGCAGGTGTCATCCAAAGGGCCCGTTGAGCTTCTTTGACCATTCAATATGAACAATGTCTGTGTTCTACTCTTTTAAGCCTCTTCAGAATCTTGGGTTTTTCAATCTTTCATTTTTCTAAACTTCAGAAAAAAAATCCAATTTACTCAGTCTCACAGCATAGCGCACCAGTCTATTCAAAACAACCAGTCTAGTTAACCTTCACTGTAAAGTGCAACTTTTTGTTACAATCCCAGCTGATGTTAATACTGGATGAGTCAGATCACAAAGTGAAACCTGGAGACATATGTCCAACTTTGCTACATTATTTAACCGTGGAAGTTATTGATCACATTTGCAAGAGTCTGCAAGCCTACCTTCAAAACAGAGAACAAAACCTTCTATTAAACAAGGAAATAACATGAACCATATTATACTCAACAAAAATGTTGGAAAGATTTCAGTACAAACCCTGGAAAAAAGATTTAAACTTTCATACTTTTTCTTTTTATCCCAACCATATCCTTACAAACACCAGTGAAGAGTCACCTTCTCCACACTAAGGCTTCTTCAGGCTGACACAACTACAACCAGTTTCCTTCCAGGGAATGTCTGCATGTTCACTAGGTGCTTTCCTTCAACTGGTGTTCCTCTTTGAGACACCTAAAACAAACTGCAAATTAAAATCACAATTACTTTAACTTCAGAGCAGACACATAGGTTCCCGAAACTCAGTTTTAGGAAGTACTGCAGGATTCCCTACTAGAGAGTTTAACCCTCCTTCTGCTCTCTGGCACACAAACACTGACTGACCTCTGGATTTTTAAGTCTGGATCTCATCCTGGACCCCAGTTGTTAGGCAACAGTAGTTTGTTTTTCTCCTATCCTTTCTAATACATTAAATGACCAACCCTTATTCTTCAGTTAAGGGTTTAAAACCTTATTGTATTTATCAGATCTCCAGAACTCCCATCACCAAACCCATAAAACATCTCTTAAAAATTAAACTAGAACCAGGGCTCCCCTTCTTAACACAAAATACAAAAAATAAATGTAACTGGGCAGCATGGTGGCTCAGTGGTTAACACTGCTGCCTCACAGTGCCAAGGACCTGGGTTTGATTCCCCCCTCAGGTGACTGTCTTTGTGGAGTTTTAAAATCTAACCCACGACTCCCCAAATCATGTGGGTTTCCTCCAGGTACTGCAGTTTCCTCCCACAGTCCAAAGATGTGCAGGTTAGGTGACCTAGCCAGGCTAAATTGCCCATAGTGTCCAGGAATGTGCAGGCTAGATGGATTAGCCACGGGAAATGCAGGGTTACAGGGATAGGGTAGGGGAATGGTCTGAGTGGGATGCTCTTTGGACAGTTGGTGTGGACTTGATGGGCTGAATGGCCTGTAGGGATTCTGTGATTCTACGGTTGTACCAAAATCCCACTCTGCATTCAATATATGCCTCAAAGTGTTGTAAAACTGTAGCAAGACTTTATTTTTGTACTCCAATATCTGGGCCATGAGCTCAAATTTTAGGATTCTGTAAATTACTTGAACCTTTTAGTCAGTTTTTTGACCAGACAAAAAATTGGAAAACAGTAGTTATGGTGTAACAAATTAAGGGATTTATTATGTAATAAGACATTACTTCAACAGGCTGCTGATAGTTTGAGTCACACAGAACCTTTACTCTTAAGAGAAAGCTTGTACAACAGTTCGATTTGACACTTGTTTTGGTTGATCTGACTTCGTTCTTCCATTTCTTTCTTTAATTTTCCAGAAACATACTATGTTTTTCTTGCACAAACTTTACAAGTAACAGACCTACAGTTTCCAGAACCCCAATGCACGATGACTGAAAGTCCTTCAACAGTGACCTTTCCCATATTGCTCCTCAGCAGTGGCTTCTCCATGCTTTGATATGTCCTTCGGTAATGTGTACTGGACCCTTTCAGACAGGCGTTTTTATCCATCTGTAGCTTTGGTGTCCACAATTGGTGAAAGCAATTGACTTGTACTATTTGTCACACAATCAATACGATCAATACACTATTCACAGTGACATTAACGGACCATCAATACACAAACAATAGTACATCCTGAATTACAATTTTAAAAAAATCTAATGCACGCAGACGATTTGGAGCCTCATCTGTTTCTTAGTAACACCTTTGGTAATACAGTTGCTATTGTAATAGAAGCAAAAATATGCAAACAGTTTAATTATTTCAAATCCTTCTTAACCCATTGTTAGATTGTACCTTCCCAGGCAGTCTGAATCGTTTTAAATTGTAATCTTTCGAAATTGTTCTAACTTATTATCCTTTGTCTCTCCATATGATCACATCATCTCCTTTCTTTACACCTAACCTAATCAATGCAATAGCTCTTCAGATACCAGCAGTTCCATTTCCTTGCTTATAAAGAACAAAACACAGTGCAGCACAGGAACAGGCCCTTCGGCCCACCAAGCCTGCACTGACGCATGACACCTTAGGAGAGGTCTCTGGTTTACTTTGGATAGGCCAGTGTTTTGTTTATTTACTTGATATGCAACTGTACAGAGCCAAACTGCTTTTGTGGCAATATAGTGCATATCCCTCTGTTCCCTGTCTGTTCATGTATCTGTCAAGATGCCTCTTAAACGTTGCTATTGTATCTGCTTCTACCACCACCTCTGGCAGCACATGCTTGGCACTTCGCAGCGTCTGTGTAAAAAAAACTTGCCTCTCACATCTCCTTTAAATTTTCCTTCTTTTACCTTTTAACCTATGTCCCCTGGAAATTCTACTCTACGCTTCTACCCTGGGGAAAAGACTCCAACTACCTATTTTATCATTGCCTCTTGTAATTTTGTAAACCTCTTATCAGGTCACTCCTCAGCCTCTGACCTTCAAGTGAAAACAAGCCGAGCCAAAAGCCCATGCAAATACTTACAAAATACAGTGCATAAAATGCATAGCACAAGGGAAAATATATGATATATGAAGTCCTATATTTCTTACACTTTTTTTCTTTCTACTTGCTTGCTGTTCCTGCATGCTTCCTTGTATGAGTGTTGCTGCATCCCTCTGAACATTAGAGTTTAACAGTTTCATGCCTTTTTAAAAATAATCTGCTTTAGGAGCTGGTATCACAGTTTTATTAGATGTCATCCTTACAGTGTCCTGGATTTTCCAACGTCTCAGAAATGGTTGTCTGGCCATATGCTGTACGTGGGGATGTTGCAGAGTCTCCATCAAAGCAGACTCTGAAGGAATTGTACAGGGAATTGGAGATTTTGCTGGACATATCCCCCCTGCCTGCTATCGTCCAAAAGTATTCATCTAAATCTGAGAATTCGGTTGGAGCTTTTTAAAAATTCATTCACAGGGTGTGTGCGTTGTTGGCCAGGTGAAGATTTTATTACCAACCCCTAACTGTTTAAGAGTTACCCACGTTGCATGTGTTCACATGTAGGCCAGACCAGGTAAGGACGGCTGATTTCCTTCCTTACAGGACTTCAGAGAATCAGATGAGGTTTTCTTGCAACAGTCAGCAGTGGTTATTTGGTTGCCATAAGACTAGATTTTTATCCCAGATTTGGATGGTAATTTCACCATCTATGGTGGGATTGGAACCCCAGAGCATTGGCCTAGGGCTCTGGATAGCTAGTGTAGTGATAGTACCACTATAGCACCACCTCCCCTAAGGTAAGTGAATAGTTACTCAGGAAAAGTCTCACATACAATTTCTGCTCCATCTTACCATATGCCATTCCCCCAGCCACTTAGTGGATTTCTAGTTTAAAACCAGCATCCCTTACGCCCATGTCATCTTTGAAAGGTTGCCATGGACCTGGAGAAGCTTTAGCAATTCTGCCAGTGAGCAGCAAAGCTATGTCATGGAGCAACTAATATGAAGTTACACTGCTCATATGGAGAACGTGACTAACAATCCCTCATGCATACAACCCCATTCTCTTGCCCTATTCAATGCTTAACCATCAGGCCACACACTGCTTTGCTCCCTAGTCACATTCGGTCTAAACACCCTGCAGTCAGCGCATCTCTATCCCTACTGCCAGCTGTAGGGTTGCATCTTGTAATTGCCCAGTAGGAAAACATCAAATATAGGCAAGCAATCAGAAAATTACAGTCAAAAATGAGAGCTTTTATTTACAGAATGCAAAGGGGAATAAAAATGGAGCTATCAGAAGCTGAAATTTGCCCTACAATGCCAGATTTTAACATCATAACCAGGAAATCTAACAATTAGTGATTGTTCTCTTCTACTGGAAGTGGGTGTCATTGAGGTTCTGTCTGGCTTGTTGTGCCTGTTATAGCTGAGTTCTGTCATGGACAACGACAGCTTCCTAGTCCACAACATCCTTGTCCTCCACCTTGGAATACTGATCCCATTCCCCCAGTTCCTCTCATCCAGCACATTGCCTTGTTGCCTGTTTCATTTGTGCACAGCACAGCAGGCCATGACCATGGGATGTAGTCTGTCTAGACAATATTGGAGACACCCTCTCCCCAGACCAGTCTAAGTAGCAGAAAAGTATCTTCAGTAGCCCTGTACTCTGCGATGGTACTATGAGCCAAGATCGCATTAGGTAGCCCTTATCCCTCAGTAACCAGCCTTGTAAAACCCTGGACCCTCAAATGCACCAGGTACATGAGTGTTCTCCAGAATGTACAAGTTGTGGCAACTGCATTGGTAGCAGGCATACACATCTAGGAAGTGCTAATGATGATCTCAGATCATCTACACATGAATGAAACGGAACCCCTCCCTATTGATGAATTCCACAACATTGTTATATGGCCCTCTCAGTGCCCCGAGTCTACAATTGATGGCACTCTGCACCTGGGGGAACCCAGCTATGTTTTTGATTCCAATTGCTCAGGCTACAACACTGACTCCATCATGGGGTAGCAAGGTGAACTGGTGTGATCTTGCACAGATGGCATCAGTAATTGTTCTGATGTACTTGTGTGTACACAACTGAAAAATACTGCGCAGGTCACCTGTTGGTCCACGGAAGGAGCCACTTGTTTAGAGGTTCACTGCCACAGTGAACTTCACTGCTACCAGGAGAGAGGGGCCTCCCACTCCTGCAACCCTTCAATTCCACTCCAGCCTCCTGCACAGTTCTGTGCAGTGTCATAGGACATATGAAGCTTGTGCAGCACTGTGTCTCACTTGTGTGCAGGAAATGGAGCCTGCATTGGAAAACTGTGGGCTATCTGCATTCCCACGCATCCTGAGATTTGATTTGATTTATTGTAGTTAAACGTACCTAAGTACAGCGAAAAGCTTTGTTTTTCGAGCACTATAGGCAGTTCATCGCAAATAAGGACATACAGATCATAGGGTGCTTAGATAGAGCGAGGCATACAGGTTACAACTGCACGGGAGGTGTACAAAGCAAGGTCAACATGAGCAAGATCAACATTATTTGAAGTTAGAGAGTCCATTCAACAGTCTAATAAGGACGGGGAAGAAGCTGTTCTTGAACCGTTTAGTGCATGTGTTTAAGCCTCTGTATCTTCTGCCTGATGGAAGAGATTGTAGGAGAGCATTACCAGGGTGGGAGGAGTCTTTGACGTTGGCAGTCTTTCTCTGGCAATGAGAAGTGTAAATGGACCCCATGGATGGGAGGTTGGCTTCTGTGATGGTCATGGCTGCGCGCACACAACCTTTTGTAGTTTCTTCCCGTCCTGGGCAGAGCAGTTGCCATACCAGGCCATTATTGCGGCGGATAGTATGCTTTCTATGGTGCATCTGTAAAAGTTAGTGAGGGTCCTGATGGACATGCCGAATTTCCTAAGGCGCCAGAGGAAGAAGAGGTGTTTTTGTGCCTTCTTGACTGTCGCATCTACTTGGAAGTCCAGGACAGGTTGTTGGTTATTGTCACTACTAGGAACTTGACGCTCTCGACCCTCTCCACCTCCGCTCTGATGTAGATAGCGGTGTGTCCTCCTCCTTTCTTCCTGAAGTCAATGACCAGTTTTTTTTGTTTTGCTGACATTGAGAGAGAGGTTGTTATCGTTGCACCACGACACCAAGCCTTCTATCTCCCTGCTGTATTCTGACTCATCGTTGTCTGATATCCATCCTGCCACGATAGTGTCGTCAGCAAACTTATAGACGGCATTCGTTTGGAATTTGGCTACACAGTCGTGGGTGTACAGGAAGACAGTAGGGGGTTGAGAATGAAACCTTGTGGGGGCTTCAGTTATTGTGGAGGAGGTGCAGTTTCCAACTTCATAGATTGCGGTCTGTGTGTCAGGAAACTGAGGATCCAGGTGCAGACAGCAGAGCTCGGTCTCGGAGTTTTGAGATTAGTCTGGAAGGGATTATGGTGTTGAAGGCAGAGCTGTAGTTGATGAGTAGCAGTCTGATGTAGGTGTCCTTGTTATCCAAATATTCCAGGGATGAGTATACAGCAAGGGAAATGGCGCCTACTCTGGACCTGTTTCATCGGTAGGCAAATTGCAGGGGATGGAGGCAGGTTGCAAGGCTGGAGTTGATGTGTGCCATGATCAGCCTCTTGAAGCACTTCATGATTATGATCCTCCTTTGTGCCAGGCTGCTTCATTTCCTGGAGTTTGTCATCAGTTTTGATCCTCCTGCATCTATCTTTACTTTCTTAGATAGGCAGCCACCATGACACACACGCTGTCAGCAGCAGGGCCCATCACTTTTGTGGAAAGAACTTATTCTTGGTACAGAAGGAGAAAAGAGTTCCTTAAATTTCAGAACAGTCATCAGTGGTGAACTGTGCAGATGAGGGCTCAGCATACCTCGGTACACAGTGAGACATGTTGGACGTCGCTAACATTGTATTGAACGTTCACATTCTGCGTCCGGCTGAGTGACCACCACATGCCAATGAGTCTGGGCTGCCTGCAGCACAATGTGTCCCTTCCAACTGTACTCCCATATCAAATGCTGAATTTGGCATTGTATTTAGTACATGCAATTGTGACACTTGCATGGCTCATATAGGAGCTCATACAGAACACTTGGACATTGTATTAATACTGGTTTGCATTTAGCCGGCACTGGCCTTATATACCATTATTGCTGATAACTTCAACATTTTTCATATGCTCAGGTTCAATTTGCAAAAGCTAATGAAATGTATCTAATTCCTTTCTTGACCCGTAAGCACCCTCATCCCCAGGCACTTTTCCAGCTGTTTTCTGGAAGCACTTTGCCTCTAGAGAAAGGAAATGCCTGACTCCAATCACATTGGATTCTGTCAGCAATGGCCCAATCTGGTTGTCAGATATCATCCTCCGTAACCTCCAGTTCCCCTTTACCTCACACTGCCCTGAAAGCCCATTTCGACCCATCCCTCCAATGTGGAGACGTCTTATATTAAACTTAATGTACAGCTATCTTCCCCACTCCCTGAGTCCCAACATTAAATCTTGTTGATGAGCACCCTGTTCTTTTATTGACCCTTGTTGGAGGCGATAGTGGTGGTTAAGGTCAATAACCCCCCCGCTCCCCGGTCTTCCCATATCCAACCTTGCCCTTTGATGCTGTCCCAAATTCCCCATATTTGGCTGGAGCCTCCCCCTCACTTTCCCACAACTGAAAATATCTCTGCTTTCCCCCCAGCCTCGATTCTCCTACCCTTTCTATCATTGATCCCTTCATAATCCCAAACACCCAGCCATTTCCAAACAAAACTCCTCTAGCAGTGTCGATGGTCAGTGATCCAGGACTGTGTTTGGCCTTGACCTGTGATCAAGTCTGATGAGCTGCCCTGTCCAGGATGACTAGACCCCTGTGTTCACAACTTCCCGAATGATGATATACAGTTCCTCTGACTGCTGGTGCTGGTCTTACAGGATGGACTGCTGCACAATCCCTGGACTGTACTGAGATAGATCCCTGATCTTGAGCATCCTGAACAGATGATAGCAGTGACAAAGTATGATTGTGCCCATGACTGACAGTAGCAGCACCACCTAAGCAGACAGCAGCAGCTTCCTTGGTTTGACTAAGGACTAGCCTACACCAATTTTTGCCACATCTGTTTGTTGAATGAACATGCAGTGTGTTTGCAACACAGGTAGGTGTTAGTTTGCTGTCTCTGTGTGCCAGACAGAAAGATGCCTGCTTCCCCCTACCCCAAAGACATTCCAATAATGACCAGAATGACAAGCAGCTATGCCATGTGCCTGTGCTGAAAAGGTCCTTAGATTGGCAATGATGACAGCTCCGGATGAAGCACCAAAGCATGAACAGGCACAACACAGCAAAGCAAAGCAAGGCAAGACAAAGTAGGGATAGTGCAAGCATGCAGATACATGCAAAGTAAATGAGTACTAAGAGAGCAAAGAAGCAATCCTGAGTTGTAGCCTGGTACATTCTGTGAGTTGTGTCCCTATCTGTGCCTGTTAATTATACCTGCTGCAAACTTCTTAATGCTAGTTACTTCTGCGCTCTGCAATGCATTTCTGTGCCTGGCAAACAGCATGCCAGTGTATGGAGGAGTTGCTGTGATGGTCATGATGGATTGACAGGTGGCAGATACCCCTGTCTGTAGGTGATGAGTGTGGTGACTGGTGCCTGTGCTTCATGCCCAGTTGCTGCCCAGTGCCCAAAATGGAAGTCATTTGGAGTTAGCGATGAGCTGAATCCATCAGGTATGTAATCTAGTTACCTTATCCAGTCTTCCAGAACTTGAGCTTGTTTGGGGAGTTTGTTAACATGGGAGTGCCGTGTCTGTTCTATTCCCTCCGGCCCCGTTTGATTCCCAATTCAAGTCTGCACCATTTCTGTGCATATTTGCAAAAGTTGGCATTGTGTATGGCACAATGACATACAGGGCCAGGAACTGTGCGCATGCATATTGCCATGTGGGCACATATGTGCAGTTGTCCCAAAGTTCTGGTGTCACCAAACACTGCCTCACAGAATCAATGGCAGTTTGTAAAGACAACATTTGAAGCAACATGAAACTATATTAGGAAGAAGTGTCAACTGAGAACTGTTCCCATGTCAGAAAAGACCAGGGTGAAAACTGGATCATTTCTGCATTTGAGATGTTGTTGGGATAACATCCCATTGATTTCTATATTCTCTATAATTGAATGCTGTTTACCTGCTTACACAGAGGTATGCAGACACTGCCTTAAAATTTCCTGCCCGTCTAGAATTAGGTATAAACTTTGTAAATCTTTATCTTGCACAGGGGTATGTGGAAACTGTCTCAAATAAGATTAGGTGGGAAGCGTTTGTAAAGGCGTGAGACTTCTGAAATCCTGTAAAGTATGTAACTTCTGTTTCTGCTAAAGGGGCCAGGGCACTGACTTTTGTTCAAGCCAGACACTTCGGCTGCTTGAAATTACATTCAGTCACTTCGGCAACTTGAAATCGCCTCCTGTCATTAGCAGTCACTTCGCGAATGATCAATACTGTATCCTGCTCTCTTTATGTTTTCGATGTAGTAATTGTTTTTGTATCATGTCATTGTCCGATGTAGTGATTGTTTCATGTAACATGCCATTGTGAGATGTAAAATTGCTTTATGTATTATGCACTGAATAAGGTATAAAACGTGGGGACTGTGCCGCTCGGGGAGAATTGCTTATGAGACTCTGCACTCTGTGCCGGGTTGAGTACAGTGATCCTCCACAGCTTGTACTTGCTTTGTAATAAAGGATTTGTGTTTTTCTAAACAGGTCAGTGTCTTGTTATTGCATCAAGTCCGTGAGGGTCTCCGAAAACGAACCTAACATTCACTAATAATTTATTGGATCAGCTAGTGGAGGTCGCTTGGATCCAGTTTGGCTTGCGCTTCCTAGCAGTGATACTTGAATGTATTGTACTCTCTTATATTTAAAAAAAAATGCAGTTTTACATTTTTAGAGACTTCTTGTCTTGCTCACTTGTGTTTCGTTAATGGACCTGTATCTTGCTGTTACAAATGTCTTTTGTGTGGGCAGTATTTTGAAAATCTTAAAACAATTGTGGAGGATGATTGCATTAACTTCTGACAGGTTGGCCACGAGGATGCTGGGCACCCTCTATGGTATTTCAAGAACGAGCTATCAATTCCAGCAAAACTCGGAGTTAAGCTGCCATACTTCTTTCATGCGGGGGAAACTGGTAAGATACGCAAGAATTTTTTTTTAAAAAAAAATCTGAATCAAAATGTCTTCTAATTTAATAGGTTACTGTTATACCATGTTTTAGCCATTTTTATATTGAATTGTAGTTTGTACTCAGTTTGTGCCCTTGCAGGTTACTATCCACCATGGGTCTTCACTGTCTGGAAATTGAACCAGTCTTTGTATAGCTTTCTGGCAACGGGAATACCTGTTCTCTGTTATGGCATTTCATCCAGAAAAGCTCACCTACTTGAAATGGGAAGATACGAATGACAAGCGTCTTTGCCATTTAAATATGGATTTTACAGAGAAGTTTGATTTACAATATGAACAAAAAGCCTGGAAAAATTTAGGTCAGGCAGCATCTGTAGAGAGAAACAGAACTAATGTTTCAGATTTAGTGGGGACTACCGATGCTGTAGAATCTGAGATAACAAGGTGTAGAGCTGGATGAACACAGCAGGCCGAGCGGCATCAGAGGAGCAGGAAAGCTGACGTTTCGGGTCTAGACCCTTCTTCAGAAAA
>JAHRHZ010000020.1:40290595-40371973 GCA_024137785.1 Ginglymostoma cirratum
AGGTCAAGCAGCATCATAGGAGCAGCTCCTATGATGCTGCTTGACCTGCTGTGTTCATCCAGCCCCATGCTTGTTATCATTGGTTAAAACATGCTGGTTGAGATTGGCTTCATGGATTAGCTGATCTTTTCTGATCCATTTTTGCAAGTTTGCATTTTTTTTTTGTATTGGGAAGGAATAATGAGCATTCCAGCTTGGCTTGCTGATACAGTTTAGCTCCTCTCTTCCTTATGCAGCATAATGTGTATAAATTCTTTGGACAGAGAAGCAGCAGGAACAATTTGCAAATCAGAGTATATATATGCTAATATAAGATTAACGCATCAAGGGTACACGAGAAGCCTTTTTCCCCAAAAGATTTACAATTTTGTTTGTTCAATTTAAATAACTACTTCACTCAGGCAATAAATTTTGTAGAGTTATATTCTCCCTGCAAGGCATGTGAAAGCAGTAGATTCTTGATATTATGCTTGCCCATTGTAAACACTATAAATTATATTTTCCATTTACTTCTTCAACAATTTTTCCATGCAACATTTCATTTAGAAGTGAGATAAATTACTGAAGGAAATTGAAATAAAAATAAGCCAAAAAAAGTGACTACCAACATAACGGTAACAGACGGAACTAATTTACTGAGAAAGATTCACCTCGAAGAACTTGCTGCAGAATTAACACAAAGTTTCCATTCACTCCATGGGATGTGTGCCTAAAAAACAACTGAGCACGTGGGACAAAATCATACCATGATTTGCCAAATTGAGCACCAGTTCCCTCTTGCCTCTTGCTGGTTCCCACACAACTCCAGTCAAATTTTAAAAGGAGTGGGCAGCATGTGAAGAAGGCAAGTGCAGGAGGCATGTGCAATCAGGTGCTGGGGATAACTTCTCCTTTGCAAAACCAACCAGTCGCTGGGAATGAAATAGCTATGAGTGGGCGAAGATTAAAGCCTGTTGGACAAGGAGGGAGACTGTGCATTATAGCCACACTTCTCGAACTCCGTTGCCACCAACATAAGTCTTAGTGAAAACACAAAAGGGTGCTTTTGCAAATTTACATTTCACTTGTAAATATTTGACATTACATTGGTTTCACTATACTCGTGCACATTTCTTATTTAGTGAGAATAGCTAAGTCAGACAGCTAAATTATCAAGACGCCTCATGATTAACATGCATTGATGATTACAGAGTAGTTACGATAATTATTTGTTGTGGAAGAAACAAAGTTGGGTTTTGCATATATTCTTTACTGAATCTTCATGTAGTGTCCAATACTGTAATTATCATCTGTTGGATAAGGCTGGAGTTGCAGGCTCACTTGGCTCTCCTTTCTATGCATGGTTGAGAACATTGTCCAAGATCATACTCAGTGAGATGACTGAAACGTGGTAGCAAACTCAAAGCCTTCTAAGAATGCCATCAGCCAACACCATGAGATGGACCACATGCAGGCAAGATGTTAGGCCTTCATTTTCTTACCTTGACTGATGGTCTCCACCGTCAAAGAGGAAGCCAACTCTTCTAACTTCATTTCTCAATACTCCCAAGCCAACATTCTGTCCTCCCTGGATACCTTTTCCATTTGTCTACGCTTTAACCTAACTCCATACCGGACCTTAGATAACAAGGTGTAGAGCTGGATGAACACAGCAGGCCAAGCAGCATCATAGGAGCAGGAAAGCTTGACGTTTCGGGCCTAGACCCTTCATCAGAAATGGGGGAGGGGAAGAGGGTTCTGAAATAAATAGGGAGAGAGGGGGAGGCGGATAGAAGATGGATAGAGGAGAGGATAGGTGGAGGGGAGACAGACAAGTCAAAGAGGTGGGGATGGAGCCAGTAAAGGTGAGTGTAGGTAGGGAGATAGGGAGGAGATAAGTCAGGCCAGGGAGGACGGGCAGGTCAAGGGGGCAGGATGAGGTTAGTAGATAGGAGATGGGGGTGGGGCTTGGGGTGGGAGGAGGGGATAGGTGAGAGGAAGGACAGGTTAGGGAGGCGGGGACGAGCTGGGCTGATTTTGGGATGCAGCTGGGGGGAGGGGAGATTTTGAAGCTTGTGAAATCCACATTGATACCATTGGGCTGCAGGGTTCCCAGGCTGAATATGATTTGCTGTTCCTGCAGCCTTTGGGTGGCATCACTGTGGCATTGCAGGAGGCCCAGGATGGACATGTCGTCTAAGGAATGGGAGGGGGAGTTGAAATGGTTTGCGACTGGGAGGTGCAGTTGTTTGTTGCGAACTGAGCGCAGGTGCTCTGCAAAGTGGTCCCCAAGCCTCCGCTTGGTTTCCCCGATGTAGAGGAGGCCACAACTGGTACAGCGGATGCAGTATACCACATTGGCAGATGTGCAGGTGAACATCTGCTTGATGTGGAAAGTCTTCTTGGGGCCTGGGATTGGGGTGAGGGAGGAGGTGTGGGGGCAGGTGTAGCACTTCCTGCGGTTGCAGGGAAAAGTGCTGGGTGTGGTGGGGCTGGAGGAGAGTGTGGAGCGGACAATGGAGTCACAGAGAGAGTGGTCTCTCCAGAAAGCGGGCAAGGGTGGGGAGGAAAAAATGTCTTTGGTGGTGGGGTCGGATTGCAGATGGCGGAAGTGTCGGAGGATGATGCGTTGGATCCGGAGGTTGGTTGGGTGGTACGTGAGGATGAGGGGGATTCTTTTTTGGTTATTATTGCGGGGACGGGGTGTGAGGGATGAGTTGTGGGAAATGCGGGAGACATGGTCGAGGGCGTTCTCGACCATCGCGGTGGGGGGGGAAGTTGCAGTCCTTGAAGAATGAGGACATCTGAGATGTACGGGAGTGGAATGCCTCATCCTGGGAGCAGATGCGGTGGAGGCGAAGGAATTGGGAATAGGGGATGGCATTTTTGCAGGAAGGTGGGTGGGAGGAGGTGTATTCCAGGTAGCTGTGGGAGTCCGTGGGCTTGAAATGGACATCGGTTTCTAGGTGGTTACCCGAGATGGAGACAGAGAGGTCCAGGAAGGAGAGAGAAGTGTTGGAGATGGTCCAGGTGAACATCAGGTTGGGGTGGAAGGTGTTGGTGAAGTGAATGAACTGTTCGAGCTCCTGGTGGGAGCACGAGGCGGCGCCGATGCAGTCATCAATGTAACGGAGGAAGAGGTGGGGTTTAGGGCCAGTGCAGGTACAGAAGAGGGATTGTTCCACATAACCTACAAAGAGGCAGGCATAGCTTGGGCCCATGCGGGTACCCATGGCCACCCCCTTTGTCTGTAGGAAGTGGGAGGAATTGAAAGAGAAGTTGTTCAAGGGTGAGGACAAGTTCGGCTAAGCGGATGAGGGTGTCAGTGGAGCGGGATTGGTCAGTTCTGTGGAACAGAAAGAAGCGGAGGGCTTTTAGGCCATCTGCATGGGGAATACAGGTGTATAGGGACTGGATGTCCATAGTAAAAATGAGGTGTTGGGGACTGGGGAATTGGAAGTTCTGGAGGAGGTGGAGGGCGTGGGTGGTGTCACGGACGTAGGTAGGGAGTTCCTGGACCAAGGGGGTGAAAATGGAGTCTAGGTAGGTGGAGATGAGTTCGGTGGGGCAGGAGCAGGCGGAGACAATGGGTCGACCAGGGCATTCAGGTTTGTGGATTTTGGGAAGGAGATAGAAGCGGGCGGTGCAGGGCTGGGGAACGATGAGGTTGGAGGCGGTGGGTGGGAGGTCATGTAGCACACTGCACCTGTTCCAAGTCAGCTCAGTGGCAGCTATTCATTAGTTCCTCAGAATCAATCTGCCTCATTTAAAATTTAAACAAAGCCTGACAATTAACTGTCAATCCATACTAATCCATGCACTCACCATGGCAATCATGGCAATCAGTACTCTTCTCTCATACAGGATAAATGCTGGTTTTTTTCTCTTGAATTTATACTTGTGAATTGTGAACTTGTGAACTGATAAGTGCAGAATGAAAGGCTTTGCCAAAATGCGACTTTTGTCAGCAATGTTGTTTTGGAAACTTCTTAAGTCTTGTACATCTTACTGTCTGACCTACTTTATATCATACTGCAGCAATTTTAAGGAACATACATTTAGTCCCTTCATCCAAGTCATTAATAAATTCTGAATAATTGACCCTCCAATCTTGATTGATTGATTGATTCCTTGTCATGTGTACCAAAGTACAGTGAAAAGCTTTGTTTACGACTTGTACAGGCAGTTCATAGTAAGCAAGGATATATAGACCAACGGTTGTAAAAAAAATCTTAGAAGCTTATTACATTTTGCCAACATTTTCAAGAGTAACTCAGGGTGGGCCATAAATGCTAGCTTTGCCAATGACCCTAATTCCATGAAGTAATTTAGAAACAAAGTGGGATAACATCAATTCGATGTACAATGTGTACAGAGCACAGGATTCTCAACATACATTCAGGAGAATATTTTTTAAGCAGTATCTTGCAATCCTAAGAAAAGGGGAGGTTTTTATCTTAGCTTTAGGGAATAATGCTACACTAGGTGCAAGTGGTTTTGGTGAAGAGCATGTTGCTGGTGGTGATCAGGATTGAGAGTTTCTGGATGGCCAGCAGAAAGAACAGGAGAGGAAGGCTTCCCCCGATCACAGCAGCCTTCACAGTGTTTTAGCATTCTAAGTGTAAAGAGGCTGGAAATGGGAATTCTGACTGAATGAGAGGCATAAGTATCATCTCAGAGAACTACTGGCCAATCTGACTGACGAGCAACATGGGGGACAGCAACTCCCAAGATTGGAATTACAAGCAATCAGGCAAAAAATAGAAGTTCCGATATTGAGAGCTCAACACTGCAGGAAACCTGGAGGTACAGTATATCGAAAATGCAAGCAAGCAAGTTATGGCAAGAAACTTTTTAGCAAGTTAATTCAAAGAAAATCCAACACTGTTCATAAATGTATAAAGTATAATAGGATAACCAAGGACAGAGTCTGGAATGTTTAATACCAAACAGGCAACATCTGTTTGGAGACAGAATACATACTTTGTGCCAGACTTCACAAAAGAAAGGGATGACGTCCACATGATAACTAAGGAATTAGAATGTAAGGATTGGAATTGGATAAGCATGGGAGATATCAAGGTGTTTTGGGCCAATGAATTGTATCCCAGGCTGCTAAGAGAAGCAAATTCAGAAATAGTGGAGGTTCTGGCCACCAATTTCCAAACCTCTCTGAATATACCTAGATGAAATGGCAGGGAATTGGAGGTCTGTTTAAAAGGGTAAAAAGGACAGGCTGCGTAACCCTAGACATTTCAGCTTAGAATAGCTTGCCAATCATGAATGTTCAGAAAGATTAACAACTGTCAATTAGAAAGGCATAGGTTTTTGAAGGAAAAATTGTATTTGATAAACTTGAGTGAATTTTTGTGTAGATAATCATCTTGCCTCACTTTTGTGTCAGAGAAACAGCAATGGGCTGTTCTCATCAAGCTTGCTGTGCCAACTTGAAGGCATAGCAGCTGTTTATCCTTTTAATTCTAGTTAACCCACTTTTTTCCCAGATTCCTTAAAAATCTTTCTTTCTGAGTATTTACTCCCTTTGTAACATATCAACAAACAATGCAATCCATGGGTTTTTCTAATTAGAAAAATTTACAGTCTTGGCTTTGTTTTAATTTTAACATTGTGGATCCAACAATCTTTAAGGGATTTGTCAGCATCCTTCACAAATTCCAGTTCACTCCATGGAAAATGAGAGATGTTTGCCTTGTTACCATTCAATTTTCACCCACTATTTTACCTCTAATTGCACCCTAATAGCAAGACTCCCACTGCGCTATTGGAAACTCAACCCTGTAAAAAGGGGCAAATTTTGTTCATAAGTCGTGAATTCTGATAGCTGCCACTTTATTCTGTATTGTATTACCTAGGAAGAGAGATGCTTAGATGCTTCTGGATTTCCTAATCATACCCTTACTCGTCCTGCAGCACAATGGGTAAGACCTGTTTCTTGAATCCACCAGAGTCAAATTAGTGAACATAGTATATACTGCTGGAGTGCAGTTTCTGGAAATGAACATGAAATAACATTTGGATTATTTTTTTCTGGGACTTGCTGCTTTCCAAAATAAGAAAGCAAGCCCACAGACCATTGTACAGACAATCTGAGCATAACTCAGAATGAAGCACCTCTTGGACCTCCAAACATGTTTTGAACAGCACAGAATAAATGCTTTTATAACAGGCTAAAATCAGTAGGGATATTGGCTCTGAATACCAGTTATAGAAATTTTACACAAGTTAACTAAGCAATTTCAGCAAAAGAAAGATATATTGTTATCTGAACAAAAAGACTCTTGACTACTGATTTCAAATCAATACAATTCAGCAATGATAAACAGAAATTTAAAAAGACTGTGATATCATGTTCAACGTCCCAAGAAAATAAAACATAGCTATTCTCATCTTAATTCAAATATTCAAAGGTCCTGAATGCTTCCCGGTCCCTAAAAGATAATGTGTGAAAAGGAGGAAATCAAGACACACAAGTGATAACTTGGCTGTTTTTAAACAATTCTTAAATCTAATTAAACACCAACTACCACCAAAGTGCATTCACAAAGGTGGTGGGCATAATAATACTCAAACTCAACAATAAACAAATTCAAATTTCAAAGCATAAGTGATATCTGTGATATTCTGAGGAAGGGTCATTGGACCCGAAACATTATCTCTGATTTTTCTTCACAGATGCTACCAGACCTGCTGAGCTTTTCCAGCAACTTCTGTTTTTGTTCCAGATTGACAGCATCTGTAGTTCTTTCCGTTTATTATTTGAAATCTGTGCACTTGGATACAGAGATAAGGGTGTATGTTCATAACAAATCATGTATTTTCTGCCTGCTTTTTATCTAGTCAGGTAACCAGAACAGAAGTGAAAATCTTCCCCATTGGGTGGAAATGACAGATAATTCTGCTACTCTTGTGTATTACATGACAGTTTGTTTAAGACCATTTAAACAGGAAGGAAATTCCTAGATTCTTCAGAGGTTAAATCGTGTAATACTGATTTGTTTCCAATGAAAGAATCCCAACTTAGACATCAGGTTGTTTGTCAAACATGTTATAATTGGTGATAACAAGCATGGGGCTGCAGCATAGCTGGTCAACATTTGCTAAAATAGCCTGAGTTCACTTTCCTGCTTGTAACCCAGTGAATTGTTTTGGGAACACGGACAGGGGAGAATGAAACAAGCCCCACATTGATGAGGTGCACAGTTAAAAATATTGCCCAAATTCCCTGGGATATGGGTACTGCTGGCATTCATTGCCGATTATTACTTGCCTATGAGAAGATGGTAGTGGGGCTGTATGGTCCACTGCAGTCTTTGGAGTGTAGGGATACCCACAGTGATATGAGGAAGGGAATTGAGTGACAGTGAAGGAATGGCAATCAATGTAGTTCCAAGAAAGGATATTGTAAGGTTTAGATGGGAAAAAGTAGGTGGTGGCATTAAGCCACACATTTGCTGCCTTTGTCCTTCTAGGTGGTAGGGATCATAGGTATGGAAGATGTTGAGTGAGCCTTGGCAAGTTACTGCAGTGTATCTTATAGATGTTGCCCATTGTATGTCAAAGGTGTGAATGTTGAAGATGGTGGATGGTGTGACAATCAAGGGGGTTGCATTATTCTGAATGATGTTGAACTTTTTGAATGTTATTGAAGCTACACATTACCAGGAAAGTGGATAGTACTCCATCATACGTTTGATTTGTGACTTGACTAATCATTTTGCTAATGAACGTGTGTGGTATGTTGTGATGTAATTGAATGGATTGTATTTCTCCTGGCATACCTGGACAATGTTCCACATTGTAGCGTATATGGAAATGTTATAATCATACAGGAACAACTTCTTTTTCCCCTTTATTCATTCAACAGATGAGGGCCACTGACCAGGCAGCATTTATTGCCCAGAGGGCAGTTATGAGTCAACCACATTGCTGTGGTCTGGAGTCACATTAGGCCAGACCAGGTAAGGACGGCAGTTTCCTTCACTAAAGGACATTAGTGAACCAGATCGATTTTTCCGAAAATGGGCTCATGGTCATCGTTAGATTTTTAATTCCAGATATTTTACTGAATTCAAATTCCACCATCTTCCGTGGCATGATTTGAATCCTGGTCCCCAGAACGTAACCTGGGTCTCTGGATTAACAGTCCAGTGATAATACCACTAAGCCATTGCCTCTTCCTAGCTTGACTAGAAGCACAGCCAGTTCAAGAACAGAAGTCTTCTGTATTATCACTGGAATGTTATTAGGGTCCAAAGCCTTTATAAAGTATAAAATGTCTTCACATGGAGTGAATCTAATTGGCTGAAGACTAGATTTGTAACGTTGTGGCTGGTTGGCTCACTGAGCTGGTTCATTGTTCCACAGACATTTCATTACCCTGCTGGGTAACATCATCAGTGCAGCCTCCGATGAAGTGCTGTTATGCTTTCCCGCCTGTTATTTAAACTCTGGGGTCTGTTGAGCTGGATTACCTCACTTCCGGTTTTCATTCACAATTTGGCTAAGTGCCAAATATGTGTTGTTTCAGCTGTTTGACATAAAAGTAGCCCTTTGTTGTGGCTTCACCAGGTTGACATCTGATTTTTAAGTACATCTGGTACTGCTCCTAGTGTGCCCTCATGCACTCTTCAATGAACAATGGTTACGTATAATCATTCATGCCAAAACCGCTCAGTTACTATAATTCCCATGACAGAGTGACCCGCAAACATTCAATATCCTAACCAGTGGAACTTGTGGACAGAACATCAATTTCAGAACATGGGACTAAACGGAGAAATTGGTCATCTCTCTCAATCTGAGCATGGTGAATGTCTCAATAAAAATTCATAAAGTTTAGTGCATTATAACTTTATAACTTGCAGACTATTTTACAGTAAAGACACCAAGTGACTAAAGTACAACAGGTAATTTACTAACATTGTGTTCTTGCAGTCTTGCCTAATAAGACAAGTTATTAAAATTTCAGATCTGTACCATGTAAAAATTTAAATAATAGAAAACTTTACACAGTACATACTGTAACATCTGGTATCTGCTTCCAGTGGGTGAAGCTTCTCCTAAATATGGCCATAATTATGTCCCATTTCATTGTATCCTTTCATTTTTATTTTGATTAGGACTGTCACACAGACCAATGGAATGATCCTGATGAGGTTTCTAGCATTCAAAAATGTTTACTAGAAACAATAGAAATAGCCATGACAAAACACAGCCACCACGTTCATTGATTAATTCACATTTTGTCTTATATGTATGACAACTGCAGGAAAATAGCATCTAATTGTATCTTATTAAAATTAGCAGATACCAAAACAACTTCTTAGTTTGTGCGCATGTATATCAACTTTGTTGAAATATTTAACTGATGAAAAAGAAAAGGCTTCTGGAAATAATTGCTGATTGGAAAGTTTCCTGTTAAATGGACTTACAAATTTGAAAGCCTTTTACTGTTTGTAAAAGTTCACTGATTTCTTTTCCCTTAACAGTTGCAATCATTAATTTTAACATAGAATACTGATCAAAATAAATGTTTCAGGATTCCTCTAAAAATGTGTTTGATTTCATATCAATGGGATTCAACATCAATATTTTGTTGAGGGATTAAAGACAAACTTAATCTTTTTAGAATTCCTATTAGAGATAAGGTTGTAGCTGCTCTGTATTTAAATGCAGGGATATTGAAAATGAATTAATAAATAAAAACTTCTTACTGATCTTGAGTTGATTTTGAACAATTCCTTGGAAGGGATATGTCCTTTGAAATGAATTTGTCAACCAGTCTCTGAGCATGGTTATGACTTAGAAGACCACAACTGTCCCAGCTAATTATAATGTTACAAACCCTGCCCATATTACATCCAGAAATTATATCTTCACAAATTCAGAAACCACAACAAACAATCAGACTATCAAAGATAATAGGTACTGCAGATGCTGGAGAATCCGAGATAACAAGGTGTGGAGCTGGATGAGCACAGCAGGCCAAGCAGCATCACAGGAGCAGGAAAGCTTGATGTTTCGGGCCTAGACCCTTCATCAGAAATGGGGTAGGGGAAGAGGGTTCTGAAATAAATAGGGAGAGAGGGGGAGGCAGATAGAAGATGGATAGAGGAGAGGATAGGTGGAGAGGAGACAGACAAGTCAAAGAGGCGGGGATGGAGCCAGTAAAGGTGAGTGTAGGTGGGGGGGGTAGGGAGGAGATAGGTCAGTCCAGGGAGGACGGACAGGTCAAGGGGCCAGGATGAGGTTAGTAGATAGGAGATGGGGGTCGGGCTTGGGATGGGAGGAGGGGATAGGTGAGAGGAAGAACAGGTTAGGGAGGCGGGGACGAGCTGGGCTGGTTTTGGGATGCAGTTGGGGGAGGGGAGATTTTGAAGCTTGTGAAATCCACATTGATACCATTGGACTGCAGTGTTCCCAGGCTGAATATGATTTGCTGTTCCTGCAGCCTTCGGGTGGCATCAAGTTGTTCTGTGTGAAAACAGGACTCAGGTAGGATATATGCTTTTGCACACAAGAATAAAAGTTAGCCTTGAATGATGAATAAAATGTTATCATTCTCAAATATTCAGCACTGGATCTTGGCTGTGTTATCTCAATTCACTGCTATCTTTATTGCAGTAGAAAATAGTATATAAAAGGAAAGTAAGTGTATCACCTACAAAACTGGCATACAAGGTCCAGTTATATATTGTATATCTTCCTATTACAAGAAAGACTGTACCAAATTTTGATTTATTGATTTTGCACAACATTGAGGTTGGCAAGAAAGATATGAAATTTAACACTACCAAATGTTCAGATGAGATTCTGGGTGCAGGATAGTGCTGTTCTTAAATTGTGCTTATGTGGCTCAGTCGTCTCATCACAGATACACCTGGCATTGGAGTATGAGTTCCAATTAGTGAGAATTCAATATATGCAAATGATTACCAAATAGGTTCCCACCATCAGAAGCACTGATATACTGTTGACTTTACCTCACAAACTCAGCCAAACATCAGGAAATTGAGATTTTGACTCCTGTTCTTCTGGTCTTCACTACATATGCTCAGAAGTTGAACTAGCACGTCTGTGCTGTGCTCGCCCAATTTAAGAGAGGGCAGCCAACTCAGGAAGAGCCACACGTGGTGATAACATCATAAGACCATAAGATAGGAGAGCAGAATTAGGTCATTTAGCTCATCAAGTCTGGTCTATGATGAGATCATGGCTGATATGTTTCTCAACCTTCTCTCCTACCTTCTCCCCATTACCCTTGATCCTCTTGCCAATCAAGAATCTTTCTCTGTCTTAAATGCATATACTGACATGGCCTTCACAGCCCTCTGCAGCAATAAATTCCACAGATTGACTACCCTGTGGCTGAAGAAATTCCTCCTCATCTCAGTTCTAAAGAGTCATCCCTTCACACTGAGGTTGTGCTCTTGGGTCCTTAGTGGAAATATCTTCTCCAGGTCCATTCTATCCAAACCGCTAAGTATTCCATAAATTTCAATCAGATCTCCCCTTTCATCCTTCTAAACTCCAGAGTCCAGACCCAGAGTTCCAGAAAATAGGTTTTGCCCAAAACTGGACAAAACTGCCTTCTCAGAGTCTGCGTCCTTATATACCATGCAGAATAACAAACTGGTGTGTGCTTCAACAATAAAGCACATAGGGAGTGGCAGAATCAAGGCTCTCATTTAGTTTATGAAATCAACTAAACCAGTCATGCTTTGAAACAGTTTGACCTGTGTTTGTATCCATCTTTTAAGTTTTCAAATAAGCCAAACAGCAGAGAGAAAAATACATTGCTGATTTGACTGTTACATCAACACATAATCTCTGATCATCAGTTTAAATGGAATGGAATGGGCTATGGAAGGATTAGAAATTGAGTGGGGAACCTGTATCATCAGGCGCCCGCTACTCTACAGTGCTTGAATACTTTGGGGAAAGCAATGGGAGCTTACGATAGGTAAAGATGTTAATGTTTTAACTATTTCACCTGACCAGGTAAACCTCCCCAGTCAAACTGATTGTCAGCTTAAAACTTTAACAGTGATAAATTTCATCTAATTATAGAAACTTTGCTTTACCAGTTACAGACTTGGTCTTGCAATAAAATGTCCTTTCTCCTTGAATTCTTTAAGCCCACAAAATTATCTCAGATAGAATATATCCACAGGTATACTACAGCAGAACCAATTTTTAAAAATTTACCAACATCAGCACTTAGAATATTAACTTAGTAATTATAGCATATTATTTTATAAATGGAATCTTATAAAGATTTAGACATGAGATTACAATTCATACTTGCTTATGGAATATTAATTGTAAGAATGAATTCCACAACTATATTATAGGAATCAATACTATATCGTAGCACATCAGAAATAATTGTACTATAACTACTCTACTTTACATTTATACACAATGTTTAAATCCAACTTTAAAATCAAGGAAATAGTGTTAAAAGAAAAATATACTCACAATCCAGAATAATCTCATTAGATTCACCTATCTCAACCTTGAAGGGAAATTCTACTAGAACTTGACTTTTTCTTGTGTGCTAAAATGGCTGCTGCTCTCTCTGTGCGTTTTTGTGATATCTGCATGTTGTATTATAACTTGTCTCTGTAGCAGAAAGGGAAGGCTGTCATTGTTCATTGCATGCCCATAAAAAAACAAGTCTCAGCACTTTTGTTCCTTTTGTGAATTTTTATGATTCAAATAGTCCTCCCATCTACTTTGTGTCACAGGTGTTTGGCTACCCTCCAAGGTCCCTAAAAGTCCCAGAGTTTTCCGTATATTTCTTCTTGGCATCCATTCAAATTCTGGATATATTGTGTTTTATTTAAAGCTGTTGCTTTTAGCTTAAGCATTTCATTCAATTGTCAAATTGGGGGTCAGTTCCTTTATAAAGATAGATAGGAACTTCATTCTGATACTGAAGTGAAGCATGATGACCACCTTCCACAAAAAGGAGCTAACTGTCTCGCCTTGACTATCAAAGGCATTATCAATGCTGAATCCTGCACCATCAGCATCTTGGGTCTTACCACTGACCGGAGTCTAAACTGGATCGATCATACAAATACAGGTTGCATACAAAAACAGGTCAGAAGCTGAAAATTTCAAGGTCAATACTTCACCTCTTGATGGCCACCAACAAGGCACATATTAGGAATGTGATGGGATACCAATTGTTGTGAAAGATTTCCCTTGACATGGGTGAAATTTTCTCAACCCAGAAAAATGTTGAAAGTGGTGAGTCAGTTGAAAAAAATACATGCGATCAAAGAAGACTCTAGTCATCAAGCATGCATTAGCATTGCATTATTATCTATTCTCACCCCATTTATTTGCAGTTTGCTATTCTGCCACAATTTGAGAGAAACTGGGACGACAATTCCCAACATGACAGAGCGGGAATGTAGTGGCTGCAGCTTGCTGGTCATGGAGGTCAAGGTCAGGAGCTCTATATCATTACAGTCCAGGAACTGGGCCACAATCAGTCCTGCAGGTGAAGAGCAACCAGCCGGGGGTTAGCGACAAGTTAGTAGGGGCGTTGCACAGAGGTCAGTCAGGGGTCTGGTAATCATTAGCTAGAACTGTCCTTCCATATCATGTCAGAGTGATATGCCATGGTCAGGCCTGCGAGTAAGTGCATTGAAAGTCACAAGGGGTTAGTGTGATCCACCACTATGTTGGGAAGTGGGGTAGTCAATTGGGAATTGGAGACAGCACACTTGGATGCAGAGGGGGCAATAATTGTGACAGGGCCAACTTAACACATAAGGGAGGCAAAAGTCTTTTGGATGACATGGGTTAGTTCAGGGTTTACAGCAGCTCAAGAAGGGGGCATGCACCCTTGTCAAGAACGTTTAGGCATGGGTAATAGATGCTGGCCCAGCAAGCATTGCCCACATCCCATGAATGGATAAAAGAAAAGATAATTGCCAGGCAGGAACTGGGTGTGATCTAAATATAACCTAGCTCTCGAGTGTAACGTGACATATTAAGTGCTATTCGATTCCATTGAACTTCCTAGGAGTGGGTTAATGGAATTGGTGTCAGGCAGAAACATGAATGAACCATGCGGTTTACACTTCCTTCAATATTTTTCTCAACATTCCATTAGAAGATAAAGTGGGACAGGGTATAATATGGACCAGGGATTTGATATCACCTCTGTTTAGTTTCCTGACCAAGACTAATTACACAACTGGGAACATTTTAAACTACAAAAAGCTCTGTAAAGAATGCTAGTTTGAGACTGTTGGGTCCAGGGTAATAGTGGCCTTTATAATGGGAAAGAAAGATCTAGATCAAAGTTATAGGTTGCACCAATGTTGCTATTTCAAATCTTTTGTGCATTATCCAGAAGGAAAAAACAAGTTACTTTGTGTGTATCTAAAGTATACTGCAATCATATATCAAATTGGAAGTTGAAATGTGAGGTACTCACGGTACTAATGATTTGGTTTTGAAGTTCCCTCGCTGACTGCAAATAATGAATTATTTAGTAGCCTTTCGCCACCAAAAATAACTACCTCACACTTATTGTGATGGAAGGTTCATTCTTACCTTTTTCTGATTGTGAAATGAAGGAATGAAGCAGAATCAAGGAAACAATAAGGAATAGGTTTATGGAATTAAGCTGCTGAAGCAACAATGTCCCAAGAGAAATAAACGCGAATGTGGAGAAATTAGCCGGCTTAAACTAAGCAAGACAAATTGGTAAAGTAAGGTGGAGTAGTGCATTCATTATTTTCATAAATTCATCCGATCTGAACTGTCCCTCTTCATATTCATCACACTGAGACATTCACCAACTTTATTCCAAAGTCAAGCCTTGTTTTATCTAGCTTAACTCAGAGAGATTGAGAAAATTCATGTGCGAAACGCATATGTTCAGAGTCCAGAGCACAAGAACATGTTATAACTCACTCAGCGATAGTAAGAACTGCAATTGCTGGTGTCAGAGATAACACAGTGTAGAGCTGGAGGAACACAGCAGGCCAGGCACCTTCAGAGGAGCAGGAAAGTTGATGTTTTGGGTCAGGAATTTCTGAAGAAGGGTCCCAACCCGAAACGTCAACATTCCTGCTCCTCTGATGCTGCCTGGCCTGCTGTGTTCCTCCAGCTCCACACCATGTTACAAGAGCATGCTATTATGAGATCGTCGGATTACATTTTCGAATAAGAAATATACAAGGCTACGTAATTCACCTCCCACTATGCTGAGATGTTCAGGGAGCAATGATGTCATTGAACCTAAAAAAACCTCTGGCAATCGCAAAAGTAATACCAACGAGCTTGAAATATCACTGTCACCTTCATTACAAAGGGAAACTGTCCCTGCACCTATCCGTTACAACAGAGAGGCTATAATTATAATAATATGCCAATAATTAGAATGCCATGAAACTTTATTTAGGAAGACATCCTGATCCCAACTGTTGGCCACCTTACATCTTCAGTAAAAGCAAGCTCATTCAAGCCAAAATATTTTAAATTGAACTATATTAAATTTACAAACCAAGCCTGCATTCTTTGATCCATACTGGCTCTTGGTACAAGAAAGGCTTGATTTTAAAATTGCCATCTTTGTTTTCAAATGCTTCCATTGTCTTGCCTGTCCCTATCCACCAGCCCTATAGCCCTTGGAGGTCTCAGCACTCCTATAATATAGGCAGTTATGCCTTCAATGGCCAAGGTCCTAAGCTATGGAATTCCCTCCCTAAACTGCTCTCTCTCTCTGTTGATTTTTGCTTTATATCACTGTCAGACCTATTTCTTCCAGCCTTAATATACACTTACATGGCCTGGTGTTAAATTTTAATTGATCTTCATTCTGTTATGTGCTCCAAAACATACAGCACCTTAAAAGTGCTATATAAATACAAGTAGTGATTTTGTTACAACTATGGTTTAAATGGTCACAGTAATAAGACAACATTTGTAATTGCTCCATTTCTATGAATCAGTGCATCATTGCTCATGGTTTAGAAAAAGCAAATTAAACATGGGAAAAGAAAAACAAAAAAAAATACTATTTCAAAAAGCATATTTCAATCATAAATCAAACATACATTCACTATCTGTAAACCATAATATATTGAAGAGGAATATAATCCAGCCAATAATTAAGGGGATCAAAGGTTACAGGGAGAAGGCAGAAGAATGGGAATGCAAAACATCAGTCATGATTGAATGGCTAAGCAGATTCAATGGGCTGAATGGCCTGATTCTGCTTCTGTATCTTATGGTCTTATGGGCTCAACCCAAATAGGACTTACCAGGATTAAAATGTATGAAAGCAATTGCAAAGCAACAATATGTCAGAATTTAACTTCTTTCATAATGAAACATTTCAAAAAGTTTAAATAAGCAAATAGTGGTACATTTGTAACAAGTGAATAAAATCTGCATTATTTTAGACCTATATATGTTTGTTCAAAACTGGATTTACTTAACTTTGAAAAGAACATCATCTGCTTCTTAGCCAAAGAAAATTTATCGGGCATTGTTTTTGTTATGATGATTACTTATAGCACAAAGCTTCAAAGTTTTAAACACTGCTGTCAGCTCGTAATGGCTGTATCAAAAATACAAATTAAAGCTACTGGCATTTTTTTAAAGTATTGAGAAATCTGTAATTCTCAAATTGTGGGTGCCTCATGGGGATTTCAGTTAATCTGACAATCAACTTTCCCTTTCATTACTTCATTTAAAGAAATACATAATTATGTATAATTACATTAACGTTTCCTTCAATTGACCTTTTACATGGAACACAGCATTACAATATAATTTATTAAATCAAATTTCATTTTATTGAACTATTGAATGGAAAATTCAAAGCCTGTTACCTAGTCAGTGAGTGGATTGAAATGCAATCAGTACCTGTGTCAAAAAGTGCCATAGAGTCACAGAGGCATAAAGGTCTACAGCACAGAAACAGGCCCTTTGGCCTATCAAGTTTGCGCCAGTAAGAAAACAACCTAACCAATCTAATCGCATTTTCCAGCACTTGGCTCATGGCTTTGTATATTTTGACATCATAAGTGTACATCACATACTTAGAGTCGTAGAGTCATAGAGATATGTAGCATGGAAAGAGACACTTCAGTACTTCTTAAATGTTATGAGGCTTTCTGCCTCCACCACTTTCCAGAGTTCCAGATTCCCATCATGCTCTGGGTGAAATATTTTTCCTCACATCCCCATTGAATTTCCTGCCCTTTATCTTAAATTTATGCCCCTTGTCATTGACCCCTCCCTCATCTACACACCTGGTTACCTCTTCGAAAAATTCAATCAAATCAAATTGGTCAGACATGACCTCTCTTAAAGAAAACCATGCTGACTGTTCCTGATTAATCCCTGCCTTTTGAAATGCAGATTAATTCTGTCCATCAGAATTCCTTCCCATAGTTTCTCCACCACTAAGGTTAGACTGACTGGCCAGTAGTTTCCTGGTTTATCCCATGCTCTCTTCTTATAATGGTGCCACACTCACTATTCTCCAGTCCTCTGGCACCTCTCCTGTGGCCAGAAAGGAATTAAAAATTATTGCCAGTGGCCCGTTACTTCCTCCCATGCTTCACTCAACAATCTGGGATATATTTCACTTGGCCTTGGAGGTTTATCTATTTTTGAGCCTACAAAACCACAGAGAAC
Source organism: Ginglymostoma cirratum (assembly GCA_024137785.1). NCBI lineage: Eukaryota > Metazoa > Chordata > Chondrichthyes > Orectolobiformes > Ginglymostomatidae > Ginglymostoma > Ginglymostoma cirratum. The sequence continues at coordinate 40,308,272 of JAHRHZ010000020.1, forward strand.
CTCCTCTCTGTCTATGCTAGTCACAATCCTTCTACTGGATTTCTGCACTCACATCATCCCTCTCACCAGTGAGCACTGACACAAGGTATCTGGCTCCATGCACAAATTACCACTGTGCTCCTTAAGGGGCCCTACTCTTTCCCTAGTCATCCTTCTTCCTTAATGTATTTGAAAAATAACATGGGATTTTCCTTTCTTTTACTTGTCATTATTCTTTCATGTGCCTCTTTTGCTGTCCTAATTTCCTTTACATGTTTCCCCTTGCACATTCTGTACTCCTCAAGGCTTTCTGCTGTTTCGAGCCCCTGGTATTTGCCATAAGCCTCCCTTTTTCTCTTTAATCGCATAAATTTACAAAAATAATTTCTTAGATGATGAAAGATCGGCAAAACACAATGAAATTCACTTCTATAATATTAAGATCTTGTTGTACTTACCGATAGATTCCCTAAATGCTCCTTTTTGCAAAACAAGAGTTATACACGAGTTATACACAGTTTAGAAAGTAGAAAAATAATTTCTGAAATATGCTTGTCTGTTTTCACAATAAACATATCTACTGTTATTCTTAAGCCCTGAGGCCAACTATAAATCTCTTACTTTAAAAAGGTAATATTATTACCTCACAGCAAGGCATAGTTTACTATTTTTAAACGTAGCCTTATCGTTCCTTTGGGTACTAACACCATACTGCTACCGTTACATTTTGTCCAATCTGTTGCAAAATAATATCTACACGTACTTAAAAATGTGTTCTTCTTTGAGATAGTGTCATGGGATTATTTGCATCCACTTGAGGGGACAGACTGAGCCATAGCCTAGCCCATCAGGTCCACCACTGAATAGATTAAAAAACAAAAAAATGTTCAGGCCAGAATAATTTGAATGGCTAACTTAGATTCATGCTCACCTCGGAGACCAATTCACTGCAGATAGATAGTAAAATTCACTACTTCATCTTTGCTGGACAGTTTGAACTGAATTTTCATATACCTGAGTTGGTGAGACCAGAGGAGGACGTGCGCACGTTTTACACTGTGACCTATTGTGTCCCTCTCCTGTCATTAACCTACCACTGTACGATTTAGCTAGGGCAAGGGGTGGGCATTAAGATTAACCATTCAGAAGTGGTAGGTAGCTCATGGACATGATGATGGCCTGATAGCTGTGGTCTTCATAGAATCATCATAGAATCCCTACAGTGTGGAAACAGGCCCTTTGGCCCAACAAGTTCACATTGACCCTCAGACATCTCACCCAGACCCAACCCCCTATAACCCACCTAATCTACACATCCCTGAGCACTACAGGCAATTTAGCATGGCCAATCCACCTAGCCTGCACATCTTTGGACCGTGGGAGGAAACTGGAGCACCCGGAGGAAACCCCCGCCAGTACAGGGAGAACGTGCAAACTCCACACAGACAGTTGCCCGAGGGTGGAATTGAACCCGGGTTCCTGGTGCTGTGAGGCAGCAGTGCTATCCACTGAGCTACCGTGCCGCTCCGTCTTCTCATTAAAAATTATCAAAAAATAATATTAAAGCTCTTTAATGTTCCCTACTATCTTAGAGCCCGCCCCTGATGTTGGGGCTGCTAAACTTTGGGGCTGGGGACTTTTCTAATAGCCCTCCAGCCTTGGTTGCTCAACCACAGTCCTTCAATGGATGACAAGTCATTAACTGGCCAGCTGAATAAAAATCACATCAATATCTTACATGGCACTGGGTCAAAGATCAGGAATGTTGGATGTCAAGATCTTAACCCCAGAATGGAAATTCAGCCCTTTGGCTCAATAGAAATCTTGAGTAATAAGTATGGTTTTGATTAAAACAATTAAGTATATTGATGTGCAACTCAGATACTATTATCAAAACACTGCAATCTAAACAATCCACCATTAGCATTTAATTAAAGCACAATGGCAAATGAATTAAAGTAACTGTCTCAAAGAAACAGTAACTTGTACCATTTGACAAGGTATGGTATGACTTTTCTATTATCCATCCTTTAAAGTATATATAGATGTTTCTGCACAGCCAAATGTGTCGAGGAAAATTTCACAGCAACATTGCAATTTTGCACATATAAAGGCAATCATTGTTGACAATTATTTAAACCAGATAAACTTCTACTTAAGTGTGTTTCCAAACTGAAAGACTGGCATTTTGGCAGCAACCATAGGGAATTGATGTCAAATAATCTCATGACACAACACTATTGCTCTTAATTGCACACACATCATATTTTTAAAACAATAAACTACTTAATTACTGTAGTCAACTAGTTTACAAAACAATTATATTAATATGAGGCCAAGGCTCCAAAAATAATTATTTGATGGCTTGAGAATATTGCAGTAAGGACTTTGCAAGAGTTTTGACTTTGACAGTTTTTTTTAAAACTTACACGCTTAGAATTTCTTGAAATCTAAATGGGAGATGGATTTGTGCACCCAGTTAAAAACTATGTGAATTTTAACTTAATGAATTCTACGCATAGCTAACAGACTGTTTGACACTGGCATTGCTTGATGAGCTTTAGTCTATCATGGGTTCAGCAATTCTGATTCTAATGGTTACTGACAAGCTACATCAAAAATCAAGATCCACTGAGCCTTATTAGAAATGAAGAGAAGAAAAAAGCTAAAGTGGTCTAAACTTACAATAAATAGTATAAGTTCAAGCAGGCAACAGACCACCTGCAGAAAGGTCACATTAAAAGAAACTTCAGAGGATACGCTGTCAACAACAGCCAACAGCAAAGATCATTTAACAGAGCAGACCAGAGAAATGCTACTGTGTTGAACAAATTAAAATTAAGTAATCATGTTGCAGGACACATGCATTGGCTGATGATAAATGAATAGAAAAATTATTCTGGACATAATGCAACACCAACTGCTTAAAGGAATCACTCAAAGCATTTATCACCAACTAAGGCATGCCTTTGAGTATGTTATACTCGATAATGGAATGCCTTGAAGTATTTGGTCATAATTTATGACAAGTTAACTTGAACCATTTGACAAGGTGTAGTATGACTTTTCTGTCATCCATCCTTTATGAAATGGCTCTACAGAATACCACAGTCTGCAAAGAATAACAACACTGGTCAATAATACAGTATTAGTCACAATGTTTTGGAAGCACACAAGCCTAGATTTTATTATTTTGGTGCAGTTTTGGTTCAAATGGGAATTAGTGGGTTTTAAACAACTTCAACGGAGGTGTGCTGTTTGCATCATCTTCTACTGTCAACTTAATAGCGTAACTTCACTTGTAGATCTGTACAAAAATAAGCAAAAGACTAATTATGGGAAAGGGTGCCTAGGTGAAATTGAAAGGAAGAAGACAACTTAAGGGGTTTGCAATAAATAAGTAGGTGAGAAAAATCAGTTATATGGAGAACCTCAATAGATATTTCAATCCATTTAATATGGTTAGAAGAACAGGAAGCCAAAAAAAAACCATGAAAAAGCTAAATTCAAGGTGCGGGTGCCCTTGATTCAGGAACGATCCCTTCAGGTTGGAAAACTGGACATCAACACACTTAAGAAAAGTTAGTAAAGCAAATTATAGACCTTACATCTGTTGTCAAAAAATTATCAACGTTAATACGTAAGATTAGAGTGACTGACTGACTACTTGGAACTTTTTCATTTCAGACAATTAGCATGGATTTGTAAAGAGTAGGTCACACTTGACAAAGTCAGAAATCAGATGACGCCAGGTTGTAGTCCAACAGGTTTATTTGAAAACACAAGCTTTTGGAGCCTCAAACTTGGAGGAGTGAGGGTTTGAAAGCTTGTGTTTTCAAATGAACCTGTTGGATTACAACCTGGTGTGATGTGATTTCTGACCTTGTCCACCCCAGTTCAATACAGACACCTCCACATCATACTTGGCAAACATTGAGCTTTTTTGAAGTGATCACTGAAGTAAATGTTTAACTTTCAGACCCATAATTAACAGCTTATATGCATCTCACTTTTGAAGGCAGGACTAGCATATTTTGCATTACAATTCCTGAGGTCTGCCCCAGAATTCACTTTGGAAAACAGCTGTAAATTGCTTTTAAATACACACCAAAAGAAATTGGTTATTAGAGTGAGACAAAAGAATGTGGGAACAATCTGGACCCTTTTCATAACTTTGATGATACCATCTTTATAACTTGCCAGTTTCTCCATATTACTTGGAATTAATTGTTTGAGGGAAAATGGGTAATCTGAATTTCAAGTAATCTTATACCTGCGAGAATCACATCCTGGCATGTAAAGAATCCAGATTAAAGTGTAAATCGTGTTGAGGGCAATGGTGACATAACTATCATGAATTTTGACAGGTGATTTCACCCCAGGCTTACTTTTTTTATGTGCATTTTACTGGAAACAAATGCAAGAAGCTTCTGCTTCCACAAATTTCTGGCTGTCTCAAAATCTACTCTTTCCTATAGGAGGCATTTTTATGGAAGAATAGGTGAAAGATTTTAGATGCCTGCAAACCATGGTACTTTGGCACATAAATCAAGATGGCATCACGAGTTCAACTGTGCTGGGTTGAAAATTTCCTTTGTGTAAGAGGGCATTTATGTCTCAGTGTCTCTGCTTTGTAAGTGGATAAAACGTGTTAGGGTGTTTCGTTTCTGACTGATAATCAGGATGTTTGCTGGAAAGTGCATGCATACTAAAGCAAATGTTTATTACAAAGGTTCTAAATCAGAGATGGCTATTCTGGCAAAAGTACAAAGTACATTTAATGCTACCTTGGAGTATGTCTGCTCACATACTGATTTTCGCTAAAGAGCACTTACTTTGGGATAGAAGCTGCACTACTGACAATCAAAAGTTAGTATATGCTGCTCGTAAGCAATTCTTTAAGTAGTGATTCATGTAATACTGAAAGAACCCTTAGGAGATTACCAAGCAACTATATTTGTTACCTAGGAATTGTTACGTGTTGGAGGAGAAGTGATTTGGGGATAAACATGGGTGACTTAAAACGGGAAAGAAATAATGCAATGCAAATTGTTTTTACAAATGAGTCAGCGATATTTTGTTGACATTGCCTAGAAGTATGCATGCCTAACATGCAGAAAGTGAGAATTAATGCTGCTACTATACATTAACCCAGATGCTCAATTTGTTGGATTTTATTTGTTGCCTTTTTATGGAAAATTGTTCTCAAATCCTGAACAGGCTTCATACAAACTTCAAACTGAATCTAAATATACGTTTACCAAAATGTTGAATTGATATTCACAGATTTCCTGTTACATAATACTCCTTGGTCAAAAAGATTATAATTTGGTAAATTACTCAAACACAAAAAACAATGAACACAGGAACATGTGTCAATTACTTTAAAAAAAACACAAAACTGATTCCTGCAGCATTCTAATTAAGACCATATCCTGGTAAGCTCCTCCAGAGATATGGAGCATTTCCAACTTGCTGTTGTTGAGATATATCCCAAATACTCAAACTAACTCAGCACTAAAAGAGCACACTATAAAATTGACTAATTAATTTAAAAGGAGCAAAATTATTTTTCCCCAATACCAAAGTTTTACTGTTATTTGCCACAATTACAGTCAATATGTAAATTATCACAAAGGTGGTATACAGTTTTCGGGTGTGCCATACTCTGCTTTTCACTGTTGAAGTCGTATGATCCTTTTATCATTCTAAAAGTAATGCTACCTGTGGATTCCATGCCATGAGCACACTGTTTAATTGGTTCATCAGAAAGTATGCCAACTAACTTCAACTATAGATTGTAAATCTTTGCAACAAATGAGGCAGTTAGATAGTCTTAGAAGGGGCTCTCATTGATGGATATCTTAACAGACTTCACAGTTCTGCCATTGAGTTTTCACAAAAGAGATCAAAAGGTACACAAAATGTACACAGTATTATATATACGGAAATAAAACAGAAACAGAAGTGCAATTTTAAATTTTGTCAGACAAAGATGCAGAAATGGACCATTCAGTCAATTGAGACTACGGTGCCATTCACTGAGATCATGGCTGGTCTCATAATCCTCAACTTCACTTTCCTGCCTTTTCTCTATAATCCCGGAATCCTAAAAATCTATATATCTCAGCCTTGAATATATTTAACCACCCAGCCTCAAAAGCTCTCTGTAGTAAAGATCTCCATGGATTCACTACACTCAGAGAAGAAATTCCTCCTTATTGTTGTCTTCAATATCCAATACTCTTTATTCTGAGATTACAACCTCTAGTTTTAGATTCACCTGCAAGGGGAAATAATCTCTCTACATCTGCCTTCTTAAATCCCTAAAGAATCTTGTATGCTCCAATAATCTCATTCTTCTAAATTCCAATGAGTACAGGCCAAACCTACTAAATATATTCTCATAAGACAGTCGCTCTACACTTGCTAGTAGTCTAGTAACCTTCTCCAGACTACCTCCAGTGCTAGTATATTTTTCCTTAGATAAGGGATCCAAAGATGTTCACAGTATTCCAGCTGAAGTCAGACTAGTGACTTCTGCAGCTTTAGCAAAACCTCTCTACTATTAAGTGCCAACATTCCATTTGTCTTCCCTACTACCTGCTAAACGGGGATGCTAACTTTTTTTTCTGAAGAAGGGTCCCGACCTGAAACTTTCCTGCTCCTCTGATGCTGCCTGACTTGCTGTGTTCCTCCAGATTCACACTGTGTTATCTCCGACTCCAGCATCACCAGTTCTTACTACCTCCAAGTGAGCTAACGTTTTGTGATTTTTGGACAAGGGCTCCCAAATCCCTCTTCTCTACAATTCTGTCTTTCGCTATTTAAATATTATTCAGCTTCGCCATATTCCTGACAAAGTGCATAAACTCACATTTTCCCACATTACATTTCATGTACCAAGTTTTAGTCCACTTGCTTAACTTTCTCTCTCCCTGCCTAAACTCTTGGTGCCTTCCTACTTGCCTTCCCACATATTTTTGTGCTATCTGCAAACCTGGCAACAGTACCTTCACTTTCTTCATACAGTTCATTAATATGTATTATAAACAAGTGTGGCGCCAGCACTGATTCATGTGGCAGTTCACTAGTTACAGGCTGACATCCTGTAAATGCCTCTTTATCCCACTCTCTTGTTCTTTTATTAGTTGGCCAATCTTCTATCCATTCTAATATACTACTTCTAACACCATGGACTCTTTTCAATAGCCTAATGTCTAGTAACTTATCAAATCCCTTCTAGAAACCCAAACATATTACATCCTCCACTTTCTCTTTATCTCTCTGGCTTGTCAGCTTTTCTACAGTCTAGTGAATTAGTCAGGCATGATTTCCCCTCCATGAAGCCATGTTACCTGTGCTTGATTATCTTATGCATTTCTAAATGCTCTGCTCTTACATTTTTTATAATAGGTATTTTCTGAACAACAGATGTTAAACCAACTGCCATATAGGTATGTGTTTTCTGTCTCCTTCCGTTTTTAAATAAAAGTATTACATAGGCATCTTTCCAATCCTCTGGGACATTTCCAGGATGGTTTTGATGGACCTTATTTCAGCATTAAATAGCTTGGGCTTTATTTGCAAGGCTGGAAGTCTAGAAATTCCAATGTGTTTACTGAGAGGTGAAGGGATGTTTACAGTGGACAGTTGAATGCCTGGCCAATTTTTCAACTTGGACAGAGAAGAAAGGGAGCTAATTTGACTGTTCCATTTCAAATGTGAATTTGAGTACAGTTTCGAATCCATTAAAACATTTAAGGAAAATCTTACAGGTGTCTGGGAACTCAAATATAGCAAATACATCATCTACCTATTGAAAATATGTAAGGGGTGTCCTTCCATCCAACGTATGTTTCCCAACATAGCTGTTTGTGAAAGCTGGACCCTGTGTAAGTATCATGTCAAAGCCATCTATTTAACTATACGTGGTGTCGTTAGAATTGAACTCAACTGTGCAAGTTGCTGAGTTCAGTAATTCCTTTGATACATTCATTTGGTCACAGGGTTCACATGATTATGTGCTGCAGTGCAGATGTATATGGATTCCTTTAATGATACTATGTTGAGTCAGCTAACAACGTCAGATAAGTAAAATGAATACTGCTTTGATGTCAATATGCAAGTCCTGCATGGCCTTCGTAAATGTGAAGGAATCCCTCGTTAAGAAAGGTGTATATGTTCATATTCTCAAGCTAGTTAGGGATGACTATATTAATCCCTTTGTTGGGTTTATTGACATAAATATAAATATCCAGGTTGGCCTTGAGGCCTCTCAATACTCCAAGGCATTCATGTTGCATATAAAAATCAGACAAATCATTTAGAGTCCCACAAGATGCAAATAGTATTTCAGCTAGGTGTGTCTTCAAAGATTCACTGTCCTCAGTGGGCACTGGTTTGTGTTGGAATAGCTGGGATAGAGAAGTTCAAACTCAGAAAATACCTCTTCCCTCTTGATGTAGGATGAAAACATACTGAAATTGAAACTAAACACAAGGGCAAACTCCTCACTCCTTGACATTGTTGATTGCGTTGCCAAATCCCCCTACTTAAGTGAGTCTACAAGGCAAGTGCAGTTTAAATATGTACCATTTATGGTGTGATGATCGATTGAAGTAATATAGCAGTACAGATGGATCAAATTGAAAAGGAAAGAAATTTGTGAATGTCAGCAAGATCAGCATAAGGCACGGTATAAGTTAGTAACCCTAGTCGCAATCTGTTTCATCTCATCTCATCAAAATACCTGCTCAATCATAGATCTGTCTCACATTAGCATTTACAATACATTTAGAAATGAAAACTGGCCCAATCTTGGAACAGGAGGAGGCCCTTCAGTGTGTTTAGTCTGCTGTGCCATTCAATATCATCATTGATCAAACAATGCCTTTTACTCACCCCATCCTATAACCTTGCATGCCACTGGCAATCAGAAAACTAACAATCTCTACCTTAAAAATACTCAAAGACTGAGCCTCCATAGCCCTCTGTGATAAAGAATCCTAAAGGTTCACACCACATTGAGCAAATAAATTCTACTTATTTCATACCTAAGTGGTGTACCCTTTTATTTTTAAATTGTTCTGGTTCTAGACTCCCTAGCCAGAGGAAACATCTTACCTGCATCTACCCTGCGATCCCTTTAAATGTTTTGGTAAGCTTCACTAAGATCACCTTTCATTCTTCAAAACTCTTAACAACACAGGCCCAGTTTGCCCAATCTTGCTTCATAGGACAGTCTTGCCATCTTGGGAACAGTTCCGGTGAACCTTTGTTGGGTTTAATACATTCTTGAAAAATTCAATAGACATAAAATTAAAGAACAGTCCTTACATACATATAACATGTTGTTAACATCCCAAACTTGGTCTTTAACTTTGTCTCAAGTATACAAATAGTCATTTGGCAAAACAGAGCTTGAAATTTGCTGGGAAAAAAAAAGCATTTTGATGAAGCTTTTCATGTTGCACTCATTAACAATATTGTATCAATGTGCTCATCTGACATTGCCATTCTATTCACCAATGTAACACTCAAGGAAGCCAGAGACATTTGCTGTATAAATACTCACCCCATCTCTATAACGCTGCACGCCACAGGCAATCAGAAAACTATCAATCTCTATAAACAAATAAGCACTGTAAATATTTTCAGTCAGCTTGTTCAGACATATATAGAACACACCTCTGGAGCAGGTGGGACTTGAACTTGAGCCTTATGACAATGTAGACCTGCCACATTGTGTAAATCAATGTTTATTGAATTTATGGACTGAGCAATTTGAGCTCAGTTTTAACAACAGAACTGTGGATGTTGTAAATCAGAAATTGCTGGAAAATCTTAGCAGGTCTGGCAGCATCTGTGGAGAGAAATCAAAGTTAACATTTTGGGTTGAATGACCCTTCCACTCAACCCAAAACATTAACTCTGTTTTCTCTACACAGATGCTGCCAGACCTGCTGAGCTTTTCCAGCAATTTCTGTGACTTGTAGGGGACTTCACAGGGTAGATGCAAGGAGGCTGATTCCCGCATGGGACCGATTAGATTAAAGGGCATAATCTTGGATGAAGAGGTCACACAGGTCTGACAGAGATGATCAGAAATTCCTTCCCACAGATGGCAGTAAATCTGCTGAATTCTTTACTGCAGAGATGTACAGGGTGGGTCACTAAGTTTATTCAAGGCTGGAAAAGACAGATTTTAAATCAATAAGGGAAACGAGGGTTATACAGAATAGTCAGGAAAGTATATTTGAGGATTACCAGATGAGTCACGATCTCATTGAATGGCAGAACAAACTCAAGGGGCTGAAAGGCCTACTACTTCTACATCCATTGGTCTTGTAGGAGGGATGGCGAAGAAGCAGCTGATCAATGTCCTCAAGAAGACTGACTGCAGCATGTCTGATGCTTTTTGAACAGAATTATTTTCTTCAAACATAGTTACAGGATTGTTTTGAGATTAAGAGGTTATGAATTATAGTCCCAAATCTTCTAGCCTCCTGGTCACGGGAAACCAGATGTGAGACCAGAGACGCTGGTTGCAACATTATGAAAGCTTGTTACACTTAATTATGTGTAAAGAGCCTGGGAAGTTTCAATTCTGATGGGAAATTCTCCCGACTCCCCAGGATCCTCCAAGAAAATCTCAGATTCTGAGAGAGACTTCCGACTGTTTTGATGTAGTTATTGATAGTTACCCAAGAAACATAGGCATTGAAACGTGCAACAGATTGATCAGAGGAAAAGACAGATTAGTTTGAGTGTAATTCATTGAAGTTTTATTTCAATGATACTGACTTATTCTAAACGCTTACAAGGCTACTTTTTATTGTAAATATTAGATCAGCATTATCTAAGTCATATAATCCCATACCTGTCTGAAGCTGCTTTGGAGACTGGAGAGACAGCTGTTATATTGAACCTGCCTTTTCAGTATGAGGAGTACATTGCTGTTTAGGATTAATATAGGCATGTGCTCCCAAGTTAACATATTATATCTGGGGTCAGATTTAGTGGACCTTTTAAATTTGTACTGAAATCTCTACAACCAACTACTTTCATATGTTAAATGCATAACTCTTATAGGAAAAGTATTTCTAGCTTGAAAGAAATAGCATGAAGGTTCCATCTAACAGAAAATGCAACAGATAAAGCAACAAAATCAGATTTTATGGGGATGCATTTAGAACATAAACTACATACCACTACAGAAAACTGTAATTCCTTAATGTTACTTGTGTTCTGCAATAACAGTGATGGAAGGTTGGATACATCGACAGTTTTGGTTATAACAAGTCCACGTTTGTACCTGAAGGCAGATTTATTGCATTTATTTGTCATAAAGTTAATATGTGGAGGTTGTTTTTGTTCCGGTAGCATATTGAAATCATTCCTTCGCTTTGTTGTATCTCTCTGTTCATAAGTATATAAAATCACATCATATGGTGTTTTCTGTACAATTCTGTCCCAATCTATACTACTCAGATAGTAGACTCAGAAATGTAGAAAAACAAGGGCTCTACTATGTTTTTGCAGATCTTTTGCCAAACTACGAAGTTGTCACTAATAACGAGTACACTGAATCTGGGGTTTATTCCTTGACAATCATGTAAGTGGCAGCAATTAGTTTACCAAAGTTTCAAAAAGTGACTGAACTAGTTACATTTAGATGCTGAAGAAATCTCTGACTTAGTACAATTTCTTTTATTTGAAATTTCTCTCAGGAGTTACAAAAGTCAACACTGATAAACACTAAGTTAGGACAATATAGGAGTTGCTATTATAATTTTACAGAAATACTAATTGGACTTGCACTGCACTGATCCTCAGAAAACAAGACTTGCATTTATATGGCCAAATGAACTTATTTGTTATTTGACATCCTTCTTTCAAAAACATTGTGAACACAGGAACGCGCTATGAATTTTGCTGCAAAAATGTTGACATCATTAAAAGAGATCAGAAAAAACAGATGATACTTTGCTAGAACCTTTAAACACTAATTTTTTGATTCTTCCAGATTAAATACCAAAGAATACTAAAAATCTGGTGTGCAGAGCCAGAACTTTCAAAGTAATCATTATTAATGATTATAGAAAAAAAATAAATATACTGTGAAGTTAAACACATGCAATGATAAAACCACTGACAATAAAATAGCAGTCAGTTACCATCAAGATGGAACACCATCAAGTTGCACTGCAACATTTTTTGGTAAGAACAGCAATTTAAATTGTCTCCCTCTCATTTTGTTTTAGCTTTTCTATGCCAAACACATAACTGTTTAAAAGCTCACCAATGTCCACTGCAGTATTGCCAAAAGCCATTTAAAGCTTCTAGTTTACAGGTTATGAAACAACTTTAAAAAAGCAGACAGATTCAGATCGCCAAACAACGTATGTGGCAAGTTAAGTCTGCTGTAATTTTCAACACGGTGAAGGTTTTCTTAAAATTGAATAATTGCACAGAAGTAAACACTTTTACAACATCTTGAAATTTAGATATAAATTGAAATGTTCATATAGCCAAGCAAATGTCCCTCTCATGGCTTACATGTAAAGAATGCCACAGAGGCCATGAAATTTGGTACCACTGCTTCATACACTGGCATGTAGTTGCCTGCCATTGAGAGAAGTGGGCACAGAAATAGGAGGGAAAGAAAAACTGCTGTCCTATGTCAGGCAAACTGAGAAATGCTCACTTTATACATACTTTGAGATAAAATGTGCGAGCAAGTAATTGTGCATAGTGTTTAAATTTTTGTATGTTTGGTTCAGGTATATATTTCTTTGAAATTTGTTTCACAGGTAGACACAGTGTGGTTAAGAAGGCGTTTCACACATTTGCGTTTATTACTCAGACCTTTCAGTATAGAAATTGGATGCCATGTTGCAGTTGTACAGGACACTGGTGGAATACTCCTGCGGAGTACTTTGTGCAGTTCTGATAGGCCTGTTGTAGGAAGGATATTGTTAAATTGGAGAAGGTTCAGAAAAGATTTACCAGGATGTTGCTGGGACTGGAGAATTTGAGTTATAAGGACAAAGTGAAACTTCTTTAACTGCAGTGCAGGAAATTGAGGGGTTATGAAATCGTAAGAGGCATAAATAGGGTAAATAGTAAGGATCTTTTCCCTAAGGAGGGGGAGTTCAAAATTAGACGGCATATTTTTAAGTTAAAAGGAGAAAATTTTAAAAAGGAGATGAGGGACAACTTCTTTATACAGAGTGGTTTGTGTGTGAAATGAACTTCCAGAGGAGCTGGTGGATGCAAGTACAGTTACAACATTTAAAAGGTATTTAGATAAGTACCTGAATAGGAAAGGTTTGGAGGGATATGGGCCAAACACAGGCAAATGGAACAAGTTTAGTTTGGGAACGTGGTCGGCGTGAACTAGTTGTATCAGGCTCACTTATTAGCTACACAGCAGGTTATACCAATGATGTGGCATTGATTTTAAAATGAAGACAAAATGCTGCAGATGCTAGAAATCTAATACAAACACAAAGAATGCTGAAGAAACTCTGTAGTTCTGTTCGCAACTGTGGACAGAGAACCAGAATTAATATGGCCCCTAATTTTGAACTCCCTTAAGGAAAAGACCCTTGCTGTTCAGCTTTCTGGCACAGTATGTGCAGTACCTAAAACTATCCTTTGACGGCATTAAAACTGAGAAGCGCGCACACTATGGTATCGCATATCATAGCACCTTTGTGGCCCATCTCAATTTATACTTTGGATAATTTCTCGGATGCATATAGTGGAAATAAAGTGCTGTTCAGGAGAATGTGGAAAAGTCCAATCGTGAAGTGGATAAGCATTTGGGAAATACAGGGAAAAATGTACTAGTGACAAAGGAGTGTATATGCAGTTTCTAGATATTTCCTCTTGGTGGGAGAGTTCCCTTGTATATACAAAATTAGTCCTATAAGAAGCAATACATTTTCTCCACAATTGATGATTCCACGTTGCAATATTTTAACGGACAAATTACCTATTTTACATCTTAATATCTTATTTCAATTTAGTTTGCTCAAACAAATTATAGAATCATACAATGATTTCAGCCTAGAAGGAAGCCATTCAATCTAATGTGCCATGATAGCATTTTGCAATAGTAATTCAGCTATTCCTATGCCCCTGTCCTTTTCCCATGGCCTTACAAATTTGAAGGTATACCAACTTTATATTTGACCAGCTTCATTTTGCAAAATAGACTGTATCAATTAAATGGATCTATAAGTTTAGAAGCTATTCTGTTTTTCTTGTCAGTTTAGGTAACATTCCTTGTCACTGCATAACAATCCAACTCTCATAACCTGACCAGATTCCTATTCATGCCATGACACAATTTTCAACTCTGCTAACTAAACTTTATCAATTCCCGATTCAAATACCTTTGAAAACCTATTTTTAACCAAGCTGCCTCAACAGTTCCACTACTGACCAAGCTGGTTGAGTCCTAAAGGACACAGGTGCTAAACTGAACTTGCGGCAGGTGGTGAAGAAAATAACAAGAGGGACAATCAGACTTGACTGATTCTCTCTAATCCACCTTCCCCAGATGCACCGGTCCATGCCAATATCAGCAGGAGCAAGGACACCATGATGCTTGTGAAAACAAAGTTCCATTCCACTTCAAGGATACCTTCCACCATGATGTGGAGCACTACCAACTATAATTAAAAATGCTGCCTTTTAAAATAAATTATTTGTTGTATTCTATTCTTGACTTATTTTTACTGTTTTCTATAAACCTCCCAGGTTCACCCTCGCCAGTATTCCTCATCTTGATACAATTTTTCTCTTTCTTATAAAAATGGTGCCAGTCATTCTTGCAATCAATAACTGCAATTCCATAACTATTTTTCTGGTTATAGATATGCTTAATAATTCACCAGTTACCTCTTGCATAGATTCCATTGCTGATCTTGCAAATACCCAAACAATTTCTCTTTCCAGTTTCAATTCCTTTTAAAGTCAATTCAGTTTAAGTCCAACACCTTAAATCCAGCACAATTTACATTACAGATGTAATTTTTGTGTATGTGCCAGCTGTTTGTTACAGAAACCTTAAACTTGGATCACGGGTAGCATTCTTGACTTGTAAACAATGTATTCAAAACCTGCCTAGACACTAGAACCCATAATTAAAATTGACAATTCCAGATGTGTTGTCTTTCAAATAAGATGCAAAAGTGAGGCCTTGTGTACCCTGTCAGGAGGATCAAAAAGATTCTATCACTTTAACACAGAAAAACAGGGTGACCTTGCCAACATTTATTCCTTGAAAAATGCAATTATTTCTGCCTCAATCATTCCTTGCAGCAAAGTATTCCATACTCCAGTTGTATGAATAAATCATTTTCTCCTCCCTCTCCAGTATCTTCATGACAATTTTAAATTGTGACTTCTCATCATTGTCTCTCCAACTAGAAAAAGGGATTTTCATGTTCACTTCATTGAAACCCTTCATAATAAAAAAACTCAATTCAACCTTCTTTAGATTTCTTTACTTTGGTTGAAATTGTCTTGGTGTCTCAAATCTCTCAATTTCCCACTTCTACATTTTCCTGGTGAATCCAGGTTGTATAGTTTCCATGATTTTCAAGTCCTTTTTATAATGAGATACTGAGTACTATACAGAGTACTTCAACTATGAGGTAATCATTTGACTAAGTTTACTAATTCTATACTTTATTCATAATTTTTGGTTTTACATACTTGCATGTGCCCTTTGATGAAATTATGATTTGAACTCGTAAATATTGCTTTCTCATATAATTTCATTCTGGAAAAGCTAATATTATACCACTGCTTCATTAAGAGCTGTGTATGCTAATAAGCCATGAAGACACGTTGTGATAATAGGATACCAGGATGACATCACTTGACTGTATGGAGTCCAAGCAGCAGCATATTGAATTGAGGATGATAATTAAGTTGCTCTGTACAAAGTTATCTGTCTATCAAATTATACTGTTTGACATTTTTAAGTAAATTGAAGCTATACTACTGACCAACCAGTGTTGAAATGGTATTCTATGTTAAAGAACACAACAGAAGAATGTGAAAGCCCATTAATTATCCCTCCCATTCCTTACGTACCTTTAAAAATAAACTATTCCATATAAAATTGCACTCAGCACTGGTCTACTCATATGACTAACCATCCATGTCTTCTAGAACACTTTATTTGTCCTCCTTGTTGACCAACTTTTGTGGCCTCAACACATTTCTCTCAAATGCCCCTTTGCTCAAACCAGAATGCATTCGAATTTTTAGATCTTTAAGCCTGCCCTTGGACTGGTTGTGGCTGATCCTCTATCCAAAATCAAACTATCCTGCATCATTCTTATAGCTTTACTTCTATTTACATTCAAACATTCATCAAGTTCTGCCTTAACATACTCA
The DNA here is from genome assembly GCA_024137785.1 of Ginglymostoma cirratum. Taxonomy (NCBI): domain Eukaryota; kingdom Metazoa; phylum Chordata; class Chondrichthyes; order Orectolobiformes; family Ginglymostomatidae; genus Ginglymostoma; species Ginglymostoma cirratum. The sequence goes on from JAHRHZ010000020.1 coordinate 40,324,673, forward strand.
AGAACTGCATGTCCACAGCTCTTGGCTATAAAAATCTGAAACAATCACCACTCTTTGAGTTAAGAAATTTCTCCTTATCTTAGTCTTAAATAATCCACCCGTATTCAAAGACTGTAACTCCATGGTCCATGATCCCAAATCAGGACAAACATTTTCTCAGCATCTATACTATCAAGCTCCTTAAGAACCTTTTCTGCTTCACTGATATCACCCCAAATTCTTCAAAACTCTAAGGAATATAGATCTAGTCTACATACTTTGTCCTCAAATGGAAATCCTCTCATTTCAGAGTCCAGACTGGTGAACCTGTGTTTTATTTTCTCTAAGACAAGTACATTCTTCCTGAAGTAAAGCCACCAAAACTGCATGCAGTGTTCCAGGTGTGGCCTCACCAATGGCTGGTATAGTTGTAATAAGACTTCTTTACCCTTAAACTTCAATCCCTTTTTAACAAAAGCTAATGTATAATTTGTATTCCTTATTGCTTGTTGTATCAGCATGTTAATTTTCTGATTCATGTAGAATATCACGCAAGTCTATCTGAATGCAAACATTTCCCAGTCTCACAGCAGTCAATCATTTTGCTTACGATATAACTTCATACTCCATGACATTGTATTCCATCTGCCATGTTCGTGCCTAATCACTTAATTAGTCTATATACTTTGTAGCCTTTTTGCGTGTTCTTCCCTGCTTACTTCCCAAACAACTTTTGTATCATCAGCAAATTTGAGCTGATACACACATCTAACTTCTAACAATTATTACTTGTAGTATCCTGTTAATTAGTTTGCAAAGCTGGAAATGACCTATTTATTACTATACTCTCTTTCTGCCCAACAACCAATCCTCCAATTTGACACTTTGTTTAACGTATTCTTTTTGAAAATCTTGAAAACAGGATATCCACTGGTTTTCCCTTGTCCATCCCATGAGCTGCATCCTCAAAAAACTCATCAGATTTTTCAAATGTGACGTTCCTTTCAGACACGTGTCTGCTAAATCATTTTGACATAAGGATGGGTACAGTTTGGCAATGGCCAGTGCACTTGTGGGGAGTAAAGGATTTCCTCAATAGATTTTGCCTAAATATGATATCAGCACTGTTTTAAGTACATTCTTTTTTGCAATTAAGTCTTTTTGTAATAACACTAATTTGCAAATAATTGTTTGTTAGCATATTGGTAAAAGAATATAAAACATTAAAGGTTTTCAACTTACATTCATCAGAACTGGGATTGAAGAAAACAAACTTTGAAAGGGAAAACTAATTTATACAGCATGAGTCTGCAGAGTACTGATTGGCTGGATTGTGGCTGACATGGATCTGTTAACCATTCAATCTTATCTAGCTGATTAGCTTCTGATCAGGCAAGCAGCCTCTGATTATTCAGGGCATTACACCATGGGGCATTAGGCAGGGATGGGTAGTCTCCATAACCTTTTCTCAAAAAGAAAATAAAATCTTTCTGCTTGCACCGAATGGAGTCCTTAATGTCAATATATGTAACCAATAGCACGTGGAAATGAAATGCAATGACTAATCGTACATTGGCTTCTTGAGATAATATTGTCATGGTATGAATCATCTAGTAAATGGTGTCCAACAGCAGCATCACATTTAATGCAGGACACTATGTTCTGAGTTGCTGCCTATTGTAGATCATCAAAGGGCCATGTTGTTTGATACAATCCACCAGTCATTGCGATGTATCACTAACGTACCAGACATTCCACCAGAACTTAAACTGCAGGAGGGTTTTTTTGAAACAGTATATGGACAGTCCAATGAGGGAGTGGGTCATTCAGGACCTGATATTGGGAAATGAGCCCAGTCGGGTGATCAAAGTTTCAGTGGGGGAGCATTTTGGAAATAGTGACCATAATTCCATAAGATTTCAGATACTTTTGAATAAGGACAAGAGTGGACCTTAGATGATGACATTAAATTTAAGGAAGGCTAACTATAACCAAATTAGGTGAGAATTGGAGAGTGTGGATTGGGAGTGGCTGTTTGAGGGTAAATCCACATCTGACATATGAGAGCCAGAGGAAACGGATGAGATCTTTAATGACTAGTTTCCATTGGTATTCAACAAAGAGAGCGACGTGAGAGATGTTGAGGTGAGGGAAAGGTATGTGAACACTCTCGGGCAGATCAACTTAACGAAGGAGAAAGTGTTGGTGACTTGAAATACATTAAAGTAGATAAGATCTGAGGGCCAGATAGGAACAATCCTAGGATACTGTGGGAGGCAAGGTTCCAGAAGACTGGGGAGTGGCCATTGTTGTTCCTTTGATTAAGAAGGGAAACAGAGATAATCCAGTTAATTACAGGCAAGTGAGCTTGACTTTAGTGATGGGGAAGCTGTTGGAAAAGATACTGAGAGACAGGACTTGTGAGTGATAGGCAGCATGGATTTGTGCGGGCAAGGTCGAGTCTCACCAAGTTGATTGAATTTTTTGAGGAGGTGATAAGAATAATGTATTTTCTCCTCACTTAAGGTGACATCTCGGAGATTCAGGGCTTATTAATGTGAGGCAATTCAAATGGAGTATCACCATTACAATGATACTTCAATTATCTGAACACTTTGTTTTTTTTAAACAATATTATCTGGGCAAGTTTGAAAGCTCTCTGAAATTTCAGTAGCGATTTTGAAACTTTCCAAATTTTATCCTCTGCTCGAAATATTGAGAATGGAGTTCATTAGGCTGAATTTTGGAAAAGTGAGCTGGCTATATGTAAACTATTCCATATAAATTGGTGCCTGTTATTTCATGGAAAGATGGTGAATAACCCAAGTATCTCCAATTGAGCAGAATATTAAAAAAAAGTGGGTTATTTTATAAGTGTTTTAAATATGATGAAAAGTAATATACGTAGTGAATTAGAAACTGTGCAAGAGAAAATAACAATGTACAGTAAAATGTAAAATAATTGGGTGCTAATTTTGGGAGACTGAACAGTGATAAATCTCAAGAAAATAACAAAACAGTCAAAACATTTACAAATTATCTTAATTGTTCCAAGTGGGGAGCAGCAGGACAAATGACCATGACTGTCTACTTTTTCAATGAGAAGAACGTTTCAAATTTAACATCTGTACTAAATATTTTATCAGGTTCATGCCAACAATACCTTCTAAGTAGAATTTGAGTGCCGTATGGTAAAGACGGACTCATAAAGCAGGATTTTCTAGTGACCGTGACAATGAAACTTCAATGAAACCTTTACAAACTAAATAATCTTAGATGCATTTCTTCCATCTTCCACAAGGTGGACTAAAAAATGATCCAGTGTGACAAAACCAACTGTAAACCAACAAGCTGGTTTATTTTGCATGAAATTCCTGAACAAAACAAATACAATTTACAACAAATTTTAAATATTTCATTAGATTTCTTGGAAATATTCACGTTCATAGACAGGTTTTGGAGGCTCCACTCGACTTGCTGATCCAGGACCCTCTGAGCAAGAACTATCCTCCTGGACTTGGCTGAGGCCAATGACAACTATGACAAGCTTACTTCCTTTGTGTCAGTGCAACATGACAAGGCAACAAGGAAGTAATATGAGCTGGTATCTCGGCTGAGGGGGTAAAGTGTAAAAAGGCAAGTCAGGGCAATGCAAGGCGAGGATGCTGCGAGAATCCAGGTAGGCTCATTATGACAGTGAGAGAAGAGCCCAGAGGTGGAGTCTGGTCCAGTCCATGTGCTTAGGTGCGCATCTTCAGTGCACAGTGCCCCTGTAACAGCATTGTAATGATTTTTGACCGTGTACACTGAGATGCAGCGCTGAAGTATAGAAGTATCATGTAAATGGATCAAGAGTGCTGTAAGGGTTCTTAGAGACTGGCTCGTGTTGGGTGTCAATATCCGTGGACATGCGGTGCATCTGGTAGCTACCCATGGAACATGCCCTGAAATGTTGTTGTCCATTATGGAGGTGCTTCAGAGTAGAGGTGAGTTGAATTTGCCAGGTACTCACTCCGGTTTCCTTGTCGAGTTTTCTAGATGTCTAGCTTGCTTAGCAAGTTTCGTAAAATAGACAGCTGAATATCAAAGAAGTTAGTTAAGTTGTCAATAAGGTACTTAACAAGCAATAATCCCCCTTAATTGGCAGTTTGTTGCTGCCTAGTGAGAAACAGTAGTTGAAGGCAATGCCATGAATGCTGGAGTGATCAAAATCAGTGAACTCAGGCTAGACTTCAAGAAACAGTATTATGGAGGGTTGGGAGCTGGAGAACTTTTTTTTATTAGCTGTGAGTATCATTGGCAAAGTCAGCATGTGTTGCCCATCTCTAATTCCTCTGGATGGTGAACCATCGCAATCCATTTTGTGTAGGCATACCTAAGATCTGTTCGGAAAGAAGATTCAGGTTTTTCACCCGATAACAGTGAAGGAACAGCAATAACAGCTCCAAGTCAAGATGGTGTGTGACTTGAAGCAAACTTGCAGATCATAACATTCATAGGTGTTTCCTGCTCTTGTCCTTGGGTGGTAGAGAATGTGGGTTTGAAGTTGCTAATGAAGAAGGCTTTTTGTTGCATTGAATCATGAAAATGGTACACAATGTTGTCAATATGTAATACTAATGGAGGGAGTAAATATTTAAGTTGGTGGAAAAGACGCTCTTAAGTGGGATCCTTTGTTTTGGGTGGTGCTGAACTTCTCAAATGTTGCTGTAATTGCATTCATCCAAACATCTTACTGTATCTGATAGATAGCAATGCTTTAGGGACCCCAAAGAGGATGTACTGCAGGATACCACGCCCGGGGCCTGTGTCGTGTGTGTATGTGTGGTGTGTCTGTATGTGTGTGTGCGTGTGTGTGTGCGTGTGTGGTGTGATATGAGTTGTGTACTGTGCATTGTGTACGGTGTGTCCGGTCCAGTGGAGAGTTGTCCCCATGATTCCCAATAATTTCAATTGGGTTAAGAATCCTTGATACTGCACATGACTAATATTACCTTGACATCATAGGTAGTCACTTCCACCTCACCTTTTGAATTCAGCTCTTATGCTCATGTTCAGCTCAACACTGTAATAAGTTCAGAAGACTGTGTGGCCCTGTCAGAACCCAAACTAAACACTGATGGACACTTTGGTAATGTCTAATCTATATTGTTTCTCTTCTCAACCTCTTTCCTTGCCTGAAGCATGGTGACCCTCAGGTTAAACCACTACCAGTTGTCTTTATCTCTCTCTAAGAGAGAACAGCCCTTTGATTCAGTAGGACTATGGTCCTATGTTGTAACTTCACCAGGTTGATTCGAACGCCCGGGGCTGGCCAAAAGTGTACTGGAATAGGTGAGTCTAGAGGTAACAAAGGTGCAGATGAGGGTCACAGGTGCAGATGAGTTGAGCAGGGCAGAGACATTATTGAGCTCAGATCCTTCTATAGCTTTCCAGCTTCAGAGACTGTCTTGTTAACTGTAGTGGCATTGTACACAGAACAAGAATCAGCATTCAACAGACTCAAACAACTAGTGAAAACAATCTTTGATGTCAGTAATGAAGTTACCTTGCAGTGATGCCACAGAGACAATATTTGGAGCAACCTTTATGCAACAAGGACAAGAAGGTTAATTTGCATTCAGGGCATCATACATGCTGAATGATGAAACAGATTGAGAAAGAGCACCAGGTTATTGCCTTTGCTTGTGAGCATTTTACTTGATACCAGTTTGGGAAAGAGAAAGTGACAGCGGAGTCTAACCATAAACCACGACAAAGCACCTTCCTCAATTTTCTATGTGCCCCAAAGTGCCTGCAAAAAAACTTATTTCACTTGCTGAGATATCATCAGGACATGCTTTACAAGCAAGGGAAACAGACTGGCATTGTTGGTATGCTCTCAAGAGCAGCACTCCTTACAAAGAAAGGCAAATATGCTCAGGGAAAATGCAAAACCTTCCAAATTCAATATGAGGCAACTGGTTGACATGTTCTGGAAGTCATCAATCCAGCAGAGCCACTGAATCTGAAAGATCTTGCCCAGATGAAGCAAACTAAAACAAGATGCAACTTTCCACATACAGCATAAAGTAATGATGAAAGGATGGCCCAAAAGCATTGAGGACACACCAATTGTTCTAACAGAGTATTAGGCATACAGAAATTAAGTGATAGTTCAAGACAGCAGCTTGTTCAGAGGAATCAATGCACACAATCAAAGAACTGAACCTAATCTGAGGAAGGCAAAAGAAGTCTTCTACTGATTAAAGATGAGTCCTGAGATTAAGGATCACATCAGCCAATGCAGTGCCTGTAACAAATACCAAGTGGAGCAAGTTGGAGCAGTTTATGACCCATGACATGGCAGGCAGGCCTGGAACTGATTATCTTGACACCATTGTCTATATATTTAATCAACCTGTTCAAAGATGTTATCACACACCCCTGTAACATTATTCAGTGTGTGAATAAATAATACTCCTGGTTTTACTGTTAGGGAGTTGCCGTGTATCACTTTTGAATTAATTTCACAAACAGAGGTTTAGGAAATGCAACACAGCCTTTTCAATACTGGACCATGCTGTTTATAGCCAGAATGCAAGAAGTTCAAACTGTGTCTCTCTATGATCATGACATTTTATTAATGAATTTCTACTGTCTCCTTTTAAATGGAATCGAATTTAACAGCATTATGGACCTTGTGGTGTGAGGGCACAGAGTATGACCAGGTGGTAGCTTCACAAACTTAAATCTGCAATTAAGATACAGCTTTAAACAATTTTAAAAGCAGTCAGAGTTATAGCTACTGGTGAAAAAAATCAGCTGTGTGATATCAATAATACATTGAACCTTGGCAGAATCTTGGAACAAGCCTCCAACTCATTGTCTGTGCACATACTGATATAGCTAAGCACAAAAACTATAACCCAAGACACTACTTTGCTAAATTAACTGAGATTTAAATTCCTCCTCCCAAAAAAACAAAATTCAGAGGCTAGCATTTTGTAATGATGTTATTTCAATCATTAGGTGATAGATTATTGCTGTTGTAGTTAGTATTAGCTTCAGAAAAGTGTCATTTAGTTCATACCATTGATCAATTACAATGTCCTTTGGTTTGGAATCAATAAAGGCTGGGTCAAACAATGCAATTTTGTCAAAATCTGACAATGACTATTTACCGCCGAGGTAACTAAATAATTTAGTTACTATATGAAATATAATCACATTAGCAAAAATCTTCTGTACTCTCCTCATCATTTGAACAGCATTCGTGTATAACTGGTGCAAAGAAAACAGCATCCTTTATCCGTGTCTGTCCTTCTACAGACCATTAATCCAAACCCTTGCATTTTGTCTATATTGCATTGATTTGCATTTTCATGGATTGCATTGACAACAGCGCAATTATCTCCGCACAGTACCACTATGACAGCCTTACAGCACAAAAGAAAAAAAAGGCATCCTACGAAATATATTCTCAATTTATACAATTCTGTACTGTTTCTTGAAATTTCAAAGTTAATTATATTGATCTTATTGAATCAATAATACAGATTAATAATACATTGATGCATTATTGTTTGGGAACTCAACACACCTATGCAAGAGGTCAGGAGATCTGAAAACTATTCTGGTTCCCCAGATGCTAGTGTTTGGAAGAGAGAAGGGCACAGGGCAGCTGGAAGGTCAGGTTTTCACATGCAGTTTAGAGTTCTGGGTATCCAATCAGAATTGACAGTTTCATTCTGCATAAGTAATGTTCACAGGCAGCTTCTTAAAGTTAGCACTAAGCATTCGAATTTTTTTTTAAAACAGGGACTCCACCTTTAGTACGTCTTCTCATTGAAATTATTTCAGACGCAGAAATGCTCAGCAGATACAGTTGCATTGTTTGCAGGCCCTGTGATTTCGTTGGTTGTCAGTAGGGCAAATCTCAAGGTTCTCTCATGCTCTGTTAATAGCAGGCCTTTTAACAAGCTTAGAAGATTCAGATGGAACTCATCTAAAATAATTAAATTATTTAAGAAATGCACATACGTGCCAGCTGCATGACCCCATTTCATGTTTTCAAATCACCTCCCAGAAAATCAAGTGCACTATGTCTTGAAAATGTGGATTCTGGTGCCCAGCTTTTTGGTCCATGCCCTTGCCACAGCCTTACATCATCAGCAAAGTCTCACCAGGTCAAGGTTAAAATATGAAACTAAACTTTTACAAAACTGAAACACAATCCTTTCTGGTACATAAGCTCTAGAATATGATATTTCTAAATAACAAAAAAATCAAAACTTTTGTCAACAAGTATAATTTACCCATCATTCTTTCTACTTCCTCTCAACTTCAGTCTATAGCAAAGCCCAAGTGTGACAGAAATATACAATCTACATTATAAATTGGTTGCTATACTCTACGAGTTTCTCTACCAGTAAAATGTGAATAAATTACACAACTATGAACATATTAATCTCATAACTATGAATATACCAATCACTTCAGAAAATGTTTGTTTTCAGGTCGGGTCAAAGAAGCAGAAAATGAATGCAAAACCCCTCTGATGGTAACTTTCTTTTATGAACAAAAGAATATACTACTTCAATTTATCATTCTCTTGTTTTTCCAGCATGCATTGAAGAACACAAATCTTAAAGGCATTTGTTCAAGTGGCAATTAAATAGAAAGTCAGTACAAACATGGTGCTTTCTCAGATAAAACTAACAAAACTTTTTGTTGGTATAGATCCATTTGCACCAATTCCTAATCAAGAGAGCTATTCTTCTGTGCATGTTTACGACAAATTGCTCAAAGGAGTCATGCAATCAGGTCACTTTGTTGGGAAACATTAATTTCCTCTCAATATTTACCAGTTACCACAGCCAAAATATACCATTTTAAGAACTTTGGATGTGAATCTATCATGCAATACTAGTTAAAATGCAGACTAATCCATATTACAGCAATCTACTGCTGCTCTGAAGTACAGAGAAAATGAGAAATGATATAGAAGAGCAAACAAAAACAACCAACTGGGAGAAACAGACGGAATTCTTCATAAATGCAATACTGAACCGTAAAGATTGCCCTTACTTCATTTCAAGCACTTCCTCTAGGTGTTTCCTCCTCTCAGCACGCAGGTTACTGAGGTGGGCCTCCTTTTCTGCCAGGGACTGCTGGGTAGAGGATAGCTTGGCATTCATCAGCTCCAATTCTAGTTTCACTTTCTCCATAGCTGCCATTAACTCTTGCACCTACGAAACCAAATATTTCAGGTATATTCAAAAACAGTAAATTAACATTACTTTTAAATAAACATTGTTCTGAAGGTCAATCAGCAACATACTGGATCGTTTACAGTACTAGTATAGGAGTTGATATTGTCATCATACAAATATAAAACCTTCTTCAAGTTTTCACAAAGGCTGAAATGGTAAACAAAGACATGATGCATTGTTCAGCTTTGCAGATGAAGTTTGCTTCACATTTAATTCCGAAAATGTGAATTCATCTAATATTTAATATTGGATGATAAAACTTAGCATCCATGTATTAAATAAAGAATGAATTCAGTTTGCGTTCTCAGTCCTGATCGTTATACTATTTACTCTTTAAACAACATGGGAGTAGACATTGGGTGAAGATAGTGGAAGCAAGTGCAATAGTATTAATCCTGACTATCAAGGTACGCATTTAAAATATGGAAATGGATTCAAGAGTTGGCCTTTTATAAGGCCACTTTATAAAGGTGAATGCAGGAAGGACGTTCTTGATGACTGGGGAGTCCAGAAACAGAGGTTATAGTTTTAATATATGGCATTAATGTTTTAGGACTGAGATGAGGAGAAATTTCTTCACCCAGAGAGTGATGAGCCTGCGACATTTTCTGCCACAGAAAGTGGTGAAGCCAAAACATTAAATGTTTTCAAAAAGGAGTTAGACATAGTTCTTATGGCTAAAAGGATCAAATGGAACGGGGAGAAAGCAGAAACAGAATGATGAATAATGACCAGCCATAATAAAAATGGATGGCAAAACAGACTAGAAAGGCTAAATAGAATACTCCTGCTCCTATTTTCTATGTTCCTACACACTGATTATTCAGCTTTGCAACATGTATTCCAGTTCCAATTGTCAAGTCATCTTTAGACTCAAAACATTAACTCTGTTTTTCTCTGCACAGATGCTGCCAGACTTGCTGGGTTTCTCTTGCATTTTCTATTTTTGCTTCAGATTTCTAGCATCTACAGTATTTTGCCTTTGTTTCAACATGTGCATCAGCTTGTGGACATTTCAAATGAAAAAGATTTTTTTTTTCAGCTGCTGGGCATCCAGAAATTTATTTTTTGTGTAATACACGCATTCACCTTTATACAAAGATTAGTTGACCTATCCAGTTTTGGGACATTATTGGTAAATTCCAGCTGCTTTAATGAATATAAATCAAGTAGGCTTCCAGCATGCACTGAATCTCTGATTCCACTTCAGTTTGCTTTTCTGGACACAACTGATAAGGATGTTTTTTATTCGTCCTAACTCTTCTACATTCACATCATACCTGATTAATTTATTTTAAGCAGGTGGACAGATTACCTCATACGTCCCCAATAGTTCTACAACACCCTCCCACTTTCCTTTCTCAAAATATGGGAACACAATGTCTAACTATCTCAGTATTTCTGGGTTAGCTAGTTGAATTGTAGGAGGTTCGCTTTGGGAACTGTCTATCTCTCCGTTTACTTCACTCCTTTTATCTCCAACAACTTCCCCTACTCGATTTGATTTGATTTACTTATTGTCACATGTATCTAAATACAGTGAAAAGCTTTGTTTACAAGCCTTACAGGCAGATCATAGTAAGCAAGGACATACAGATCACAGGGTGAAAAAAAAACCTTAGACACATATTCCCCTCCCCTGTTCCCTCCAGGGACACCCTGGTACATTCCTCCTTCACTCCTGCCACTTCAACACACCACCTTGTTCTCGGGCCAACATCTCGGTCTCAGACTTGCTGCAGTGCTCTAATGAAGTTCACCATAAGTTAGAAGAACAGTACCTCATTTTCTGCTTGGCTACTCTACAGCCTTCTGGATTCAATATCAAATTCAACAATTCTCACAAGTCCTTACACCTACCCCCACACACCAGGCCTTATTATCACAGGGTTTGCTATTATACACAACCCGTTGTTAGCCACTGATTGTCCCCACTAGCAGCCATTCATTCTACTAGGCTGACCATTCTCCACTCCTTGGTCTGTCCAACTATTCTTCTCTCTCTTTGGACCCTATCTCCACCTATCATTTACTCCTTGACCCCACTCCCCACCCTAATTTCTGCATAAATAACACTTCTTTCCTAGCTGCCATCAGTTTTAAGGAGGGCCACTGGATCCGAAATGTTAATGCTGATTTCTCTCCACAGATGCTGCCATTTACCAACATGTTGGCTTTTATTGAACCTTTCTGGAGGGAAAACTAAATCCTTAAGGGGTTATTTTCCCTTTAGCTAAAGACATCTAAATTTCATCCTTCATCTAAATTTTGTACTTCTATACTTACGATAGTATTTACTTCTGGAGTCTTAGTTCTAGCTAGAACTATAATCTGATCTGGGGCCTTTTCCTTCCAAGTTTCCATTTCAAACTCATTCTTATGAATTTCAATAATTCCCATGGGTGTGCCTCTCAACTTCCAATATTCTGAAAGAACATGTCCCACCTTGTTACATTGGAAACATCTCAGCTTCCAATTTTGACTGAAAACAAAAAATGCTGGAAATCACAGCAGGTCAGGCAGCCTCCATGAAGAGAGAGCAAGCTAATGCTTTCAATCTAGATGAATCTTCATCAGAGCTGAATGTGTTCCTACTTGGCTTCCAAATTTCACCTCCATCCATGCTTCTTTCCTTCCTGATCTGAGGGCAAGATCTTAGTGGATTCCTTTCACTCTCTCATTTTCTGTCTAGTTTGAATTTGAGGGTAATGGAAAAAGGCTTTCGTTTTATAGATTTTTGTACTCCATTCCCTTTGAAATAAAGCCAACATTCCATTTGCCTTTCCTATGAGATGCTTAATTTATTTTCTAGCTTTTTTAGATGTAAGCATGAAGGCTTCAAAACCCCTCTGTGCTGTAGCTTTCTGCAGTTTTTCTCCATTTAAATAATATTCAGCTCCTTGATTCTTCCTGCCAAAGAGCATAACCTCAGATATTCCCACATTATATTCCATTTGTCAAGTTTTGCCTACTCACTTAGCCTGCCTATAACCTTCTGTGAGTTTTTCTTTTGTCATCCTTGCCACTTGCTTTCCCATCTATTCCCACGTGTAAGCTTGGCTACAGTACATTCACTTGCCTTATCCAAGTCTTTAATATGTGTTGTAAATAATTGTGGCCCCAGCACTGATTCCTGTTGCACTCTACTCATTACAGGGTGCCATTGTGAAAGTGTCCCCCTTGTCCCAACTCTCTGTCTATTTGTTAGCTAATCCTTTATTCATGCTAACACACTTCTCCCAACTCCATGGGTTTGTTACCTTATTAAGTAGCCTGCCATGTGGCACCTTATCAAATGCCTTCTGAAAATTCAAATATAGACATCCACAGCTTCTCCTTTAGCTCTCCTATTTGTAATAGAGTCATTGAGTCACACAGCACAGAAACAGATCCTTCGGTCCTACCAGTCCATGCAAACATAATCCCAGTCTGAACTAGGCTCACCTGCCTGCTCTTGGCCCATATCTCTCCAAACCTTTCCAATTCATGTACTTATCCGAAATACAATAAATTTGTCGGACATGATTTCCCATGCTGACTCTGCTTCATGATATTATGGATTTCTAAATACTCTGCTTTTAGAACATAGAATAGTACAGTACGGGCACTTGGCCCCACGATGTTGTGCCGACCTATCATCCTATTCTAAGATCAAATTACAGCCTTTATTATACACTTGTAACATTTTCCCATATACATACGTTAAGCCAACTGGCCTGTTCTTTTGTTTTTTTTTCTCTTTTCAAATAAAGATATTACATTTGCAGTTTTCCTATCCTCTTGGACTTTTACAGAATCTAAAGATTCCTGAAAGATTGCTGTCAGTGCATTCTCTACATCTGTGGCTTTTTTTGGTTGTTTTTGTTGGCTTTTAAAACTTGCCCAATCCTCTGGTTTACCACTAATCTTTACCACATTGTATGTTTTTTCTTTCAGTTTGATACTAACCTTAACCTCCCTGGTTAACCATGGTTGGATCCTGTCCTTCCTTACAATCCCTGTTTCTCACCGGGATCTATCTTTGTGTGAGCCATGAACTATTTTCTTAACTGTCATTTTTCCTCAACCATCTTTCCTGCTAGGCACCTTCCCCAGTCCAGTCCAGCCAGCTTTGCCCTCATTCCTTTGTAATTAGGCTTATTTAAGCTTAACCCAGTTCTTTCTGACCAAAGTTCCTCCTTCTCAAACTTAATGTTAAATGTGATGGTCACAGTTTACTCTGACATTATTTATTAAATCTGCCTTATTATACATCACCAGATCCATGACTGAATCCACAAAATATTGTTCCAGGAAACTATCCCAAAGACACACTATGACTTCTTCCTCATGACACACTCAGCCAATTTGACTATTCCAATTTATACAAAGATTAAAGTCATCCATGATTAATGAATTGTCTATTTTACATGTCCTTATTATTTCCTGATTTATTCTCAGGTCTACCATGTGGTTACCAACTGGGGACCTAAAACTATGTGTATTGATGTTTTCTTCCCTTTATTGTTTCTCACCTCACAAATATTGATTCGACATCATCTGATCTAAGATCATTTCTTGCTATCATGTCAATTCCATCTTGTACTAACAATGCTACCCTACCACCCTTTTCTTCCTATCCATCCTTTCAAAAGTCACATGCCACTGAATTTTTAGCTACCACCTTTGATCTGTTTGTAACCATTTCTCTGTAATGGTTATAAGATCCACCCCATTAACCTGTATTCGTGCCATTACCTTACCTTGCGTTAAAAACTATCCAAGTTTAAGTTAAGAGCCATTAATTTTGACATCTCAATTTGTCCCCCTTTCTTTCTATTTACTGCTGCTTTTCTATGTTGGTCTACACTGTCCTTTCCTGTCGCACACTGGGTAATGTTATCTAAATAGCTGCCCCGTAATGCTGCCATTGTCACTTGCTTTGTAAGCTTACACTTACCATCTCCCAATCCCCTCCTTCCCATCTGACTTAAAAATCTCTACACAGTTCTAATTATTTGATTCACCAGTTCGCTGCCCCAAGCATGGTTCAAGTGAAGCCCAGCCCACCATAACATCTTTCATTAAGAATCATTCCATCCTTTTAACACAGTGTGCAAGACCTGAATTCAGGAATTTATCGGTTAAAATATTCTCTTTCTATTGGTTATAAAGAACCAAGCTGGATCAGATTAGTGAACTTTAACTCAATTCCTTGAGTCAGTACCAAAGAATTGGTCAGACAGAATGATAACCTCATTTAGGGAGACTACCAAGATAGCTACAGTGGAGAATGGAAGAATGCACTTCTGAATTTACGGTTATGGGAATTGCTGGAAAGGAAAGGGAAAGGGATCTGCGTTCATAAATTGGTTTCTACAATCACCAGATGTCACAATGTATTTTTCAGCCAATGACCTACTGCTTTAAGTATAGTCAATTCTGTAATGTAGGAAATGCAGCAAACAAAATGCACACTGCCAACTCTCAGAAACAGCAATGTGATAATAACCAGATAACCTGTTATTTTGCATCAATGATTGAGGGATAAACTTCAGTCAGGACTTAGGACTGAGGATAATTTGGTTCCACTCCAGTTTGATGGGCTCTGTGGTTTGGTGTGGCTGGTGCTTGAAAGATTGTGTAAGTGGTTGTCTGGAGATTTGTGTACTTCCTCCAATGCCTTGAATTTACCTCTGCATATTCTTACTGTGTTCAGTGCCTTTGTAAAAGAGTTTTCGTCACTTTGGTCAGTCACAAGGCAGAGTCTTGCATGAGTTGACAGGTGTGTTTAACTCTTCGGAGATACTTTGAGAATATTCCTAAACTACTTCTACTGTCTTATGAGAGTCTCCCGCTGTGATTGATATTTGGGTATAGTAATTATTTTGAGAGTTTGGAAACAGCATATGAGTAGCCTATCCTGTCCAGCAGATTGAGGTGCTAATCACTTAAAACCAATGTTGGCCAAGTTTGGTAAGGATGCTGCAGTTGGATTGCCTTTCTCACTACTGGATTTGGAGGACGTTGAAAAGGCACTGTAGGTAGTATTCTCCAGGGCTTTACAGTGCCTGATGTAGTTTGTTCAAGTCTCCACCACACAGAAGAACCCATGGACAGAGCACCTGGACAACTCCTTGCTCTTCTTCAAATGTCTTTCAAAGGATCTTTTACAAGATGGCAGAGGTGGCAGGTTAGGGCTCCTGGCCTATCCACTCTCTCTTGCCCAACTGGCCACATCCTTCCTTCTTAATGTTTATTTCTTAATTCATCTTTTGTATTAAATTCACCTTTTCTTCTTTATGTGGCTGAGGTGGAGGAACAAGGTTGTGGGCGAATGAAACAGATCATTCCTTGTGGCCATGGTGGATTCAGCAGTTTCTTCAATGGGGTCGTCATGAGTCGGATATCATGGACCTAGGGAGTTAGGATAGGGCCTGGTCCACAGGAGTTTTGACAGTCTCCAGGCTTTGGTGGCAGCTGGAAGTTCAGCAACTTCCTGGTCATACATAGGTGACTTGGTGGATCCTTCTTGCTCGTTCTGGTGGCAATGAGGCAACTTCAGCAGTAGAGATGTGGTGTCCTTGATGTGGTGGTGGGAGGATTCAACAGTGGTATTTTTTGTGGATCCAGTTCTTCCTTCAGTGCAGCTTCAGAGGAGATGTCCTGTAGCCAATTCATGAAATCAAGAGCCATGGAATGAGGAGCAAGTGAAATGTGTCTTAAATTGTCTTTTTTTTCATAATTCATGTAATTAAATGGTACTGGTTAGTGGCGACTTATGCACATTTTACTGTATTTTCATAAATACAAGTAACAATAAATTACTGTACTATATGATATATGTATGGAGCAGACAGATGAAGCTTGGTTTATTGCTGGTACCACTGATCTTGCAGGACCACCTCAGTACGCACTGGAATGTCATATTTGAACTTTGACTGGATTTATGGTACGATACTCGGGGAATCAATTCCTTTCCATCACAGGAGCAAAGTCAGACTGTCGTAAGTGAGGAATATTTTTCAGCGCAGCTCTGCTTTTTTTGTTGGTAAATTAGGTATTTATTTCACAAACAGGTGTCTTATAATTGTCTCATTTACAATAAAATCAGTTTGCAGAAAACCTTGTTAATCACACAATAATCATTTTGACGCTTAAATCTCTAATGGCAAAAGTAGATTTGTTTTTGACCCTCTAACAACCAATTACATTGGTTGACAGCAAATTCCAGAAAACAACACTGTAAAGCTCTTAACTGTGGAGTTACACAATTGGGAAAAGTTAAAAAAAAATTATTTTGGACAAAATATTTAAGTAATCTCAGTCTGTGGTTTGAAGCTATTTCCCTTTAATTAAGAAGACTAAGGCCATAAGAAATAGGAACAGGAGAAGGCCGTTTAGTCCCTCAAGTCTGCTCTATCATTCAAGAGGATTTGACCGATCCGACATTCCTCACGTCCACTTTCCTGCCCTTTCCCTGTAGCCCTTGATTCCCCTACTGACTAAGAATCTATCTATCTCAGCCTTAAATATACACATCAACTCTTCCCCTATAGCTCTCTATAACAAGGCGTTCTAAAGACACTCAATCATCTGAGAGAAGAAATTCCTCCCCATCTCAGTCTTAAAGTGGCAACTTTTATTCAGAGACTATGTTCTCTGGTTTTCGATTCTCCCATGAGGTGAAACATCATGTCAGCAATTACCCTGCCAAGCCCCTTATCCTATTATCCAAGTCCCTTATCCTAAAAGAATCCTATATGAATGAGATCACCTCTCATTCTTCTAAACTCCAGTGAATAGAATTCCAAACTGTTTAGCCTTTGCTCATAAGACAATTCCCTTCATACTGGGGATCATCCTTGGATACTTCTCTGAACTGCCTCCAATGAAATAATATCTTTCCTTAAATAAGGGGACCAAAACTGCTTACAGTACTACAGCTCTGGTCTCACGTGCACTTTGTAGAATTGCAGTAAGATTTCCCAACATTTATATTCCAACTCTGGACTGATTTTTAGCATCCACAGTTCTTTGCTTTTGTTCATAATCTGCCATCATGTATGTGCTACCAAAGTTGATTTTATTTATTCACATTATTCTTAATCGATCATGAATTTTCCCACTCAGCTTGTCCAAATTACAATAGAGCGTCACTGCATCCTCCTCGCAGTTCATGCTCCCACCCAGCTTTGTGTTGTCTGCAAACTTAAAGATATTACATTTGGTTCCCTCATCTAACACATTTGAATATATTGCAAATAGCTGGGGTTAAAGCGCTGATCCTTGCAGTACCCCATTAGTCACTGCTTGCTGCTCGGAAAAAGACCCATTGATTCCTACACTTTGTTTCCTGTCTGTGAACTAATTCTCTATCCATGTCAGTACACTACAGCCAAGGTCTTTGCTTTAACTTTTCATGCTTATTTCTACGTGGGATACACAGTATCATGTTGTAATTGCTTCACACAATGGGCCACAAGTTGCAAATAAGTACAACAGTCACTTTGCAGCCAAGTCTGGATTTGCACATGTCACAAGCACAGCACCAACAATGGTTAGGCTAAACAAAGTTTCAAACGGCAAAGTCACTTGTCAAGAAAAGTTACAATTTCTGCACACCACCATCTAAATAAAGGCCCACCCCTCTTCATTGTAGTCTAGATCCATCTCAATTACTGCTGGGAAAAAAGAAGATTCAGCTCTGTAACCTGTCTAAGAAATTGGTTTCACATTTAATTACCAAGTGGGACATGAGAGATAACAGCCAATAGGCCACACGTTACAATAAACAGACCATGAAGGAATTTGCCAGAGCTACAAATGAGGAAAGAGTTGAGGATCAGGGAATTAAATAGAAAGGGCATGATAATCCACAGAGATGTAAACGAATAGAGATCGTACATGATTCATACTGCTGAAAGAACCACACGGACGTCATCCCATTATGCTTGAGCTGTCATTAGATTACTGAATAGGATGAATTGGATGGCAACATAATGACAGAGGAGAACCTAAGACTTCAGACCATCAGCAAAACAACACAAGACAAATTAACTTCGACTCATCAAACTATCATTCTTCTAGTTTCAAAGTAAGAATAGTGAAAGACCCAAATTATAAAATGTGTAAAATTGAGTATTAAAAGTAATTTTATAAAAAAACATGAACAGCAATAATCTCTGGCAAAAAAAAAATTGGTGGAGAGTGGTGTACATGGATCTAGAAGAATTGGAAAGGATTCAGACTTGATTGAGTGTCATAAGCCCCACCACTGCCTTAAGGTCATAAGAACTTGATGAGGAACATAAGTAGGGTCTTGTGTGAGACAGACCTGAGGCTAGGTCTTTGCAGTAATGCAACAATTATTCTTACAAACTGTAAACAGTTGCAGTTATTCAATGAACTACATCTTCCTTACTTTGTAGGTCTCTTCAGGTTAGACTGACATGTGGCTACCCTCACAGACCAGATGATGTAAGCCTCTAAAAAGCCCACACAATTAGAAGATGAGAATGTGACCAGAAGGGCAAGGAATTTGAAGAAGTCAGCCTGGAGAACATTAGGACAGAAGATATTTTAAAAGCATCTATAACAGCATCTCTGTCACGTGGGCTCTAATTTAGGGCTTCTTAGGACTGGAGAAACTTTTAACACAACTCTTCTGTGCTTTGGTGTTAGCTACATTGGGACATGCATGGACCAAGATGCATTGCAGGCCTCAGGATTTTGTTTCTGATAATATGCCTTTCCAATTTGCTTCATCACATAAGTACCCTATCTTAATGGTCAGTCCTCATTTTAACTAGGGTCTAATAAAAGAACATGTGCAAACAAGCGGAGTCCTCCTGCTGGAAAACCAGCAGATGAGCTGCACCACCAGATCACGATCCAGGCCATAACATCCCCACAGTGCAGAAGAACAGCCAGCAACACTATAAGCAACTCATTGACAGTCTTCACTTTGCCACGGTGAGTGCCATACTCTACTACTTTACATGACTCTATTTCTGTCAATGCACTCACCTCCTAATGCCACTCTTGATAATGCATGCAACACCTCACCTCACCTCACTTGCTCTTGTTCCCTCCCAATCTCCACACCACTGATTCTGCAAACCCTCTGCATTACCTAATCAGTCCTTTCAGCTGGCGCCCCATCTTTCCTGAACATGCAGCATGACTAACAGCTGTGCCATCCACTAGTATCTCACACATTCTGTCAGTACAGGAGATGACAGCTCATAACTGGGCAGAATGAAGCCATATGGATGGCAGTGGGGAAGTGGGTAGAGGCAACATTTGGTTCCTCACTGCCTACAAGGAGAGAATCCTTGCCCTTGCAGCAGAAGGCCGAGACCACTTATGTAGGGCTGTAGAGACATCCATGTCTTACTAAATGAGTAAATACCACTCTGCAGGCAACTGCCAGTCTCCACCAATTCAAGGGTTAGTCAGTTTGAAAGTGAGAAAGCGACACAGAGAAGGTGACATCATGTTGCTATTGCTGTTGTAACAGTCTTCAGGCAATCAGGCCTCAGGAAAGGTCCTGATGAGGCAACAGCAGATCACAGGCACGTTGGACCGAGTTGGGGCTCAGAAGGAGCCCTGGAAAACATTAGTCATTGCAGCCATGAGTGGGTCTGACAGGAGCGCGTAAGTCATATTTGCCTAGTTCAGCTGAGAAATATTGCAACTTAGGGAAATCCAGCAGCAATGAGAGATTCATCAAGTTAGTTGTTTTAGAACTAGCCTGAATTGTGCCCATCAATAGAGGGCTGGAATGCATTGTGAAGAATCCAGTGGAATGCAGTATCAGGGGAAGAGATTGAACAACCAGGGCCTGACCAGTCACTGAGTCAGTCTGAAACAGAGCTGTTTCTGAGGGGATTTCAAGGCCAGACATTCAAAGCGAAAAACTGGAATCCTTTGAAAAAGAGACAAAGTTTTAAACAGGCTTGAAGGCCCAGACTGTCATCACCATCATCGTTGCTTAATCCGTTGGTTCCGTCTTCACCACATCTGCTATTTGATGTGTTCTGTGGGTGGTGAACCATAGTTTGTCTGTAAACCCATATTTACCTCAAGGTAATTCTGAATGTTCGAGCATATGTTGTATATTTTTTAGGGTTTTCATTTTTTGGCCTTCTCGAGAAAAGTTGAACCTGTTTGTTCAAAATAACCAGACTCATGTGGCTTTATTTTCTTAGAGAGTACAAAGGATCTTAAGTCTGGTCTACTTTAAACAAAAAAAAAAACTGGTCTCTGAAAAGATCATTACATAATTTGGTGGGCTCCTTTAGAGTCATAACAAACTTCATCTGAAATAAACTATTTCTGACATGGCAGCACTCCCTCAGAATTACGCAGAATTTTCAACCTTAGCCTTTATTTTAAATGTCTCGTCATGGAACTTGAACCTAGAACCTTTAAACTCCAAGTGTACCAACAAAATCACTGCTGACATTATACTGTTTTTGCTGTGCAAGAAGGAAGTGTGCATGTCTCTGCAATGTTATTAAAACAAACTGTAAAGACTCCAAAGCATTTTATTCAAGCCTTAATTTGATGACAGATTTTGTAAAACTGCAGCATTTAGAGTAGATTGCATAGACACACAGTACAGAGCTTTCTTTCCCAGACAAACCTCAAGCTTGAAGAACAGAATGTTTATCTGTGATATCCCCCACCCTCATCCAACCATAGCAACTCTGAATAGTCTACGTTACAGGTTGGGGGTGAAGGACACTGGAAATCATGAGAAGGATGTGGGGGTGGAGGTAGACAGGGATAAAGTCTTGTCTTGAGGCTCCATTACTGTGTACAAAATTTAAAAAGTAAGTAAAATCCCTTCATTTCTGGGACCAAGTCTGCTAGCACAGCACAATTAAAGGCCGGTTTACCCATGCCACAGATCCAAACCTAAATTACAGAAATACAGACATTCACATGGTCAGCATGGGCATACCATGCCCTTAAAGCAATCATTATGAAGCATTAGCTGGAATGTCATGCTTCTCTGATGAAGAGAAGGCCCAACCAAAGCCCAAATAACCATATTTGGACCTCTTGTTGCCAAACGACCTAGTCAGACCAAGGTAAGGATTGATCAATGTCTATAGGGTTCAATTAACTTACACTCTTAAAGGTTCGGCATGCCTTAACCCAGTTTTATCTGACGAAAGTTGTAACCAAAGTCTTTTATTCCGCAACAGTCAAAATTCCCTAGTAGATGGCAAATGTTCGCACAATACGTTATCTTGTCATGGTGAAGTGGAGTAGATCATCCTATGGTCTTTTGTCCTACTTAGAAGGATTGTGCAAATGGTGTGGTTACTGCCTTCATCCTTGCTGTTTCAGAGCATATTGAACACTGCACCTCCTCAGAGTCTAGGGATCTTGGGCTAATGTCTCCAGCACCATCCAATTTAACAATCTCTCCCACCTAGCTACTGTGCAATTGCACTCACAATTGAAACAGATGTTCGATAACGTTGGTCATAATTGTCACATTAAGTTGGTTTCTAATCATAATTGAGTAAGAGATGAAATGCAGAACTCTCCCTGAAGTAGTACAGATATATAAAGCATAGAAACCAGACAAATAATGATTTTTCTGAATAGGAATAATAGACAGCAGGAAATAATGCAAATGAACTAGAAAAAGAAATCCCATACCTTGAACCATTTAAAGCCAAAGTTGTTGCACTCATGCAAACTTTCATTAACATGCTTCGCACAGTCATTGTGTAGCATAATGGAATAAAAGAAAGAGAAGCATGCAAAGTATTTACTAGAATATCAGAGAGGAGCACTTAAAACACATTACCAGAGGCAAATTCTACTTTTTCACAACTATTTACATATATGTCTCCATTACTAATCATCTGTAGCTCACATTTTTCAGACATACCTAAGCAGTTCCTTTGTCATACTGAGGTATGCAGACCCTTTTGGTAGTGTAGAAGACACAATCCATTCAACAACAGACAATGATTTTAAGATAATAATTTCTTGACATTAACTACTTCAATAAAATTTAAACACACTAAAAATCTCAGAGATATTTAAGAATAATTTGACTTTATTTTACCAAAAACCTTTCTCAAATTAATTTTTCACTACATTCCTCACTACTCAACATTTTGCAAATAAAGGAACTGATCTCGGAACTATTATTTACGTGGTTCTTGCGCAACTTGAGGGATCATGGTCAATCA
This sequence comes from Ginglymostoma cirratum, assembly GCA_024137785.1. Lineage (NCBI taxonomy): Eukaryota > Metazoa > Chordata > Chondrichthyes > Orectolobiformes > Ginglymostomatidae > Ginglymostoma > Ginglymostoma cirratum. The sequence goes on from JAHRHZ010000020.1 coordinate 40,347,108, forward strand.
TGTGATCCTACTTGATAACACTGGACTGAATCTTACATTGTTTTGGCTAATTCTGAGCTGTCTAGAGTTTTTTGGAGGATTAACACCACAAAGTCTAGGGAGATTTCTCACTGTATCTTACCAAACTTCCTCGATAAACTACTTACCCCTCCACTATGGTGTCTGGCTAATCTGATGCCAATGCCAATTTACCATGCACGCCTCCCCAGAAGTACATTGAACGAGGATTGTGCCATGAGTATTCTGAGAATCTGGTATATATCTGATCTGATGTCAATGCTTATGGATGTGGGTACATGTGGCTGATGCCCAGGGAGCCCGCCCTGACATGTTGATGCCAGTGTTCAATATAGAGTTCAATAAGAACATGCAACAAGTTGAATTTGCCACGTAGACACTCTGGTTTCCATTTTGATTTTTCTCAATGTCTAGCTTGTTTTGCGAGTTTGATGAATTGGAAATCTGAATACTAATGAGGTGAGTTGGGCCATCAACAAGGTATTTAACAAGCAATAATCCATCTTAATTGACAACTCACTACTGACAAGAAACACTACACCTCGCTTGTGAAAAGCATAAAAGATGCACCTGCCATCAAGATGAGCCTTGTTGGATTTCTAGCCCGATTCTGCCATAAATCTTGCCATAGCCTATGTTGCTCAAACCTCTACAACATTTTGCTCCACACAATTTACTAAAAATTCTCATTAGTATTTCCTTCACCCCTTCTTTCTTTACTAACTAGTATTCCCCCCAGACCCTTTAAAAAAGTGTTCAGTTGTTGGTTGGTTACAATTTCATAGGTATTGAAGATCCTATAACATATCATTTCAATAACCATACTTTGTGTGCGCTCTTAGACGTTTTAAAATCTTTTCTAATCAACATTTTCAGCAATGTTATGACATACCTCTGTAGCAAGTAGGATCTGCACTCTGTACCTCCTGGCTTAGAGGTAAGGACAGTAGACCTTTAGACATTTGGTTTAATTACATTGTTGTAATAGTAATTAATTGCAAGCTAAATTGCTGCAATCCCACTTTATTCCCATTCATAACCCTGCACTGGTGAGATCAATCACAGCTTGATTGAGCTCAGGTAACTCAGGACAGTCCAGACCTTGGACCTGAGATAATAGGAACTGCAGATGCTGGAGAATCCAAGATAACAAGGTGTAGAGCTGGATGAACACAGCAGGCCAAGCAGCATCATAGGAGCAGGAAGGCTGACGTTTCGGGCTTGGACCTGGTATGTTTCTGTTCAGTATGTGTGCATGCTCAGATGCAGATGCACCATACCACTTGTGCAATGACTTCACAATCACTGACACTGTCACTGCACACTGCTGTACACAAATGCAAAGCCTACCAGACTGCTATAAAGAGCACAAAATTAGAGATGTATCTCTCTTCAGAAGCACAAAGCATATGGAACTTGAAACACTATGAAACTGACTGCACAGCCCTCCACACAACCATGGTCACTCAGCCCTCTACACACCCATAATAATCACATGCTTTTTAAAGACAAAGATAACATCCAATATACAACGCTAAACATGACCAATGACCAGAATTGTATTGATGTTTAATATTAGTGCCACTTTCAGTGTAAAATATAGAGAATGAGAATTAACCACAAAAATCTTAACACAACAGCCATACCTATCAATTAATGCACAATACAAATACAGTATTCATTATATAATTATTGTGCAGTTGATTATATAATTAACTAAACAACTGAGGTAACTATATGTGTTGTATCTCATATAGAGACAACAGTGTGATACCATCTTTCTGCTACAATTCTGCCATGACTGGTTAGGCTGAGATGAAAAGGTTCACTGACATAAACACTAACCATGTTTCATGTGGCTTTAACAACAAAACAAATTATTACACCATGGAAAGTGATTCTACTATTCTGCTTATCATAATAAACACCTCACTAATAAAGAGTACGCAGAAACTTGCAAAATTTGTGTCCTCAAACAAATAGATTTCAACTTGCCTGTGATTCAGATGCAGAAATAAAAGTGTAGTCAAATAACGTAATCCAAAGTATCATGAATAAATTATACTCACTTTTTTGATTTGCAGACTCCAGTTTGAACCTTACATATGACAGAGATTTTGACTTTTAATTTATAAAATATGAAAGATAAGAAAATGAAATCTACCTCTTCTCCATTTTAAATGGTGGGTCTAATTCAAGATACCCTACGAAAGGAAATATCGTCTTAGCATCTAACCAGTCAAGTCCCCTTGGAGATCTTTTAAATCAACCTTTTCAATAATATTCTTACATATCACTGCAGCAGGTGGGACTTGAACCCAGCCCTTCTACCGTAGAGATGGGGACACTAACACTGCACCACAAGAGTCTCCTCAGAATACAGTCATTGAGTCATAGAGTCATACAGCGTGGAAACAGACCTTTTGGTCCCAGTAGTCCATGCCGACCATGTTCCCAAAAAAACTAGTCCCATCCGCCTGCATTTGGCCCATATCCCTCCAACCTTTCCTACTCATGTACTTAACGAAACGTCTTTTAAGTGTTGCAACTGTACCTGCGTCGAACACTTCCTCTGGCAGTTCATTCCACACGTCAACCACTCCCTGCATAAAAAGGTTGTCCCTCATGTCCTTTTTAATTCTTACTCCTCTTACCTTAAAAATAAGCCTCCTAGTTTTGAACTCCCCCATCTTAGGGAAAAGACCTTTGCTATTCACCTTATCTATGCCCTTCATGATTTTATAAACCCCTATAAGGTCACCCTTCAACCTCCTATGTTCCAGTGAAAAAATTCCCAGCCGATCCAACCTCTCCTTAATCCTAATTCAAACCTTCCAGTCTCAGTTACATCCTAGTAAATCCAGGACCTTCACCAATGTCCTGCACAACCTCAATATGACATATCAACTCCTATACTCAAAGATCTGAGTAATAAAGATAAGGGTGCTAAACGCTTTCTTAACCACCCTATTTCTGACGCCAATTTCAAAGAATTATGTACCTGAACCCCCAAGTCTCTCTGTTCTACAATATCACCATTAATGGCCCTACCATTAATTATATAAGTCCTGTCCTTGTTTGTTTTACCAAAAATGCAATACCTTGAATTTATCCAAATTAAATTCCATCTGTCATTTCTCAGCCCATTGACCCAATTGATCACTGTCCATTATAGCACCAATTTTGGTGTCATTCACAAACTTACTAATTATGCCTCCTATATTCTTATCCAAATCATTTATATAAATGACAAACAAAAGTGGATTCAGTATCGATCCCTGCGGAACACCACTGGTCACAGGCCTCAAGTCAATTTTGTATCCAATTAGCTAGCTCTCCCTGGATCCTACGTGATCTAACCTTACTAATCAGCCTATCATGCAGAACCTTGTTGAAGATCTTGCTAACATCCACAGACAATGTCTACTGGTCTGCCTTCATATACCTTCTTGGTCACCTCTTCAAAAAACTCCATCAAGTTTGTGAGAAATGATTTTCCATGACATGTGTATGGAGTGAATTGTACTGGCTGGAAACTGACATCTGCCATGTCGGGGTCCTCAGGTGGAGTTTGAGATGGATCATCCACTTGGCACTTCTAGCAGATGATGATTCCAAATGCTTCAGACTGATCTTTTGCATCGATCTGCTAGGCTTCCCACCATTAAGAACGGGGATATTTGTGGGGATTTCTCACCTAGTGCAAATTAGCTGTCATGTTTTCTGTATAAGAGGGTGACTACATTTCAAAAGTACTTCATCGTTTATAAGATTGCAATATGTTTGGTGATTGTGACATCCCTCCTTAAGGGCGCTGTGGGTCAACCAACAGCACACGGATTGCAGTGGATCAAGAAAGCAACTCATCACCATCTTCTGAACAGAAAGGGATGGACAATAAATGCTGGCCAACCAGCAACGCCCACCACCCACGAATGAATAGAAAAAGAAACTCTATATAGATGCAAGATAACAAGGCGTGGGGCTGGATGAACACAGAAAACTGATGAAGGGTCTAGGCCCGAAACGTCAAGTTTTCCTGCTCCTATGATGCTGCTTGCCCTGCTGCGTTCATCCAGCCCCATGCCTTGTTATCTCGGATTCTCCAGCATCTGCAGTACCTTTTATCTCTATATAGATGCAAGCATTTCTTTCTTTTTCTTTTTTCAAAATTCAAAACACAATTTGTAGGTTTATGGATCACACCCATTTGAGTGGTACAGCGAATACAGAGGAGAATTGCTATAAATTACAGTCAGGCATTTATAAACTTGTAGATACGCAAACAATTGGCTAATGATTTCCAACACAAATAAATGTCAGATACCTCATTTTAGTATGAAGAATATGGAGATCTCTCATTTATTGAAATGTGCAAGTTTGGGCGAGATAGAGAAACAAAGAGTTCTTAGATTAGAAACATACCAGTTACTAAATGTTATGCTGCAGGTTATCAAGGCTATAAAGAAAGCAAACTAATCTCCAATGTTTATTTCCAGAGGGATAGGTTTGAAATGTCACTTTAAAATTGTATTGATCTCAGTTGGATCATGTTAAAATACAGTTCCTCGTTCTGGTCACAAATTACAAAAAGGATTTATAGCCCCGAGAGAAGAGGCTTTAAAACATTTACAAGGTTGATATCTGAAATGCAATATAAACATATCAGGAAAGGTTGGACAGGGTTAGTCTCTTTCCTCTTGGCAAAAAAATAGTTGAGGGGTGACATTATGGAGATCATGAAAATTATGCAAGGTTTTGATAGAATGGTTACAAAGAGAACGTTTTCTCTTGCAAGGAAGGCCATAACTAGAGGCCATTAAATGAAATAGTTACATAGTAATAGTGATAGTAGAGCAATTATAATTGGAAATGCACAAGAGGACAGAAGCGAGGGTGGAGATACTTTGGATAGTTTTGGAGCTGGAGAAGGTTACAGAAGTAGGGACGGATGAGGCCACCAAGTGATTAGAAAATGACAATAAGAAACTTAAAGTCAAGATGTTACTTTACCAATGACCAGTAGGTCGTTGAGCTCAGATGATAAACAGGATTTGTGCATTAAGACACAGGCAGCAGAATTTTGGATGAATTCATGTTTACAGAAGGTAGAATTAGGGCATTCAGCCAACAGAGTATTGGGATATTTAAACCTAGCGGTCACAAATGCATGGATGCTGACAGCAATAGGAAATGAGCTGAGTTATGCAAATTTGAGCGACGTTACACTGGTGGAAATAGGTGATATTAATCATGATTAGCAATTCATCTCAGGATCAAATGTGAAATCAAGGTTGTGAAAAGGCTAACTTAATGTTGCACTGTTGAGGGAGAGGGATGGAGCTAGTAGCTAGGCAAACGAAGTTAACACATAACACATTCAGGATGAAAGGTTTATATCAGAGATAATAGGTACTGCAGATGCTGGAGAATCTGAGATAACAAGGTGTGGAGCTGGATGAACACAGCAGGCCAAACAGCATCATAGGAGCAGGAAAGCTTGACGTTTCGGGCCTAGACCCTTCATCAGAAAAAAAAACTACTGAGCCCTGCCGAGTCTTCACCATCCCCCCAGACCTCCCCCTTACTGAGGACAAACGGTCAGTCCTCAGTAAAGGGCTCACCTTTGTCCCCCTCCACCCACATATCAACGAATACCGCTCACGCTTGGATATTGAGCAGTTTTTCCGCCGCCTCCACCTCCACGCTTACTTCTTCAACCGCGAATCTAACCCTCCCTCTACTGACCCCTTCTCCCACCTCCAACACAATCCCTCCTCCTGGACACCACCCCAAGGCCTCCTACCCTCCCTCGACTCTGATTTTTTTTTTCTGGTGAAGGGTCTAGGCCCGAAACGTCAAGCTTTCCTGCTCCTATGATGCTGCTTGGCCTGCTGTATTCATCCAGCTCCACACCTTGTTATCTTGAAAGGTTTATATGGATGGTAGAGAAGTGTTGATATAAATGAAAATTTTATATTGGCTGGCGGTTGCACATACTACTGACCTGTTTCTCAGAATTGTTTCTGGCAGCTTCTTCTTGTGCTAATACCATTTCACGTTCTGCTGTTATCTGTACACTCTCCCTTAAAGCCTCTTCTAATTCCTCAATCCGGTCATCTTTTTGTCGTAAAGAATCCTGAAGGAATGATGAAAAAGGACAATGACCATTCATGTATTTGAAAAGTACGATGACAAGACATGTGATAGGTCCAAAATTACACATGGGATCATGTTACAAAATTAACCTACATTTGTTTCCTATGATGTAGGCAGCACACAATTTCATGCTGTCAGACCGTGACTATAACTGTAGTGTGCTACCAGGATGAACCACACTGCTGAGTGGCTGCACACCTGAGTACAGCATAACACTGAGACAGGCTAGCACCACTTAAACTTAGCAACATTATTTAGAGTCAGCATACACCTCTTAAAGGGGCATGTATTTTGACTGGAACTGGTGCTGTCAGCCACTGGAGAAGACTGGTCAAACAGAAATAAATCATTGAAAAATGCAACAACATTGGAGACGGTCCGTTCCAAGATCGCCAAAGTATATCTTGAACACTATATTTTTAAGGCTGAGGTGGAGAAATTGTTGACTAACAAGGGAGACAAAGGATATCAGAGGTAGGTAGGAAAGTGGAGTTGAGGCCACGATCATATTCGCTATGACATTATTAAATGACAGAGCAGGCTTAAAGGGATGAAATGGCCAATTCCAGTTCCTAATTCACATGTTCATAACAGAATAGTAGAGTTCCTGACAGAGGAGTTGGATATGTGGACAGTAGTGTTCTATGCACAAGGGACCAGGAGTATTCTGACAGACACAGTGAAGGCAGTGGGACCTAGTAGATCAATGTTCAATAGCAGCAGAATAGCACTGAGGATTCTGGATGCATTGTTCCAGAAGACCTTACAGGAGTGGTCATGGTCAGTGAATTCAAATGTCATATCTTTATAGACAATGAGAATCATAGTGTTGTACAGCGTGGAAACACACTCTTTGGTCCAACTTGTCCTTGCCGACCAGTTATGCTAAATTACTCCAGTACCATTTGCCAGCATTTGGCCTATATCCCCCTAAACCCTTCCTATTCATATACCCGTCCACCCTTAATTATTGTAATTGTACCAGCCTCCACTACTTCCTCAGGCAGCTCATTCGATACATACACCACCCTCTGTGTGAAAAAGCTGCCCCTCAGGTTGCTTTTATATCTTTCCCCTTTCACCTTAAACCTAGTTTTGGACTCCCTCACCCTGAGAAAAAATGCTAGCAAATGGGAATGGAGTAATTTAGCATAACTGGTTGGCATGGACAAGTTGGACCAAAGGGTTTGTTTCCACGCTGTACAACTCTATGAATCTTATTGTCTATCAAGATATGACCGTATCCATGCCCCTCATGATTTTATAAACCTCTATAAAGGTCACCCCTTAGCCTCTGACACTCCAGGAAAAACAGTCACAGCCTATTCAGTCTCTCCTTTAGCTCAAACCCTCCAACCTCAGCAACATCCTTGTAAATCTTTTCTGCACCCTTTCAAGTTTAACAACATCTTTCCTATAGCAGGGAGACCAGGATTGTATGCAGTATTCCAGAAGTGGCCTAACCAATGTCCTGTACAGCTGCAACACGACCTCCCAACTCCTATACTCAATGCACTGACCAATAAAGGCAAGCATACTTAATGCCTTCTTCACTACCCTCTCTACCTGCGACTCTACCTTCAAGGAACTACGAACCTGCACCTCAAAGTCTACTTGTTCAGCAACACCTCCCATTATGTGTATAAATCAGGCCCAGATTAATTTTACCAAAATGCAACACCTCACACTTCTCTAAATTAAACTCCATCTGCCACTCCTCCACCCACTGGCCCATCTGATCAAGGTCCTATTGTACTCTGAGTTCTTAGCCTCAGGTCACCACCACAACTTTATGCTTCTCCCAATAATCTCATTGACATATATCTTAAAAGAACACAACTGAAGATGCTGGAAATACGAAATAAAAACAGAAATGCTATAAATACTCAGCAAATCAGGCAGTATCTGTGGAGAGAAATAGAGTTAACATTTCATTTTGATGATTCTGTTTCCATAGTGAGTGACTTGAGTATTTCCAGCATATTTTGAATTTGCCACCTGAACTAAAGACAAGGCTTCACCTCACCCCTGCACTTAGCACCTTTGCAAGCCTCACACTAGCATCTCTCAACTTGCCCACTTTTGGCTATTCAGTTATGACTGCATCAGTAACCATATAGATTGCAGCACCCTCACTGACACATTCCTTTCTCTTTCAGAACAATGTGGTTGACAGTTGTAGGCTTCTTCACCTCATCTGTGACAGTCACACATGCTCACCCCTGGAGATTTGGTGTTTCCAGAATTGGCACAGCCACAAATGTGGGTTTGAACACATCAAGTCTGAAGTTACACTGAGGTCTAATCTTAACTTCTTTTCAAATCTCACCTATCTCTTATTCCACAATCTGTTCTAATTTACAAGATGCTGACAGTTTAAGTATGGCTCTCTTGCTTCCTCCAATCTCCATTCATCATAAACTTATACTTGTCAATGTCTCTTTTGGAAGGAACAACAGAAAAGCAGAAAGGTCAGAAACCTTTTAAAGCAGTGAGGTGAAAGGTGAGAAAAAGGTGAAAATTGGTATTCAAACGCATTTGAGCATTCATGAACATGAATCAGAAAGTTTTGATATAGCAAGCAATTAGGTCAGCAAGTAACACACCAGCCTTTTTTGTAAGGGAGTTGTACTATAACAGCAACAAAGTTTTGGTGCATTATAAAGTACTGTGTGCAGATTTGCCTAAGGTGTTTTCCAATTGTCTTAGGGGATGTGATAAAGATTCAGTGGATGGATTCCTCAGGCAGGAAAGAATATTTTGAGGACAGACTGAGTAGAACATGCTCATTAGATATATTGACAGGCTGTGGCTTGTGGCTGGACAGCTAGGAAATAATTTCTATATTCTCACAACAAGAAAACCAAGATTTAGGAGTGAAATGTGGAAAAATGTCTTCCATCAAAGGTTGAGAGTTTCTGGAATTGTTATACCTCATTCAGGTTGCACACTGGAAATCAAGCACGACCCCCCAGACATGTCACAAAAGTTAAAGATTTTATAAAAACTACACAACGTTCCTCAATTTAGCTGTCTTTCAGGCCCAGATTGACAGAATGCCTAGACCAGGCTTCTGCACTTAAGAAGAATTATTATTTATTACAAATAAATAGGTTCCAGCTATGGATAAACAAACATAAAACATCAATGTATAACTCCGCGATTTAAAAGTATAAGCCTCATATAAAGAACGCCTAAGCACACACATGGACAGATTTAAGACGTGGCAGGGGTGGGGGGAAGAAAAATGGGTGTGATCGGCAGAGGGAAAAAGTTTTTTTTTACAAAAATACACTTTATTCATAGAAAATCTCTGTATATGTACATTGTCAGAAAAGCAGTTCAGTTCTGTACAGTTGCACATCAAGTAAAAAAACAAAATTGGACTTTGATTCAAAAAGCCAATAACAATACACTAACTTACACTAACAATACTAATATTTACAATCATTTGAGGCACTAGGAAGGTCCGATAACTGAACAGGACGCCTCCCCCACCCCCCCACCACCATTTACCTTTAGCAAGAAGACCACAAATATTGGTCTTTCCCCACTGTGCCTTGGTGGCCGCCCCAAGCTTTACTGCACCCCTCAGCACACAGTCCTGGACCTTGGAATGTGCCAGTCTGCAACATTCAGGGTCAACTTCTTATTCTGGGAGGGCAACAAGTTTTGGGCAGACCAAAGAGCATCTTTCACCGGAGTTGATGGTTCTCCAGGCACAGTTGATGTTTGTCTCGGTGTGTGCCCCAGGGAAAAGACCATAGAGTCCCACGTCATGGATCTGCTCGGGACAAATCTTGACACAAACCACTGCATCTTCCTCAGTCTTCCTTTGCAAAGGCACATTCCAGAAAGTGCTGTGTGACAGTCTCAATGCCCCTGCAGCCACTTCGGAGGCAGCGTGTAGTGGCACAAACTGACCCAACATACATGAAGGATCGCACAAGCAGTGCCCTTTTCACCACCAGCCAAACAATATCTTGCAGCTTGTTAGAAAGTTCTGGTGATGAGTCATTTTGCCAAATGATTTTGGCAGTCTGCTCAGGGAACCACGTGACAAAATCTACCCTCTCCTTTTCCCTCAGGGTCTTGAGGACGCTACGTGCTGATCACTTCCTGATGGACCTGTGGTCAAAGGTGCTTTACTTTTCAAATTTCTCGATGAAAGACAGGTGATATGGAATGGTCCAACTACATGGGTGCGTTTTGTGGCATTAAGGCTAGTCCCATCCTTCACAACACCAGGGACAAGCAGAACCTCAGTACGTAGTGACACCTGGTGTTTGCATACCAAGGGTCTACACACAGCTTGATGTAGCTGCACACAAAGCTGGCCATCACGATGAGGATGAAGTTGGGTACATTCTTCACCCCTTTATCCAGGGTTTTGTACATGGAGTCCTTGCAGACACAGTTCATCTTAGATCTCCAGATGAAGTGGAAGCTGGCTCAGGTGACTGCTAGAGCGCTGTTCCGGGGATTGGGCCAGACTTGCAGCATGTACAATAACAGAGAGTACCTCACACCTGTTGACTAGTTTTCTACTCACAATGGAGAGAGAGCAGTGCTCCCAAAAGGCCAGTTTCTGCCTCACCTTGGTGATGCACTCCTCCCAAGATTTTGAGCATGCCCTGCCCCCTCCAAAGCGGAAGGAGCAGCCTGGGCATCACCAGCAGCAGTGGGAGCCAGGGTATACACATTAATTACTCTCGGGGGAGCATTTCTGTACTTAATTTCTGCTACAAGGAGGTGCCCACCCACCAACTCCTTCACTCTGGAGATAGTGAAGTTGTCTCCTCGCAGAATACCCAGGCTGGAGGGATGGCTATCATTTCCCCTGACCAAATCAAAGGCCTGTGGGTCTGCAAGCTCAGCCATTTCCTGTAGCTGCTGAGGTGTGGTATCGCACACTCCTACAGAAACAGGACGTCTGCTTTGATGTTAGCCAGGTAAGTCAACATGGAAACACATCACTTCGTCAATTTGACACTATGCACGTTAATACAGGTAATGTTATCAATCATTTTAATAGTTTATAGAATTACCCATTGTCCATTCACCCAAAGTCTTATCACTGGGGGACTCCCTGCATCCCCGTGGTGTGGGCGAACTGTTGGACACTCTCCATACTGAGGTAGCTGTCCTGTTCCTCCCAGGGAGGATTTCCCTGATCTGGTGTCATTGGGGTGGGAATGAAGCCAGCAGAGTCCATTTCTGAGTCTATCAGAGGGACTGTCAGAGCATCGATGCTCCCAGTTGCCTAGAGCTTTGATGTGGTGAGTACTGCTTGGTTCCTGATGTTTGCAGACCCTTGGGAAGCCTGCCATTGGGGGTGCTCCTTTCCTTCTCCCCCATGGTACTTTGTCTCTTTTATTGTTGATGGCCATCCCTCCGCTCGTCTTTGTCATCAGAGGAGCTGCTGGTGTAGCCATCATGCAGCTGCCTCTTTCTGTTTTGCTGTGGGGCTTTGGGGGCCTGATGGGTTTTTCTTTTCTGGTTGTTTCTCACTGGTATCCACTCTCCCGCCTCCTTTATTTCTTCCTCCTGTATTGACTTTGTCTGTTCAGGTGGAGGTTGTGTTGGTTGTTGTGCCTCCATGCTGGCTGCCTTTTCCTCCTCTCTGGTCTGTCTCTCCTTCTGGGTACTTCTCTCTGCCACCCCCCAACCCTGTATCGGTTTCCTTGCTGGAGGTGGCACCTTACTGACCTTTGGAGGTCCAAGGCTGACATTGCCACTTCTAGCTATCTGAGCTTAAGTGGTGCCTGCTTCCACCCCCCATCTTGGGCAAGCCTTGTACAAGTGGCCTGCTTCCCCACACAGGCTGCAGGTCTTGCACTCCTCACAGTCCTTAGTTAGGTGCCTCTCCTGTTTGCAGTTCCTGTAGAGGGTTACTTTGCAGTTGCCATGTGCCCTGACCTCCCGCAGGCTCAGCATACTCTAGGCTGCCCCATGTACCGCAGGTAGCCCCAGCATCCTCCAATTGTGAAGGCAGAGTGTGGGTGGAGGATGTTCCAACGTGTGTTCACCTTCAGGGTCACCATGACCTTCCGCTTACTGGTCCAGATTCCAAAGGAATACACTACATCACTGCTGCCGCCTTCCAGATGTATATACCTTCCCAGGAAGGTCAGGACATCTGGGGGTTATACAACTGGATTGTAACAACTTGGCTCCTCTGTGCAGAGAAAACGAACAATGGTGCCGCAGACAGAAAGGAGAAGAGACCATCACCTCTCTTCTCCTTGAAAAACCTTCAGGAGACACTCACAGTGCTTCACATTCCTGAAGGTCATGTCGAAACTGGGGAAATCCTGCAGGCAGAAAATATCTGCTGCTTGAAACCCACAGCAATCCAGGAGGACTCTCATTACAAAGGAGGTCTGGTCGACTGGTGATACCTTACTCACAGTCACCCTGACTGTATTGTAGATCTCCTGGCCTAGGGTGCAGGTGCGACCAGAGGCTATAGCTCTGGTTGGCTGGTCGTCATTGAATTGGTGTTAGACCAAAGCCAGAATAAAGATCACTTCGGTTCTGTGAAGGGTCACCGGACCCAAAATGTTAACTCTGCATTTTCTTCACAGCCAGACCTGCTGAGCTTTTCTAGTAACTTCTGTTTTTATTAAAGATCACTTCACCTGATGGAGGTGTAGCACTCTGAAAGCTTGTGATTTCAAATAAACCTGTTGGACTATAACCTGATGTCATGCGACCTTGTCCACCCCAGTCCAACACCAGCAACTTCACACCATAGCATAAAGATTCACCAGGTTCAACTCAGCTCAACCAATGTTCGTCCAGGTCCTGCACACAATCCAGTGACAATCTCAAGATCGGAGGGAAAAAGACTGGGAAGGCAGTTCAATGTCCTTGCTCAGAGGATTCACTGAGGAGGTCATTTTGGCTTGCCAGGTAGGTACATGGCTTATACAGAAGGTACAGGTGACTAGTTCACACTTATATTGTCTGGCTTACTGGGCAACAGCCACAGCTTACATCAACTTACATCAATAAACAAACTTTCTTCAGGGTTGAGGCTTTTTTTTTAAATAAACTGCACAACAGAAACAGCTCCTGCTCTTTCAGAGGTCCAATGATTTCCGACCCAAAGATATACATACCCAAGCTACTCAGCTCCCTGGAAGCTAATCATATACTTGCTGGCAGGCAGAAGGCCTCTGTCATCTATAACTCATCACTAGTCCAGAGAACAATCAACTGCTTGGTGGTGGCTGAATCTCCATTCGTACACACCTCTTGGCTTCAGCTCAAATGAAATGTTTCCTCCCACTGTTTGAACACACAGCAGTATTAACACTATTTACGAGTGTCAGGTTATTTGCTTTTTAAAAGTGCAGCAATTCTTCAACAATTCTTGAATGTTTCTCAGCAGTCTTTTTCCAATTTCAGTCCACAAATAGAGAAAAAAAATTTAAAAAGGCATAATGTTACAGAAGTCTTACTCCTTGGATATTTTGTTACTTAATATATTCAAAGGCCAAGATAACAGACATGCATGCAATGAAAGGAATCAAGATTATAAGTATTAAGGAGGCTAGAGGCAAAAGATGGAATAGGAGTCCAACAATGATCTTGTTGAACAGTTGTATAGACCACAGGGGCTGTATGACTACTTCCGCATTTCCTACATTTTTAAAAATATCACAGGCAGAATACCTCAACATCAACAAAAGCTTATTACACCGCTATAACAGTTACTTCCTTTTTATTTTGATCAGTGAGCCATGAAGATTGTTATCGTGATCTCAACTTACTGATTACCTGGGTATTGAAGGAAGATGGGGCAAAACACGTCTAGAGAGAACATACGGATGACAAACAATGTGTAATTAAAGAGCTGAGATGTCAACCTTTGACCAAAGCAGGATATTAATCTGTACATTGCATACTGTGAGATTACTGCTTGCTTGACACGCCAATATCCTGCTTGGGACTGTATGATCCCCTTGAGGGAACTGTAAACCAAAATAACTAAATTTACTGAGTTACTTCATAAATGAAGTTATCAACAAAATTCCACTTTTGGTAGTTTTTACTGAAAAAGAAATCAGAATCCAAGAAAACGAGACATGAATTAACAGGCAAATTATAGTTGGTATGGATTATAAATCATACAAGGAAGAGCAAATACAACAAAGATGATCTGACAAGATTATAAGCTTTCATGTCACTTCCTACAGAAATATTGCATCACATTCAATCTCAGTATTTCCACTCAACCCCCAGGATGTACGAGCTCTAATTTTTCCTCACTGAAAAGACTTGATCCTCAGACAACCTCAAAGGGAAGTTGCACTCAGTGTACTACATCTACGTCAAAGGTTATCACAGACAGAACGAGGAAAGTTAACAATTTAAAACACACTGTACGGACATTCATCGGAACATTCCTGCAGAATTTCCTTAGCAAGGGCCATGACAGTCTTGATGGCACAGATCAACCACAGACTCCTTTATCGGCTTCTTTTAATAAATCATATTGAACAGTCTGGTCCACTCTGTCAAAAGTAAAGCATAACCGTAAAATTGTACAATTTGCAATCTCTGCTCTAAATCTGTCATCAGCTCCTTTGAGTGTGCTTTCTTTGTTCATCCCTTGCTGCAGCTTCTTTTTTATCTGAAGATCTCCTGTGTGCCTGGTAGCCATTCAACTTACATATGTTAACTTCCTTCCTGCTGGTACTGCTTTCAGGTCAAGGAACAAAAGGTCACAGATACCAGCATTTCATAATATCCAAGAAAATTATAATTGATCCTTTTATAATTGATGCAATCTCTACAGAGACCTCTTCAAAAATTCTCAATAACAATCCCAGATTCCACAGATATTTTAAAGATATTCCAAATTTCTTTGTTGTATTGCTTCTGGGTCAAAGGTTGTCATGAACTGAACATTTAAAGTTAACAGTTTATAATCCATTCAGAAATCCTTCAGGTTTTCTGCGTGGAAGTGAGCTTTCTTTTCAGTGTTATATTGCTAATCATTACTGGTGTGATTACGGTCAAGAGGAAGTTGTTCTCTATAACATACAAGTGATATCACCAACTTTATAAACAATGATACTTAATAAAGAGATTAAGGACATGAAAAAGTTGTCAGCACAAATATCAAACATCTGACACAAACCTCTCCAGAAGTGACATTAGAAGCTTTGCAGCTGAATGTACAACACAGTACATCTTCTGGCAAAAACGGAACAAGAATTCTTTAAAATGTCAGCTGCACTACAAATCCTGTTCTCCATTTCCTTTCCTCAATACATCGCTATCAAAGTCAAAATGATGAATCCTAGGATATTGCTCAAATTACATAAAATAATTTCTTCAGATGCAGGTCCATTCTCTCAACTCTGGCAGCCTCAAGATTGAGATCGCACCAGACTTTGGGATTTGCTGGTCTAGAGAGAAAAGAAAAGTACTAATTTAGAGCAAAATGCATTAATTCATAGAGTAGGGAATGTATGAAAATAAAGTGATATGATTATAAAGCACTTTAAGTCATTGGCCACATCACTGCTGATATTAATTCACTTCTCTTGAAATGGAATCAATAACTCTTTCATGCCTCTCCCACGTTCCCTACATCAGCGCAATTTGTTCAAAATTAGAAAACATCAACCAAAAATGTCACGTTCAGTTTTGAGAGAGCTTTTTCTGTAACAAGGTGAAAGACTCTTATTGAAATTGAGAAAAGGTGCTGTGGAACTCCTATCAACGTTTTTTTTTTTTTTCTGGTTTCCACAAAGTCAGATAGGCACAACTTCATGAAGCAAATACATAAACCTACATCAATCTTGTGCAACACCTACAGAACATTCTGTAAAATTGACAATTCTGTGGAAGGTAATTAAGTTAACAATGAATTGGATTACACAATACAGAAGGCGCCAATCAGAAGTGACCAAGGAGAATTCTGGGAGAAGTCAGCACAGTCATCGTGACTGCAAGTTCTGAGCAGCATCCTTACCTTGCTCAACAGCCAGGAGCTGGATCCAGACAGGCTGAAGAGAACAGATAGCAAACAGAGCAGGTAAAATTTCAATGGCAGGGTATTTTGGGCCTAGTTTGAAGTAGCAGCCTTAACTTGATCCTTTACCTGGGGATTATCGTGGGTTCTGCACTTCGTGACATCATAAGTTTAAAAGTGATTTTTTAGACAGAAAGGCTCCTGATTAATAATTAGTGGTTAGATGATTCTTTTTCTTTCTTACCTTCAACTTCCATTAATGCTTGTACCCAAAAGATTTTAGAGTAGTGGGGATTTACGCCAGTGGCAGTGTAATATAGCTGTGGGCTTTAGTGTAGTACTTAGACTGTCCTTTACAGAATACTGTATTTAATATTTCTTAGTGAGAATTTAACACTAGAGAGAGACTATCTAGTTAGCTGCAAATTAATTTTGTAGTAAAAATGTATTTTAAATTAAATAGTTGCCAGAGGATAAAATTGGCAGGCACAGGGTAATATGCTTCTTTTATGGAATGTGCAAAATCAGAGACAGTCTGAACCACCTTGACGACTACACCTGCAGGAAGCATGTCCAATG
Source organism: Ginglymostoma cirratum (assembly GCA_024137785.1). Taxonomy (NCBI): domain Eukaryota; kingdom Metazoa; phylum Chordata; class Chondrichthyes; order Orectolobiformes; family Ginglymostomatidae; genus Ginglymostoma; species Ginglymostoma cirratum. Next base: position 40,363,855 of record JAHRHZ010000020.1, read on the forward strand.
GCCGCTCCTGTCAGACTGCATGGATCGGTTGGAGTGGCAGATAGCTGTACTTGGAAGTATGCAGGAGGCACAAAGTATCATAAACAGGAGGTTTAGAGATGCAGTTACATCCAAGGTTCAGGCAGATAGATGGGTGACCGATTGAAGGGGCAGGCAAACAGGGCAAGAATCCCTTGTGGCTATCCCTCTCCAAACAAGCATACTATTTTGGATACTGTTGGGGGAGGGGTAGAATTGCCAATCAGGCAATCATTGCACTCTGCCCCTCCACCAAGTTATTAATATAGACAGTAAATAATTGAGGCCTTAGGACTGATACTGTGGCACTCCACTAGTTATGTTGTTTCAACCTGAAAAAGACCCATTAATCCTGAATCTCTGTCTTCTGTGTGTTAACCAATCCTTAACTCTTAAGTATGTATTAACATGAGGTCCTATCTTGTGCAATGACCTTTTATGTGGCACCTTATTGAAGGCCTTCTGTAAACACAAGTGCACAAATACATCAGATCAAACAGTTCTCCTTCATTAACTCTGCTTGTTGTGTCTTCAAAGAACTCTAGCAAATTAGTCAAACATGATTTCGCTTTCATAAAACCACATTCACTGATTGTGTTAAGCCTTCCGAACTGCCTTGCCGTTTCTTCCCGAATAATGGACGGTAGAATTTTCTCAATGTCCAGATGTTAGGCCTACAGATTTTTTTTAAAACTTCCCTTAAGTTGAACCCTCCTCCCACCCAAATTAGTTAAAAGCCCTATCCATGATTTGCTAGGACAACTGACCCTGGAACAGTTGAGATGAAACCTGCCCCAGTTTAATAGCTTTCTTTCCCCAGTACTGGTGTCTGTGCCCCATGAATCGGAATCCATTTCTTCCGCATCAATGTTACAGCCACCGCTCATCCTCCCTGCAGTACATACTCTCATCCACAGTTGGACCAAGAACCTGATACCTACTGGACCCGGGCACAGGCCGAGGCTCCTCCAAAGCTAAATTTTGGATCCTCATAACTGCCTCACTCATAGTCACACATACTAAATTTGGTGAAACTAATGTAAATTAATTTAAAGGGTGTGATTTCCTCTTGAAACTTGGTGCCCAGGTACCTCTTCTCATCCGTGATGTAGGGCAGTGTCACATCTCAGGCTCTAGCTCATCAACTCTGAGTCAAAGTTCGTGGAGCAGTCACCACTTCCGGCAGATGTGACCACCATGGAGAGCAGTGGCTTCCATATACTGCCTCTGCAACACACTGCAACTCCTCTTGGCCAAAGGTTTTTATCTTCCGTCGCCAATGTCCTTCTTAGGTAGGCCCGCTTTCCATCTGATTGATGACCTCCTTTCCATTTGTACCAGTGGAAATTGGAGGCATGCCTGTAGTTCTTCCGGAATGGCTTCTTTCTAACACATGAGGTATTCATTTCAGTGAGTTTCTTGACCAGGCAATGACCACCAGCCTGTGGCTCTCAACTGGTATAGCATCAGCTTCCAGAGTTCAGAACAATACATTTGTTGATTAAAGCCTTTGACACAGTCAGCCATGATTGTAATGGAGTAACAGAGAAACTTGGATGCATTAATGATTTGACAGTTACATGTGGGCATTCTCATGCATGTCCTAAACAATGGTAAGTCTTCAGACCATTCCAAACCATTCTCCCCATGCCTTCCAAGATGGTAATTTGGCATTGATTTCAGATATTGAACGGATGGAAATTGCTTCATCAAAGATGACTCCAGGCGAAGACCAAAGTCTGAAACGACATACTTGATGATGTCCTGTTTTCCAATGATTGTGCCCTACACTGCTGCTTCAGAGCCAGTCCTGCAATATTGCTTAGACTAATTCTTCAACGCATGTGACAACCTCATCCTTACAATCAGCACGAAGAAAGCAGTATAGCTATCAATCTTGACAATGAGAACATGTGAGAATTACTCAAGTAATACACCATTTGGTAGACTTTGAACATCAGTCTGGAATGAACAACAAGTCTGCCTACCAAGACTAAAGTCTATGGAGCAACAGTCCTGACTATTTCGGACATATGCGACTCTGTGAAAAAGCATCATGCCAAGAATCTAAATAACTTTCATCTGAGCTGCATTCAGAAGCTTCTGAAGATTAGATGGCACAATAAAATATCAGACGCTGAAGTGCTCCTCTGAGTTGGCACTTTTTTTAAATTCATGGGCTATGGGCACCTTTGGCTACACAGCATTTAATACCAATCCGTAATTGCCCAGAGGGCAGTTAAGAGTCAATCACATTGCTGTATGTCTCGAGTCACATGTAGGCCAGACCAGGTAAGGATGGCAGTTTCCTTCCCTAAAGGCATTAATGAACCAGATGGTTTTGATGACAATTTATACTGGTTACATGGTAGCCAGTTGACTAGCTTTTTAATTGAATTCAATAATTTATTTGAATTTCACCTTCTGTCTTGGTGTGATTCCAACCATGATTCCAGAACAACAGCATGATTATTAGTCCAGTGATATTAACACCATGCTACTGCCTCCTCATATGCTCAGCATCCACACAAAATGAAGTTGGGCTGATCATGTCGCCTGAATGCCTGACAGTCACTTATCAAAGCAAATTTTCTGCCAGATGTCTCTGGTGGACCGTGTCAAAGGAAGCACTAAAGGACACTCTGAAGTTGCCCTTAGAAGCTTTGATATCCACATTTGAGTCCTGCGAGAAGCGCCAATATCGTTGAAATTGGATCAACCAGAAAAATGTCTAGCTTACTTTGAAAGCAGTACATATCATAGGCAGAAAGAAAGCGTGGGAGAAGAAATCCTTAACCATCAAATATTCAACCATCTGCATAATCCTGTCCTTCCTGCAGCAGAGCCTCCCAGGAACAAACTGATCCTAGTAACAACCAAATTATCCAGCTGAACCCAACCAAACATCCTGACGAGAAACCTGACCATCCTTATCTGAAAGGCAAAGAGATGTTGTCATGTTGGTATTGCATCTTCTTAACAAAACCTGACTTTCTTCTTAGCCAAACATAAGTGGCATCATAAATGTCAAAGATTAAACATTCCGCCAAACGATGCCTGCGTAATTGATGTATAAACAAGAATAATGGAAGAGATCGATGAGAATTGTGAAATCTGTAAAAGTATCAAAAATTGTGGCTGCATCCAAAGTTATTTTTAATCAACCTCTACAGATATGTTATGACACACCTCTGGGACAGATAGGGCTTGAATCCAGCCTTCCTGGATAAGAGACAAGGATACTATAACTGTGCTGCAAGACGCTTTGCTGCTGCATGCTACGGTAACCATTCCATTGGCGCTTTACGAGGTAGCTACCGTGGATCCAAATAAATGGGGCATCATGACTGTTTTCATCCTATATCTTATAAACCTGCAAATAAATTGAGTCTTTCGATAATAGCGCATAGTGAAGACAAAGGGATGCTAATCACACAATAGGCTTGTCCTGAAAATTGAAGCACATGGAATAAAAAACACATTGGTAGGTCAGATATGACGTTGGCTAAGTGACAAGAAATAGAATAGTGGTTTCTCATTTTTGGGCTGGAGGAAGGTATACAGCAAAGAGCGTCATTCAGGAATTGGTTTTAAGGCAACTGCTTTTCTTCCTTTATGTATGACAAAGACTTAGATGCAGAGAGCACCATTTCAAAATTTCTAAATGACACAGAATTGCATATACTGCAAACTGTGAGGAGGATAATGTAGACTTTAAGAATTCGTGGCTAGTAGAATGATTGAACATGTGACAGTTGACATTTAATACAGGAAAGTGTAAAGTGGTACGCTTTGTTAGGAAGAACAAGGAAGTGCAAGTTAAGAGATTTATAAGGTGGGCAAATGGCCAAGGCACAGTGGATTCATTGCATCTTAACCTTCTCGATGAGCCTACCACAAAGGACCTTGCCAAAAGCCTTACTAAAATGAATATAAATAAAATAAACAAACAATATCCACATATGAAAGCTGCAAATTCACGAATGGTGTGGGAGCAAAACATGCCCGGCTCCTCAACAGCCTTTTCAACTGAAGTGGATCTTGAGGGTTCTCCCTCATTGTCAGGCATTGAAGATACCTTGGAATCTGAGATGGAGACAGCAAATGTCGCTGCATCAACAACTTTTGCTGCCTGAAGAGAATGAATTTATTCCGAGATGCTCCAGGTGCAAGAGGTAAGCTACTGTGCATTACGCACCATCCGAGAGGCAGAATTAGTGGAAACTGACCTAGTGCTGAAACAGCCCAGCAGGAGCTACAAAAGAAAGAACACACCTATATAGTCGGATTCAGACAGGGAGGGATGTAGTGATTGTAATAAGGTCAACCACATGGACCTCATAGCATATGAGTCCCCCGATGGGGGCTGTTAACCTGGTTCAATTTTATTTCAGTGGGATTCCAATGAATCTATGAATTGGTAGTCCAGTGACCATACCACTGCATCACTGCATCACTGCCTCCCTTTTTATGTATTAAGTGAATATTAATTGTTGCCATGGTGCAATTTGAACCTATGTCCCCTGAGCATTAACCAGGGCTTTTGGATTACTAGTCTAGAGACATTATTACTGCACCATCCCCTCCCTCCTCTAGCCAAATTCAGTTCAACAGTCATATACATGTGCTAGAGCTATATATATTCATATGCATGGTTCTGTCTTTTGCAAAGAGAAAGAACATGACCACTAATTGCACATTTCCATCTTCAGGGACAGCCATTCCCTTGTGAATTCCCTACGGCAATGCCTTAACCAACTGGAATCAACTTGCTTGGCATTTAACTGCTGGCATATTTTCCATGACAATGCCTTTATCAAAGCCCACTTGCCAAACAATTAACACCTTCTTCTCCTTCAATTTAATTGTTGTTCCCTTTGTGATTTTGTCCTGATGAATGCAAGACAAAAAGATGTGCAATCTCAACTCTTAGGCAGGAATACCTAAATTCCGTACTACACAGTGGCAATTTAGAAACAAATTCAGTTCTCCAAGTATATCTCGCACACAATAATACCCGACAGATTGCACTTCAATTCAGCAACATACCTAGGCTTAGCGGTGAACTATTTAAAATTTACTCTGTTGATTTAAGATATGTTGAAAATCTACAGGTAAGGTATCGCCTTATAACATATATTTCTTGTATTAGTCTACATTTTGTGGTTGGAATTATAATACAAGAATAAGCAACTGGTAAATTATAGACTGTACAGAAACTGAAAAAAGTGATGGCAGCATAATGCCACAAGCCACTGGCAAGTTTGTAGAATCAGAATCTCTACAATGTGGAAGCAGGCCATTTGGCCCATCTAGTCCACACTGACCCTCTGAAGAGCATTCCACCAGACCCACACCCTCTACTCCATCCATGTAATTCTGCATTTCCCACAGATAATCCACCTAGCCTGCAAATCCCTGGACACTACAGGCAATTTAACGTGGCCAATCCACCTAACCTGTGTATCTTTGGACTGTGAGAGGAAACCAGAGCACCCGGTGGAAACCTGCATAGACACAGGGAGAATGCACAAACCCCACACAGACAGTCATCTGAGGGTGGAATCGAATCGGGGTCCCTGCCACTGTGAGGCAGCAATGATGACCATTGAGCCACCGTGCCGCACCATGGCGACAGATGTGAAAACATACTTTTGAACATGCCATCAGAATTAATATGTAATGTAGGTTGGGCACCCGTCCCAAAATAAAAACAGTGGGTTTAAAACAAGTTAGAAAAACAAAATTTACTCAAACTTGATTAGGTTTGCGTACATTTTAGCAGCTGGTTACAGAGTGTTGTCGACGGAGACCCATGACTGGCCACCTGCTGCTCTCCATCTGGAAGCCAATACATGGCATAATCAATGGGTCTAACAATCTTTTTGATTAGCATGGATGCGACTCCAAAATTCCACTTTTTTCTAGGTACATTAAAGTTAATTGGACAGTTTAATTTAATGATGTCGACTGTAAAAAGAAAGTTAACAATTGCGCTGACACATTTAATATGTAGTATTATTTGGCAAAGAGCAAATACATATAAAAATAATTTGCTTCTCCCTCACCCAAATTTTTGCCTGCAGTCAAATTGTTCTTTGAGCCAACAAGTGTTTCAGATGAATATCAGTCATGCAGTTTCTTATCCTAGCTGAAAACAAGTTTTTTGGCAACAGATGAATCGTTTTTAGATTAGCTGTGATCAAAAAATGTGTTTCTTACCAACAGATTTAAAGCAGGGGTCCCACAAATACCAAAAAAGATGCAATATTAGTTATTTTGAAATAGGTGTACAAAGTGCCATGGAAGAAACATGTAAAACTATTCTTTGGATGTGTTTTACACCATAACCTGAATATAAGAGAACTACCACGTCAGACCGGACCATATAAATAACAAGTGGGACAGATCAACAACGCTCCATCAGAGGCGCACTGATGATGTTACCTAATATGGTGATGAAACATCTGCAAACCAACTTACCAGCTCGGCGAACAAGTCAACAACCTCATCCATAACCTGAGCTACAAGTCCTCTCAAAAACTTTTAAGTATCTATTAAAATCAGAGAATTCTGATGAAATTAAGTAATTAGTTATTCATGAAAAGTTAAGACTATTAAATACCTTGTCTAACTCCTGAATAACTATTCAACTGACCCCCCTACTTGCCTCATGCAACCCAAACTGCACCCTGTCCCCAGATCCTGATGGAACACCATGCCTACACGTACCCTGCTGATCCCAATTCTGCCACCCACATCTAGTTACTTTAAACACTGCATCACTTACCTGGCCCCCTTGTCATCTTGCGCTCTACTTCTACCATCTGACACATCACTAGCTGGTACGTTACTTACATAGCACCCTATCCCCTACCATCTGGCATCCAGCTGGCACCCTAACCTCTCAGCATCCTAACATCACACTGATATCTACTTACTGTTTGACAGTAGTTTTCAAATTGGCAATCTGGACCTTTAAATTTCAGATTATGGGAGCTGACTGCTGTGAAAAGAGCTGTGGTTTGCCTTCACATGACACTGCAGCACTACTGAACGAACTGTCAGAATGTAAGTACGGCTTCACATTTCTGAATGAGCCATGATTGGAATCTCCTCTCAGAAATGGAGAGTTCCCCTCTTTCATAAAAACGTGCTGCAGTGGTAGTATGCATGAGATCATCACTCCTTGGAAACTCTGGCCCACAGTGCCTAAATTTGATACCAAGTGTATAGCAGTCTCTTTGTTGCAGGGAAGATTATGTGAAATGATCAAGGTGCAAAATGTATGACCGTAATACCATGTGTTACTTTCCATAAAACATTACTAAGTGCATGTATCATTTTAGTCCAGAGTTTAATTTAAAAATAATAATTTTAAATATTTAAACATTAATAAATCTAAATTTACAGATTTAAAACAGAAACTTGATATTAGTCTGAAAACGCAATACTGTTCAGAGTTCCAAACAATTTTTCAAACATGATTTTCTTGATCTCTGCATTTTTTCGCTTTGAATTTAGATTAGCGAGCCTCACATCTGAATGCAATTGTTTATGTCTGCTTCCAACTAGATGAGATATATGGAACTGCCAGTAACTCTGTTCCTTTTTCACACTGCAGGGTGTGAACTGTCATGGCTGAAACCTGATAGCCAGACTACTGTGTGTAATCAACTTTCATAACATTCCCCTCACAGCAAGACATTTTCAATTGCAAACCAAGATATAAATCTTGACGACCATTAATTTCCTTTCATATCAAGCAAATCACTTGCTCAGATTTCATTAATGGTGGTGAGCTAGTGGGATTTAGTGAGTGAAATATTAAATGATTCATTTTGAACACCATTATTTAATTGAAAAATGGCAATACAACAACTTGTTTTCTCTCTGTCACAGGTTTATGGCTCTCTTTCCTGGTGAAATTAGCTCAAGCCTCAATGATAAAAAGTAGTAAAGGCTGTAACAAATACAAAAATGATTATTCCTCTCCAAACAGGTTACTTTGACTTAACAAGCGTGGGGCTGGATGAACACAGCAGGTCGAGCAGGAAAACTTGACGTTTCGGGCCTAGACCCTTCATCAGAAAATCTGATG